>OX401909.1:387500-1623500 GCA_947859195.1 Drymonia ruficornis
ATTGAGATTTTTATTTGCGGATTAATGTTAGAAATTATACTGGATCTAGAAAAATAATTTGCTCACGAATACGAAGAATATTTGAAGCTGTAAGCTATCAAAACAAAATAAAATAAAATTTGTGTCTATTGGGGACGTTTTTAATAAAAAAAAACACAGGACCTTTTTGTTACTGGTTAAAATACTTGGCTTTCTACTGCAACAGCAAAGAAACAGTATTTAAGTATAAATCATTTTATCTTCTCGTCCTCCTCCATTCTCTAAGTCCTAATGAAAATGGCAAAACAAAATAACCTTCAGCAATGATTTCAAAAGTATCGCTCCCAAAGTCCGCCTCCCGTCCACTGATAGGTTTTCCTTTGAATAATTTACAAGTCGAAATGGCAATAAATTGTGTATTTTAGACGGAGTTCGTTTGGTAGAAAAGTAATATTGTTACTTGACTGTGACATTTTTCAACTTGTTTACCGTACGAACCAACATCTGCGTGGCTCGGCGTTTATAAATTTAGATTGCAAAATTGTTTATACAGTTGACGTATCGCATATTGGAGGATCGCGGGTGCTTTTGAAAATTGACGTGTTATATCTTTCGCCTGAAACATATGATCCTTGTATCACAGAAGTTGTCTATTTACTATGGAAATATAGAAAAATTAAGCAGTATTTTGTAAAGTGCTAATTCTAAAGTGGAAAAGTAGAACGATATTATCCTAGTGGATATAGATAGTGCTTCATTTACGCCTAACATTAAATTAGTAGTTCTACCCACCTTCTAAAACTACAATTACATTCTCGAAATTCGCGACACAAATTAATCGACACGAAGACTAATTTAATAACCAATTATTCGGTCTATACTCTAGTTATACACCCTCGGAGATATGAGCCGCGAGATTTAATTACTCAAGTTGAAGGCCCCTCAAAATATTGTCTTCATTAAGGGCCCTCGCCCCTTTGTGTCGCGTTTATTCGAAAAGTTCGCGTGTAATTTCGGGAAACTTAGTTAGGTGGCCTATTAACGTTCGCATTTCTGATTGTCATCATATTAGCATTTCACATGTTAGTGTCAGAGTACTTTTCGCGAGTGCTTTTTCGTGTTCAATTTTATATTAGTCTCTCGCTTAACGGGCCGTTGAATTTGTTTCTGTGAGGATCTGTAAAAATACCTCGCTGGCTTTCATTTCGAGCATGGCCATTGCGGGAGCGAAAGATTGGCTTCACCATAGTAAAATTGTAACTCTTACCTATGTGCTGACTGGACTGAGCTTGTGACGTTTGGAGGACGTAGAGACAATGGCTACGTCCGGATGTGTCACATGCCGCGCGAGGAAAATTTGCCTCGCGAAGTTTGACTTGCCTCACGTGAGGAAAATGCGCGCCCTGCCTCACCTGAGCACTCACATTTGCCTCGCCTAGTTTGACATAGTCATGAGACAGAACGATGTCAAACGTGTCAAACTGATTACTCGGGTATACCCTTCACTGTCTAGCTAGATTGTCTGTTGCCACGCCATTTGCCTCGCGCGGCATGCGACTGAGGCAAACGTCGTGCTTCGCGAGGCATGTGGGTGAGCAGCCTCGCGCGGCATGTGCATGTTATAGACACGCCTATTGGATGTGTAAACATTTCCCGAGCTGCCGCGCCTGAGCTATCAGTTATGATAACTCATAACTAATTGATTGGGCGCGACAGCTCGAGAAATGTTTTACGCATCCATTATCTCTATGTACTTGCCTCTTGAATCGATATTCCAGTGAAAAAAACGAGTTCTACTTCTTACTTTATTTTATAAAAAAATGACATAAGTACCTTGGCATATAATAGTGATGATCTGTATGACGCTGATCGCGAAGCTCCTGCAGGGTCCTCGTCTCCCGGTCATGTTCGCGTCACGAGAGCATCGTCTGATCACCACACCAACCAATCCTTCACTTTGGGGACGACGCTTTTAGTGGTTACGGCACTTGCTAACATCTGCAACAAAAAGCATAATTGAGTACATACCAATTCCGGCTTTGAAATCTTACAGACTGGTTCGGATAGATTATCAGCATCAGACAAATAAATAAGAAGTTAATTGTAAAATTTCCAGATTTCCGTGCTAGAATTAGCAAAATTTCTGTAAAATGGTCACAAATTTTACGCAATTATTGACCATCTTACGGAAATCCAGTGGAATTGCTAAGAATTCTGCTAGATAACCTAGAAATGAATGGTTTTTACAGAATTGTTATGTGGCCTTATTATCCACTCCTGTGTTATTATAACGATACAAATATAACAGAATACAACAGTTGCTTTCTAAGCTCGCTAGACTGTTTCGAACGCTTCCGGCCAGCCCCTTGGGTATTATAGCCGTGTATGGAATGTAATTCTAATGAAGGAACTTCCATTCCATGTTTAAAACTGATACGTAACTTTGTTTTACTGGTCGTTTGTCCATTCGAATTGATGATCGAGTGGCCGCCGCCGGCGCCGTGGCGGCCCCATGGTGGCCGTCCCCGCGGTGGCCGTCCGGCCGCCGATTAATGATATATGCCGTGTTTTATGCTCATCACGTTTTGAGAATAAATTGTGAATGAAATAATAACGGAAAATAATTATTGTTTTAATTTTGGATTTATGGGAATGGTTTTGTATTGTCTACAGATATTGAAACTCATGTCAGTGTTATTGAACTGTATTCAGTCGACGTCATCCAGATCAATTTATAACATTTGGTTGGAACTTCTTCTATTTGATTTTCATCTATGTGCATAATTTACAGTTCGCTGACGGTGAGGGAAAACATCGTGAGGAAACCTACCTATCCCTCGGGATTAGGTAATAGTCAGTTCCTGTATACACGGCGACACGGTTCACCACCTGTCACGTTGGGTTCTGACTATCTAGTGCAACGTGGGCTTTGAGTTGGTTAATACCTCCACAATGTGGTGGTGTATGGCCACTCAAGCCTCCGACTACCCCCGAACGGGGATAAAAGTCGTGACGTTACATTAAATTTTTTTTGAACTTCTTCCACAACAGTAAATTTTGTTAACTCATAGGCGGAGCATACGTAAGTATTCGTACTACCTAACTTTTGTCAATAATAATTTACCTAACACCAAAAAAAATATTGCTTACTTATCTTCCTATTTTGTAAAAAAAAACATAAACACTAGATAAAAACTAGTTATATCATAATTTGACTATCGAGTTTCACTCTTTTATAATAACAAAAGGACCTTCTCATAATTACAACAAGGTTTATACTCGCTTTTCTGTTTAAATATACTAGATGAAAATAACCCACAACCAAGAAATACTGCAATCGATTATCGTGCAGACAACACATCCTTCATAATCCGTATCGACTGGAATATGCAAATTTAAATCGCTAGTAAAAATTTGGCTCTATCGTAGCCGACAAGGGCAGCTCGCCGACAATCCGTTCCAAATCTGTCGAGACGAGTCGGTTTGATCGATAATGCTTGACGAAGCGAGCGAACCTTTGTTTAATGCCATTGTTTGAGAATTTTCAGTTCGTTGTGGTGTGACCTTTACACTTTGGAGAGTCAAGAAGTGGCAGGCAATTAGTACTGGGAGCACAATATCCTACTTCCTTATAATAATTATCAATGCGAAAGTTTGTATATGTGAATGTTTTTTTTTTCTTTTAATCAATCAATCTGTTTATTTTTTTATTGTATAACTATATACAAAATATCATAAAAATATATTAACCTACTTCTTAGGTACTACCTATACAATAAAAATATTTACAAAAAATATACCTGTGCCAGTGAATATTTGTTATCACGTATCTCCATAGCTACTAAACCGAGATTGAAACGTAGATAGCTGGCTTCTCTGGAATACATAGGCTAATCTTAACATAAATTTCCACGTGGGCTAACCCGCGGGGCACAGCTAGTTTTGTGATAAAACAGACAGTTTCCTGGTAAATAACTATTTTGACTGGCTTTGACGCCATCGTGAAGTATTGAGAGATTTGAGTAATTTGATGAGCGCCTCAATTTAGATAAAAATTGCAATTTTGATTGTATCAGTGAATCTGCATCAGCTGCAAACGAACTAAGAGGAGGGAGACTCGTTAAGTAACCGCGAGTCACCCGAGGTCACGACTTGATGCTCGAGACAAAGGCATTAACGATGTGCTTACAGCACATGGTGCTTAGTTATAAACTTACAGCGGGAATTAACTATTCACATGGTAACAAAAGAGGTAATTCAGAGGATATTAGAATTTAAAAAATCACATAAAATTAAATAATAAGTACAGAACCTGATTGAGAAGTGTTGTCAGAACAATTACATCCATAGTTTTATAGTTATTTTGCCTTGTCAGGCGAATATCGACCCATAGCATCTCACACGGTGTACATATGATAGATGCATCACTATAAGTACTATAACTTTGATACACTGTCAATATAAAACCCGAATTCAGAATACATTTAGTAATAACTTCAGCCATGTTCAAAAATGTCGATTACCTTTCCCAAAATCACAGCAAGTGGATCCTACTATCAAATAGCTAGCAGAAAATGAATATCGAAGGTTTCCCGTGTCACTGGAGCCCTCATATCTGCGGCCGGCGGCGTCTCCTCACGGAAGTCCCTCGCTCCGTGCCCAGAAACCTGATTTACCCCGCGATCAAATTCAATTGTGTCAAACGAGAAATTGACTAAAAATTCCAGTGTCGCCGTCCGTCCGACGGTATTACATTTTTGTGCGGCGAAATTGTTTGGTTATGAAAAAGTATTGTACGAGAGATAAAACCGACCAGCATAGATGCGCATCAACCGAATTTATATTTAGATCTAATAAAAATAATAATAATTTAGCCCTTTTAACGTAATAATAATAATAATATCCTGGGACATTTTTACACACGGCTACCTGATCTCAAACTAAGCAGAGCTTGTACTATGGAAACCAGATAACTGATATCACTACATAAACTACTTTTTTATTTGTAAATACATACTTAATATACATATACACCCAGACTCCGGACATACAGAGATGTTCATGCACACAAATGCATGTCACGGGTAGGAATCGAACCTACGACCTGCAGCGTGAAAGTCGCCTCCGCGCCAACCACGCTAACGGGCCCGTCAACGCTAACGTCCCACTGCTAACGTCCCACTGCTGGGCACGGGCCTCCCCCCAATGCGAGGGGGATTCAAGCCATAATCCACCACCCTGGCCCAGTGCGGGTTGGTGGATTTCACATACCTATCTAAAGACGTACAGGTTTCCTCACGATGTTTGCCTTCACCGTAAGCAAGTGATAATTATATTAAAGTTAAGATTCACACATAGATTTCGAAAAATCCAGAGGTGTGAGCCAGGGTTTGAACCCAGGACCTTAAGCCCGCAAGACGCGTGCTTAACCAATCGGCTACCACTGCTTATTTAAGAGCTTATTACACCTTCCTAAATTTAGTCACTAAATTTAGAACCGAATTTAGAAAGCTTCTGATTATTTAGGATTCTAACTTGCTAAATGCGATTACACTTGCCTAAATTCAGTCACGACTAAATTAAGTAGCCTAAATTTAGGAAGGTGTAATAAGCTCTTTAGATCTAAATATGTAATAAACAATGTTGTGGCAAAAGCCTCCTTAAAAAAAAGGTTTCAATTGTGAGAAATTTGGTAATATTATTATTTACGAACAAATTAGGTGTTATAAATTGTTAATGTAATATTATAAAACTTATTTCAACGAGTTTTGTTTTTGTTATTTGATTTAGTATCTACGAGAGGTTGCTTTAGCTTTGATGGAACTTGGTTGTTTCATGTTGGTGGGTTTACGCATGATTTAAACCTTTTTGGTTTACGTACCTATTACTTACTACAGATTCTATCATCACAACTACAAAAGCCTTGTTGCACCCTATTTAGCATTTATCAATAAGTAATCCACCCAATTCCTGGAGCCGCAACATCATCATAGATCCATTACAAACAAGTATTGCTGATAAAACGGCTCACAAAGGGCGTTGTAATGAAAAAATAACGGCAGCTAATACCGCCAATGATCGCCTAATGTCCTGTATAAATAACTGGCTAACGTACCATTATCGTATCGAAAACGCTTCGGGTACGGCGTTATCGCAAATTTTCTCTTCCAATACCTGTTGTGTTCGTCGAGGATCAATCGTTGGTGGTTCTGTAATGGAATTGTAAATTGAAAAGCGGTGGATGGCGGGGCGGTCGCAGCCCCGGGCCCCGGGCGGACATCGTCTGGTTGTGATTCATCTTTGCGACCCTCGGACGATTTTTGTAGGGTTGTTAACTTAGCAGCTCTCATTTTGAAAATCCGTTTTGTGGGGTAGGGAAGATTACTATGGTAGTACCATACAATGAACTTATGGCGATTAAATTAATGCACAGACTAAACCAAATTACTAAAAGATGATTTCTTATTTTTGCCCCAAAGGGAATAGATAATGTCACTAGAAAATATATTTTATTTATTAAGAGTGAGTGGGTAGCCCTGTGGGCAGCCCGGGGCGATGGCACGCCGCACCGCGCCGCCCCTAAGATTGAAACCCGAACGTTCATTTTGTTAAAACCCACTCGAGTTGTTTCGTCTTCCCAATCCCTGTTTATCTTGTACTTTATTGGGCTATGTCGGGATTAACTGACATATCATTACACTTCATATTTTATTCCCATCTCTATGTACTTATTTGTACATATCTTTTATTATAATACGCCTTTGATTATGTTGATATAATATTAAAATATGTTTTTATATTTTATATAGTTACTTGAAATAAGGTTTGATTGGATAGTAGGTAAGGATCTCTAATTCGATCCAAGTTAAACGAAAGCTAACTAGAATATAAACGTCCTTCTATATTTTCTTCGGTGTTTTTCAACAATTACAGAGAATAAGTCCCAGATTAGCCCTCGGGCGATTCAATCATCGCACTAAGACCACAGAATACGCGCAATAGAACAATAAACCTACCAAAATTAACTACTCCTTATTAAAATACTGTAACCAATGAATGAAATAGAATTTGGCATGCCTTTCAGACAATTGCCATAATTAAAACACTTGGTAGTTCTACCGTAATTTCACATAAACATTTCAAATCCGTTCCCCATTCGTATCAAAACTGCAATACATATCGGATGGATTACTTTGACGTAAGTTTAAAACGTAGCCAAGCTGCGTTATATGAGATTAATAAATATGCGGCGCAGTAACAACGGGTACTACGAGACAATGCAGAATGATAATATGTGCGCAATAGCGTAAAACTGAAATTAGTTCTCCGGTTTTGGTGACATATCTCATTCTGTTATGGTGTCCTGGTAATGCGACTTTCTCTAAGGTTCAATGGATGCGTCTAGGAGAGGCGAGCGGCGCATCCGAGCAATCAATTTTAAAATCTGAACGCATAGACTATCATAAGGGCTTGGGCGGCTTGGGGCTTGTGTACGGACCCAATGGATACAGGATTGAACCGTGTTTAGGGACCTTAGTAAATGAAAGGCGAATAATGACTGAGTAACTTTATTTCGAGTGTCGTCTTTTTATACACACGAATAACAAATATAAAAAGGGGTAGACATCATTTATTTAAGCGCTGAGTACCGCTGTCCGTAGCACCGATGTAAGGCGCGTGAAGATATCGGTCGCGGCTGCGGTGACGGCCCGGGGCTCGCTTGACTCGCCGGGCGCCGGCCGCTGGAGCCCTAGTCCGCGCCGGCGCGTCGGCGGCGGTGCACGTATGTAGGGGCCGCCTCAGCTGCGTTCGCGCAGTCGCGCTCTTGCGACGTAATAATGTTTACGTATATGTATGCCACTACATCATTCCCCCGCTAGAAAAAGCGTACCGGAGGCTTTGATATCCTTCCGGACCTCGTAGCGTATTCTTGGGTATCAGCTGGTTCATCTGTGACCATGTTTATGCGGAACGCAGGCTTGAGTCTGTCTATTGATATATTTGCACGCCGATTATGTAGCTGTATCGTGTAGTACTTGTCCGTGCGCTCGATAACTGTGTACGGCCCGTCGAACGTTGGCGTTAGGGGTTTACTCGATGCATCGTTGCGTACATATACATGTGTGCATCTATGAAGCTCGTCATGTATAAACGTAGCTCGAGACTGGTTTGATTTCCGTTGCGCTTGTGCTTTCTTTAACGCTCCGTCCAACCTATTCATAAAGCTTGATGTTATATTGGTCGGTCTTGCGTGCTCCTGATAAAATTCTCCGGGTAACCGTAAGGTTTGGCCAAACAACAGCTCGGCGGCGCTCGCACCGATGTCCTCTTTTATGGATGCTCGCAGTCCCAACAAGACTGTGGGTAACTCGTGTGACCAACTTGTTGAATTGAGTCTCGCGGTTAGTGATGTCTTGAGTGAGCGGTGCCAGCGTTCGATCATCCCGTTAGCTTGCGGGTGGTAAGCAGTAGTGCGGGTACGATGTATTCCCATGCGTTGCATTAGTTTTTTAAATAGGTCCGACTCAAACTGCCTGCCTTGATCGGTTGTTATGGTTACTGGACAACCGAACCTCGCTATCCAACCTTGGTAGAAGGCTTCAGCTACCTTTTCTGCGGTAATTTCTTCTAGAGGACAGGCCTCCGCCCATTTCGTAGCACGGTCTATCATAGTTAATAAATATCGGTAGCCGTCTGATATAGGTATCGGTCCGACAATATCTACGTGCACATGTTCCAGTCTATTTGCTTCTTCAAAACTTGCTATTGGTGACTTCGTGTGTCGCTGAACCTTCGCTCGCTGGCACGGCTCGCAGCCTCGTGTCCAGTTGCTGACGTCTTTGTTCATGGAAGGCCAAAAGTAGCGAGCGGTGACTAGTTTTCTTGTAGTTCTTATTCCCGGGTGGCTAAGGTCGTGAATCGCTTGATGTGCGATTTTTCTGAAATGCGGAGGTAGGTATGGGCGAGCTGTGTTTGTTGACATTTCACAGGTAATTCTTGCCGACGAATTCGGAATGACAATGTGTTTAAAGTCATATTTCCCAGTACTTTTTAATTTCTTTAATTCTTCGTCTTCCTCTTGACTTTTGGCTAGCTCTTCGTAGTCGATTGGCGTTGGGCAAGATATGACTTCGACCCGTGATAATGCGTCTGCGACTGGGTTATCTTTTCCGGCTGTATATTGAATATTAGACGTAAACTGTCCTATATATTCTAGATATCTTGTCCGTCGTGGCGTTTCATTTTTGCTGTTCGCGGTTAGTGCGTGTAGGAGTGGCTTATGATCCGTGTGGATTATTAGCTCTCGTCCTTCAAATACACGGCGGAAATGTCGGACTGCCATGTATATAGACAACAGTTCTCTGTCGTATGTGCTGTATTTTTGTTGCGCGTCGCTAAATTTCTTCGAAAAAAATCCAAGTGGTCTCCATTTACCGTGAATTTTTTGTTGTATGACGGCGCCGGCGCATGTGTTTGATGCGTCGGTATTCAGTACGAAGGGTTCACTTGAAGATGGGTAGGACAGGATTGCTGCCTTCTCTATGTCTTCTTTGCACTTCTCGAATGCTTCTTTGGCTTGGGTGGTCCATTCTATTTTGGTCTTGTCATTTTTCTTAGCGTTGTGAAAGTACTTGCTCAATTCTTTTTGACGTTCAGCGGCGTGGGGTATATTTAAACGATAAAAGTTTATCATACCCACAAAACGGCGAAGATCGTGAATTGTGTTAGGCAATGGGTACGATCTTATAGCCTTTATCTTCTCATCTGTCGGTGTGATGCCTTCTTGGCTTATTGTGTAACCGAGGAAATCGAGTTTAGTCTGACCAAACATGCACTTAGCGACGTTTATTTGTAGGCCATTGTCGTTCAGTCGTTTTAACACTTCCTCTAGCTCTTTTCTGTGCTCTTCTTCGTTTGCAGAAGCGAGGAGTATATCGTCGACAAAAGGAAAGACAGGTAGACCGCGAAGAACGTTGTCGATGTGCCGTTGGAAGGTTTGCCCGGCGTTTCTTAGCCCGAAGCACATTCTGGTGAACTCGAACAGGCCAAATGGTGTGATGACGGCCGTCTTCTTGATGTCTTCTTCTTTATTCTTGATCTGGTAGTACGCCTTTTGTAAATCAATTTTCGAGAAGATATTTTTACCTTGCAAATTGTGCGTGAAGTCGTGAAGGTGTGGTATTGGATAACGGTCGGGTGTTGTTATCGCGTTTAGTCGACGGTAGTCTCCACAAGGTCTGTAGTGCCCATCTTTTTTCAACACCATGTGCAGTGGACTGGCCCATGGACTGTTTGACGGACGACAAATACCTTGGTTTATCATAAGTTGAAATTCTTCCTTGGCGGCGTTATACTTGTGCGGTGGTAACGGCCGGGCTTTTGAATAAATCGGTAGGCCGGTAGTTTCTATGTGGTGTTCAACTTCGCTGTCGTATTTCATCTGTAGATTCGGTCTGGTCACGTCGGGATATTTCGCCAATAGGTCGTGGTAGGGAAGCTTATCGTCGATGGTTCTGATACTTCCTTCGGACGCAGGTGATATGAACCCGCGAACTGATAAATTGGTCTCTTTATCTACCAATCTTCTTCCGCTGACATCTACCATAAGGGCGTGGTGATGCAGGAAATCAGCGCCTAGTATAGGCCTACTGACTGTTGCGATCACAAACTTCCAATTGTATGGGCGTCGCATGCCGAGATCGAGAGATAACGTTCGCTCGCCGTAGGTAGGTATTTGTGTACCATTAGCTGCGTATAGATAGTTACATGGGATCTGGCTTCTTTTGTCTATAATGCGTGCAGGTAAAACAGAAACATTAGCTCCCGTATCCACCAGAAATTTTTGCCCGGTGGGAATATCTTTTATAAATAGGCGGTATGCTGTTATATTATTGACTTCGGCCTCCGCCGCGGCTTGAGTCTTCGTTAGTTTCCCGGCTGCTTTTTCGTGTCATTTTCAAAACGACATGGCTTCTTGCAACGATATGCGTCAGCTCCAAACTTTCGATGAAAATAGCATGTTTCATTTCTCTGGTCGCGAGACCTGGAGTGAGAACGGGAACGGTTTCTAGCAGAGTACGGGCGTCGGCGGTAATAACGTGGTTGTTCCATCTTCAGCGCGGCGACCTCGTCGGTTAGGGCTTCTAACATGCTGATGATGTTGCGGTCTGTGGCTGGTGCAGCATGTGACGTCGAGGTCGTGGGGCGATTCGAGCAGGAACAGATTGCATTTACCTCCTTTATTTGTTCGTGCATTTTATCGGCCATCGCAGCCAACGCGTCGAGTTTGGACTCGTCGCTTACGGCCAACACAGCCCTGGTCGAAGCTGACAGATGGCTCGTCCACAGCACGCGTAGAGTAGGGTCAGGGATCTTGCTGCCTGCTAAATTTTTCATACTGCGCAGTAATTGTGAGGGGCGTTGATCGCCGAGCTCCATTTCGTTCATTAGTTTTTGCAGTTGTTTACCCTCCGATTCTTCATAAACTGACATCAGCCTTTTCTTCGCGCTTTCATATCTCCCTGTGTTTGCTTCTGACATAATTATGTCGCTGATCTGTTCGACATCGGCTTTCTCCAGCTCCGTTACGAGGAGAGTAAATTTCTTTTCGTCGCTGAGCTTCTGGTTGGCGATTATTGTTTCGAACTGGTGGAACCACAGCCGGGGCTTGTCGCGCCAAAATAGCGGAATACGTGATTTAATTGTGATCATTTCGACTCCTGATGTGGCTTCTATTGACATTTTTGAACGCGGGGTCACCACTTTAGGGACCTTAGTAAATGAAAGGCGAATAATGACTGAGTAACTTTATTTCGAGTGTCGTCTTTTTATACACACGAATAACAAATATAAAAAGGGGTAGACATCATTTATTTAAGCGCTGAGTACCGCTGTCCGTAGCACCGATGTAAGGCGCGTGAAGATATCGGTCGCGGCTGCGGTGACGGCCCGGGGCTCGCTTGACTCGCCGGGCGCCGGCCGCTGGAGCCCTAGTCCGCGCCGGCGCGTCGGCGGCGGTGCACGTATGTAGGGGCCGCCTCAGCTGCGTTCGCGCAGTCGCGCTCTTGCGACGTAATAATGTTTACGTATATGTATGCCACTACACGTGCATGGATGGCCAAATCCGAAACTATGAGGAATATCGAAAAGTACTCAAAGGATTCGAGTCCTTTGATTCCTTTGAGTACTTTTCGATATGTGGTATTTTTTTCAAAATCAACTAGTTCGATTCTTGGCTACGAATTTTGTTTTTTCAAAAATCCAATGATGCAGTTTTCGTTTTCATCAAAATCGGCCCCGAGACTCCTTTGAGTACTTTTCGATATTCCTCATAGTTTCGGATTTGGCCATCCACGCACACTTGAAAAATTCACCCTGTATACGTCAAAGGTAATGGTTTCTCTCCCTTCCTCAAAACAGTCAAACGTTGACATTTGACGATATTATGTATCGTCACAAATTTAAGTGGCGGTAATTATGTTAAAATATAAACCAATTAATGTACAATCTCTCGCCTTTAAAGATCTCAGCGAAATGTTATTTCCCATCAGCCCAATTTCAGAAGTTATTGAAAAATGTCTAAATCGGCCGTTCCTAGCGGGACTCCGCATTTTTCTCCCGAAGATACGAATATTACCGAGGGTTATAATGCGATTAAATTGAAAATGTTAAACCTTTGGCCCCGTAATAAGGAGCGTGACTATCAACATTTCCCCCCGTATAACATCGAGGTATTATGGAAGCCCGCAAATGAGGCTGAGAGCCTTTATTATGAGCGGTGTCACGATTGAAGGGATATAAAAAATATAATAGATGGATCGGAGTGTTTACCTTTGCAAATTGAATTTCAACTGACTGAGTTTTTGGATTTTTCCTGTCGCAATGTTAGAGGGCATCAGATACCTACGTGTCAGCTGGCCTACTCCGAAATACGAACCTAAAGTTTCGGCTGACGGATTGTCGTGATTTGACATTTCTTCTTTCGTTTTTCTCTACGATTTGACATTGTTTTGATCGTAAATCGAATCCGTACTTCGGACGATCCGTCAGCGACGTATTTCGGAGTAACCCCCTGGTACTTTCAGCTTCAAATGTCTGCATTATGTAATGTATGAGTAACATAATAGGTAAATAATAATATAATAGTTCACGGAAAAAATGAAAAATTGAAAAGTTGTTTCGGATACTTCCTAAATTATTTCAAGCACATACTTTCAATATTCTGCATTACTTCGCAAGTAATGATGTCAAACAGAAATAAAAGCCGTATTACTGTAGTCCTAAGTAATGCAAATAATTAGTCCCCTACTTCATGTATCTCTTTGAAATAAAACCTTCCCTATTTCGTTCATAATTTATATGTTAATTTACCAAGGCCCTGCACCGCTCTGGCGGCAAACTGCGTGGACCGCGGCCTCGCAAAGGGCTCGGAATGTCAGGAAATTAAAAATTAAACGCAAACGCAAAGTGATACGAACAGTTTGTAAGCACACACACATGATTACCAAGCTTTATAGAACAGTTTCAGTAAAATTTGGTCAATGCAGTCAAGAGCCGATGTTAAGTGGATAGCTTTGTAGTTTTATAAAAAAGTGTTTTATGAATGGATGTCTTGACAAAGATAATTATTGAAGATTTTAAACTTTTTGTTATGAAAAAATCTCACTTGATTGTTTCAGTACAAATTCCGTAGACGGAACTATTAGGTAAGTCATTTTTAATAACTCTCCACTTGGGCGGAGGCATGCAGCCAGAGATTCCGACGTAACTAGTGTTGCACGAGGAATTTTAATTTCACAGCCATTGCAATTCCAACGTGTAGAGCAAAAGGTGGAAAATCATTAAGTCATTATAGTATTATAATTTGATGATAAATACAGGACCAATGTTCGATTTTTTTACGGTGAGGGAAAACATCGTGAGGAAACCTACCTATCCCTCGGGATAGGTAATAGTCAGTTCCTGTATACACGGCGACACGGCTCACCACCTGTCACGTTGGGTTCTGACTATCTAGTGAAACGTGGGCTTTGAGTTGGTTAACACCTCCACAATGTGGTGGTGTATGGCCACTCAAGCCTCTGACTACCCCCGAACGGGGATAAAAGTCGTGACGTTACATTACATTACATTACAATGTTCGATTTTCGTTTGCGTGTGGCAATTTTCGAGGAGTTTACTACGTCGTCGCTTTAAAACCTTTCAGCACATTTTTTTATTTTAATTTATAAATTGGTTGTTGGTTGGTCTTAATTTTTCCCATTTAACCAACATTAATTATAGATCAAAATACCACACAAAAATGATTACGAAAAAGATACATTTTTAATAAAACTTTCCCTGAAAAAACTCAGCGAGACAGGGCCCGCGCCACGTAATCCACATTATTTCCAACATTTAAAGTTTCATTCCGAGTGTCACAGACAGGGCCCACGGTCCCACACCCCACAAATGGGGGGCGAGCCCAAGTGAGAAGTAAAATGAAATATAGGCGGGAGTGAGCCCGCGGAGCGTTTTTATTGCAGCTATGTGTAAAGCTTGTTCAAAAAAATTACTCTCAACTCGGGTTTTTATTTGAGAAGCAGGGACGGGCTGTGCGAGTGACGGGGTGCTTGCGAAGTTACGGATGGACGTGTGGAAGAACCGTTAAGATCTTGATTTATGATGGGCAATAGTTTTTTACTTATGCACCTACCTACTTTTTGTCTCCCGACTTTATTCTACCTACTTTTTTACCTATTTTTTGTACTTACCTCATGGGGGCTTACCACAAGCTCTTATTGCGATTCAATTACAGGAACGTATTAACGTTTCAGCGACTTTTTGTGCAATGACGTACCTTATTGTCATGACAATAAGAAACGTCATTAAAACGTTCCTATAATTGAATCGCAATAAGAGCTTGTGGTAAGCCCCCTGATCTTATATGTTCTACAAAACATCACTTTATTGAATAAGTTTGTCGATTATAATTTCCACGATTATTGATTGATATTCACATATGAAAATATTAGAGCACACCCTAGTTATCTTTTTACACGACTGCCCAAAAAAAAAGGAGTGTATATGTGTTTAGGGTTCATGTATGTATGTATGTTTGTATGTTTGTATGTTTGTATGTGAGATTCTTTATTCCACCATAACTTATAAATGCCTGAACGGATTTCGATGTATGGGGTATCGTTAGAATCCTTACATCATTCCGGGTAACACTGGGAATATATTTTTTGAAAAAAAAAACAATATGGCGGCATTATGGCTCAACTTTAATATGTGAAAAAAAAATTTTTTTCTTCCATTATTACAATATGGGTATCAAATTGAAGGCCTTGATGAGCACAGTCCAAAACTGTAGAATTTATAGGCATAATTTAACATAGGTAGGGTGTACATGCAAAACAAATATATCATTTTTGGCTGCTGTCACTAAAATGCATAAAATAAAAATAAATAATTTAAAAAATTAAAAACACGACTGTCCTGCCAAAAAACGAACTAAAAAGTATAAAACAAGTGCAGTGTCATTGCAGTCGGGAGACCGTTCTGTGGAACATATTTAATCTAAGAGGGCCCCCGACTGCAATGACACTGCACTTGTTTTATACTTTTTAGTTCGTTTTTTGGCAGGGCAGTCGTGTTTTTAATTTTTTAAATTATTTATTTAAATCAACTTGTCCCATCGGCTGTTAATAATGGCTAAATTGTCACACGATCATTATTTCACAATCCGTCCCTGTGCCGCTCGGGCCGAGGTGATGATAATTTTTTTCCTTTAGCGTGTTCCTTCCCCTTAAATATTGCGCGACGTCTTTATTTGCAGGCGCGCGTAATTGTCGAAGAGCGCGCGTAAGGGCAGGTTTACGCCGCGCCTGTAATTCTGCTATGTGTAACGAGCTTTATTTTATTTTGTCATCGTGTTCGGGTTTCTACTTTGTAAGATATAAGTAGGTAATTTTAAACCAAAAATAATTGAGTGTTTTTTGCGTAAAAAATATTTGCAATGGGCATAATTAGGTACGGAGCAGAACAATGAATATTCAGTCATATCTTTTGGTTTTCAAACGGTTTTCAATGAAAATTCGTTGATCCACTCGTAGATCAACTCAAGTCTATCACTGCCAATAAATTGATAATTGTGACAATAAATTTAAATTAACAATCATTCATGTTCAATACTTTCGGTTATCTACAGTCAAAGACGTCTTGAAACACCAATTATACAAAAATGTCTCTCGTACTCGCGCAATTACGCAGATTCCGTGCACGTTGCGTAATTATGTCAGGTGAATTTCAAGGGAGGCTTGTTGGCGCTTAATCAACCCGCGCGTCGTCGGCGGCTAATAAGTCGAGGCCGAGGCGCGCTTCTGATGAGGCCTGTACATGCTTCACTGCGTCATATGGAACACAAGATTGGGTGTGTAATGGGGTTATTGAAGGGTTTCTGACCCGACACAATTTCTGGATGCGTACATACAGCTGTTGACCAGAATTGGTAACATTGCTAGACCAGATAAATAATGGAATGACGAAAAAATTATATTTTACGATTTGCGCTTGTCAAAAGTGAATGGGTCCGTAGTGCCCGAGCAGTCATTTTATGGCACCGCTCCCACATTTAAGCCGGAAACCCACCGCGGTGCACGGAGAGGCCACGCACACGGCCACGGCTACGTTTTGCAAGAAAATGTATGGATGACGTCATTTCGTGCGTGCCTCTCCGTGCGCCGGGGTGGGTTTCCGGCTTTAGACGCACCCTTTACGTACGTTTTTGATTTTTGATATTATGCGTATGGACATTATGTGTATTTCATATTTTACGTTTGTCATAAACGCGTACGAACGTAAATAAATACATAAATATCGCCTGGCTTTAACACTAACGGTATGGTTCCAAACTAAGCAATGCTTGTACTGTGGCTACCACATAATGGACACCTAGATCAGTGCAAATTACGAAAAGTTTCCGAAATTTGTCTCTGACGGGAATCGAATCCGCAACCACCCGATGCAGTGAGCCGAGCGGCCAGCACTCAAACTACTGCGCCAAGCAGTCGTGGGTACAATAGCGCAATGTGTGAGTGCAAAAGTCTACTAAATTAGCCTTAAATGAACTGGCCCAAATGTCCCATTTAATTCAAATCTAGCTCTTAACACCGTTTGATATTAGGCTGCCCCCCGCAGACCGCCTCCACAAGTCGGATCTAATTCCTTCGCTAATCTATTCAGACACATAATGATCCTGGATTCATCATCTCATTAATATACAATCATATTTAAGCCCGTTACCTATGCGCCAACACTGTGTTTTATTCAAATTGGCTAAAGACAAACAAAGAGATAGTTGAACCGGCTATAAATCAGAATTAACTCATTGCAGTGTTAACTTGTGCTATTTTAAATCTTAAAGTTGTAGTGCTAAAGTCGGATATCGTTTGTGTTAAATAAATTAAAAGAACTTCTCTTCGTTCTAGTGTAATTTCCTTACAGGATGGTGCAATGCAAGAGCGCACGGAGAATTTTTAAATTTATAATAAAATAAGCAAGCGAATTAGGTACCTAACTAAAACCGTATTTGTTAGCCTTCTTTTCTATGAAAAGTGCTGAAGATACAAATTATTTTTTGCCTAAAACACATCTTCAAATGTGTTGTATGTTTTATACTTGCATTATCAAATGCAGTATTTCAGACAGTATTTATAAATACATAGCTGTTGACTGCTACTAAGTGCGCGATTTAATAATCCTCCATTTTACTTGCTGAATATAAATTGGTAATCTCAATAACTAGTTTGGGTCTACATTTCTACAAATTTCCGGATTATTCCGCATTATTCCGAACAAAAGTGCTTTGTTATGCCATTGTAAACCTTACCATAACGAGCTTTGTAATATGATTTTTATTTTCTGTAAGCAGGGTTAGATTGTTTGATGAGGATTTGTACCCGCCGTCGCTCAAGCCCGGCGCCCGCCCGCCGCCGCCGCCGGTCCCGCTCCACACTCCACTGGCTCAAGTTTCAAAGTTTCCCCCTTTTGTTACTTTTTCATAACAATAACTAATTTCGTTGGTTAATTAACCGACTGAGAAATGTTTGCCGCGCTCTAAATTTTAATGTTTCAATACAGGTCTGGATTACTGGAGTTTCTGAAGTTATGTAGTTAGAGGGCGAGTTGGGGACTTTTGAAGATATGGGGATGTGGTGAGAGGTGCTCTGGAAATGTACGCTCCTTAATGAATCATATTTATGCGCGTTAGAGATTCGAGAGTTTATCAAGATTCTACTGTAATCTTTAGAAGCTAATTAGATGAGTTTTCTGAGATGTATTTAAACTAAGTGACTTGCTACTTAAATGAATTAATTATAATGACGTATGAGCCTTCGTTCGTATGAGCTAGTGGCCGTACTCTCTGGCATGGATGTTTTCATGCCGCTCGAAGGCTTTTGCAATGGTTTCAAAACCTTTTCTATAGGTTTATATTTATGAAACTTTCCCGAAGCGCACATCCCTAAAACATAGCAAACTTCCTAGACAAAACTCACCAACAACAGATCACTAACAACAATTCCGAAACTAACAACTTGTTTTTCACCAAACATTTGGAAAATCACCGCGTTCCAAAAACTCCGGGCCCCACGTGGCCGCATCGGCCGAATTCCCTGCCATTGTTCGCAAATAGGGCCCGGGCCCTCGCTACGGGCCCCGGGGCAGACTTGTCCCTCTATTGAATACAGGGTCAACCCTCCTAGGTACTGGTAGTTTTATTTTATTGAAAACGCTTCGTGCGAGTCTCCGTATTGTTGGCCGATTTTCTGGTGGGTTGTTATTGTTTTCGAGTGCGGAATGATGATTATCATCGGCTATGACATAGCGGTAGACTGTTCAATATTATAAAGTCACTATGTTATTGCTTAAGTTGAGCACCTCATCATGCATGCAAAGGTATCGTCGACAAAAATATGTATACCTTCCTAATAAAGTGATAACTACCACTCGTATCACTGAGAAAAACTACTCAACTTTCCTTTAAAAAAATATTATATTTAAAAAGAAGAATCGCCCACAAAATTTCAAATATTTATAATATTGAACAGTCTACCGCTACTGTCCAAGAAACGCCAGAATTATTATAACCCAGCTAAAATGAAGAGCGTTAATTTCGCTCCAGTTCCTTCACTTGAAAACGTTCTTCATAATAACGTAGAAGACTATTTTTAATTAACTTTTCTTATTAGACGCTACTGTTGATCAAATTATGAATTCCAGTTTAATTCTTTTACAATTTTATAGTGAAGGAAATCGTGGACTTAATTTAAACTGGGTGAAATTTACTTAGATGACCTATTTGACGACCGCTTGGCGCAGTGGTTTGAGCGTAGGCCGCTCGGCTCACTGCAACGGGAGGTTGCGGGTTAGATTCCTGCCAGTGGCAAAATTTGGAAATGGCCTTCTCGTAATTTGCCCTTGTCCGGGTGTCACTGGGATCGCCCCCAATCCATTGTACGGTGGCCAATGCTGCATGTCGTACGATGAGTACGAAACCTTTATCCCACTCCCCGTCAGGTCGGCAACGTGCGAGCGATGCCTTAGATATTTCAATCATCTATACGTCCCGGTAACTGCTTAACATCAGGCGGGCCGTAAGCTTGTTTGCCACCTTAGTTACATAAAAATACATATAAACGAGTGTGATGGTTGGGTAGCCAGATTCCTTTCTCTACCTGTCAGTAACACCATAGCTCCAAAATAGACCAAAAGATTTCAACGCGTTTATATTTTTTTCTTCCATTTGCCGCTGGGTATGTTTGGTGGATGATAAATTTTGGTGTTATGCAGACTATTTGCAATAGATTAGCGATATAGAAAGTGGTATTACACTGATTGAGTTACAAGCTTTGTCAATTAGGGGTAGCGTGCCACACATTAGGTATTTCACCATACGATGATCCAAACGGATTTCATAATACCCAAATAAGACTCTCACTGCCCCATTGTCTCGTATATTCCGGAAGCCTGGCGCTGACATGTATGGGACCCTTCCGCTTAGCATTACATTTCAAAATAAACTTTATTTTGTTTTGCGAGAATACCATTTTGAGTGCGAATTGAAAAAGGTTTTTTTCGGTTTAAATTGTAATATATTTTGGCTTGGATTAGCAAGAACTGATTACTGGATAGCGATGAAGTGATAATTTAAATAAAAATATTAAATTATTTAAGTAACTTAATTTCGTCATGATGGTTGCCGTATTTTTTTTTTCACCTAACCTAACCTAACCGACTGGTATCTATTATGTTTACACTTTCTTAATAATAAGAATATTATTAAGAAATGGATTTTTCGAAATCTATGTGTGAATCATAACTTTAATATGATTATCACTTGCTTACGGTGAAGAAAAACATCGTGAGGAAACCTGCATGTCTTTAGACATGTGAAATCCACCAACCCGCACTGGGCCAGCGTGGTGGATTATGGCCTGAATCCCCCTCGCATTGAGGGGAGGCCCAGCCCAGCAGTGGGACGTTAAAAGGGCTAAATTATTATTATTATTATATATGCCTATAGGTAGGTATGCCAATGACAATCCCTTCAATCAATTTCTCTTATAAAAGCCTTGTAACTAAGGCAAAATATATACCTTTTCAAATTACATCCCTCAATAGCTTTACAAAATCTGCTTGTGAACACGACAGCAATGGAATAGAATTCCTGCAAGGTATACCTTGTTCGTAGAGTTTATAGGAAACCTCTTTAGCGATAGAAGGCGCATTAATCCCGCCTGCCGTCGGGCGGAAGCGGGATGCCGAGTGTAGGAAGATTCCATTTACTGGTAAATAAATCGCACCTTCGGTAAGACAAGGGCATAATTGTAAAATTTTGTAAAGTGCAAAATTGTGCCTTTGTCATACCGAGACTTAGGCATAAATTTGAAAAAAAAAAAAAAAAGTGCAATTGTGCCTTCGTCTTACCGAAGGTGCGAAATTACATTCTCATATGTTTTTTTATGTAGAGTCTTATTAACACACGAGAAGAGACCAAAAATTAAAATTCTATTGCTAATAATCACCTACTGGTATATTTTATGACTAACTACCGTCCCGCTACCAACAATTAGTCGAAAAAAGTAAGTTTAAAAACTAAAACCCGACTACTGAAGAAAATATTCTCATCTAGAGGATAAAATTAAACTTACTTTTTATTTAATTATTTTGAAGTTATATATAATAATATATATATTTTTGAAATGTGCTCATCAAGCTCTTTCATTTGATACCCCACACGGTTTCATTAAAAATGTTTTTTTTTAGTTCATGACATTTGTCCTCTAAAGGGCGCCATATGCAATTTTATGTGACGTCACATAGCCTGTAACCAGCGCTCCATTAAGCCGCTTCTAACGATACCTCATTTTTCAAATTACGACAAGTAGTTTGGAAGTTAGGCGGGAACAGATGCATACATACATACATACCTACCGATCAAAATCATAACCCTCCGCCGTAGTCGGGTAAAAACGGGGTTAAATCAACAGATACATTCGGTACCGATTATACCATGGACGGATAAATAAATAGATACACCCCTCATACCCAGATAGATGAGTGGCCTAGCATTATACGGCACGGCAAAATTATTAGTAACAGAATGTCTAACTATTACTAATCCAAAGACAAACGAACGTGATACCACAATGACACGGAAAGCTCTTATTTCAACAATAAAGGTAAAATTGGTGCATTTGACAAAACCCTAGTATTGTCTCGTGGATTATTGTTGGCGGCGTGCGTCTGACAGGTGAATGCAGATACAACGCTGCTCATCCCAGGCAGCTTGTTTTGTTAATTGTAAGTACATGACTTGCTGAAAATTCACGGTTTAGAGGATGCTTATGGGGTGATAATTAGAATTCAATAATAGTAGCCTTACTTCTCTTGGTACACAAAATTAATCTATTACCATCGTTTTCATGGTCGTAATTTATTTATGAACGACACGGATATTTTTTCAGTTAAGCTTAATTTAGTTTAGTCGTATTTAAATACTTCAGAATTAGCACCACACTAACATAGCATTTTACTAAAAAAAAATACAAAAATTTACTTTAGTTATCCTTGTAGTATTTTTACTAAATATTTGCTCACCACATCGGGTGGTTGCGGGTTCAATTCCCGCCACAGGAACATTTCGAAAATGGCCTTTTCGTAATTTGCCCTGGCCTGGGTGTCACTGGGATCGCCCGCTGTTCATTGTATGGTACAGCAAGCGTTACTTGGTTTGGGACCAGTCCAAGACCAGTCCAGACCAGTTGGTGTGTATGCCTGGCGATATTTATATTATATTCATATTTATATAGTTTCTTGCCGGCTCTTCTCAATGGAAGCAACATTACGAACCGGTGGTAACGCTAAAATACTGTTTATTCTTGACTATTTATAAATGCTTTATTGAGCTTACATGAATAAAAAACTTTTGATTTGTTTTGATTTGATTTCTTTTAAGTAATATTTTCTCTCAGTGCATTAGATAAGGTGTCAAAGGATTAGAACGCTGAAGCAGGCGGGTCGCTTTCCCGAAGAACCAACAGTTAGGGCCTCCGCAGACTAGCTACTTTTAGCATCGGCGATCGGCGATTTTGATGCTGCGTCTCGCTCGTTCGTGCTCGAAGAAACGCGACGCAGCATCGATACGTCACAAAATCGCCGGTCGCCGATGCTAAAAGTAGCTAGTCTGCGGAGGCCCTTATCGGGTGGAGATCATGAGAAGGCAAATGTAGTGTAGAGCGCCCTGCGGCTCAGTGGAGTGAGGATCGCGGAGGGTGGCTGGATATCGGAAGCCCAAGACTTAGCTCAGTGGCCAGTAGTGGATTACAACAGTAAACAATTATAGAGAGGAACCCACCACTCACCCTCGGAATTGTCAACCTCCAAAAGTATAAACCATATGATGATTACAACATGATGATGATGATGATTACAACAGTTTTAAGTTCATCATCAGAGGATGTGTTCATTAGCTACGTCCAGAAGTGTCACATGCCGCGCGAGGAAAATTTTCCTCGCGGTGTTTGACTTGCCTCACGTGAGGCAAATGCGCGCCCTGCCTCACCTGAGCACTCACATTTGCGTCGCCTAGTTTGGCAGTCGTGAGACAGAACGATGTCAAACGTGTCAAACTGATTGATCGGGTATACCTTTCCCTGTCTAGAGTGTCAGTTGCCTCGCCATTTGCCTCGCGCGGCATGCGACGGAGGCAAACGTCGTGCTTCGCGAGGCATGTGGGTGAGCAGCCTCGCGCGGCATGTGACACTTCTGGACGTAGCTATTGTATGATTCATCCTGGTCTGATGTTACTGGCATTCTAGAGGAATTGTACGATAACAATAATACAAGCGTTGCTTGGTTCCGTATCTAAAAGACTGTTTCAGAATCGTCAGATAACTCTTATTTACCAAATAAATATGTCGGTTTACTATATTCTATGAAAGAACTGTCAAAACGCCATAATTTTTTTATGTATAAAGTTCTCTGACGATTTTGAAACAAGCGCTAATAGATGGGGAGGCGAGCGTGCAATTCGTGGATTTGCACGAGCGTCGTCCAAACCTAGTAGATTCGGTAGATGAGATGATAGGAAGAATACATTGTTCTAGATATTTCCACTTTCAGCGTTGGGGGAAGCGTAGACATGAAAAAATGTTTTTTTTTGTATAAAGAGCGATGACATAAATATACTCAAGCGTGTCAGATATTGATACTTTTCATGCTCCAACATGAAAAATTGAAAAAAAAAAAATACATGAGCGCGTCAGAATTTGTAAGCATCTATAGGATACGGTAACTGCTTAAAATCAGGCGGGCCGTACGTTTTTTTTTGCCACCGCAGTCCTATATAAAAAAAAACTGAGGGGGTGAAAAAGTGAAACTTCCGGATGCTCCCATTTCTTAGACTGACGATCAAATTAGCAAAATTGACACTTTTGACACTTCTTAGCTAGTAATGAATCCCCATTATCTTAATCTGACGAGTTCGAGTATTTTAAGATGGTCTATTTTTTTTTTTGGTTCCCCTGAGTAACCCACCAATATTAAGGGCTCATAATTTTTTGAGGTTCTTATCAATATGTAAGCTATCTCCCTTATCTTAATCTGACGCGCTCGTGCAAATCCAGAAACCCCTTCTACGGCTCCCCATCTATAAGAGTTTGTTTGTAGTGCGGTATTTACCTACTTTATTTTACAATTTCCTTTTTATTATGTGTTCCTCTTTCTCAAGAAAAGTAGCTTAAACTAACCGGGAATAGGAGGTAGCAAGAAAAATAAAACATATTTTTCTTTTTGATGAAAAGAAAATGTATTAGGTATATACACGCTCTACAATTCCTATTAGGAGTAACGGCGACGGCGGCGGCTTTGTCGAGCTGGTGTGAAAATAAGGTAGTGATATAAATAGAGTGGTATCTATCTAAGAGATAGACAGGTTAGTAATATGTTATCCTTTGATGTTCTAAAATAAAGGATGGGTTCTTGGTAAAGAGAAACTTATTATTGCAGGTATGTTATGTTTATAGACTTAATTACATATAAGTATTTTTTGCGACGGATGGTAGCGGTTATTAAAATGTATTATTTATAAGTTATTTATTTGTTTTTATCAGTTAATGTGGTGATTTACAAGCTGATATTTAGATAATACTAATAAATTATAATAATAGATATAACAATAATAAAGAAATAAGCAAACTATATTTTTGTTACTTTGATTCCTTTACATTATTTTTATTTACTTACTAATATATTTTTTGTGTTTTATGTAAAAAAATAACTTTAAATGCTGGAATAAATTGTAAATTTTACTCAAATATACTTATTTTATAATTACTACATTAACTACCTATATTAACTGTTAAATTATAATTTTGAATTTACTAAAAGCTAATAATAATACCTATATGATAACAATAATTCATTAAAAAAGAAAGAAATAAATATTTTTGGTATAAGTATATTTCAAAAAAATATTACTAATTATATCTAATAAATTACATACCAATAATCTCACCTTCTCATAATTGCTAAAGCACGCAAAATACTCCAGACACCAAGTCTTCGAACACAATCCTTGCGCACTTTATTTGTAACGTTTTCCCAACTGAACACTGCGACGCCCGACGGCAACTCGAAAACTTTTCTCGGAGCGGAAAATCCCGAGCGGGCGGAGACGAGGAGCGCAGCCGACCACGACCGGCACCGGCGGGACACTGGCTGCGACCCGCGAGCCGCCTACGGTCGCCGGTCGCCGCAACCCGCTTCCGAACGCACCACCAAAACGATCCACTCTGTTACATGCTAAGATCGAAATTTGATCGCAGTTAGAACGAAGTAAGACGGCCCGTTGGCTATTTAGACCGAAAAAGGCGGTGCACGCATGCGCGCGGTCGTTCAACCCTTGCAGTGATGCTGCAGGCCTGATGAGCCACATTAAGCTGGGTTACGTGGGTCGGGTCATAATGTTACCTGTGTGCAGTTACGTTAGACCGGCAGGAGGGGGGTTGGATGCATCTGGGGGTAGGTATGTGATTGATTGCACTCACTGAATGATTAATGGGCTGAGTAATTAGTAATTAAATATTGCAGCGCTTGTGTGCTGTTTGCTACCGTCTTTTTTATGTTGTGTCATAAATTTACGTGAACTTTGTAGTAATTTAAAAATAACTTAGTACTTATACCTTGTTACCTTAAAAAAGAACTTGATAACAACCGGCGTAGACCTTAGTTATTTATTGATACCTTTTTCTACGTCATTTTTACGTATAGTAGGCGACCTGTCGGGAAGATAATCGAGGTATGAGCTTTATCTCGAATCAAAACCGAGTCAAAATTAGCAGGACCCGCAACGCAACAAAATAATTTAATTTTATAATTTTGTGGGCGATTTTAATTGTTTATTGGGTCCTGCTAATTTTGATTCGGATTATTCGGGATAAAGCTCATACCTTGATTATCTTACCGACCTGTCGCCTACTATAGGTACCTAAAATAACTATACAGCCTGTAACGGAAAGGGTATATCTATCCGAAAGGGGTGAAAAGTGTATCTGCTATAGAAACGATATGCAAGTTTTCAGCTCAAAATAATTTTTCAAAAACATTTATATCAAAATATTAAATTTGGTAATTTTATTGAATTCCCATCATAATAAACGTGTAACCGCACTACGAGTGTCATTGTCCTCTTCACGTCACTTCCGCGGTCAGGTGACTTGGTGCTAGTGATGTGCAAATGTAAATTTGACATGTTTGGTATTTTGTTTTCATGTATTGTAATGTCTTTTATCTCTGTAACGTGTAGATATAGGATTTTAAAACCCTTGCCGTCTAGTTCGTTATCATCCAAAGAAGCCTTGCACTTCGTATGTATATACCCTTTCCGTTACACCCTGTATAGTTATAATGTCATATACTGATTAAAATCAACATCAAATCAATATCGTGAACACAGTTAATAAAACATAGATTTAGCCAGAATGATTGGTCCATAAATCGAATCAGGTAGAGTTAGGAGCGCCCCAGAGATGGATAAATCTGTGAATAGTGGAGCGGCTGTATCGGCCGATATTACTGATTTGACATTAATTGCTTCTGATTTAGACGCTGCGCCGCTAAAATGTACCCCAGGGACGGTTGCACGTAGTAGTGGATATAAATTATTGCACGTACATAAACACACTGTATAAATGGCTTACAGTTCAGGCACTATATTGTCCGTAAAATTGTCATTGAGGAAAATCATCTCAGTAATAAACAAGAAATAAGTAATTAGCTCAGAGGGATAACAGCGCCACAAATACTTACTTCATGATGGTCACTTAGTGGCAATTCATAATGAAGACTCACAAAAAAAATCCTGTAATTCATCTGAATTATTAGTATTTGACAGCTTTCTATGGGTAATAGTGATTTACATCCATTTTCAGAGTTAACGTTCAGTTGTTGCCTGTTGTTGATAAAATTAGGATTTGCATTGGCAATGTTGCTATGTGACGCTATATGATCCCCTGATGTAGCTTATTGCGTATAATATTTACAGTCTGTTTTGGCGAATAAAAAAAAGTATGCTATTTAATCTAGCAAGCAGCATTTTAACCCCTACACGGCGCAATCTACGTCTGTTACTGACTTTCATTGACAAATTAGATTGAATCTCTATATAAATGTACTATCTAAAATTATAGACTCGGGCACGGTCCGATTTCCGGATATTCCGGATATCCGGCTGTCCGGTTATTATCGCCGGCTGGTTGAAATTTTAATTACATGATTATGATTTGTTGTTTTATGCATCAGAGGAGTCTATTCTAGTAGCCGTTACAATAAAGGTGTATGAGGTTTTTAATAAGCATAGTATTAGGTATGTGCACGGTACCTAGTATATAGAACGGTAACAGGGATGACAATAAAAACACATCTCTATAAATATTACTAAACTGTATTGACTACGGATGTTGAAAAAAAAATCACGTCACGACTTTTATCCCCGTTCGGGGGTAGTCAGAGGCTTGAGTGGCCATACACCACCACATTGTGGAGGTATTAACCAACTCAAAGCCCAATGATATTACTGATGTTGATATTTTAGAAATATAGGTATTATTATAATAAAAATATGGCAGTCATTATTTGTATTTGTAAATAAAAACTTAATTATAGAGCAATAATACATCATGTTTAAATACAATAAACTATACAATTAATGTACTAAAAGTCAGGGTATGTACTGTATGTAATGACAATAAAATTGAGATGATCATTTTATTCTGCAATTATTATTTCCACACATTATTATTGTTCTAACCAATGGGATGCTGTGTTTATTAGCCTATGATGACCTATTCATATCGGCAATGATATGCATGTTTGAAATCATCACTGTAATTAGGAATTTATATCTGTAACTAGCTTCCGCCCGCGGCTTATCCCGCGTGGCCTACAGGAACCAAATGATATATTTTCTTCAGAAACAAACTCAAGGGTAGAAACTGATTGCATTATCAAAAATACTGCATCAGTTTTCGGCTTTCTACTTTCACCCCCTATTTAACGCCCTTAGGGTTTTAATTTCGAAAAACCCTTTCTTAGTGGATGCCTACACTACACAAAGAACACTCCCTCCAAATTTCAATTCTCTAAGACCAGCAGTTTAGGCTGTGCGTTGATATATCAGTCAGTCAGTCAGGACTTTGAATTTTATATTTATAGATAAATAAAACAATATTATTTCAATATACATAATTATGTAGGTTTGTCGGCGACTTTATGCACCGATTCGCCTGCAAGTATATGGTAAGATTTCCAAAATAAGCTAAGCTCTCTTAATTACTGGTGTCATAATAAAGAGAGTTCAGCTAATGTTCGAAGTGAAACTATAGACTCGCAGGCAACCGTACTTACTTACAGATATTTAAAGGTTCTGGATAACTTTCCAGCAGACAAAAACACAGTCTTTTAGTCTCTTGTGTTAAAGAATTAGGTATTGACCACAGAGTAAAGACTAAAGAAAGAGGTGCCTTTATTAGATATTTGTATGAAACTAAACGTGGTCATTGTTTTTTCATTTTCATTTTACTATTTACCGGTGAATAGTTGAACTATTCGCTTCGTTTTATGTCGATGTTAGTACTAGGTCGACCACTCGGCCGACTTGCTTAGGGCCAGTCCCCTTAGTAACTGGTCCATGGTATTGACTATCTCCCAGTTTTATTTTTGACAAAAGAAAAGAAATTTCTAAAAATAAACTTAATAAAAAATCGTGAACTATATTTGAGATACTTATTACTTTTGGCAAGGTATCAATATCAGAAAATAAACTTTAAAGAAAACGCCATAGAATCGTATGAAAGGATCCACGACTGTGTGAAGCGGTATTGAGGATCCCTTCCGTTCATTCAGCGGCTTCAAAGGGCTGATTTAGCAAGTCACACGCTGACAGCACACGATTACTGACGCGCGGGGACGGGTGTGTATGGGCGAAAATTGTTGGTCTTTCGAGTTGTAGTGACCAATGCTACTTTTTAATCGACTTCAAAAAAGGAGGAGGTTCTCCGACTGTATTTTTTATGTTTGTTACCTCAGCCCCCTAGCCAAGTGGCATGAACGCTAATCGAATAGAATAGAATAGACTTCACAATGTATGGAAAAGTCAAACGTCGCTATGTAGATCAACAAAAAGTTGCTGTGTAGATCACGTGACTTATGTCATTTCCATACATGGAGCGTAGCGATTTGAAGGAACGCTTGTAGACAGACGTTAGCCAATTGTCTAGCCCTTCTGAACTTTCGACTGGGTGAACCATGGACCAATTACTAAGGGGACTGGCCCTAAGCAACTCGGCCGAGTGGTCGGCCTAGTACTAACATCGACATAAAACGAAGCGAGTAGTTCAACTATTTACCGGTAGATAGAACAATGAAAATGAAAAAACAATGACTACGTTTTTTTTCATACATATATCTAATAAGGGCACCTCTTTCTTTAGTCTTTACTCTGTGGGGTGAACCGATTTTGATGATTCTTTTTTTTTTTGATAATACATATGGACAAACGCACTTCCTTTGTCAGTTATAACTTATACGCACCGCCTGCGGCTTCCCGCCCGCCACACCGCCCGCACACCGCCACCGCCTTCTTGTGCGGGTGACGTCACATTTGACAGGCGCCTAGTTGGCTTGGTGGCGTAGTATGATACGCTCTCAAGCTTGTATTCCCCGAAGGAATAGACAGTGCACCCATATTTCGGCGATGAGCATCGTATCTTCGTCTTTTTAATGGAATTATTATTTTGGAATTTAAATCAAACATATCCTGTATCCATAGCTAGTGCAGCTCTTATAATACAGGCTGTGTCTATTCAGTGACCAGGTAACCCCGATAACCCGTGTGTACATAAATACAGTACTATTTCTATAATGTACACACAACATCAGTGTGGGATGATACCACCTAGCCCATCCTGTGATGTCGGCTGCTTTATTTTACTGGTGGTAGACGTAGAGCCAAGCTGTATCCACCTGCAGCTCAAAATTGGGCTGGCTCGGTCGGGGTAGTATCACCCTCTCACAGAACATCAGCGTACCTATTACAGCTGCGTTTCGCGTACCTATTACAGCTGCGTTTCGTACGATGACTGAGAGAGCCGGAAGCCATTATATACATAGGAATGACAGAAACAACAGGATTTGTCGATGACGAGACGATACAATGTACTTGGGAATATTTACTGTGCTTGGTGGATAGCTGTTTAAAGTTGCATCCCTGAAGGGCTAGACAAGTGGCTGACGTCTACAAGCGTTCCTTCAAATCGCTACGCTTCATGTATGGAAATGACATACGTCACGTGATCTACATAGCAACATGTTGTTGATCTACATAGCGACGTTTGACATTTCCATACATTTTGAAGTCTATTCTATTCTATTCGATTAGCGTTCATGCCACTTGTCTAAGGGGGCTGATCTTTAAAAGCATCCTGTTGAAAAAAATATTATATTTTAAACAGACAACATTATATCTTGTTATTAGATGGAAGGTATATAATACCGTTCTGTGGCAGTGGGTATGTTCCCTCATGTCGTTAGCAGGTCAATATTGAGATAAGATGCTCAAAGGCCCCCAAACGGTTAGACCTCAATGGTTTAAAGGCTGAAAGGATTCTTATACATACGGTTACCTTTTTGAAATATTTTTTATTCAGGTATCCCGTTATTATTTCTGAAAAGAAACCCCGTAAAAATATTATAGTCCTGTAAGTATTATGATAAAGATATGAATAAGTACTACTGCCAACTAAGAACCTGTCAAAAAGATAGTGGCGGGTGTGCGGGTGGTACGCGGGTGGGGAAGCCGCATTCTATCCGAGCTCCTAGTTGGCTTGGTGGAGTAGTACTTAGTATTTATTATATCTAAATAAATACTGTAAAGTCAAAGGGTTAAATGATTAACGACAAAACAGTCTTTAAATAAACATAAATAATGTTCAAGACAAAAACCCAGTGGGAACTTGTTTGAAGTGGACTCACCCGGCCGTGACTGGCGGGAGAATTCCACAAATTCACCGCATTCAGAATAAACCACCGTTAAAATTTCACCTTTCCCACAAAGCGAATAAAACTTTATTTCCTTTGTACAATATTATGAGCTCAGCTCACATGTTTAGATGAAACAAAAAATACTGCATTACAAAACATTTTAATCTCTATCTTTTGGGTTTAAAGTATATTTTTTGATGTGATTCATCGCGTAGTGTTGTCCCGCGACGCCGGGATCGCAAACTTTTTGCTTAGCTCAATTTTGTTTTGCTGATAGTGGATAAATATTATTCGGAACTAGTTTCGGCCAGTTGATTCCAGTTCCAAACAGTTTGTTTCGATTAAATTCGGCTGTATTTTAAATAATGTTTAGAGCAGTCTTTTTTGCTGGTTTAATCAACACAACATCAGTCAAAGTGTCACCGATGTACAAAGGTAGATACTCGTGTAGAGTGTGAATTAATTTCTAATTATAAAAGCCTGAATTATTGAAGATTATAAACATCACAATAATGACGACTGCAGTAATCCATATAGAGACAATAATTTAGATCACACAAAGACAATGACGAATCAATGAAATAACTATATACCAGTATACGACATGTTAAGAAAACCCTGTCCGAGCCGAAACCGGTAATTAGGTTCCCCAATCACATGACCAAATAAAATAATAAAAAATAAAAAATCATGATAGTAAACATATTAATGAACATTTAAAGTGCCAATTTTTTTTGCCTTTTTCCCAGATAATGTAGCTAATTTTAAAAATATGACAACACCGTTACCGGAAGTAATTATGTTAGATCTCGTGGCGTCACCTCAGACCACAAAGTATGTGATGACGTCATGTTATGTTTTTTTTATGTAAACGGGGTATTTGTATTACAAAAAAATATGGGAGGCCTTTGCCCAGCAGTGGGACACATACTATGCCAAAAAAATGAAAATGTTTTTTTTGAATAATTAAAAAAATAAATAAAAAAAAATGTTTTTTTTTACAAAAATGGAATCTAATCTCGATACCCAACAATACGTTTTCGGGTCGGACAGGGTTTTTTTAACATATTGTATATTATAACAAAACACTCCTAAGATTGACAAACAACGTTGCAGTAAGCCAATACAATGCACATCCATGACGTCATATCAATAATAAACGAGATTACCCGGCACCAGCAGTAATGCAGTAAATATTGTTATAATACACGCGAGCGCCATTCCCGCGCTGCACAATATCCCGGTGACGGGAACAATGCAATCCCGGGGGATCCCGGCAACGCGGGACGCGCGTATAACTTACCGTTATTAATACACCGTAACTGGGATTATAAATATGCCAATTTTCGTGTTCGCGATGCAAATATATCGTATTAGTGAGGGGAGAGCCTATTCTATGTTGTCGAGATGGGAATTATTTTTAATACTGAGGTCCGGGCACACGGTAAATAAGAATCTTGTAATTTTTTGAATGTGAATAAAAGGAACTAAGTATACTTAATTGTTAATTTACACACTTGAAATGTTTTTAAAATATAATTTCATAAAAAAAATATACACACGCAAGCTATCACCGCTCAAACGATGTAACAAAACGCAGTGTCCAACTCTCGCCGTCTTATCGCTTAGAGTTAGTTAAAAAGGTAGTGCACGGGATTTCACAAGTGCACTCCATAGTTTACACAAAGAGGATCCCGGGACGCGGGACGAGTGGGACAAGTTTTAAAACGTGTCCCTGCGGTGGACGGCTCTAGCGATACGTATCTTGACACCTTCGATTCGACCGCTATTGTTTTAGAGTAGATTTATCTTCTGATGTTTGGTTGTCTCTTTAATGGCTGCGTCTAAAAGAGGCGAGCGGCGCGGCGTGCCCGAGCATTCAGTTTTGACGTATGAGTGCATAGATATAATGTCATATAGGACGATTCGGGAGCCGCCGCGCATTATTTATACAATAATAATAATGCATACAAATTGTTATTTCATCAATTAAAAAGAATAGATATCGAGATATAATAGGTCTCGAGATTACTTCATCACGATATACCTGTACTGAAAAAATATGAAAGTGTGCGTCCACAAGCCTTAAGACGCCGCGGCCGAGCCGTCGGGTGCGTTTCGATTGAAGGGGAGCGGGGCGGAGCGGGGCCGAGCGGACCGTGAATTGGCCAATCACAGTGCTCGAAATCTCCACTCCGCATCAGTGGAAACAGTGTAAGCGGGGCGGAGCGGAGATGAGTGGACTTTCGAATAAAACAAATGAACACGCGGCCCCGAGCCGGACAGAGCGGAGTCGAGCAGGCTGTGGTGCCGAGTGGTGGGCACGAAGCGGAGCGGAGCAGAGAGGAGAGGAGCGGAGAGGAGCGGAGCGGAGCGGAGAGGAGCGGAGCGGAGTTGAGCGTACTTTCGAATAAAACAAATGAACACGTGGCCCCGAGCCGGACAGAACGGAGTCGAGCAGGCTGTGGTGCCGAGTGGTGGGCACGAAGCGGAGCTGTGTGGAACTGTGGGGAGCTGAGCGGCGCTGAGCGGAGCTGTGCGGAACTGTGCGGAGCTGAGCGGAGCTGAGCGGCGCTGAGCGGAGCAGAGCGGAGCTGAGCGGAGCAGAGTGGAGAAAAGAGGAGCAGAGCGGAGCTGAGCGGAGCTAAGCGGAGCAGAGTGGAGCAGAGTGGAGAAAAGAGGAGCAGAGCGGAGCTGAGCGGAGCAGAGCGGAGCTGAGCGGAGCAGAGCGGAGCTGAGCGGAGCTGAGCGGAGTTTCGAATACAATATATGAACACGCTGCCCCGCTCCACCCCGCTCCGCTTCGCCGCGTTCCGCCCCGCTCCGCTTCAATGGAAACATTTGCCACTTTTCACTGCTATTCTCCGCTCTACTACGCCCAGCACCGCTCCGCTCCACCCCGCTCAACCCCGCTCCGCCCCGCTCCACTTCAATGAAAACATTTGCCACTTTTCACTGCTCTTCTCCGCTCCACTCCGCCCAGATCCGCCCCGCTCCGCCCCGCTCCGCTCCGCCGCGCACCGCTTCAATGGAAACTGTTGCCACTTTTCACTGCTCTTCTCCGCCCCGCTCCGCCCCGCTCCGCTTCAATGGAAACGCAGCCTCAGCCTCCGTTTATAAGCTCATATTTGCGGAGCCTGACAAAATAGTTGTAGTCAGAGATACTAACGTAAGTAGGTAGAGTTACATACAGTCAGTCGAGATCATGGTACAGTCAGCAACGAAAGTCGCTGAACATTCTGAATTTTCAAATCGGTTATACTCTTTATTCTACAAACGTTGGTAAACCTTTATAAAACCAAACATTAGCAACATGTCCACATTTTGTTTCGATAAAGATAAATTATGGATTTGATGCAAAACAAAAGTATGCAAGCTATTTGAAAAACTGAGAATGTTCAGCGACTTTCGTTGATGACCGTACATCGCCGCTCGCTTACCAATGCCCAAACTGGACATAAACCAGGCCAGAAAACCTTTTTATATCTATATCTACTATCTATAATATCTACCCTAAAATTAAATTGTCCTCACAATATTTTAGAGCATAAAGTGCATAAAATACCGTTACGAGACCGCTGACACAGATATGCAAAATTGTATAACGCTATTTACATAATCCGTGGTGCAAGGAGCCGACGTGTGCCCCTTGTAAATAGAATAAAACCCATTTTATCCCGGGGCTAAGTCGCGTGGCCCCACGAGGCCTGGGCTCAATTGCCGGAAGACCTAGTTTTGTCAGATATTTTGACTTGATATAGTTTTATATCGTTTATTAAATAGGGAAAAGACTTGGGTATGCAATACGAAAAACGCAATTCGAGGAAGGTCTTATAAATTGCTTTAGGAGTAGAAAAATTGATAACATCTCTTACGTTTATAAGACTTTTAAAGGGCTCTTTCTGACTACAAATCACATAATAAATATATTTTATTTAGCTAAGTGAGTATATTGATTTTTATAAAATGATTAATTACTTTAAAACACAACATTTGTGTTGCTTTGTCTCAATAACAAAGGGTAAGTTACGTAGGGCATGGTCCGAAACCCGATAAATAAAAACATGTAGGATTTACAAAGTCTTTTTGCCAGACTCGTCACAAATTGCCAGCACATTCGTGCAGAAGTGTCTTTTCATAACCGAACATAAACCGCCGTGCTGCACCGCCCGCGCCGGCGCCGCGCAGCGTCCAATACAATTCCCCGCAATAATATTGCCAATTGACGGGTCGCAACAGCCCCATTGTGTTACACGCGACCTTTTTGTAGCCGCGTTACGGGAGGGTTAAATTATTGGTTTTAACTCTATGGAGTTTTGAATAGTGCGGATAGTTATTTTCTATATTTTATTTGGATAAAAGGATAGAAGTTGCGAGGTATTATGACAATAGGCTCTTCCTCTATTCTATTACAAGGTAATATTCGCCTGCATATTTATGGTTACATTTCCAATATAAGCTGAGCTCTACATATTAATTACGGGTGAAAATAATAAAAAGAGCCGTACCACAATACAATATTGATAGTAAGTGTCTCTAAACGATTTTCGAAACGATCCTAATTCCTAATTTCCTAATAAATCCTAATTTTGCATCTTACGATTATCATCTTTCTTAAGGAATATTCGCTCTAGTATGCATGTAGATAGGTATAAATCGAATTATTACTTCGATAGAGATGTTATTTGAACTCTATAATTATGTATTTACCGCCTGTATCGTTCACTGTTCTTGATTGATACCCACGAAGCATCACATATTGATAGACCTGGCATATACGTAATATAAAATTAAAATTAATACTATGATAAAGTTCTGTAACAATACATAGCAATAAATAATCAATAATAATATGCAAGACAGAGATGGCTGATATAAAAAATATGTTTGTATATTTGAACAATTCCCTTTTCATTAAGTTGAAGAATACCTATAGTTTTATTGACTACAAAACGGTTGCACCAGAATACTCTTGGAGTAGTTTTTTTATATCCTGTCAAGTATCCCACTGCTGAGCAAACTCCTCCTCTTTCCATGTCTACAGAACCATGTCTCGGTCTTTTTGTCGAGTTTGTTCAGTAGTAGCAAAGAATAAAGAATATTACTCCGGTTAGGTTACAGTCAACCGGCGAGAAATATTTCCATGATCTGTCTAAATATTGAACGGTCTATATTTTGTCGGGGCGTAATTAAGCGAGTAGATTAGTTCGCACAAGATTAATCTAACGATTTTAGATAGTAAATCACTTAGTATGATTGAAACGACTTGATTATATACAACTTGTGTTCAACTCAGTTATTTGCTTCTACAAGTGTGTTCTGAACTTCGGTGAAATTATTAGTTCGTGATTCTAGACTGGATCATGTTATCAATGTTAATATTATTCATAGGTTCATAGGAATTAGTTGAACGAATTTGTTTACGTTGGATATACGTTTGGAAAGATCGTAAGCGATATTCTTGCGGTGCTATGAAAATGTAATATTTGAAATATTCCACTACAAAAAATTGTAATAAAAGTTTATGTAATTTAAGTTGCAATTATTTTTGAATAATTTTATTGGTAAGTACATTTATTGAATGTTCGAAAATTAAATTTATTTATATTATGAAAGAATTTGGATGTAATGTTAATGAATGCAAGAAAATACATAGCTTGTCGACCATGAAAAGATGAAGACGCTGGTTGATGACAGAATACTTGCACACAATCCAGACTAGCGGAGTTGCTAAAGATAAACCAAATATACATTGGTCAGTCTATATACTGCTTCATGGCATGTTAAATTTTACACGGGGTCACAACCACGCCAGTATTGGCGCACCACAGACGCTGTCACCAATCTGATATTAGTCCAAAATCACACTGTCAATACGCACACACATCTAGATGCAACGAGCGCGTGTATCAAGCGTGCCGTTTGTCGATACTGATGAGGGGAGAAGCGCCGGCGTCCACCGCACTATGAATCACGGGCATTATACCTGCCACTGTACCGAGGTGCATCGACACAGCACGCTGCAACTAGCTGTTGTTTTTAATACAATGTCTGGTATACATCGTTGCAATGATGACAAATAAAGAAATAAAAAAAGAAAACTATCAAGTCTCGAGAAAAGCGCATAGATTTTCAAATATATTAAATGTTAGAACAGCTAAACGTTGTAATTTGTAGCGTTTTCCAGAAGACTCCTTGTCGATCTATATCAAAATATCCACTAAATAACTATAGTACAATTTAAGGTTCAGCATTGGAAAATCTTCAACATGAAATTGCGGATATAACTAAAAATATAAATTAATATTCTCTATACAAGATCTTTATTCATTCAACATCTTAAAATTTCAACAAAACTAGCCAGCAATGTACACCATCCAACTCGTACTTCTCTCGTCTCGTTAACAGCGTAGCTGAGCAGTATTGGTACAGCGCATCATCCGGAGCCGACCGTGTGATGTATAGAGCAGATACCTACGCGGCGGCTGCGTGCTTCAATTTAATGTGCAATGACGGCATTGATTGATCACTATTTAAATTATTTAAGCGTGAAAAGGCCACAGTTTGAGATTTATGTTAGTTGGTTACAGTGCGGAAAAAATGTGGTAAGAAAATGTAATTTGATTTTCAAATGACAGTTTAGTTCACGCTATCGTTCTACGATCACAATCCGCATTTAGTGCCAACCCTATAACCTCCTCTTTGACTTACGAGTAGTCGGTTAAGCCGTCGCTAAACATTAGCGAAACTAAGTTTACGATGCTTCGAGCGCCGGCTCCGGCAATTCCACCGGCTCGCCAACTGCATAATGCATATCTGCGCTTACATTGCGCACCTCTCTCGACGGCTGAGCATCGGTGTATCGACGCGCTTCATTTACTACGACGGCACTGCATCGCAGGACATGCATTGCACGTAATGTTCCAGAACGGAATTTTCGTGGTGAAGTATTAGTAGAAATGGAATGAAACTTTTGTTTGTTAAACGCGGTGTCGTGTTCCATGGTAGAGGTTTAGGGAAGCGCTCGTTGCTCGTTCCGAAAGCAATAACTCGAGTGTGCATTGACGAACGCGCTTCAAGTGTCTGGCCCTTAACTAAGATGGAGATCGTTTTGAATGCCTCTTTTTGGATGGCCCTTTGTTGTCGAGGCGGTGCGTTACAGTTTCTTCTGCGTGCCAGTCGCCGGCTCCATTGTGGATTTATGGGTTTACTGCTGACGAGAAAATTAGATGCTTTTTGTGCGACTAACTCGAGGCCTTTGTTGTACTTGAATAAACTTTGGATACCTATTTCTGATAGGGCTACGCTGTTTCCGATCGAGTTTGAATATCGATTTTGTATTTTGTTAACACCAGCTGTTCCAAGGTTGAAAATGGATTTAAAAACGTATAGGTGTCTCAAAAAATATAGTTTTTTATTTTTTTACCGATAGAGACTGCAAGAGTTTGAGAAGACTAATGTCCTTGTCTTACCTACTATACAGCCTAAGCTAGTTTAGGCTGTATAGATATCTAATAAAGTATGAAAATGTAATGCAATAAAAACACAATATCGAATATTCTAGCTAATCATATCAACCAAATCAATTGCCGATAAGAATCTTGAAATCACATTAGTCCAGATTCCATTAGGCGCATCTCCGTCACAATTATCGGGTATATTGAATTGATAGGCTAAGCTATTAGCCGCGGGACGGCGCGGGCGGGCGGCGCGGGCGGCGCGCTCGGACGCCGAATTGACCCAATTATCCACAATAATTGCACGCCCCGACCTTATAAATTCCATGTATTACGTTGCTTTTATTTGAATTTACGATGAGAGGTATGCAAATGGTTTATAACGCCGTTAAGGTGAGGAAATATTAAATAACGTATCTGAAGTTAAATTAAAGCAAAATTGATTTTAAATATGCGACTTTTTTAAATTAGAAAAAAAACCTTAGTTTTGAACTACGCAAAATAATATTTTCCCTAAACTGCCCTAACCAATAACAAGCCATTGTACACTGCTTTCTAGCGTCCGCGCCGCACCGCGCCCACGGAACGATGCGAAATCGCTGAGCTACGAACAGAATTTTGATTACTACGTTTTGCTACGAGCTGGCTACGCCGCTACGAGTGCTACGGCCTACGAGCTATTCCATGCATACCTGCGTATGAATATTCCATCGTTGTATCGGGTATAAATCAATGTTTTAAAAATTTGATTGCGCTTTTTTCGGTCGTAATGCTATTGCTATATTTGCTATTAAATATCTTCGTGAAATATTGGCTTTATTGGTTTATGAATTTTCAGGAATAATATTATGTTCGTGCTTCTACAAGTCCCGAGCAGACAGTTATTATCTTATATCTACGAGATCGCGGCCTACGCCTACAGGGTATGCGTGAGCTGTGTGATAAACCGACTGATCAAACGAGACTTGACCCTTATTCCATTTTTAACATTAAAGTTTTGGTTACCAAGGGTCACTCAAATTCCTCCTCCAATCGGCCATCATGTTTTCAAACTTTTGTAACCCCAGACAGACAATCCTAGTAATAAATCCAATCAAACATTCTTCACTAAGAAATCTTAAAACAATTCCATTAATAGCAAAGTCCTACTTATACTGATAACACTCATCGTGATGTCTCCTCGTAAATTTAATTATAACTTAATTGAAAAATTCAAGAATTCCTTACTTACATCCTACTCAGTCCCCTGCCATCTCGCAGTTCACTTGACAAAGCCACCCAGCTACTCATCTACCACCATCACCCCATCATTCTCAACTCTAAAAGCATATTTGTTACCACTACACAAGATTTAAAATCCATCATCAACACTTCCAATCTTACTTCCTTTATATTAACGTTGCCTTAAACATTAAGATCAGTTTTATCCATTTCATTATCAACTTTATTAGTTTGTTTTATAAAGTTCAATTCAGTTTGGGGTTGTTTCATAAAAAGATGTTCTAATTCTGGGGAAAGGTTTGCAGCACTAAGTGCATTGAGATCGGAGTACGTGCATCCGCGGACGATGTCAGTTGGAAATTTCTCGTTACCGCAAATAATCCGTGGCCGTCGCGTTTGCAATATTTTGCAATATCACGTAAGGCCGAACCATAAGCCGACCTATAAACTATGCGGAATGCAAGTAATAAAGGACTAGATGTAGTATTTTACCATACAATGTATTGGCGCCTCAATTCTACCAACATAGTCTTCGAAACTTGCGCGTGCGAAGAGCCTAATTCTTATACGGCTATCGTTCCTACCCCTTTCACGCACGCAGCTGCATTAGCCCCACTAGGTGGGGCCCACTCGCTATTAGATCGCCTTCAAATTAGGTTTTATTTATTTATTGTAAATTGGTCCAATAAATGTATTGTCTTTAGTCGCCTACTTTGTCTTATGTTCCCTTACCAACCACACCTTAAATTAACATAAATTATATAGACGCACCAAATCCCTCAAACGACTCCAAAACAATAATAATCGACGGGCAATAGATATAGTTTTGATGACAGATCCCACGTTTACAGCGCCCTCGGCGGGGAGCAATATAACAGACCCGAACGGTATGTTTACTTCGGACATTATGGCACTACCGAGTCTTGAGACTTCGTGTTAAGTTCCGATCAGTTGTAGACTATATACGAGAATACGGAATTTCTACTCGATATCATCATTATTTATAGCTCTACTTTTGTATCTGTCTGTCTAATCTGCATCTATGTTATCTATGATACATATTGATTTGACGACCAGTTGGGGCAGTGGATCGAGCGTAGGCCGCTTGGCTCACTGCATCGGGTAGTTGCGGGTTCGATTCCCGCCAGAAACAAATTTCGGAAACGGCCTTTTCTTAATTTGCCCTGGTCTGGGTGTCGCTGGGAACGCTCCCGTCCTATGTATGGTAGCCATAGTACAAGCATGGCTTAATTTGGGACCATTAAGTTGATGTGTAATTTTTTACTTACCTCAACAATCTTTATGAGAATAAATCTCTAACCTTCTCAGCATCCAAGTTATAGCAACATAACGTTCCGGTTCATAAAGAAGACAGCGCCTTCTCGGCTGCAACTGAATAGCGATATTGAACTCCCTAAGGCCCGTGAGTTGCCTTCGAAACGGCGTTTCAGGTGTCAAATTTTCCATTGTATTGACGGTAAATGAGATAAGCTAGGCAAGCAAAAAGTATACACAATGTACTGACATTAAATATCCGAACTTAAAAAGAACATTATGCTAAGACTATTGAAGTCTAAAAAAGGTATGGACGGGATGGCAGGTAGGCGTTTCTGTGTATACGGATATAAAACGCGAATGTTCTGTGAAAGCAACATAAAAGGCTGAAAGCGTTATTGTCTGTAAAAATAAACATTTAAACCGCTCGTATCGGGAACCTTCCATCGCCGTGATAATAATAACGTCTCAGTTCGTAAAATAACATAACAAGGACTTTCCTTTGTAATCCTGAAGTACTCTTGAGAGGTACTCAGTATTCGTATAACATTTATAGCACATTTAAATTATCAACCGACTGTAGCCTAGGGGTGAACAGGTTGGGCTAACAATCAGAATGTCCCAGGTTCGATCCCCGGTGGGGCATGCACCAATGGGGCATGCACCATTCATCTATGTGCATAATTTACAGTTCGCTGACGGTGAGGGAAAACATCGTGAGGAAACCTACCTATCCCTCGGGATTAGGTAATAAATAGTCAGTTCCTGTATACACGGCGACACGGTTCACCACCTGTCACGTTGGGTTCTGACTATCTAGTGAAACGTGGGCTTTGAGTTGGTTAATACCTCCACAATGTGGTGGTGTATGGCCACTCAAGCCTCTGACTACCACCGAACGGGGATAAAAGTCGTGACGTTACATTACATTTTTATTTATCAACCCAAATTATGATCGTGAATAAATCTACTAAATGAAGATGCCATGAAATTCAAGTCTATAAATTTAAATGAACATTCACCTGCATCAGCTTTCATTTAGCTATCTCATTATGCTTCAATATTGCAATACACTCGAGATTTCCAATATCAATCGGAAATATTGCGCAGTTTCACTGCAATAAATTATCAAAATGAATTCGATCATACTGACAATTTGACACTAAAATAATTTACGAGTATATTATTACTTGATATACAAATTGTTGAGGTATAAAAGTACGAATTACAAAACATAATAAGAATGCACGTTATTCTCGGATGTCTTGAACAGTACGAGATGTCAAAAGAGCACTATTAAAAATGATATTATAAAGGAATGCAACATACATACATCCCGTGTACACCGCGGCACAATCATTGTCTCTTACAACTTATATTTCTGCATCATATTCCGTCGCAATGAAAAGCAAAAACATTGCAGATAGATGCAACAAAAAGGCAACCTTAACTTTACATAACGATGATAGAGTTGGTTTTGCTTTGGGCGGTATAAATTCAGATGCAAGGGAAGACGAGAGTGGCTGAATTGAGGTGGAAGCCAAAGTGCGGAATAAAAGTGACGAGTCTGACTCGAATGGAATAAAGTGAGCGCCGTCGACGAATTGCCGTCGAGTCAGTCGGCGCGGTCGATTGTGACATCGCTTATGGAATATTTTCCACCGATACTCGAGCTATTTCTGTCCTGCTTTGAGTATGGGGGCTAGAGTCATAGCTGGTAAAATTCTAATGGCAAAAAAAATAATCTATTTTTGAGATTATTTGTTTAGATTTTTTTCTGTAAATAATAATATCCTGGGACATTTTTGTACACACGGTTACCTGATCCCAAACTAAGCAGAGCTTGTACTATGGAAACCAGATAACTGATATTACTACATATACTACTTTTTTATTTGTAAATACATACTTAATATACATATACACCCAGACTCCAGACATACAGACATGTTCATGCACACAAATGCATGTCTCGGGTAGGAATCGAACCTACGACCTGCAGCGTGAAAGGCGCCTCCACGCCAACCACGCTAACGGGCCCGTCAAAAAAGTACAAAGTAAAAAAGTATAAAGTTTGTGAAAACTAATAGGTGGTATTTTTTATTGCTGGATTTTAAGTCCATCATTGATTGCGTCTAAATATGACGAGCGTCCTAACAATAGTTTAGACGTTTGACCACTCTAACATAATGTCATAAAACTACATCCCGGGCGCGGCGCTCGCCTCTTTTAGACGCACCCATTAATCTATCATCGTTTTGCTGTCATGAAAACATAGTATTTCTTGTCATTTGTTTCAATTTACATGAAAATATCCAAATATTAAATGGAACATATCGCATAAACGTAATCCAAATAATAACAGTACAAATTGCTCATATTTCCACGCGAACGTATTGCAGCCGGACGTAACCGGATTTCCGGTAATGAGGATTGCGGCGAGTGACCGTTAAGTGCCACATACGAGCGCATTAACTAGCTAACACGCGGATATTATTACTTATTTACCTTTAGGAAGATTTACATACAAATTACATTACAATTTTACTTACAGTAGTTATTCTAATGCGTTTTACAAGTCTTTATGAGAAGTGCATTTGTAATAGATCCACAACTTCGAAAGTGAAGATTTGCAGTCAAGCTACAAGGTGTCTGTGACGGAAACAGTTATTTTTTTGAATTTGGAACTATTACAAGTAAACGTCATCATCTACTTAGTGGAGCTCTACCACGAATTTGAGTTTGTTTTCAGCTACTGCTGCTGTCACGTAAAATACGGGTATGTAACGTTTTTAGATCCTCGGGTGGCCGGTAGGAGTGTTATCCAATTTGTCATTCAAATATACATATTACGTACACTCAACTAGCGTTAAAAAAATGTAACGTCACGACTTTTATCCCCATTCGGGGGTAGTCAGAGGCTTGAGTGGCCATACACCACCACATTGTGGAGGTATTAACCAACTCAAAGCCCACGTTTCACCAGATAGTCAGAACCCAACGTGACAGGTGGTGAACCTTGTCGCCGTGTATACAGGAACTGACTATTACCTAATCCCGAGGGATAGGTAGGTTTCCTCACGATGTTTTCCCTCACCGTGCGCGTGTTTAACTAGCGTTAAACACGTGCAAAACTATAGTAGAGCTACTAAAGCCAGAAAAGTCACCATCTTGCCATCCCTACGTATACTTACATCAAATAATACTTTTTTTAAATACCCTAAAAGCCCATTACCAGCGCCATATGCGAAACACTAAATAATACATAAAAAAACCAAAGCGTACGAAACCTCACGCCAGAACCTACTTTATATTCAACAGAATCGATTGCCGCTGTAAAAGACTCTTTGAGTGTTGAACTGAATTAGAATTTAAAATATATTGATTCCCCCATGAACGGGGAGGGACGGATGAAATATTAAATGGAGTTTTTTTTCTCCGATTGGCCGCCAGCGAAGCAGCTGAGGCGGTTGTAAAAGCGATACGTGACTCTGTCGGGGTACGGAAGACCGCAAACGAGTTCCTCGTCTTGGATAAAGAATTAAGAAGGTAGGGTTATATAAGGCGACAAAGTATTAAATGTAGTTTCTGTATGTAAAACTTTAAGTGCGGTTTGACTTTGTAGTTTATGGTTTTAATCGATTACTCATAGCAGTATAAAGAATAATAGAATATTTATTGTCTTTGAAGTTTTGTAATATTTTAGGCGGATAAAAGTAGATTGCCGTCTATATCCCAGAAGGGCTAGACAAGTGGCTGACGTCTACAAGCGTTCCTTCAAATCGCTACGCTTCATCTATGGAAATGACATACCTAAGTCACGTGATCTACATAGCAACTTGTAGTCGATCTACATAGCGACGTTTGACATTTCCATACATTATAAAGTCTATTCTATTCGATTAGCGTTCATGCCACTTGTCTAGGGGGACTGGCGCGCCCCTGCAATCAGTTTTGACGTCTGACCCCGTACACATAACTTCATATCTGATTCCTGGGGTGCGGATGCTCGGGGCTTGTAGATACGGCCAATAAACAAACCATGAATTTTATTGTGGCAAAAAAATACATTTGTTATTGTTTTATTTTTCAACCTTACTTGCCTTATTAACGTTATAACGAAAATAATTATAATAATTGTGAGCAAAGTATTAAATATATGCTCTACCCGACATACGTATTTCAAGTAGTAATGAGTGTGCGGTGCTAACGAGTGCTTGATTGCTATGTAATGTCCCGCCGGCCGCCATGCCAGCGGGACCGACACTTCGTTGCTGTCATGAGCCACATTACTAACAAGCTTGGCCATACAAATACGTGAACCACTTACGGAAGGTCGACCTGCTACCCGTTTATTTGGGGACTTGGGTATTAAACGAAACAAATGATAGCGATAAAATTCGACTGGTGATTTAAAATAAATAATAATGATAATAAAAGATGGATACATTTTCATTTTCACAAGAGCACTTGCAATTTGACTTCGCGTCATAGCTACCATAACTTTTAAACTTTATTTTTTTTTAGGATCTAATCCAGTGGCGGCGTCTTCATCAGGCGCATGCCTCGCGCGAGCACTCACTTTTGACGTCAGAACGCATAGACGTAATGTCATAATATGAGTGCTCGGGTGAGGCATGCGCGCCATATGGACACATCTATTTGGTTTTTAAGCCTTCACAACTTTAACAGTCGAGGCTCTAGGTTGCAATCTACTCTGTGAGCGTGAGTTCACATCACATCTCTGACAATCACAGACACATTTTAAAATCCCAACATTCAAAGCCAGGTCAACACGACTAATCACCTTTTCCCAACATAAAATCCACAGGGTAGCACCAATATGTTCGCACGCATCGTCCAGAAGGCTGTTGTATAAACAACATGAATATTTTAGGCAGACTGTATCAAAGCGGCGATAACGCCGGGATCCAATATCGGGGGCAAACAAAGGCTTACAAGAGTTTAGGGCACGCCCACTGCACTGCATATTCAACGGGCCAGAGTCAACACGCTAGTGCGGGCGATGGGCATCTTGGACGATTGCTATAATTTAATAGACAGGCACTTTCAACTTCCTATTACCTTATTAAGAGCCAGCTGATATTCATTTTAGTTATCTACACATATTTTTTTCAAATACTATAAATGTTACTATGCAAAAAGCAAAAAAAGGTATGGACAGTGACTGAGGTGCCATCAAACACTTCTTAGAGATTATTAAGTAAGGTTGAGACCTTGTATAAAAATGGGTTCCTTAATTAATTTTGAATTTCTAGAATATCTTTCATGTTTACATCCGAATTTATTCAATGGCGGCGTCTTCTTCATCAGGCGCATGCCTCGCGCGAGCACTCACTTTTGACGTCGGAACGCATAGACGTAATGTCATAATATGAGTGCTCGGGTGAGGCATGCGCGCCATATGGACACATCTTGGAAGGAAATCGCTACTTTAGTGCACTCACAAATGTAGTCCATTGTTCAGGTTAGTCCCATAAGTATAGTCCGCGACAGGTCGAGATGACATTCGGGTTATGAGCTTTTTGCAGAATATGTAATGTCATCTCGACCTGTCGCGGACTATACGTCTTGTGTGAATGTAAGTGCTGTGGAATTTGGGTATCGCTTCCAGAAATGTCAAGATTTGCTACTATTTATATGTATATTTGGCCCCCAGCTCCCGGTCCAGTGGCACGCATCACTGGGCCCTGGCCACTATGTGAGCGGATCGTGGCGTATGTACCTTACATTTGCATACTCTACGCGCGCTCATTATGTATTAAACTTTAAACGCAATCGCTGTTTCCGTAGCTCTACCGTGAGTTAACTTGCTAGAGCCGTGTCGCTAGCGCCTTCATAAAACCGCCGAGTTGTGTGGTAAAATATTACTTCCTTGAATGGTCGAGTGACGTTGTACAATTTTCTAACTTTTTAAATATTTTGGTAGAGCCAAGCTGTAGCCAATTGACTGCAGCTCATAAACAGGCTGGCTCGATGTACAACTTTGACCAACATAAGACTTAACTTAAAATTATGCATAAGGGACAGAAATAAAGTTAACATAAAAACAAAAGTGACAAATAATGTACGTTAATCTGGAATTATTATATACTAGATTTTTTATAAACAGATATTGATATTGCGTCATATACACAAGTGCACACAGAACTGCACGCTCGTACGTAGAACGCTCCAACGCGTGACCGCCTCTTGTCTGTGACATACCTTATATTTTGATCTTAAATTGTCTTTGCTTTACACTACTGAGCAGGATAAATAACGTTTAGATCAAGTCTCTGACTTTCGATAAGATATCTCATAAGACAGCCAATTGAGAAACTGAGTCACACTGATCGATTTATCAGAAATTCTTTTATCTCGAGTGGATATTTTCTTCGATAGGAACCGAGTATGTCATAACAAAATACACTTGATCAATAGTAACACGTTCTATATTCGAAATATACTATTATAATTTTTCAAAATGGTGTCTCTATCCGTTGGTGTACTGCTGATGTGTCTCCTCTGTGTTAACATATACAAAGCTGAGGACTTGCAAGTAGGTACGAGTGTTAATATGCAGTTGGCGTACAGCGAGAATGTGAAGTTGTCGTCTATACCTCTGACGACCAGGACCAAGAACGTGTTTTATAATAACGATAGCAACAAGACTATAAAGGTGAGTCAACTTTAATGGCGGCGTCTTCATCAGGCGCATGCCTCGCGCGAGCACTCACTGTTGACGTCGGAACGCATAGACGTAATGTCATAATATGAGTGCTCGGGTGAGGCATGCGCGCCATATGGACACATCTAATAACTAGTAGACTATAGTTGGTTTAGAACCTCAAGTGATTACTCCCTCAACTTCCATCTGGATAAGTCCCTTCCATCTACAGAGTAGCCTCAAATGTGTACGACTAACACAACTTGAAACATTTCCAGCAGTGTTACTTATGACGTCAAACGGAAGTGTAGTGCAACCGTGACGTTATGTTTGTAGAAAATAAAGCTAGCATTAAATACAACTCTATGACATTGTCATATGTTGTAATTTTGTAAAACAATGCCCTGGAAATGGATCACTAGCAAAGTTTCTGAATTCACGTCTGTAAACTTTTGTAATTTTTGTAACATCACGACTTTTAACCCCATTCGGGGGTAGTCAGAGGCTTGAGTGGCCATACACCACCACATTGTGGAGGTATTAACCAACTCAAAGCCCACGTTTCACCGGATAGTCAGAACCCAACGTGACAGGTGGTGAACCTTGTCGCCGTGTATACAGGAACTGACTATTACCTAATCCCGAGGGATAGGTAGGTTTCCTCACGATGTTTTCCCTCACCGTCATCGAACTGTAAACCCGTCTGTAAACTTCTAAACTCTCAGGATCTACTGAACCGCTTGTTTCAGTTTATTGTCCAATGGTCATTTGGGTAGTTTATCAATCCCGCATGCATCATCTGAAAAGATTTTTAATTATTTCAGGGTATAACGGCCACAGATATAGACAAGTCCAAGGCCACGGCCAGCATCACAGCTGGAGGCGTTGGCAGCACGTTCGTCAATGTGAAGCTCAAGAGCGAGAAGGGCGATGGACTGAACTATTTCGTGCAGATATACGTTTGAGTGAACAATTAATTACCTAATGGCGGCGTCTTCATCAGGCGCATGCCTCGCGCGAGCACTCACTTTTGACGTCGGAACGCATAGACGTAATGTCATAATATGAGTGCTCGGGTGAGGCATGCGCGTCATATGGACACATCTATTGAAAAGTATATTAGAGGCACGTCACGAAGGCCGTTTCGACATGTGGGGGGAGGGAAAAAATGAACCTTATTATAACGGAATAAGAATGACAGTTTTAAAATTCAGGATTGTCAAAAAATGACGGCTAAAATGAATCTTATTCCGTTGCAATAAGGTTCATCCTCTTCCCCCCTCTACATATCAAAACGGCCATCATAACGTGCCGTGATTTTCACAAAAAACAAAAGATAACCGCAAATATACCAGTAAAAGTATCTTATTTAATAGTTTTGTAACTTTTGTGTTGTAAATGATAACCAAACAAAGTTATTAAATTGTATTATGACTATACATTGACCACTTTATTCAGTTACCTAAAAATACTTAAGAAATAAATGAGCAATGGATCCCAAACAATCCGCATGACATTACCGACCAGCTGTTCCCATTCTAAATTACGTATTATTCGGCCATCTCGCTCCATACGACCTTAAAATTCCACTTAACAGCTGAACATGAAAAAGTGATTCGTACCCCGAAGCCAATTTGTTCAGGCACTACTGCTTTATCAAAAGTTGGAGACATTAGCGCCAGATGTGGCCGGGATTTGAACGACTCCAACAACTTATTTTTTGATCTTTTGGGTAGCGGCTTCGCAGCAGCGGAGTGGAAAAGTTGGTGAGCGTTCGGAACGTCAGAGTATTTTGTTCTGCTCGCTTCAGAACTATAGTTTGTCAACTATTTTAAGAATACAGTCTTCAGTATTTGATATTTTTGTTTAGCGTTTATCTTCATACATAACTACACATAATACTCACGCCTAGATCCGTTTACGATCCTGATACACCTCTTTTGCTTCATCCACATTGATAATGTTCTTATAATAACTGTAGTGTTCACGTGTTTGCCTGACTAAATGGGACGGATACATTTTTTTATTAATATTATTTTCACGCATACATCAGAATGTATTTTCATGGATCCTTAGTAAGACTACGATCTTGAATCCGCAGACGACGTTGCGTTGTAGCGTGTCCACCGCCTTACATTGTTGTAATGGATTATGACCCCATTATTTCCGTCGGAGGTAATTCGTAATGGGGTGTTGAAAGTAAGTTTTATTGATTGGCTTTTTCGAAAGCGAGAGCGTACGATGATTGCTGTCAGGTAACAGCTGTTCGAAAGTCGTTTGAAATATAGACGCTGTGTACTTTGTTCTCATTCTTAAAGTAGGACAGATATGCACCCTGTAGATGCCATAATTATTTGATTGTGACTTTTTAAATAAGCTACGATTATAACTGGCTAGATTTTTATCAATTTGTGGTTATTATCCTGCTTGATTCGAAGAACCTTACATTATTTCGCAAGTAAAAACTATACATGTTTGTAACTCGGTGTAAAATCTGATATTACTGTTCCATTTGAGAATAACAGTATTCGAACAGAAGGCATTATTTCATGTTTACACAGTCACGCATCGATTGTCGGCCGCGAATAAAACTCGCAAAGTTTTGCGAACTCCGACGTTAGACTTTGACAAAACAGAAAATGGCTGGTTCACGCGATTTCCGATTATTTAGGGGTATCGCTGTCTGGGTTTATTTTAGAAGACATGGTGAGTTTAAAGTTTAAATTATGCTAGTCATAAAAATATTTATAAGTGTGGCTTTTGAAAAGCACAACACAACACAAACATAGAAGCAATTACAATAAACTTATAATAAGACTAAATAAGTTTCCTATTCTATAAAAAAAAACATCGGATGTATTCAAATAATACGCGGATACAACGCACCTTCCAGCTTCGCTCGCTCATTATTTTCGTTTTACGACGTGATAACATTGCGAGCTTGTGTTTCCTACTGCGCAACTTTTTGGGGACGGTGTACGCGGTGTTAAGCCGCGAATACTGGTGGGGAATTTAGTTTTATGTTTTGTTCGGATTTGCAGTTTTGTTTCGGGATGTGAGGAGATGGTAGTTTAATTGTAACAAATTAAAAGTTAAACCAAATAAAACTGAGTGTTCCTACTAAGTAGAGATCATTAAGAGATAGTTAAGAACAATAATTTTGATCAGAATGATTTTCTTCCTGTATTTAGCTTAGCTACCCTAAAAGGTTAAGGTTGGTTGCCTGGTAGAGGTCACTATTAGTGATAAGGCCGCCCCTTTTCCACTTTCTGTGTAATTTATGTCATAATTTATAAATGTTTGTGTTTTTCCCTAGTGGTGGATTAATCAAGAGTTATCTATGTATCTATCTACCCTATAGACCGAGCTAACTAGGCACTCGGATGAATGTCACTTTCCGCCGACAGGTGCCTCGTGACTTAGTGGAGTAGTATTGATGTGGTACCAATCTTATCTATGGGTACCTACCTAAGAAAGATACAAATATTACACCCCCAAGCCAACTAGGCACCTGTCGGCGGGGAAGCCGCATTCACCCGAGTACCTAGTTGGCTTGGTGGTGCAGTAGTAGATGTTCGATTTTAAGAATGACCTTCCGTCTTCATATGAATCGTAATATAAAACCACGCGAAGGTATCTGGACCCACGCTTATTACAAACCAGAATTATGGAAGCGTGCTTACCGGTATCCAGAATAGGCCTCCAAAGAATTATAGCGTTATCATATAAATAAGGATTTAAGAGGCTTGCCGGCACACTCCGCGGCGCCCGCGCCGGGCTCAAGGAATCATTTTACGTGCAATTTGTTTGTTTTTATTGCGTCTGCGAGCATCGGGATCATGAGGCATTAATGCCTCGAGTGTGGAGCTTAAGTGAGATATTCAATTTTTTAAGGCACTTCCAGCATTGCGTGGTGTAATGGGCATGGTTTAGAATAAGCGCACCGTCAAATGAGGTGAATAGAGGAAGGATTAAGGATACGAGATGGATACTGAGTGTATTTTGAGCTACCATGCAATCATCGTTGAAGTAAACCTTTTTTTATGTTACTAAGGTGACAAACAACCGTACGGCCCGCCTGATGTTAAACAGTTACCGTATCCTATAGATGCTTGCAATATCACAGGCATCGCTCGCACGTTTCCGTCCTGAACGGGAGTGGGACAGAGGGAGGGAAAGAGGTCGCGGCTCAGCTTACGGAACGCATCTATATATTAGCTACTTTACGTCGATCTTCTGCGAGAGGGTGGTACTACCCCAGTCGAGTCCAGTAAGAGCCGCAGTCAGTTGGCTACAGCTTGGCTCTATCACCGATAGAAAGAATGACACGGTCTATTGAAGTGCTATGTACATAAAGTTTTTATTAAAATATGACCCTTTCACACTGGATGGGTACTTTAAAACATAATGACAATTCATTGTAGGTACCCAAAATAACGGGGTGGGGAGCGAACGGAGGGGCTCCCTAATAACAAAAACATGGAGTAATCGCCGACTTTGGCTCTTTCCGCCGCGCCAGGAGTTTCGCATAATTAAATAGTGATTAAGGGTGCTAACAGAATGTTCGGATTGGGGCTGTGACGTCATTACGGTAGTACAAGTAATCACGATACTGTGACAATGTACCAACGTGATACTGTGACAATAGGTACATAGGTACCAACGTAAAGGTGCTATCAACTCACAGCTGCTTATCATCTACAAGTTCTACATAAATTAATGGTTTTTTATAGTATCAATAGCCGAGAGCGGGTCACACAGGGGTATAAAAACAAAAGACAATAAAATTTTCAAATAAAAAAAATAAAATAAAAAAAAACCGGCTTAGCACAGGCTAGCATTATAACTGGAAGATGGTGCTAAACTTTTTCTCTCAAATAAACCATCTCAAGTTGGAAGTTGTACGACTAAGTACTACTTGAGAAGTTAAATTTTAAAGGTGGAAGGCAGTTTTTCACAGTTGAGTATTGTTTCTATTGCAAAACGCGTACCAGAATAACACCGCATCGTGTGGTGTGTTCGTACCACAGAGTAAAGACTAAAGAAAGAGGTGACCTTATTAGATATATGTATGAAAAAAAATGTGGTCCTTGTTTTTTCATTTTCATTGTTCTATCTACCGGTAAATAGTTGAACTACTCGCTTCGGTTTATGTCGATGTTAGTACTAGGCCGACCACTCGGCCGAGTTGTTTAGGGCCAGTCCCCTTAGTAATTGGTCCATGGTTCGAACAAACACGATGGGGTGTAGGTATGTATTTGTAGAAATATCTGACGATTCTGTTTGTCAAAGAACAACAATATTGCGGTCTTCTCCGAACGAGTAAAGTACGTTTTTTATACTTGTCCTATTTGGTAAGCAAAGATGGCGTCCAGCGGGGCGATTGCGTCACTTTTTTGTCAATGTTTCAATTGGTTTCGTTCATCCTGTGTCAATTATACACGAATCCATTGAAACATTAACAAAAAAGTTACGCTACACAGTGTATTATGAACCCCATTTTTGTTGCATGCTGTTTTTATTACAGAAATAGATAGTTCTTATCATTTTAAGCATTAGAGTAAAACTCCGGAGTCGATATGGCAAGTAGTTTTTTTTATAAAAATTGCCAAAGTTTACCATTATCCGGGTCCTAAAAATCACAAAAAAAATTAATAAAAAATAACTAAACTACTTATGTAAGTTTTGATTACAGTCAATAATTACACACATAATATTACATATTTACACAAGTTTTCATCCATTTAGCTTGAGTAATTAAAAAGATATAATTTATTATTCAATTTTTCTTCATCATTTTTTTACTCCGTCATAATGGCGTATTAGATTATGATTTCTAGATTAAACGATTGCTTAAATTTGCCTTTATTGATGTTATTAAAATCACATTCTAATTCCGCGTTATTTCAAAGTTATCGGTGATTATCTTGTTTCAGTCAGGGTTGTCACTTTCGTATATCCGGATACTATTAATGTTTTCCTGATCAAATTTATTTGTTCAGAAAATCAATAGTGATACAAATTTTTAGGGACCCACAAAAGGAAAACATGGAACCCTTATAGAATCACTTTGTTGTCTATCTGTCTGTCTGTCGGTCGGTCTGACAAGACGTGTACAGTCCAAACCACTGGTATTAGAAAAATGCAATATTAATACTAAATAGATACCTTGTATAGCGTAAACATCTGCTAAGGAACATTTTTGGAAAATGGTACGCCTAAGGGGTGATTAATGGGTAAATTTTTGCGTGGGGCCCTAAAAATTATGAATGCGTTTCTTTTCCTATTAAGTTTGTACGGACACCTCCGGTATTGTAGGGGTTTTAGCATTTGCCTAACGACTAACGAGGGTGGACTCCTTCACATGCCGCATGTGCAATTCATCGAAAATCATAAAAACTTAGTTTGACGACCGCTACGTGCAGTGGATTGAGTATGGAAACGCACCGTAGCCACGATCACCAAAGGCCTCAAATACCCGGATGGTCTCTCACCGCGGAGATTCCGCACGGGAAGCACGGTAGTGCTAATTTTACTAAACCCAACCTGAATGTATCCTCCGTATCATGCACTAGCGATAATTTCATAGAAATTATCACAATCGATATTGGAAGCTGCACGATCACATCTATCTATAAGCTACCAAACCAACCTTTCGAATTTTATAAAACATCGAATTTCGATGACCGAACTATTAAAATAGTTGTCGGCGATTTCAATGGCCACAGTATAACTTGGGGATATAGCGAAACAAACTCTGATGGTACCACTGTAGAGGAATGGGCATCCTTGGATCTAACACTGCTCCATGATCCAAAACTCAAACCATCGTTTAACAGCTGTCGATGGAATAAGGTACAACCCTGACTTAATATTTACCAGCTCAAACATCGGTTACCAATGCATTAGGTCAATTTGCCCCCCTATTCCCAAGACCCAACACAGACCCATCGCATGTGTAGGTCAAGCTACTATAAGACCAAGGCAGGTCCCCTTTGCTCGCCGGTTTAACCCGGCAAAGGCAAACTGGGATCGGTTTTCAGAATACGTAAACGCAAAGCTGGATAATCTTGAGCCCATACCTGACAACTATGAAAAGTTTATCAAGGTCATAAGAACCGCGTCCAGGAAAAGCATTCCGAGGTGTTGCCGTAGCTCGTATATTCCAGGTCTCAATTAAGCCTCCGCTAATCTTTTAGTTAACTATGAGCAACTGTGCAGCAACGATCCGTTCACTGAGGAAACGCTAATGGCTGGTAATTTCCTGATGCAAATGGTCAGTGAAAACCGACGAGAATCGTGGATGTCTACAGTCTCAAACATTAACATTACTCACAACAGCAAAAAAGCTTGGACTACAGTAAAGAAACTCACAGGAGACCCTCCCCCCGCCACAAACCAATGCCAAGGTACAGCAAACCAAGTGGCGCATCAGCTTTTGCTTAATAGCAAACCACTCAATCGTATGTCTAGGCTCGAAAAAAACTAATAGCTCAGTAAGTAACTCAAACTAAATTAGCAAACCTTTTAATAATAATAATATAACGTCACGACTTTTTATCCCCATTCGGGGGTAGTCAGAGGCTTGAGTGGCCATACACCACTACATTGTGGAGGTATTAAGTCAACTCAAAGCCCACGTTTCACCAGATAGTCAGAACCCAACGTGACAGGTGGTGAACCTTGTCGCCGTATATACAGGAACTGACTATTACCTAGTCCCGAGGGATAGGTAGGTTTCCTCACGATGTTTTTCCCTCACCGTAAGCCAACTGTAAATGATTCACATAGATGAAAATTCATCCATTGGTGCATGCCCCACCGGGGATCGAACCTGGGACCTTCTGATTGCTAGCCCAACGTGTTCGCCCCTAGGCTACAGCTAGCTTTTACACTTTTACACTTTCGGAAATAACACTTGCCATCAAAGCCCTAAAGAACGGGAAAGCCGCAGGGATAGATGACTTATTGGTTGAACGAATCAAACATCTTGGGCCGCCTGCGATATCCTGGATTTTGAAGTGCTTCAATAATTGTCTCAAAACACTCAAAATTCCAAAAATGTGGCACCGTGCTAAAGTGGTAGCACTTTTGAAGCCTGGGAAGTCTCCTGACGAACCTTAAAGTTACAGACCCATTTCCTTTCTATGTCACCTGTACAAACTATTTGAGAGGCTTCTCCTCAACCGCCTGTCCCCCATTATAGAGCCAAAGCTCATCCCTGAACAAGCAGGCTTCAGACCCGGAAAATCTTGTTGCAGTCCGACACTCAAGCTTACCCAGCATATCGAAGACGGTTTCGAGGCCAACAGTATAACAGGTATAGTTCTAGTTGACTTAACAGCTGCATACGACACTGTTAATATTAGAAGGCTCCTCCAAAAAGTCGAAGATATGACTGGTGACTTGGGCTTTGTTCATATACTGGGTGAACTTCTTCGTAACCGTCGTTTTCAAGTACATCATCTATCAAAAAGCAGTAGATGGCGTTGTCTAAAAAACGGTCTCCCTCAAGGGAGCGTGCTAGCACCAACTCTTTTCAACGTATACACAAATGACCAACCAAGCAACCCATTCTCAAGACGCTTTTTATATGCGGACGACCTAGCTCTGACAACACAAACATCCACTTTCAAGGAGGCTAAAGGGAAGCTCTCAGCGGCCTTGGTTGAACTGGGGGATTATTTTCAAGCGAATGACCTAAGACCTAATCCGACAAAAACACAGACCTGTGTATATCACCTGCGCAACTACCAAGCTAACCGGACTCTAAATATAACTTGGCAAGGAGTACCCATCAAGCATGAACACTTTCCAACATATTTGGGAGTTACGCTCGACAGATCTCCGTATTACAAAAAACAGTGCGACAAAACAAAAATGAAGATCGGGGCCCGAAACAGCCTACTTCGTCGTCTAAAAAGCACTAACTGAGGAGCATACCCAGAAGTGCTCCGTACGACAGGTCTGGCAATCTGCTTCTCCGCCGGCGAATACGCTTGCCCGGTTTGGAACCGGTCCGCACACGCCAAAGTCGTAGACGCCGCGCTGAATACCTTGTAAATAAGGTCTAACCATAGTAGAGTAGAACTGTTGACACGAAAATAAGAATTTGTCCTGGTCTAAGTGTCACTGGGATCGCCCTCAGTCCATTGTACGGTACAAAAGTTGCTTAGTTTAGGACCATACAGTTGGTGTTTTAGCCTGTCTATATTCATTTATTTATAACAACGAAACTAAATGGATTCGTTTTTTTTTACTATGGAACCCTAAAAAAATTAAAACAATTTAATAGAACAAAAGTTGATCACTTTTATGTACCTCATCATCACATAAAGTTTGATGCATTGTTTAGGTCATTTTCTATAATTAAAATTAAATTAATATTTTCAGTAAAGGTGACAACCCTAGGCCTTAAAAATCCGGATAAAAGTTAAATCAGTTATAACTTTGAGATAACGCGGAATTAGAATGTGATTTTAATAACATTAATAAAGGCAAATTTAAGCAATCGTTTAATCTAGAAATCATAATCTAATGCGCCATTATGACGGAGTAAAAAAATGATGAAGAAAAATTGAATAATAAATTATATCTTTTTAATTACTCAAACTAAATGGATGAAAACTTGTGTAAATATGTAATATTATGTGAGAAATTATTGACTGTAATCAAAACTTACATAATTAGTTTAGTTTTTTTTAATTTAATTTTTTTGTGATTTTTAGGACCCGGATTATGGTGAACTTTGGCAATTTTTATAAAAAAATCTACTTGCCGTATCGACTTCGGAGTTTTACTCTAAGGCTTAAAATGATAAGAACTATCTATTTCTATAATAAAAACAGCATGCAACAAAAATGGGGTTCATAACACACTGTGCGCTATCGCCCCGCTGGACGCCATCTTTGCTTACGAAATAGGACAAGTATAGAAAAACATACTATAGGTACAATGCACCCACAATTCGCCGATGGGGCCTATTGCATATACCGGGTACATTCTCCGTCAATGCGATTTTACCAAGTTATTCTTAATTCTTTATAATAATTATTATAAAATACATACTTATTTCTACATCTGATGGTTCTACTTCCAAAATCAAATAGCAATATTTCTTATGTATACAATGAGTCGTTGTTATTGATTAGGCGCTGCGATGGTGCTCTAGACGGGAACAATGAAGAGCGACGGTTAGCGCGGGGCTCTCGTGTCGAGGGCCCTCGGCTGTAGGGCTCCTCGAGGGCAATACGCCTAAATAGCGATGTTTTGTCTCAGTTATTAGCATTCGAGACTAAGAGCCTGTTTTAAAACCATTAGATAACTTTTATTTACCAAATACATTTGAAGTTTTTACAGTTTTTTTCATAGAATATCTGTCAAAATGCCATATTTATGTTATTTGTATATATTACTGTTCTAAAATAGGCCCTAAGCTAAGAAAATGAGAAAATCTTGATAAATGACGTTAAGTACGTATACAATTTGATGCTGATACTTCCCATGATGTTACTATGCTAAACCAAGATACTTAACCCTTAATATGCACACTACCTTTGTGCTCATTAAGGGTTATCTCGGGGATTTGATTTGTTTTGGCTTAAATACGCAAATAGGTACGGTATGTATTTGCAATTTTCTTCACATAGCAACGACTAAGATTGTTTATTTAAATATAACTTCTCTGCAACTGGTGAATTAACTACAGATAAACATTACGCGCACCAGAAAATGTGCGTTTAAACCTAGAAACGCCACCATTATTCAACATAAAAACTCCATTATGCTCTCCAACGTTAAACTAAGAGTATCGTTACCCGAGTAACTTTATACAACGTCGGAATAAAGACAAAATAACATCACCAAGATCCCAGTTCCAGATAGAGCGGCAAACAAGACGGCTTATTAAAAAAGGAGGACGGCCAGGTAAACGAGTAAATGCCTGATAAGTATCTCGTTTGAGACAAAGGAAGTCCCCAACAAAAGCGGGCCGTATCGTTGTTTTTCAATTTCAGGAGAGCGTGAAGCAGGCGATACGACAGGCGAGTGGCGCCCGCAAGAAATACTGTTCAGATGACTCTGCAAGGTTTTGCAACTTTTTATAAAAATATCAGCTTCTTAGCCATTTCTAGGGCAAAGCAAAGATAGAGGGAACCTAGGTATTCTGATTTTAAAACTATATTATAAGAGGTAACATTTATATTACAAGTCTCTAGCAAAAGCACCCTACCCCATAGCATGGTCGTAACTGCGCAATAACACAGATATGGCTGATGATTACAAGGTATATATGAAAAGCCGAAGCCAACCAATTTTTTTAAAGGCTCGGTACAAGAGTTTATAATGTCAAATTATTTGCCTACTTTACCTACTAACAGAATCTGGTACAGATTTTCTCATCATCCTCCTCATCTGGTTTACCTTCTCCCATCATCTGGATTAGTCGCAGTATGTTTTATTTTTTCATTCATCGCGCTGTGCTGTCGTAGTTACATTTATTCCAACCTCATTCACATCACTTTTCACGGCCAAATCAATGGTCTCTTCCAGAAAGGTCAAGTCCGTAGCACCCTCAACCGACGGCAGTGCATGAGAAGATGTATGAATGTGGATGAAGCAAAAGAGGTGTGTCAGAATCGTAGCACGTGGCAATCAATAGTCTCTGCCTACCCCCTTGGGATACAGGCGTGAGTATATGTATATGTATGTGTATGTATGTCATGTATGTATGTCATTCACATCACTCTTATGCCAGCCAATACCTTCAAGTTTACTTGAAGGTGGCTTGGTTGGCTTGGTTACTTGAGCGTGTGTGGGAAGAGCCTTGCGTCAATTTCTGGTCACTTTCGAAATTGCGCGTATTATGCAAGTCAAGGTATGTGGCCGGCGTTATAAAATCCATCCATATTTCCAAAATATACTTTTGGTAGATATTACTTTCTGAAAGGTTCGAATAATTTGACTAACCTACACCCTACCCCTTCCTAAGAAACTACATGTATTTCGAAAGACGTGAAAAGTTGGTCAACCCGCAGCAGTGTTGTGGATAATGGCCCGAAAAGACCTGACGTAAAGGGGGATCGTTTCCTAGCAAAAGGCTCGCCCCCGCTCTCGCACTAAATTGGGGCCAAATATCTACTCTATCGCTGATATAATATGGGTGCACTGCAATGGACTTCAGTTATTATTTCAGATTTTTTTTCATATATGACTATCTGGTACAATACAGGGTTATTTCCTTTATTTTCTTCTACAATAACTTAAAAATATCCACGCACCATCCGTTGCTAACAAAGCATGCCCTCTCCTCGCTGCGCAGAGCCCCACAATAGCGTCGCTGCGGCAGACAGCTCCTTGCCTCTTTAAAACAATAATACCTTTTAGCTGTACGTCTAATTGTCTACATCCAGCTGCAACTTCCAGACCCCGTCCATATGGTATTGTTGGAATTATGAGATTTTGCTGGATTATTTTGAAAGGAAAATGTGCTAAAATTAAAGATACAATTTTGAAAAGGTAGAGTAGGTCTGTATTACATAACAGTACGTATAAGCTTGTCAATGCAATGTCCCAGAAGTGTCTTAGGCAATTAATTTGGCAAACAATAATGAACCTAATTCATCATTTATACTTCTAGGACTAAGCAATCGAGTAGCACTAGACAATAATGACAAACGAATATAATTTAAAAATTATACTATCATATGCTCTATGGAAAATAAAATACACTGTAATGTACACTGGGGCAAAATAAAGTAAACTTTAATAAAAAGAAAAGCAGAGAGAACAAAATAACATCAACTTGTAAAACGATTTTTATGCTAACTGTACCATCACTATCTTAATAAGAAGTTACTCGGGAGTAACTCGAACTACTCATAAAACTCACTCGAACATAAAACCAACAACGAGTACTACATATTTGATGTTTATACAAAAACGGGGGGGTCTGTCAGTTTGACAAACGCCGTCCCAGGTGTCGCTCGTGTGCTCCAATCATGGAATGGAAATTATTCCATCTCTTACTCCGCTGGTGCCTGAACATCCAAAACAACTCATTATTACCACAGTCTAAAATAACCCCAAACATTGAATCGTCTAACTGCGTATCTGTATAAGTTTCAATATCGATTTATTTATTCTGTGTCATATTGAGGTTCACGCAAACTTTTCCCACTGAAGTTGTTTAACAAATCAGTAGGGATGACGAAACAAATCCAACAATTCCTATTTTCGCTTTCCAATTGTTCGTAGTTGGTTTGTTTTTGTTGAATCGCGGCTGATTGACGACCCTGACAAGTTGGGATTGCTCTGTCGTTCAAGTTGTTACGTGTTTTTATAGCGTTTGCGTCTGGCGATCGCGGACCCAAAGTTTTGTTTGTTTTTTAATTGTAACGTGTCTATGTAATGAGTTGTATTCAAGGGCAGTTAGATCAATACTCTATAATTCAAATAAATTATTAAAATCATATTCGTCATTCAATTCCATCCACAACTGCATTTGATTTGAACTGCATTTGATAACTCAGCACACTACACCACCAAGCCAACTAGGAACCTGTCAAATGTAACGTTACCACACGTCACCCGCACAAAAAGGCGGTGGCGGTGTGCGGGGGGTGTGGCGGGCGGGAAGCTGCAGCGGTGGCGGGTGTGCGGGCGGGGAAGCTGCATTCCATCCGAGTTCCTAGTTGGCTTGGAGGTATTTAACGTACTTTAAATACGCATTTCTCTCAGACTCAAAATTTTATCTTACGCAAGCGATATTAAAGACTTTGACATTTCAAATTAAAGACCCTGAAAGGTCAATTAGCCCAAAAATAACAGACTTTATAATGTTCACAATCCACACTAAAACAATGCAATAAACTTTTATAATCACAATAACAACTAAATTAGCCAAGTATCCGCGTAACAGACCACTTTACCTCGTTAAAGGTTCCCAAACGCAAACTGAAAACAATACGATAACGGTTACGCGCCTGTAATTTCGCAACGGTATATAATAAAGACATGGTAAATAGCTGAAAAGTAACGGATACCAATAAAAGTTTGGTGTGTATTTGTAAGGGTGGCTGACAGTGGGTGCTATACTAGGCTGTATAATTTTTGGTTATTGTAACCGTGGGTTGCTGAAAATATTGTAATTACATATACTTAAACTTGTAATATTTTGGTTAATAATAATAATAATTTCCTGGTACATTTTTTACACACGGCTACCTGATCCCAAACTAAGCAGAGCTTGTACTAAACCAGATAACTGATATTACTACATATACTACTTTTTTATTTGTAAATACATACTTAATTATACACCCAGACTCGGGACATACAGACATGTTCATGCACAAAAATGCATGTCCCGGGTAGGAATCGAACCTACGACCTGCAGCATGAAAGGCGCCATCACGCCAACCACGCTAACGGGCCCGTCAAAAAAAGTATAAGTAAATAAAAGTAAAAAGTAAAAGTACTACTACATTGGTCGCTTGTTGCTCTCTCTCTCTCGCCGGTCTTCGTAGCACCCGTATCAGGAAACAGATGAACTAACAATGCATAGCGACTAGCTAGCTACTATGCGAAGGTAATGGTAGAGCTACAGTAGAGTTTGAATAAAACTTTTCTATCGATTTAAAAGAACATCTACCGTCCTCTTCATTTACCTGCTCTGTATAAGTAATGGTGATAGCATAGCGCACAATACACAACGACCCTTAAACTCTACCAACTCCCCAAGAGTATCCGCTCAATAATAAATGAGACGACCTAACTTCACGCCTCTACCGACACTCTAGCTTTTGCGCTGAAAAACTTTGAAATGATCCCATCTGAAAAAGCTGGCCAATGAAAATTCTACTTTAACACAGGCGAACATAGTTTAATTTGAGTTGGCAGTTATGTAAAGGTACGGGTACACGCGTTCTTGAATTAGACATGTGTTAAAAGCTTAATGCATTTAATAGGTCGGTAACGCGGTGCTGCATCTTATGCTAGATATTATATTTTCCTTCGACAGATAGTTTTAGTATGGCACTTTTAAAATTTGTTTGGCGTGAGCAAGAAAACTGTAGCGTGTTGTTCTATTGTTCACGTACCTACTTTCCTACATATCAAAAATAATTGAAACACTAAAATACCAGGAGTATTTTAATTACAGATAACTAAATGTTGCCAAATTGTGTTACCAACTTTCCTTCCGGTGGGTAATGGGTAACGTGAATAAGAGAGACGCATTACCCAATAAAAAATTGCAACGGAATTGTAAATTCAGTTTTTCCACTTTACACACACGCTCTGGTATAATGAAAGCCTCTAAAAAGGCGAGCGGCGACCACGTGGCTGCGGCTTACTTTATTGCCCGCCTTTTGATGTGTTGCGCTCTGTACGGATTCCGCCTTTCGTAATTATTCAGCGGAACCCCGCATAATTCCGAGCGCTAATTAGACGGAGCCGGGTGGGTAGGGCTGTAAATTCAGCTTCAAATATGCCTGAAAATGTTACACTTTTGATCCTAGTTATAATTACTAATATTATAAATACCAAAGGGTGAGTGTTTAGGCGTTATGTGGTTACTACTAATTTTGATGTAAACAATGTTGTTTCTACTAGCTGTGGTTGTCGTTAAAGGCAACTAACGAAGCGTTAGGGCACAATACGATTGTAACCGGTGTATCGAACATTCGGTTACTGTTCAACAGTTCGTTATTATGTGGTTGAACTCGACAGAATATTTAGAAACTCACTGACTGACTGAGTGAGTGGTGGAGTGTGTGGCCGGCCTAGACCCATATGACTGAATTGACTTTGACAAAAACAAATGTGTACTTATAATGTACGAATAAACTGACCTACCTTGAATGGATTATTTATTGTTATTATAAATCTTTTGTACAATTACTGGAAGATTTCCTTGGAATAATATCAAGTATGTTTTATTATTGAAAACAATTGGCCAATGTTCAATAAAACTTTTAGTAAGTAATATAGAACGCTGGAACTTTAGAACGCTAGACCAATGACTGGTATACTCACTCAAAAAATTGGTATTCTCATCTTACCAGTTCTACGAGTTAATGATGCAAGTTCTATGAAAATTATAACCATAAATGTTCATGAAAATTGTCTATGATTATAACCAAACCACAAAAAGAGTCATTTTATGAAGCTTTTTATAAAAAATGTGTGGCATATAGAGTAAAAGTAAAAGGCATATGAAACATGTAAGTAAAGTAACATTTTCTCGGAATCTTTTTTTCAGACGTCATACGCAGACGAGTTCTTCCTTTTTAATCTTAACTTTTAATATCTAAAGCGTGTTATCGTTGTGAACGTTTTGTTATTATTATACTAAATAGTTATTAAAGAGATGTATGATAAAACAGTAGCAAGTTTAAGTGGAAATAATTCTATGTTTTAGAATGAGATGGCAGCCTCGGCTTACCTCGTGTTTAAGTCAAAGAAGAAAGCGATTTAATCTCAGAATCTAAATAATTCAAGCTTTTTGTGGTCATTTGCTATCCATAGCGCTTCCTTATTTGTTTTAGCTATGAAACACAACAATTTTCAACAATTCCGCCCTAGTGGAGATTATTAAAACCTTTATCGTGCGGTGGTAGTTTCACTAGAAAAAGTTATCGCTTACGTGGACACATTAAATTTTGTCACAGACTGTCAATTAGGCGACAAAAAAAGATTTTTTTACCCACACGCACCCCTAGGTGAACAGGTTGGGCTAGCAATCAGAAAGTCCCAGGTTCGATCCCCGGTGGGGCATGCACCAATGGATGAATTTTCATTTATGTGCATAATTTACAGTTCGCTGACGCGCGGTGAGGGAAAACATCGTGAGGAAACCTACCTATCCCTCGGGATTAGGTAATAGTCAGTTCCTGTATACACGGCGACAAGGTTCACCACCTGTCACGTTGGGTTCTGACTATCTGGTGAAACGTGGGCTTTGAGTTGGTTAATACCTCCACAATGTGGTGGTGTATGGCCACTCAAGCCTCTGACTACCCCCGAATGGGGATAAAAGTCGTGACTGTCAATTAGGGTACTATACCATTTGCTATATTTTACGTAGTCACTTGTTATAACCATTCAACTTATAATAGAGGCCAACTTACACTTTGAACATAGACCTTGTTTACTATTTACTGAAAATGCTCACTTCTTCATTCGACATACAGCTCAGAATAGGTGATTGTAGTAAGTTATAGGTCAGGTAGGATAGCTTGTAAAATGTTAAGTTATGATATAATGTACGCAGTAGGTACGTAGAGACTACGAAGTGAACTGTCTACAATATACAGGGTGAAATCGAAATCGTGGGCAATATTTTAAAATATGACTCAACACATGATTCAGAATATTTTGGGAAAACAAATAAAAAAAACTATTGATAAAAAAAATATTGCTCGGGTAAGCAAATAAGCAAACCATTTAACTGTTATACCTTACCTGGGCAATAACTTTTCATCAATTGATTTGTCAATTAATATTCCCTAAATATTCTGAATCATGTGTAGAATCACCGTTTAAAATATTGCCCATGTTTTCGATGTCACCCAGTATAGTATAATAACATATTGTGCCGAGTGTTTGTACCACACTAGTACACGTCACGGCTTAATGCCTATTCCTGAAGATGACAATATAATTTACATAAGCCGGGGCTCCCGCAGACAAAAGCACCTTTAATACGAGACAGTTAACTAGAGGGCTACCTACCAATTATTATTGTATGGCCCGCTGAAAATTAAACAAAAACATTCGGAGCGCAGCTTGGCTTTTTAGGCGAACTGGGGGCACGTTATGTGGTATGTTCCATATCATAATTTAGATTCTAGACATAGACTTATCCCTTAGCTTCTCAAAAGGTTCGAGCTTCGCTGACATTAATGATTCTAAAGGTATTTCAATGAGAACAATAAGTTTAAAAACTAAAACCGACTACTGAAAAATCGCGCTCTAAAAAGTATGAAACTAGAAAATATTCTCATCTAGAGGATAGCCGTGGTCCGTCTAGATCCTTTAGGGCCAAATGGCATATGAACACGGACCACGGCTATCCTCTAGATGAGAATATTTTCTTGTTTCATACTTTTTAGAGCGCGATTTTTCAGTAGTCGGGTTTTAGTTTTTAAACTTACTTTTTATTTAATTATTTTGGAGTTATAGGTAACAATATATATATTTCTGAAATGTGCTCATCAAGCTCTTTCATTTGATACCCCACACGGTTTCATTAAAAAATATTTTTTTTTTAGTTCATGACATTATGTCCTCTAGAGGGCGCCATATGCTATTTTATGTCACATAGCCTATAACCAGCGCGCCATTAAGCCGCTTCTAACGATACCTCATTTGTCAAATTACGACAAGTCGTTTGGAAGTTACGTGGGAACAGATGCACATACATACATACATACATACATACATGCATACATACATACATACATACATACATACAGGTCAAAATCATAACCCTCCGCCGTAGTCGGGTAAAAAATGTCGTGCTACTTCGACGTGGGCGTTGTAATAACAGTGACAGAAGTGAAATGACAGATAATGATAGAGTCCAGTCAAGCGATATCTCGTGAGCTGAATATTTTTTACCTTCATTTCCACTTTCCATTTCATAAACGGAAACCATATTTCAAACAAACGATAATGTTTTGTAAAGTATGTATACCTACTTACTTGTAGAAGATTTAAAATCTCAGAGTATCTTGACAAATCGCAGCGCTTAGATCCGATAGCAATTTCCGATCGGATCCGGTGGCTCTGATTGGCTAGCCATTCATCAGCAGGTGATTACCCGCCGCGCGCGCACCTGCGCTGGTCGGCTCCGAGGAAAAATATGGATTCGCTAATGAAACGCTTAGTGGGTTTGCATCTGTCACCTGCTTGATTGATGCTGAATAAATTCTCGAAGTAAGGACAACTCGTAATGAGTTTGTTGGGAAACTTATTTGGCGAATGAATTCAGATGAATCTAATTTTTTCAGGAGTTTTGTGCGTGGATATATTGAGGTGTATTTTTGTAGCCTTGTCTGTCCTACGCCTTTATTAAGTCACACACAGACAGACAGAAGACACAGACTTTCTAGTCTGTGTCTTCTGTCTGTGTGCGCTTGCCGTCTCTAGAAGCTGCTGGCCTACTCCGAAATACAAACCTAACGTTTCGGCTGACGGATTGTCGTGATTTGATATTTCTTCTTTCGTTTTTCTCTACGATTTGACATTGTTTTGATCGTAAATCGAATCCGTACTTCGGACGATCCGTCAGTGACGTATTTCGGAGTAACCCCCCTGGTCTATTTGTAGCTTTTGCAACAAAAAATGGACATCGTGGAGCCATATGCTAAAGCCTAACAGACCCCTTACTCTCCCTCTAATCGACATCCCTTGAAGTCGGCAACGTGCGAGCAATTCCTTTAGCAAGCACCTATAGGCTAAGGTAGCTGCTTAGCATCAGGCGAGCCGTACAACTGTTTACAAACCTTAGTCACATAAAAAAAAAAACATTTAAAATTAAAAACAGTTATAACTTTACTAATCCACCAACCCGCACTAGGCCAGCGTGGTGGATTATGGCCTGAATCCCCCTCGCATTGAGGAGAGGCCCGTGCCCAGGATTGGGACGTTAAAAAGGGTTAATATTTTATTATTTTTTATTATTATAACTTTACTAAATCGTATAGCAACTAAGTCGTAGTCTTGAGACTAGCCCCAGGCGGTCGTGTCGATCAGATTATGTCTCCAAAACAAATATTTATATCTCAGTAATGTGCCTCAATACAATTCTGTCAATCATAATTTTCAACTCCAAATAAAAATACATAAAAAAAAAATATTTGGAACCAAAGTATCCTAGGGAGTTTTCGAATATTACAAGTAAAATTAAATCACGATATTCCAATTATTATAAACTCAAACCCATGTTTGTCCTTTATTATTTCAGTGACCTTGTTTCAGATACTTGTAGAAATATACATACATATAGATAGAATTCTTAAGCCCTTTCATGGTAAAGTCACTGGTTAGCTAGTGACCAGTGACTTTACCAGACAAAGCGAATCCTAAATAAATTGAGCCACAGTCGCAGTCCAGCTTTCCTGAGGATGCCTCGTTTAGAGGCGAAACACGTGTCGAATTTATTTAGGATTCGCTTTGTCTGCGGAGAATTGCTAATTGTTAGGGTCCATTACTCATGACAGGCATACTCTCGACTGACAGGGAGTTAGGTCTTGTTGGCTTCTTCTATTATCGATCAATTCATTTGGTTTATAATATTGGAGGTTGAAAATTCCGAGGGTGAGTGGTGGGTCCCTCTCTATAATTGTTTAATAAATGGGTGCTTCTAAAAGAAGCGAGCGGCGCGCCCGAGTAATCATTTTTGATGTCTGACCAATAACTTCATAAAATTAATGCTGAGGCACGCCGCTCGCTTTTTGACGCATCCATTTGACAATAATTGGACCGACTGCATCCCACGCGTCGTGGATGCGAGTGGTGGAGGCCCGTGATGTGTGGAAGTCATTGGTGAGGGCTTCCAGAGGTCCAGCAGTGGACGTCTCCCGGTTAATGGATCCATCCATCCGGATGGGTACATAATCGAAACCTAGACTTTTTGGTCATATTCGTCTTCTGGTACCTCAGTTCAGTACATGTTTATCCTAACTCTGCACTTCCAATTATCGCTAGGTGCCAGATCAATAGTAAAGTGATGATTTACTTTGGAAATAATTTTGTCTAGGGCACTCTACGCTTACCTGAATAGCCATCTTGCGCCGTGCTGGAGCGCTGGGTTCTTCAGAGGACTTGTTTGGTGAGCACTAAGCTGAAGCGTACCCTTAAATAATCCCTTTTACAAGTAACAAAAGAAGGGCAATGAAGTAAACTTCTTTATACATATCGCCAGACAAACACACCAACTATATGGTCCCAAATTAGGCTTGTACTATGAGTACCGTACGGCGTACAATGTGCTGGGAGTGATCCCAATGACACCGAGACCAGAAGGGCTAGCCAAGTGGCTGACGTCTACAAGCGTTCCTTCAAATCGCTACGCTTCATATATGAAAATGACATAAGTCACGTGATCTACATAGCATTTCCATACATTGTGAAGTCTATTCTATTCTATTCTTTCTTTTTTTTCGAACCGACCAGAGTAACTTCTACTTCTGCCACTTGTATAGATAATGTATTCTGTAGTTGTGAATATTTAGATACAGCAATAGTTTGCCATTTGCCGTCAGATCATAGTGGTCAAACGGTCACCTTTAATTCTACCATACCTATAAAAACCATAAAAATTAAATGTAGGAATGTAACATCAGGGAACTTACAAAAATATAATACTACTTTGTTTACCAAATTAAGTTTTCCCAATGATAACTTAGATGATCCTCATAGTTTTTACGCAGACTTTTTTGCAGTTATACATACAGAATTTGATAATAGATTTCCTATTAAAACAAAGACAATAAAACCAAAATTTACCTTCAGTGACTGGGCCACCCTAGGGATACGTAGGAGTAGGGAAAGGCTATTTGAGCTTTATGAACAGAAGGCCCAGCTTCAAAATGCAGCTTTTACTCAGTATGTTAGAAATTATTCTAAATTGTTTAGGAAAGTATGCCAGGCGGCCAAAACGATACACATTAGACAAAAAATTATATCTGCAGATAACAAGATCAAGACCACCTGGAATATAGTTAACAGTGAAACTGGAAAAACCAAACAACGCAATACAGATTTCACTTTAGAGACCTCGCGTGGTCTCATTAGTTCAAATGAAGATGTAGCACAGGAATTCGAAACGTTCTTTACAAACGTCCTTGTAAAAACAACAGAATTTTTAAACTGCTCTCCTTCACTTTCACTCTCACTTCTTAAAGATAACATAGCCACTTGTCCTGTAGAATTTAAATTCGATTATATTAACGATCGGTCTATTGTTAAAGCCTTCAGTAACATACAAATTAAACCAACTGAAGATCTATGGGGAATGTCAGTAAAAGCATGTAAAACTATCATTGGTACTGTGGCGCCATATTTAGCTTTGATTTTTAACAAGTGTGTTGATCAGGGAGTCTTCCCGGATTTAATGAAATGCAGTAAAGTAATACCCTTTTTTAAATCCGGTAATAGTAAAGACCCCAACAACTATAGACCAGTATCCGTCTTGCCAGTTTTTAGCAAAATATTTGAAAAGACTATGCTTACTCAAATGTTACATCATTTCAACGCAAATAACATCCTGCATGATCAACAATATGGTTTCACCAAAGGCCGCTGTACTATCGACGCCGGTGTCACCTTAATCAAGCATATCTTCGACGCATGGGAGAACTCACAGGATGCTATTGGTATCTTCTGTGACCTCTCAAAGGCATTTGATTGCGTCAATTATGAAATACTTTTGCTTAAATTGGAACATTACGGTGTTAGAAATAGGGCGCTCAAACTTATAAAATCTTACCTAGTAGGTAGAAAACAAAACGTTCAAATAAATGGTGTTAAATCGTTAGGCTCTCTAGTTAAAATGGGAGTTCCTCAAGGATCCATTTTGGGTCCTTTTCTGTTTTTAGTATATATAAATGACCTTCCGCATATAATACAAAGTAGGGCAGAGATAGTTTTATTTGCCGATGATACCTCTTTGATTTTTAAAGTAGGTAGACATGTAAATAATTTGGACAACGTGAATAATGCTATTCTTCAGGTCCATAACTGGTTCAATACTAATAATTTAGCATTGAATAGTAACAAGACTAAATGTGTAAGATTCTCATTACCTAATGTTAGAAGTAATGAATGCGATGTAGTACTAAATAAAGAAAAACTTGAATTCGTTAATGATACTGTTTTCTTAGGTATTACGCTCGACTCCAAATTACAGTGGGGCCCACATATAAGAGCTCTCGTGAAGCGGCTCAGCTCCGCCGCCTACGCTGTTAGGAAAATTAGACAACTTTCCGATATCGACACCGCGAGAATAGTTTATTTTAGTTACTTTCATAGTGTCATGTCGTATGGTATATTATTGTGGGGTAGGGCGGCTGACATCGAATCTGTTTTTATTTTACAAAAGCGGGCCGTTAGGGCCATCTATAATTTAGGAAGTCGCGACTCCTTGAGGGAACGGTTTAAGGAAATCAACATTATGACTGTACCATGCCAATACATTTATGAAAACATAATGTACACTAGGAAAAATTTACATCTCTTTAAAAAGTTAGGTGAGAGTCATCGATATAACACTAGAAATAAAGACAAATTAGATCAACCGCGCTTTCGACTTGCGAAAGTTCACACATCTTTCATGGGATACTGTGTCAAGTTTTATAATAAAATACCACCAAACATACTTAGTCTTAGTGAAACTAAATTCAAAACTTGTGTAAAGCGTACGCTTTGTAAGCGGGCTTACTACACATTAGATGATTATTTGAAAGATAAAGATGCTTGGCTAGGTGCTGGTCCAGCTCCACCGGAACGGGAATAATTCCTCAGAATTTCTTGTTTTGATTTATTCCTTATTTATTTATTGTTTTCCTCTTCCTTCTCTTAATTTAGCGCTATTGACATATTAGTCACAATTACCACATTTTTAAGTTGTGGAAATCATGTATCATGTAGCCATTGACAAGCATTTGTATGTCAATTGTAGCGGATGTTGTCTTGCCGTACGCTTACTTAGCTTTGTTGAACTATGTCGCTGCGGTAATGGATCGGTCATGCTCACTCTAATGTCCTTGCTTGCGGTGGCTCTGTGGAGCGGGACACCCTCTTCCCTCTAAAATGGTTGAGGAGGGTGATGCCGCTGCTCAAGTCATGCTCGGGTTCCGGGCGCTGCTTGCGGGGACTGGTCCGCCCATTTTCCACTTGACACCGTTGTTCCAAAACTTTTACAGACAAGACCTAAGCACGGAAGGCATCACACCAAAACAATCGTTCTAAATATTCACCTTTTGGTTTGACAGTTAAGTGGGAGTAGGCATGCACAGCTTTCTAGGCTAGTTTTTATTAATTTTTATTTAAATACCTTATTTTCTTTTTTTACTCACACTGTGTTAATGCATGCCTGCTCACATAGCGTTACTGTTTGAAAATGTATACAATTATTCTTTTGAAAAGAGTAACCATTGAGTTTCTTGCCGGCTCTTCTCAATGGAAGCAACATTTCGAACCGGTGGTAACGCTAAAATATTGTTTATATTGACTATTTATAAATGCTCTAATGAGCTTACATGAATAAAAACCTTTTGACTTTGACTTTGACTTTGACTTTCTATTCGATTAGCGTTCATGCCACTTGTCTGGGGGGGCTGGGGAAATCACGCAAAGGCCGTTTCCGAAATTTGCCTCTGGCGGGTATCAAACCTGCCAACCCAACCCAATCCAGTGAGCCGAGCGGCCTACGCTCGAACCACTGCGCCAAGCGGTCGTAAGTAACTCAGAAGTAACAGAGAAGGGCAATGAAGTGTTCTTCTTTGTCGCTCGCGGCTCACGCTTCCTCGGCTTGCTCACTTCAAATGCTTTCTGTTATTCTATTTTTCTGCTAGTATTGTGTAGGCTCGCGATTTTTATGTCCTGCGACTATTGCCCTACTTGTTAGATACCTGCCTAATGAGGCAGGTGTGATACAATGGTATCTAAAGGCCCTAGAAGTTTGTCTATAACCTTGGTATTACTTATCTGCTTTATCGTGTTTCATACTGACGATATTATTACGGCCAGTAAGAAACAGTAAGGTGACCCTCAGTACTATTTGTGTGTCTTCCCCCAAACATTAGAAACCTTATGTTTCGTTACGAAACTTAGGGCTAACAGAGCGAATCTTTTGGCGGAGCCCTTCCAGAAACCTCTATAATAACAATTATCTAAATGGTTATCAACACATTTTTTATGGTTTTTACCATGGACCAATTACTAAGGGGACTGGCCCTAAGCAACTCGGCCGAGTGGTCGGCCTAGTTCTAACATCGACATAAAACGAAGCGAGTAGTTCAACTATTTACCGGCAGATAGAACAATGAAAATGAAAAAACAATGACCACGTTTTTTTATACATATATCTAATAAGGGCACCTCTTTCTTTAGTCTTTACTCTGTGGTTTTTACGGTTCCGTACCCAATGGTGCCAACGGGAACCTATTACTAAGCCTACGCTGTCCGTCTGTCTGTCTGTCCATCTGTCAGCGGGCTATATCTCACGAACCGTAATAGGTAGAGACTTGAAATTTTCACAGAATGTGTATTTCTGTTGCCGCTACAACAAATACTTAAAATAGAAGAGTTTAAAAATAAAAGGGGTCCCCATACAAGAAACTTGATATTTTTGACTTTTTATTCTACAGTGGTACGGAACCCTTTATGTGCGAGTCCGACACGCACTTGGCCGGTTTTTATTATTATCAGCTTCCTTATTGTTGGAAATATTCCACTCTCAGGTCTAACGAGTCGGTCAGGTTTGGTGAGGTCATTGAAATGGCCTTACGCAAATTGTCGATATTGCAGTCTGTCTTAAAATAGTACATTTTACCAGTGTACCACGTACAAATATTTTCCTTTTAATAAACTTTATGTTTTCTATAGAGGTATCTACATAATATGAGTATTAGATAAAAAGTCTGTATTATACTATATATCTGTATGCGTCTACAATACTTTACAAGCTAACATATTAGCATCAAAATATCTAGAGCGGTTTCATAAAACCTCTAAATAGTATCTCGTCTACATTCCCCCATTTCAAAATCGAGAAATTGTCTTGCAATCTTTTCAAGTTCAATATTACAACTGATTTCTAACTCTATGTTCTTCTCTAAAAGGTTTGCTTTGCTCTGAAAATATGTATAGAACAGACATTTTACATGGAAAAATAAAAATGTCTGCCTGTTTTATCTAAAGCTCAATGAATGGCAAATGCATCCGGATTATTTTACATGCAAGATAGGCGTGGCTAGTCCGAGTATTATTCCGAATCGATTTCACCACGAATTCGTTATTAAAATAAAAAAAAATATATAACGTCACAACTTTTATCCCCATTCGGGGGTAGTCAGAGGCTTGAGTGGCCATACACCACCACATTGTGGAGGTATTAACCAACTCAAAGCCCACGTTTCACCAGATAGTCAGAACCCAACGTGACAGGTGGTGAACCTTGTCGCCGTGTATACAGGAACTGACTATTACCTATTATTCGTTATTAAAATGCTATAGTAATGCAGAGGTACTACAAGATAGAGTTGCTGATACCGTTTTTCAGTTGTATTATGTTTGTTTCGAATATTTGTCCTGTGCGTAGACACGCGTGTGTAGTTAACCAGCTCTACAAACTAATACACAAAAAGGTGTACACAAAACTATGCTTTTGCTTTATATGCCCGATGGAAAACATCTACACATTATCCCTCCGCGCCGGTGAAGTGTTGTGACCATGGACCAATTACAAAGGGGACTGGCCCTAAGCAACTCGGCCGAGTGGTCGACCTAGTACTAAACTCGACATAAAACGAAGCGAGTAGTTCAACTATTTACCGGTAGATAGAACAATGAAAATGAAAAAACAATGAACACGTTTTTTTTCATACATATATCTAGTAAGGGCACCTCTTTCTTTAGTCTTTACTCTGTGGTTGCGACGCATAATAATTTTCTAAAAAAAAAAATCGAAGTGATTTTTAACGAAACAATGTTTTATGAAGATGATTTTCTAAACTCGTGCTATACATTGTCACAGAATTATTAGTAGTACCTATTAAGAATTGATCAATAAATGTTTATCAGACTGAAAAACGCGATGATAATTAAATAATTTTATTGCAACCTCATCGTGACTGTTTTTGTAAGCGCTTGTAAAGTTTTTGTAAAATCACAAGTTCAACATTTTGTATAACTACGTAACCTTCATCTCCGAACTTTATCTAATTAAAATATGCCACCGATAAGATTTTAATAAGCGCACGAAAAACATAAATACCGCTACGTTATGAATAGAAAGTCTGAAAAAGTCGTAAATAACGCCTTTACTCGTCCCGGGTTATCTTTTAAAGCGCACAGGCGTTGTTAAGGAGCGCCGTAAATTAAATTTTATTGCTTAAATACTTATAACATTTTGCAATTGTACAACCACGGGCGGGGGTAATGAAAACATAACGGAGATGGCGAGAGAATTTTATTTAATTAAGTAAATTTTTTTATTATTTAATTTTACGCTTTGGTTCTTTCGTAGATTTTGTAGACTATGCCTAAACCTAACGGTATTATAACAAAAAAGAAAAACTCATTTTGAATGCTTTCTAGTCAAATTTTCCTCGTAAATTCTGGCATAACTCGTTTTTTTTATAATAACATTCATATTATATGTTTATAATATTAAATTTTCTAATTTGTAAATAGTGCTAAGGGGACTGTGAAATGACCGTGAGGGTGCGTTTCCATTGAAGCGGAGCTGGGCGGAGTGGAGCGGAGCGGACCGTGAATTGGCCAATCACAGTGCTTGAAATCTCCACTCCGCTCTTAGCTCGTCACAGTTGGCCAATAACAGTCCGCCGCTCCGCTCCACTCCGCCCAGCTCCACGTCAGTAGAAACGCACCCTTATGCTTTATCCCGCTCCGCATGACGTTATTTCTACGTGGTTAGGCGTCAAACTGATTGCTTGGGCGCCGATACTCTGTGTAGTCTGGACGCACCTAAATACTGTAAACTAACCCTGCATGACTGTAACACAGGTTCTGAAATGAAGACTGCGTAGGTAATGTAGCTCGCGATCTAGAAACTTATACCTTGATCATTATTAGTACTAGGGCCTGTCAACTTTTATCCACCAGATAAATAGCGTTGCGTAGCGTTTTTACAGATATTCTATGGCGAAACTGTCAAAACGCCGTATTTATCTGGTGGATAAAAGTAATAATATCCTGGGACATTTTTGTACACACGGTTACCTGATCCCAAACTAAGCAGAGCTTGTACTATGGAAACCAGATAACTGATATTACTACATATACTACTTTTTTATTTGTAAATACATACTTAATATACATAAACACCCAGACTCCGGACATACAGACATGTTCATGCACACAAATGCATGTCCCGGGTAGGAATCGAACCTACGACCTGCAGCGTGAAAGGCGCCTCCGCGCCAACCTCGCTAACGGGCCCGTCACTTTCAAAGTTGAGATTGACAATTAATTTATTAATGTTCATATTGTATTTAATGAGCGTAAGTTTGTACTTGAAACCAGTTTGTTAATCTGTATCATCTGCTTAATATTCGAATAGTTTAGTGAACAAACCAACTAGTATTCAGTGTTAGCGTAAGAAAGATACGAAACGAAACTGGCGCCGACGCAGTCCTCTCGTGTAATATTCATACCCAGAGACAATGTAACTGAGAACTCCAATCCGACTGGTGAGTGGCGCGAACATGAAGATAGAAGCGATTTACGTACTACCACAGAGTAAAGACTAAAGAAAGAGGTGCCCTTATTAGATATTTGTATGAAACAAAACGTGGTCATTGTTTTTTCATTTTCATTTTACTATTTACCGGTAAATAGTTGAACTACTCGCTTCGTTTTATGTCGATGTTAGTACTAGGCCGACCACTCGGCCGACTTGCTTAGGGCCAGTCCCCTTAGTAACTGGTCCATGACGTACTAAACTGGGCCGCAAAGAAAAACGGTAGGTTAGAGATATGCAGGTTTCCTCACAATGTTTTCTCCGTGAGACATAATCACAATTATTAAAGTTATGATTCGCACATATATTTTGAAAAATCCAGAGGTGCCAGCCGGTGTTTGAACCCTGGACTAAGCCCGCAAGACGCGTGCTTAACAAATCGGTTATCACTGCTATTAAATATTCGCAGCGGTCAGGATAATTGTATTAGTACATTTGAATTAAATAGATAAAGACATACTTATGGAATAAAAATAAAGTCAAAACACCCATCTAAGAAAGTACACTGTCCGATTATAACTTGCACCAACCTCCACTTTTACTTTATACCCGTGTGTACAATAAATCATATTTTATAAAAATTTAAACTCAAGTTTTGGCACAATTTGAACACGGAGACTTTGAATATTTTATGCGGGAGCTCTGCTGAATAACAATTGCTATTATTTCAGTCGCATGCGGTTTTTGAGATTATAATATGGGCTTCCTTCCACTATCAATATTATATTTTGTACTATTATTAGTAATCATAATTCTCTCTCGAATTCCTTACTAAGACGGTATTGATGTCTGAAATTACGGATTATCTTAAAATAAAACAATTTGAATGTAGATATCCTTGTCATGTTACTTATGTACAATACAATACTTAACATTCACCAAAACTTTTTTTAATTCGCCCTTAACCCACCTTCTACCTGACTGCATAGATTTCTACAAGTTGCGTGCGGCGCTCGCGGAAACCAACATTAATCTGAAATCCTGAATAATTCTCCATACTTAATCTAGCTGTACTTTGCGATATTTGCTATAAATTTCTTTCCATAACTGGTACGCCTCAGGTATCGGTATTGGTCCCATTTTCAACTCATTGCCGATGATCAGGAGATTTGTTTTGTTTTGACTGCTTGGAGTCCATCTGACGGGAAGGTCACCTGATTGCGGCGTGGGATCTCTGAAAATTAAAAGAATATTTGAGCTTTATCTATAAATATTAAAAGCACCTATTCCTATACGAGTAGTTACACCATGGTCTATTACAGCAGTTTCTACAGAAGACATCACACGTCTAAGTACATTACGAATTTGTGATTGTCAGAATTGTATCTTTCAATTTGTTGAAATGAAATAAGTAGGTAACAACACAAACTTACCCATATTTTGCAAAGTTTGTAAACATTTTAGTCATCCATTGAATCATTATCTTATCTTGACCCTTCGGCTTATACGGCAATAGGATAGATTTAAATAAATACATGATGTCATCACCGTGACACGCCCCAGGCTCCTTGGCAAAGCCAAAAGTAGATTTAATCAAGTTTCTTCCACCGGAGTATGTGAAATAGTAATTGTAAATGTTAGCTTTGTTCATTTGTGTCATAAGCTCTGCCTCCATAATAGCAGGTGCGGCAAAGTACAAATGAGTGTACACCTCCGATAAGTTCATCAAAGTTTTCCTACTAATATCTTCATTTCCAAAGTAAAATTCTCTCACTCTCTGATTTATTTTCTTCTCTTCATTTTTGGATTTAAATTCTAAGTCATCACAGATTAAATTGCGTTTATTAGTAACGTCAAGTGATTCATCAGTTTCCTCCGCAACAAACATAAGTCCTTCTCTATTTGTTGTTCCATACATTATCGGTATATTTCTAGGTTGTTTTACCAGAATATTATATGGCAGATCAGCCAAGAATGGTTCCTCACCAGGAATATGTTTCTCAACACATGGCAGTTGTAATAACTGATAAGGCAAAAGGTGTGAAATTGGTATACCAGCAGTGGCCATCACTAACTCCTTGAGTGATGCTTTGGAAAATATATCGTAAAGCTCCATTGGATCTTCGGTGTTATAACCTAAGGCTTTAGCTATCCGACTCGCTACTGTCACTGGATTTTTATTAACAGACCAGTGTGTCAATGATGATCCGCTTCCTACAATGGCTTTATTGAATAAACCATTTGTCGTGCCACTAGCCACAAGTAACGATACCGAAGTCCCGCCAGCGCTGTGCCCAAAAATGGTTACATTGTCAGGATCGCCACCGAATGCTGCTATATTCTTATTAACCCACTTCAAAGCAGCTACTTGGTCTTTCATACCCGCGTTTCCTGGCGCCTCTTTGATACCCAAACATAGAAATCCGAGATTACCGAGTCTGTAGTTGAATGTCACTACTATAACGTCCTGAGACATTAAGAAGTCTGGTGAATGCATTAACTTGCCTCCATTGCCTAACATAAATGCTCCGCCGTGAACGTATACCATTACTGGGAGTGGTTTCTGAGCCATGACGGGAACATAAACGTTGATTTTCAGACAGTCTTCTACACCAACCGCATCAACAGGCCATAATGGTGAAAATTGTGGACATTGAATTGTTTCGTCGATAGCTTTGAAAACTCCATCCCATTTTGGAGGTGGTAATGGGGCCTGTAAAATAAATGTTTCATTGTAACAAATACGATTTTGATAATGTATCGTCGTAAAACATGTTAGTGATTGACTAGAAAATTTACAAGACTTTAATATATCACTTAAAATACGTGATTATAATACAATTTATTCTTAAATCATACCTGAAATCTTGTGCTGCTATTTGTAGTACCATACGGTATCCCGAGGTATTCAAAAAACGATCCATCTACACTCACTCTACCGCTCAAAATCCCTTGTTCAATAATCACTTCTGGTGTCGGCTGATCTACTACATTCATTACAAACAAACTAAATAATATAAAGTTCTTTTTGCTCCTCATTTTTTATTCTAAATGTAACACTTATTTATAATTTGTTATAATAATTATTTAATGTTACAGTCATATTATTTTCTTATACATCTAACACATGTCCGTATCGTCTTATCTCTGGGATACGTCTACCTTACTTGCTACACTATCTTATCAAATCATGCTAAAATTATAAGTATTGAATACAATGTGTACCTACGTGTACTCACTTTCAATCTGCTCCAATTGTATGTGAATCGCCTGATTGGTAAGCTCAGTGATACTAATGTTAGTTGCTCCATTGATGGTCATAATAATAAAATAAATAAATAATAAATATCGCCATACAAACACACCAACTGTATGGTCCCAAACTAAGCAACGCTTGTACTTTGGCTACCATACGATCCTAATGACACCGAGACCAGGGCAAATTTTATTTTATTTTTATTTAAATTATTTATTGAACACAAAACCGATTACAATCATTAAATTATGAAAATACCGTTTCCGAAATTTAAGTGCGAATAATGTGTAAAATAAATAAATACATATCGTCAGACTTACACACCACCTGCATGGTCCCAAACGAAACTACGCTTGTACTATAGCTACCATACAATAGAGTGGGGGATCGCCCCAAAATAAGAAACCCAAAATAAAATAAGAATAAGAAAACATTTAAGTTTTGAAATCATTTACTAAATTCATTCTACGATACCGTTCGTAAGTATCTTTCCATAATTTATATGATTCCGGATTAGGCATTGAACCCATCTTTAGTTTATCATTGATGTAAAGAAAATTCATTCCAGATTTACTGCTAGGCAACCATCTTACCGGCAAATCACTTCCTTCAGGTGTAGGGTTGCTGAAAAGACCAAAATAAATAATAACTAACACTTCAATGCATTAGAATAAAATATCAATACTGGCAATTGTTACATACTACACACCCAAATTTGGCAAAATTAGTCCACATTTTAGTCATCCATTGAATCATTATCTGATCACTTCTAGCAATTGGATACGGCCATACGTTTCCGTTAAATATATACAACATTTCATCAGCATGACATGCTCCTGGGTCATCGTAAATTCCACGGAAGTATTTTATAAAATTCCTCGACCCCGAATATTCAAAGTAATAATTGTATACAGTAGCATCTGAATTGTTTATAATGATTTCTGATTCTAAAAGAGCAGGAACTTCAAAATAAAGGTGTGTGTTTAAGTCTAACACAATATCGTGAGTTTCAAAACTCATTTTTTTTTCTTTAAAATAAAACTCTTTGATCTTTCGCGACACATTAGCAGCTTCTCTTTCCGAAGAAAATTCTAAATCCGATGAAAAAATATACTGTTTATCCCTTACATCCAGTGATTCTTTTGTGTCTTCTGCTAATACCAACATTCCTTCTTTATTATTTGTGCCATAGATTATTGATATATTTTTAGGTTTTCTTTTAATTAAGTTATACGGTAATTCTGTTAAAACAGATTCTTCTCCCTCTATTTCATTTTCAATGCACGGTAAATATAGCAAATATGACTCGAAATATTTGGTCAATGGCTTCACAGGAGCGGCTGTTATAAATACTTTATGATTCAGTTTGGAGAAAATTTCATAAATTTCTTTAGGATCATCTGTATTGTAACCTAACTCCTTAGCGAGTAAAGTGGCGACCTGTAACGGTCGTCTGTTGACTGCCCAATTCGATATGGCTGATCCACTCTGTACAATGGCTTTGTTAAATAATCCTTCCGTAGCTTCACTTGCTATGAGCAATGACACTGATGTCGCTCCCGCACTCAACCCAAAAATTGTGACGTTATCAGGATCGCCACCAAAAGCTGCTATATTTCTCTTAACCCATTTTAAAGCAGCTATTTGGTCTTTGAGCCCCGCATTTCCCGGGACCTCTTTGGTTCCTAGACACAGAAACCCTAACGCTCCAATTCTGTAGTTGAAAGTAACCAATATGACATCATGTTGTACTAAGAATTTTGGTCCATACAAAAACTTCCCACCATTACCCATTACAAATGTTCCACCATGAATGAATACCATGACAGGTAGTCGTTTTTTGAATGTCACTGGAACGTAAACGTTAATTTTTAAACAATCTTCATCCCCAATTATGCTGAATTCATAGGATTGTGGAAATGTTTGTGGACATTGGTGGATTTCATCGATTGCTTTAAATACACCTTCCCACGATGGTGGAGGCAGTGGAGCCTAAGAAAGAAATTAACGAAGTGATATTAAAGAAAAAAGTAAAGTTTTTGAATAAAAAACGCTCATTTTGTGCAAGCATTCTATATTATATAACAATAAATTAAACCCTTGAGATTGAATAACATTGCATGAAATTAAGATAACTTTGCAAATAATTGTGGACAACATAATATCATTAATTATAACTAAGAAATTATATTTAAATATTACCTTAAATCTCGTGCTTATGTTAGTTGTGGCATACGGTATGCCAAGATACTCATAGAATGTACCGTCAGCACTGATTTTCCCGCTCAGTATCCCTTGCTCAATTGTCACTTCGGGAGATGGTTGGTCTATAAAATTCATCGCAATGTACGTGAACAACACTATTCGTTTACTACACTTCATGTCTGGCTCACTTTAGTACTCCGTCTGATGAAAATACCCTTGGCATTGTTTACTTTTTGCGTTTTATAATATAGTTGTTTTAAGCGTTGTCGTCTAAAAATAAAACAAAATAACTTACAAGTGGTTTTCCTGTTACTATTTGGTATCATAAATATTAAAAAATAATAAGATTGTACTACCACAATTAATAAAAATACTTATTTCACTTTATCACTTCTGTTGTAGTAATTATACAACAAGAATTTTGGTAGATTAATTCTACCAAAATTCTCGCCACTGGTTTTGACTCTACTTAGGATTCGTGTAAACCTATGCAAGTACTGTTTACGTATGATTCTCCACCCGAGTGAACTTTATTATACGATTAGAAATAGGGCGTTGTAATATATTATTATATTGAGTAATATTTAACTTCCATTTATAAATTTTCGAGATAACATCTTGGGTAAATAAACATATAGGACAGTTAATTAACTTTGAGATAACTGTTATTATTTTGTTATTATCTATATAGCATTTCTATATAAAGGTCTACTTATTAGCTGACTTAATTGATTGAATAAGCCATCAGAAAACTGGATTACAGAAAGATTTAAATAAGAACCTAGTAGGTATATATAATATAGGTAACAAAATACCGAAGTATTTCTTAAAAGGGAGGCTGAAGTAGTCTGCAGAAAAAGTCCACTTTTTGTTTAATAATATTTTCATAAATAAAGTAATAGTTTTTTAACAACAGGTAACTAAACGAATTTAAATAAAATAAAAAACCTTATTAGGTGTTAAAATCATTTGCTATTTTTGTTTTGCGATATTTACTGTAAACATCTTTCCATAATTGATAAGGTTTTGGATTAGGTATTGGACCCATTTTAAATATTTCGTCTATGTATAGGAACTTCATATTGTTTTGGCTACTAGGAATCCATTTCACTAGCATATTGTCTCCCGGTGGTGTAGGTTCTCTGGAATTAATAGTAAATTGATAATTAACATTATTGAATTTTAATTAGAATAAATTAAGATGGTATTAAAATTTCAATGGTTGCACGTACCCGTATTTAGCAAAATTTGTCCACATTTTAGTCATTCGATCTATCATTATTTGATCATTTTTGCTTATTGGAAATGGCCATAAATTGCCTTTAAATAAATATAAAAGTTCGTCACTGTGGCAAGCTCCTGGTTCATTCTTAAACCCAGTGATGTACTTCAAGAAATTTCTTCCTCCACTGTAGTTAAAATAGTAGTTATGTACAGCAGCATCTGTATTATTAACTAAAATCTCCGATTCTAATATAGCAGGTACTTCAAAATACAATTGTGTGTTTAGTTCTGATATAATATCGTGAACTTTAAAGCTTATTTTTTCTTCACCAAAATAAAATTCTTTCAACATTGTTGATACATTTTCTGCTAATTCTTCAGATTGAAATTGTAAATCAGATGCAAATATATATCTTGCGTCTCTTTCTTTTAAAGATTTTTCAGTATCATCGGATAATAAAAACATGCCTTCTTTGCTTGTCGTACCAAAAATTACAGGTACATTCCTAGGCTTATTCAAAAATAGATTAAATGGAAAATCAGTTATGATAGCTTCTTCTCCATTAATTTTTGCTTCAACACACGGATAGTGTAAAAGCTGAGTGTCAAAGTACATACCAAGTGGTTTCCTGGGCTTAGCTCGAAGTAAATCCGTGTACGGTATTTTTGAGAATATTTCAAACATTTCTTTAGGATCTTCAGTATTGTAGCCAAGTTCTTTTGCAATCAGACTAGCCACCCATAAGGGCTGTCTATTGATTGCCCAACTCGATGTTGAAGATCCGCTTTGTATTATCACTCTACTGAAGAGTCCTTCAGTGACTTCACTAGCCAATAGCATCGATGCGGACGTCGCTCCGGCGCTCTGACCAAAAACTGTGACATTGTCAGGATCACCACCGAATGCTGCGATATTTTTCCTAACCCACCTCAAAGCTGCAACTTGGTCTTTTAAACCTGCGTTGCCTGGGGCTTCTTTGATACCCAAACAGATAAATCCTAACGCACCGAGCCTATAATTAAATGTGACTAGAATAACATCATGTTTGACTAGAAAATCTGGAGCGTATAGCAGCTTTCCTCCACTTCCAATCGAGAATGCTCCTCCGTGGATGAACACCATGACTGGGAGTTTTCGTTGAGCCATTGACGGAACATAAACGTTTATTTTCAAGCAGTCTTCTGATCCAATAATGCCGATCAGTGAGGGTTGTGGACAGCTGTGTATCTCGTCTACTGCTTTGAAGACACCTTCCCATGATGGCGGAGGTAATGGAGCCTAGGGAAGAAATATAATAGTACTCAAATCATCTGTGTGAGTAATTTGTAAAAGTCTTGTTAGTTTCTTGTGATTTTCGAGCCATGCACTAACATTTTCTACTGTTAAGATTCGTATAAGAGTTAAGTTACACAAAAACTAAATAATTGGTTAAGTGCTTCATGTTTTACTACTTTAACAGGTAATCCTGTAATCAAAGCTCACCTTGAATCTCGTACTGCTGTTAGTTGTCGCGTAAGGTATGCCAACGTATTCGAAAAACGACCCATCTACGCTGATTTTACCGCTCAAAGTCCCTTGCTCGATCTTTATTTCTGGCGCCGGCTGGTCCACTAAATTCATTGCAAATAATGTAAATAAGACTATTCTTTTGCCGCATTTCATCTTGATTCATTGCACTTTAGCCCTTAATGCTGTTGCTGTACCACCGTTATCACTTTGACCGTCAAAACTTTATAGGTTATGTTGCGGTACACAAAAAAATGATAAAGATTTTTATGGTCCAAGTTGTAACCTATATTTTCGTGATAACTCACTAATTCAATTTTGATTCAACTTGGATCACTTGGATTTTATCCTGCATTTAATATAACACTGTTATACTGATCACGAGACTGCAATTCTGTCTTTTTAGTGACCGACCTTGAGCGATTACGCAGCCGGCGCGCACGCGTACCGAGGACGGACTGACGTATTGTGACGTAGCAATGTTGGAGTGAGACAGCGAGATGATTATACTCAGTGATTGAAGGTAAGCAAGATTGTTAAGTAGACTAGGATAAAGGAATTGAATGTTGGTGCTTTGAAACTAATCAAACAAGTTTTTTGTAACCTGTTATATTCTGTCCCACTGCTGGGACACTCAACCATTTTCAACGTATTGGATTAATTAAGAAAAAATAATTAAGTGCTACTTAAAATATTTCCTAATTACCAGTAACCCCAAGTGAGAGTTTTTCGTTAGCGAAACGCACACTTTTTTGGTTTGCGTGTTTATCATTTTTATCGTAAATTGAACAGCGCTCCTAGCGGACGGTATCCAAAACACTATACAAAGTTGGTTATCCATACAAACCATAAATGTACGTTGACGTACAGAGTATATGGTTAGCTTACAAAAAAAACTCTGCCCAGATTTGAGCGCTCTCTAAACTGCATTATTCTCCCATTATTCCAAGGGTAATGACTAAAGAATTTAAATACAAAACGAGCCGTCTCCTAACGTGACTAAACAGGCCATTTTCTCATCGTGTCGCATGTCCAAAATTTATTTGAATAAATTACGGAAAAGGCGAAAACTGTTGAATTTTAACCCGATCCCGCGCGTGACTGACCGAGCCTCTCCGGTAGACGACAGACACAGAATTTTAAATATTTTTCCTACACTTAAATTATTATAATGCCATTAGGGTATAATGATTCAAAGGCCCTTTGAAAACGAGCTTTCCGGTAATGTTTTGTTCGCGTTCTATGTTGTTGCAAATTTCAATTGGAACTTAAAATTAAATAGACAGTTTTTTAAGTTTAGAAATTTATGGGTAGGTTACATTTGCTGTTAAGCGCGCTCCACATTCACGCCGTGAACACCCGCGAACGCATTGTTTACGCAGCGTGAACAATGCGTTCGCGGGTGTTCACGGCGTGAATGTGGAGCGCGCTGTAATGTCAAAATAGAGATTTTTTTATGACTTACATTCACGTGGCAAACACCTTATTTGAGTGCCGAATACGGTCAAAATTAAGTGCCAAGATATGGAAAAATGTAACGACACGACTTTTATCCCCATTCGGGGGTAGTCAGAGGCTTGAGTGGCCATACACCACCACATTGTGGAGGTATTAACCAACTCAAAGCCCACGTGTCACCAGATAGTCAGAACCCAACGTGACAGGTGGTGAACCATGTCGCCGTGTATACAGGAACTGACTATTACCTAATCCCGAGGGATAGGTAGGTTTCCTCACGATGTTTTCCCTCACCGTCAGCCGATCTGTAAATTATGCACATAGAAGAAAATTCATCCATTGGTGCATGCCCCACTGGGGATCGAACCTGGGACCTTCTGATTGCTACCCCAACCTGTTCACCCCTAGGCTACAGTCGCTAGTAGTATGGAAAAAAATCGTGTCAATACCCTAAGTACTATATACTCATCAGCTTTCCATAAAATAAAAATTATTTTTGTAAAAAAAAAACAAAAAACGACTTCAGAAAAACCTGGAGCACTAAAAAGCCTGAAATAATATTTCTATTACCACCTCTGCCTAACCCTTCGGGATAATCAGGCGTGATGGTGTGTTAGCGAGTATTTAGAGTCGGTGCCAATCTTAGTATGCCAAATCTACCTACTATAAAAGTAAGAATATAGATTGGCACCGACTCCAAATACTCGCTAACACACCATCACGCCTGATTATCCCGAAGGGTTAGGCAGAGGTGGTAATAGAAATATTATTTCAGGCTTTTTAGTGCTCCAGGTTTTTCTGAAGTCGTTTTTTGTTTTTTTTTTACAAAAATAATTTTATTTCACTATTTTTAGTGGCGCCATACTTTGTCACCCCAAGCAAGTGCAAAGCTCTCATCAATAGAAATGAATTAAGTCCAAACACAAGGTAGCTACTGTAAAACGTTGAGGAGTTCCCTTGACTGTCCTTCGTTTTCATCATCAGCCCCCTAATGACAGTCACAACCCATCTAGGTGTAAAGTTCTCATCAATACAAGTTAATCAAGCCCAAACACCAGGTAATTGGTGTAAATCGTTGAGGAGTTCCCTCGACTGTCTTTCGGCTCCATCATCAGATCGACTCCAGACCTTCATTAAATAGTAGGTAGTGCTTTAAAATACTTAATGAAAAAAAATAACAAACGCACTAGTCGCCACTACGATTTTCGATGGTTCCCCTCGATTTCTCTGGAATGCCATCATCAGATCCTGGTTATCTTATCATGGTACCACCCTTGGGATATTTTCTTTCCAATAAAAAAAAAATCATCAAAATCGGTTGGCGTGATATTGAGTTATACGTCCATTTGTCGCGCACATACTTAATGCAAATTTAAGATTTATGTGGTTTTCTCATGGATGCCATTGTCAGAACTGGATCAAATTGAAATGGGACCACACGAGAAGCACCAGCTTTCAAATAAAAAAAGAATCATCAAAATCGGTTCACCCAGTCGAAAGTTATGTGGTAACAAACATAAAAAATAAAAATGATAAAAAAAAAAAAAAAAAACATACAGTCGAATTGAGAACCTCCTCCTTTTTTGAAGTCGTTTAAAAAGTAAAAGATCAACCACCCCCAAAGTACGCACCCAGACTGTCCCCTATTGAAATTATAATGAAGTACCATTAAAAATATTCAAGTTACACTTCACACCCTGCCATTTGAAGAGCCCGAAGATTAGTTTTCAAGTCACCAATAATAGCTGACTCGGCTGCCACGTCTAAGATGCAAATCACCCCTGGAATCAATTCAAGTGCCGACTCCAATCGGCTTCACTGGAATTTAACACTTTAGCATTCATAAGCGCGATGGAAGATGGAAAAGTTTCTCCAAAAGCCTCTTGGATTGTCAAAAAGTTATTATTGGGGCGCTTGTTAGAAAATTTTGCAGCCTTTGGTCGCGGAGTCTTTTTGATGTAGATGACGTCAGTGTAATCAAACACACGACTCATTTTCCTCGATCACACGCAGCACATAAAACGAATACGTACCTACGTATTCGTTTTATGTGCTGCGTAGGTGCAGGTAGGACTTACCTGCAGTCTGCAGGTAGAAATTACCTGCAGTCTATGATCACATTTCGAACATAAGCTTACTGATGTCAATAATAGAGAGAGCCCAGCTTATGTTAGAAGTGCTACCTTAGACGTGCAGACCATAAGGTCTGCACGTACAGGTATAAACCTATACTAGTAGCGTTCGATGAAATCTATCTTCTTAAGACGATACAAGAAAAAAATGAATTTTAGTTTCGGGGTGTGGCTAGCGTCGCGTGAGCTGCCGATGGATATATCCCTCTCGCTTAGCTAGGACAGAACAGCTATGGAGTAGACTATAGTATAGTTATTTTTTGAAGGAACAATATTGTTTAATTCGTACAATTAAAATAATATGTCCCAGTGCACCTTTTAAAATAGATGAAATGGATGAAAATATTCAAATATTTTTTTTTCGTTTTATATGGGATTTCTATGTTGTTTTTATTGCTGAAGACAAATTAAGTCAAAAGAAGACAAACGATACCTACAATATGCTGATAGATACGTATAACAATATTTCGATCGTATAATAGCCTATAACCAGCGGACGATCCAGACGCGTCCAACGATATCTCATTAGTCAAATTATTATGATATAAAAATAGTTTGGACGTTATACGGGAGCAGATGAACATACATACATATCGGTCAAAATCATAACCCTCCGCCCACCGTAGTCGGGTAAAAATGTACATACTCTGTGTCAGTGACTGACTGCCGGATAAGAGTATCTTTTTCATGTTTCGTAGGCAAAGGAATACTTTGGTACTTAACTTCGATGCCGATCATGAAGTCATCAGCGGTGTCATAATATTTTTTTTTACCATATTTAATTTATTTTTTAATTTAATTTTCAGTTTTTATTAATTTTATTGATTTAACCATGCATTTATTTTTTGTTTATCTTTTTATCTTTATTTTTTTATCTATCAAAATCACCCTTAGACTGGTTACCGCCACAGGTGACAAGAGGGCTGGGTCTTTCCTTGCTCAAAAAATTCGCTTGACAACAGGAACAGCTTGAATACAGGGAGGACATGCAGCCAGTATCCCACGCGGACGGTATTTGTTTAATTAGGGGTAGGTTTTTATTTTATTGTATTTTATTTTAATTTATGTTATTATTATATTGTATTTTAATGATAAAACATGAAAAATATTTTTTTTTTTTTTTTTTAATTTAATTTAACTTTTATTTATTGTTTTATATTTATTGTGAAATTATAATAATTTTAATAATCAATATTGGACTATGTCTGAAACAAATACATTGAATTGAATAATTTAAATACAAAAATTATCACATTAACTCGTTAAATCACGGTTTACACCCGCTAGAACGAAAAAGATCCTAACATGGTAGGTAGGACCTGAGGGTTGGCCAGTTAATTACTTAAAATACACTATATTTATTTCAAGAAAACATTCATAAGATCTGAAGGCGTCGGACTCGCACATAAAGGGTTCCGTACCACCGTAGAATAAACACATCAAAAATATCAAGTTTGAGACTTGATATTTATTTTTAAATGTTATTATATTTTTAGTATTTGTTCTGCACCGGCAACAGAAATACACATTCAGTGAAAATTTCAACTCTCTACCTGTTACGGTTCGTGAGATACAGCCCGCGCTGACAGACGGACAGACAGACAGACGGACAGCGTAGGCCTAGTAATAGGGTCCCGTTAGCACCCTTTGGAACCCTAAAAAGTAGCCTATGTTCTCCGCCAAGACCCAGTCTATCTCCATACCAAAATTCATCAACATTGGTTCAGCGGTTTAGCCGTGAAAAGGTAACAGACAGAGTTACTTTCGTTTATAATATAATAGATTGAATAGGACGGACAAACATTTTCCTATCCATATCTGTAATGTTATTTTTACGATAATTTATTGATGTATGATATATTTATTACTTGCCCATCCATACCTACAACAAACGCAATAAAGCGACTCCATTGTTTTGACAAGCAATGTATTCCCACTGTCGGCCCAAGACCATGCTGCAAGTATATAACAGTAAGCGAAATAGGGAGTTTTTACAGAAATGACACGAATAACTACGAAATGACAAGAGATGACACAAAATGACAAGAGATGACACAAAATGACAAGAGATGAAAAGAAATTACACAAGACAAGGAAAAGCAAACGAAAATCACGCTGCAGTGCAGGTCGTAGGTTCGATTCCTGCCCAGGACATGCATTTGTGTGCATGAACATGTCCGCATGTCCCGAGTCTAGGTGTAATTAAGTGTATATTTAGTTTGTATTTACAAACAAAAAGTAGTATATGTAGTAATATCAGTTATCTGGTTTCCATAGTACAAGCTGTGCTTAGTTTGGGATCAGGTAGTCATGTGTAAAAGAATTTCCAAGGATATTTATTTATTTTTCATAGGCGTCGGCGGACTGTAAATACTGTACTGTACCTGTAATGTGGCACGACCGTAATATTTTTTCGTAATATTTTTTAAAAAATCCTTCACAGGTCCGACGTCGAACAAGTCCGGGCGGACACTGACAATACAAAGTTAGAGAGAGACATGGTTAGTTCAAGTACTTAAAATGTGAGATGGCGATATTGTGCGCGTGCTCGGAAATAAACAACGTAAGCGCCAAACCACATTTTCTTGAATTAAAAAAAAACTACTTCATGAATTAAAATATGGTTGAAGGGTAGTTTAGATATCATTATTTGCTATGTTTTAGAAATAATTTCGTGATCTAAATCGTAAAAACATCGTGGTAGCAAGGAAAATTGTAAATAATTAGAGCTCATTTCATAATTTTTTTTTATCGAGAAAATTTCATCAAATCGTGATTTGGATTTAAAGATACTCAAGATAATATAGTCAAAAATCATACATCTAAACATAAGATTCCTAGTCCACATACTTACTTAAAGAAAAAGTAGAATAGCAAAATCAACCAAATTTCGAACCCTCGTCTTAAGATCGTCTTAAGATTTATGACATGCTATAACGAGTGCACGCACTACCTACGTCTGCTAAGTTCTGCCGTTCTAATAGATAATAATCAACGACTAACATTGTTTAAATGCTCAAGCTAGTCTCCTTTTCAAAAACTAATAAACAGACAAATAGGAACTACAGCAGTATAAAGTCAAATATGTAGTGTATGAATCCACAGCCACACATCATTACGCAGAAACAATGCAGTATTGCGCCGCGGCGCGGCCAGGCACTCCAGCACGTGCCGGCTTTTCGACGATTTTACAACTACCGAAATTTCAGTTTATTCCAGTTTCAAGTCACAGCACTCGTGATTTTTCATTGAAATGTTTTCGGAAAATTATTTATGTACGTACACTACAAGTGTAGCGCGTAATATTAAAGAAGGGAGTAGGTTTACGTATAATAACGCTATGAAAGCAAAGTACATTTGAGGAGCGCTTTTCATTCTAGAAATAAATTATTTATATATTTTTATGGTGATTACCTCAGCCATATCACTGACAGCTTAAAGTAGGTATAATCCGCCACAAGCTCTCACATGAAATTAATAGAGGCTGCAGCCCAAAAAAGAAATAATTGTTAAGACCACTGTCTACCTAACCCTAGGATAATAAATCAGCCGTCGGAAAAGCGTTAAGAACGCATGACACACTTCAGTTAACCTAAGACAATAATAAATCTAATTTTGGTGACGTAATTTTATCTTGAGCAGACGTTGATAGATCATCCGAGGCGGGACTTTCGTATTTCATTCATTTATTAGCCGTGGAACGTTAAAACTCGACTGTTTTGGTTGTTCATTAATAATGAAGTGTTATGAAGTGGGATTAACGGGTGGATTTTGATGAAGACGCCGTGTGACAAATGGGGAATCCCCTGCATGCGAGTAGTGTTATGGGTTGAATACAATTTTGTGAATTTTAGAACTTAATAATTTCACTGAGTGCTATTAAATATTAACTGTGGATAAGTATTGTAACTAGATGTCTGGCATTGTCTGGTGATTTATAATTCTGAGAAAACTACTTTGATACTGTTGTATTTTAAATTGTAGCTGTTATATTTTGAGTACAATTTTAATGAAAATATCAATGAATTGATTTGTCAGTCCTACTAAATACAGCCAAGCCTTTTGCGAAATAATTGAACGCAACTCAGGAGCTTTAAAATTTTGACGTGCTTTATAAAAAATCTAGATAAAAATGGCGCACAGAAGTAGAACATATAAATTTGAGCAGCGTTTTTGCCAGTAGACACCTACCCGGTACAACATACCGCGATTGAACTAATTAATAAGGCTACTAAATAAAAGAGGCTAGAGACGCATTTAATAATCGAGCTAAGTGTGAGGCAATACGTCTCGGCAGCATCATAAATCCAAGTGGGTGTTACAAAATAGCGTTTTATCTTGGAGATATGACGTTGACGGATCGCCACGCTGAGCTGTGGACAATATTTCTTTGGGCATTCGTATGTTCGCGTGAAGCCTTCAAGCCCTCTCCATTAGTGCTTATTTTTCTGATAGCCTTCGTCAGTTGAGAGGTTTACCATCGGTCTAGTTATGCTTTGAACATGTCATCTTCTATTAAACGCCTTCAATTGTAAAATTCTTCAAATAGGTGTGAGGATATTTTTACCCGACTACGGCGGAGGGTTATGATTTTGACCGGTATGTATGTATGTATGTATGTGCATCTGTTCCCACCTAACTTCCAAACTACTTGTCGTAATTTAAAAAATGAGGTATCGTTAGAAGTGGCTTAATGGCGCGCTGGTTATAGGCTATGTGACGTCACATAAAATCGCATATGGCGCCCTCTAGAGGACATAATGTCATGAACTAAAAAAAAAACATTTTTTAATGAAACCGTGTGGGGTATCAAATGAAAGAGCTTGATGAGCACATTTCAAAAATGTATATATTGTTACCTATAACTCCAAAATAATTAAATAAAAAGTAAGTTTAAAAACTAAAACCCGACTACTGAAAAATCGCGCTCTAAAAAGTATGAAACAAGAAAATATTCGCATCTAGAGGATAGCCGTGGTCCGTGTTCATATGCCATTTTGCCCTAAAGGACCTACACGGACCACGGCTATCCTCTAGATGCGAATATTTTCTTTTTTCATACTTTTTAGAGCGCGATTTTTCAGTAGTCGGGTTTTAGTTTTTAAACTTACTTTTTTTAGATTGCCAATTTAATCCTCGAAATTAATTATAGCGTAGGTTCCAAAGTAACTCCAATAATACTGACACGCGTAGTGACACGGTAAGGAGTGAGTTTGAATGGCGTGGTGTCATTCCAACTGGTGGGATGTGATTCATCTTAATGAGAATGTCGAGTTGATGCCACAAACGTATGATAACAATAAAATGCCGTGAGACATTGGATTATCTTATAAGACCCATCAAATGTATTTTGTTTGAGAAAATAATGCTATACGTACGGTCGACTAAGTTAAGCCAATACGATATACAGTTTGAAACTGGTACTGCTATTAATGTTTTTTTTATCTAAGGAACTTATAAGAGAGATTAGATGTTATAGTATCAAATTGCTATGCAAAATCAGTATTTTAGGGAACATGATTTGATTTCGTTAATTGTACTGACATACATGCACAACATAATACCCCACATTGCCTCATAACGTACACGTACAACGTACTTAAACGTAAACATCCTCAAAAATCTCACTAAAAAGGTTCCCAACTCTAGGCCACAACATTGCTACATCACTGTTCTCTTTAATTTCAAAGTCAATTATATCGTCTGCTCCACATGAACGCAAACGTCGGAGTATGAAAAAACCCCGTGAAATGGCTGGCAAATATTTTTTTGTGAACAAGGCACATCCCTTTATGTGCGAAGCAAAAGGCCGGGGTGAATGAGGCCCCTTCGTTCCGTATAAAAATAACGAACACGACCAAGGATCTCTGGTTTACGCTTTTTCATGGAATGGAAACTCGCAGTTTTAATTATTGCTATTTTAATGGGGTTTTGAAAACTTTGAATTTTACATTGAATTTTAAATCTTCTTTTTAATCTTTTTTATCTGTTTGAAGTTTTTTTTACTATTTGCTATGAAAACAGGAATAGATAGAGATAGGCGTATCTACTAAATAGTATATTTTTCACTTTAACATCGCATCTCATAAATATTAAATAGGTATTAAAATAGATACTCATATCATCACGCCCACATTCCTGAAGCGGTAAGCAAAGGTACTCATAAAATTAAATGCATTTTTCAAGGTATTTGGTTGGACTCAATGTAATAGGAGATGACCATTTTTCTATTCAGGACAACTTTCCAGACATCATAAGATAATATTGCCGGAATGGAGCCCAGGGCTCCCGAGTCTGCTCGCTACAAAAAAAAAACACTGGTCTGTCGGTTGTCATGTTGTCGTCTATCTATCAAAGAGTCTGTGTTAGCAGTCACTAGCACTCACTAGACTAACGAGAATATAGATAATAATAATATAGATTTACATAACTCCTCCACATAAATCATTTTTAAAAAGAGATTCCAACATCGGAATCGCCAACTCATTACCGTAACTTTATGCTAACTTCATTAACTAATAAGCACTTAGACTCTTCTCAACTTATTTTCCATAAAAAAATGTTTAATTATTCAAGCGGCGCCACCGTTTCTGAATATTAATTGGGCTAGGCTGAAGGCGAGGCCGTTATATTACGAGCCAGCAACAGCGTTACATTGCAAGCGAATAATTTGGAGCGACTAAATGTATTTAGCCAGACTGGAGGGATTGCACTACGCTGTTGACATTCCATTTTCTTAGTGATTTCCTGCAAACATTAAAATAAGTATTTCTTGCCATTTTGAGACCATTTGACGGCATCTAGTGTCATGCCTAGTACAAAACCTCCACCCACCCTCTCACAGAAGATCGGCGTAAAGCAGGTATTACAGCTGCGTTTTGTACGATGAGTGAGAGAGCCGTAAGCCCACCCCCCTTCAGGTCGGCAATGTGCGAGCAATACCTTTGGTATTGTAAGCATCTATAGGCTACGGTAACTGCTTAACATCAGGCGGGTCGTACGCTTTTTTGCCACCGCAGTCCTATAAAAAAAAATAATATATATAACATGTGTACTGTATTTATGGAAACTGCACAATGATGTACCTTATCATCAAGTGTATGAGGTCCTGCCCATAATTTAAAGAAGACTGAAATACCAAAAGACTTCTTGAACTATGCTCCAACAATTTCAAGAAGAACAGGTACATGATAAACCCTTTTCAGTATGTATTTAATTGGTTTGGTGAACACAGGGGTTGTCTTAAGTAGTAGTGTTTAATGTATGAAGGGTAATATTAGTGTTTGAATTTAACATCAAATTATCAAGCGTATATTTCTTATATCTGTTGAGAGAGATGCAAGCTGAAGGATGATGTGGTGACTAAGATTGAAAAGAGTATGCTAAGATGGTTTGGTCATGTAGCGAGGATGAGTGAAAGTCGATTGACGAAAGAGATATACGGAGCGAAAGTAAGTGGATGCGTCGGAAGAGGGCGCCCAAGGAGAACTTTTCACGACCAGATTAATGGTCTCTTCCAGAAAGGTCAAGTCCGTAGCACCGTCAACCGACGGCAGTGCATGAGAAGATGTATGAATGTGATTGAAGCAAAAGAGGTGTGTCAAAATCGTAGCATGTGGCAATCAATAGTCTCTGCCTACCCCCTTGGGATACAGGCGTGAGTATATGTATGTGTATGTATCTGTTGAGACTGTCTATGATCAACACTGTAATGTCTAAAATCGTCGTATTACGTATCTATGTATGTACATACACAACCCATTTTAATCCCTTCTCATGTTCCTAACGTTTTTACGTTATCACAACCGTCATTTGATCAACACAATGAATACCTCGATGATGTCATACCCACAATAGATAACCGGGTTTGCGTTAGGCCCCCATTGTTCGGTTACAATGCACGTCTTGTTAGCGTGGCTCCAGTAAATTGTGGCGGAGGCTCTATGCAGCTGGGTGAGCGTTACTTGTGTGAAACGACATCCTATATTGTTATTATCCGTATATCTGCTGCAAGACAGGCAATAGATATTGGTACTTGGATATTTGGTTCGATACATGATACTCACCTCACCCACCTCACTATTGTCTCTCTAGGATACAGATACTTATAGGGCCGTTAGATCATTCAGAGAGAGAGTTAATCTCCCGTTTTCCATATAGAATCGATATTTTAAACTCTCCACGATCGATCAACTTGATTGATCTTACGGTTCTTAGTCAAAGTCTAATTTTAAGTTTTCTGTCTTCAACACTGCAGCGTCAATTTATTAAATACATTCTACAAACAAAGATCATAATATATTTTCACTTGAATTTCTTACAGCATTACAAATCGAGACATTTGAGGTAAAATATACCATAATTTGTCACACAGACACGACACGACGCATACGAAGAAAATCCATCGTAATAAAAAATTTCATTCGTGTAAAAAAAAAACAGAAAAATAACACTTGAAAAATAAACTAACATAAATGCAGGCTTAAATTTGCCACGACAGCGTCTCAGAGAAACCTTTCTTTTTCACCTTAGTCGCCGGCGCAAGGGAAATGTTACGGCGGACTGGCTCTCCGACAAAATACAATAATTGGTGAACTAATGGAGAATGTAGACCAGAACACCTTTGAATGGTAAAGAATGTGTAATCGATAAAATAAGAAGTGGGTAGTAGAAATAGTTTGAGCAGAATAAAAAGACAGTAGACGTGTCTACAACATACATATGCCGCGCGAGGCTGCTCACCCACATGCCTCGCGAAGCACGACGTTGGCCTCAGTCGCATGCCGCGCGAGGCAAATGGCGAGGCAAATGACACTCTAGACAGAGAAAGGTATAGCCGAGCAATCAGTTTGACACGTTTGACATCGTTCTGTCTGATGACTATGCCAAACTAGGCGAGGCAAATGACAGCGCTCAGGTGAGGAAGGACGCGCATTTGCCTCGCGCGAGGCAAGTCAAACTTCGTGAGGCAATTAGCCTCGCGCGGCATGTGACACATCTGGACGTAGCTATTAAGACGATACAAGAAAAAAATGAATTTTAGTTTCGGGGTGTGGCTGGCGTCGCGTGAGCTGCCGAAGGATATATCCCTCTCGCTTAGCTAGGACAGAACAGCTATGGAGTAGACTATAGTATAGTTATTTTTTGAAGGAACAATATTGTTTAATTCGTACAATTAAAATAATATGTCCCAGTGCACCTTTTAAAATAGATGAAATGGATGAAAATATTCAAATATATTTTTTTCGTTTTATATGGGATTTTTATGTCGAGTGTATTTGAAAAAAATAATTTAATTTCTATGTTGTTTTTATTGCTGAAGACAAAGTAAGTCAAAAGAAGACAAACGATACCTACAATATGCTGATAGATACGTATAACAATACTTCGATCGTATAATAGCCTATAACCAGCGGACGATCCAGACGCGTCCAACGATATCTCATTAGTCAAATTATTATGATATAAAAATAGTTTGGACGTTATACGGGAGCATACATACATATCGGTCAAAATCATAACCCTCCGCCCACCGTAGTCGGGTAAAAATGTACATACTCTGTGTCAGTGACTGACTGCCGGATATGAGTATCTTTTTCATGTTTCGTAGGCTAAGGAATACTTTGGTACTTAACTTCGATGCCGATCATGAAGTCATCAGCGGTGTCATAATATTTTTTTTTACCATATTTAATTTATGTTTTAATTTTATTTTCAGTTTTTATTAATTTTATTGATTTAACCATGCATTTATTTTTTGTTTATCTTTTTATCTTTATTTTTTTATCTATCAAAATCACCCTTAGACTGGTTACCGCCACAACTGACAAGAGGGCTGGCTCTTTCCTTGCTCAAAAAATTCGCTTGACAACAGGAACAGCTTGAATACAGGGAGGACATGCAGCCAGTATCCCACGCGGACGGTATTTGTTTAATTAGGGGTAGGTTTTTATTTTATTGTATTTTATTTTAATTTATGTTATATTATATTGTATTTTAATGATAAAACATGAAAAATTTAAAAAAAACACTAAAAAGCCTGAAATAATATTTCTATTACCTACCACCTCTGCCTACCCCTTCGGGAAAATCGGACGTGATGGTGTGTTATCGAGTATTTGGGGTCGGTGCCAATCTATCTTCTTACTTTTATAGTAGGTAGACTTGGCATACCAAGATTGGCACCGACTCCAAATACTCGATAACACACCATCACGTCCGGTTTTCCCGAAGGGGTAGGCAGAGGTGGTAGGTAATAGAAATATTATTTCAGGCTTTTTAGTGATCCAGGTTTTTTTGAAGTCGGTTTGTTTTTTTTTATAAAAATAATTTTATTTCACGATTTTTAGTGGCGCCATACCAATGAACATTTTGGCATTTTGAACCATATGAAGTAAGCCCAACAAAAGGTAACTGCTGTAAATCTTTGAGAAATTCCCTCGACTGTCTATGGTCTCCATCATTAGACCTGTAATGGCACTTATAACCCATATGGGTGTAAAGTTCTCTCCAATACAAATTAATCAAGCCCAAACACCAGGTAATTGTTGTAAATCGTTGAGGAGTTCCCTCGACTGTCTTTCGGCTCCATCATCAGATCGACTCCAGACCTTCATAAAATAGTAGTGCTTTAAAATACTTAATGAAAAAAATTACAAACGCACTAGTCGCTCCTACGATTTTCGAAGGTTCCCCTCGATTTCTCTGGGATGCCATCATCAGATCCTGGTTTCCTTATCATGGTACCACCGCTGGGATATCTCCTTACCAACAAAAAAAGAATCATCAAAATCGGTTCATAAACAACGAAGTTATCCGCGAACACACATAAAAAAAAAATATATACGGTCGAATTGAGAAACCTCCTCCTTTTTGAAGTCGGTTTAAAAATATTTTTTTTTTTTTTTAAATTTAATTTTACTTTTAGTTATTGTTTTATATTTATTGTGAAATTATAATAATTTTAATAATCAATATTGGACTATGTCTGAAACAAAAACATTGAATTGAATAATTTAAAAAATACAAAAATTATCACATTAACTCGTTAAATCACGGTTTACACCCGCTAGAACGAAAAAGATCCTAACATGGTAGGTAGGACCTGAGGGTTGGCCAGTTAATTACTTAAAATACACTATATTTATTTCAAGAAAACATTCATAAGATCTGAAGGCGTCGGACTCGCACATAAAGGGTTCCGTACCACCGTAGAATAAACACATCAAAAATATCAAGTTTGAGACTTGATATTTATTTTTAAATGTTATTATATTTTTAGTATTTGTTCTGCACCGGCAACAGAAATACACATTCAGTGAAAATTTCAACTCTCTACCTGTTACGGTTCGTGAGATACAGCCCGCGCTGACAGACGGACAGACAGACAGACGGACAGCGTAGGCCTAGTAATAGGGTCCCGTTAGCACCCTTTGGAACCCTAAAAAGTAGCCTATGTTCTCCGCCAAGACCCAGTCTATCTCCATACCAAAATTCATCAACATTGGTTCAGCGGTTTAGCCGTGAAAAGGTAACAGACAGAGTTACTTTCGTTTATAATATAATAGATTGAATAGGACGGACAAACATTTTCCTATCCATATCTGTAATGTTATTTTTTACGATAATTTATTGATGTATGATATATTTATTACTTGCCCATCCATACCTACAACAAACGCAATAAAGCGACTCCATTGTTTTGACAAGCAATGTATTCCCACTGTCGGCCCAAGACCATGCTGCAAGTATATAACAGTAAGCGAAATAGGGAGTTTTTACAGAAATGACACGAATAACTATGAAATGACAAGAGATGACACAAAATGACAAGAGATGACACAAAATGACAAGAGATGAAAAGAAATTACACAAGACAAGGAAAAGCCAACGAAAATCACGCTGCAGTGCAGGTCATAGGTTCGATTCCTGCCCAGGACATGCAGTTGTGTGCATGAACATGTCCGCATGTCCCGAGTCTAGGTGTAATTAAGTGTATATTTCGTTTGTATTTACAAACAAAAAGTAGTATATGTAGTAATATCAGTTATCTGGTTTCCATAGTACAAGCTCTGCTTAGTTTGGGATCAGGTAGTCATGTGTAAAAGAATTTCCAAGGATATTTATTTATTTATCATAGGCGTCGGCGGACTGTAAATACTGTACTGTACCTGTAATGTGGCACGACCGTAATATTTTTTCGTAATATTTTTTAAAAAATCCTTCACAGGTCCGACGTCGAACAAGTCCGAGCGGACACTGACAATACAAAGTTAGAGAGAGACATGGTTAGTTCAAGTACTTAAAATGTGAGATGGCGATATTGTGCGCGCGCTCGGAAATAAACAACGTAAGCGCCAAACCACATTTTCTTGAATTAAAAAAAAACTACTTCATGAATTAAAATATGGTTGAAGGGTAGTTTAGATATCATTATTTGCTATGTTTTAGAAATAATTTCGTGATCTAAATCGTAAAAACATCGTGGTAGCAAGGAAAATTGTAAATAATTAGAGCTCATTTCATAAATTTTTTTTATCGAGAAAATTTCGTCAAATCGTGATTTGGATTTAAAGATACTCAAGATAATATAGTCAAAAATCATACATACACTCATAGTCCACATACTTACTTAAAGAAAAAGTAGAATAGAAAATCAACCAAATTTCGAACCCTCTTCTTAAGGAACATAAGTAAAAGATTGGTGAATGGATACAGAGCGACAGATAGAAAAGATGGATGGATCACGAGTGATATAAAGAAGACTGAAGGAACAGACACACATAACCCTGATAATAGGAAAAGGAAAAAAGCAATGGAGGGAAAAGGAAAAGTAGATGATACAGCTTTGACTTGTCAGAATACTACAATCAATAAAAGGACGTTTCGAAAAAGAACCCTGATTTCAGGAACGCTTTGAAACCATTCTTGCACCACACACCACGACACAAGCACGCCGCACTCCTGGCTATATGTCGAGGGCCTTAGCAAAAACCCACCGCGACTAGTGCCCTTAAAAAGCGGCAATTAAGATTTATATTTGCTTGGCAGATCACAAGCTTAAACATTGGTATGCACTGCTGCATCGCAGCGTCCTTTAGCGAATTTCTTTACTTTTCTTTGAAAGTTGTTCTTGAAATTAAAGTGAAAAGATGGATTACAAGAAAAAATGTGCATATGCTTATTAAGTTACAATATGATGCGAAAAAGAAGCATCTATTATTAAAGATTAGAGCTTAAATTAGAATAAAGACTAAGGTAAACGCAGGTATTAACGACCCATCGAAAATCTGCAGGTTTTACCGACCCATTTATTAAATCGCATTTCTTACGCTTCTGAAACTATTTCTGCTAAAGATATTAATGATAATACGCGTGTTTATTCATTGGGTATCGTATAAATTTACATTAGTATACGTGGCAGTCCGGAAAAGACATAAAATACGCAATTTCTGTGACAACAGCGGTATCTAGTACTGGCCCTTGTTCTTTTAGGTAAGTACGTCAATTTTTTTCTTAAGACATTTTATAAGTATTAACAAATCTTATATGTATTCTGTATTGTTAAATGTATTCATTGAAGTGTAAATTATTTATTTCGTGTCACATTTCATTTAAAAAATGCTTATTTATAGGATAAAACCTTAAATATAAATAAAACGGTAATAGATTCACTGATTTTATTAGTTGCAGCTATTAACGATCCGTGGGTCGGTAATAGCTGTATGGTTATGTTTTGTATTTCTCAAATTTTTCCTTGAACTGTTCAATTAAATAGATATTTTAGTAAATCATTATAATCACCAACAATCAACCTTTTTAGAAATCTATTAGCGACCTACTCTTTTTTGTCTACTTCACCCTATTTACCGTTATGTGTTTATCCTGTAATATGAGATTATTCAAAGTTTGTTGTTGAAGTAAACATTTTTAAATTACCTTTATTAGTGTAAATATGCATTCATTTATAATTACTAATTGATATATCAATCAGTTATAGTCTGTGTTAGGGTTAGGAAAGCCAATTTAATCAATATTACGTACTTTTTAAGAGTCGGTAAAACATTTTTATATGTTGTACACACAACCTATTACCGACCCATATTACTTCCATACAAATTATTTTATTTTCCTTATGAGTCGGTAATGGCAACACATCGAACCTATCACCGACTCTAATAAATTATTTGATTTTACTATAGACGGTAATAGCTTCATAAAAATCGTTAATAGCTTCATAGCCGTTGCTATGGGGTCGGTAATAGAAACATTCGACTTGTTCACTTTATTAATTATTTTTTATAAGATATTCTTCCATATTAAATGATTTAAGGTAATTAATATAAACTATATATTCTATATTTACAAATAAAAAATTAATATTGAGTCTAAAGGCAACCACTACTCTTAATATTTGACATCGAATTCAAAAATCTCTTAAGGGGGTCGTTAATACCTGCGTTTACCTTACTTGAAATCCCGACCAGATAATCCATCATCAATAATCTTCACTGAGCTATATTTTCAAAAGGAAAGTTTCAAGACAAGCATTTTGCTGCCAACATAACTGAACAACTGCTATTTCACTCGAATCTCAAGCGTTAGAGGAGGAAAGCAAGAGATTTATAGCATCGAATATAAACGGTCCGTATCCGGCGATTCAGCAAATGCATTCAGTTAAGAGGATTGGGGTTCTAAATTAGTGCCAGCAGTATTATTGTCCTGGATTTATTAGCCTAAGTCCTTTTCTGAGGACATTTTTTATAGTCTTTTCTATCTAGAAATGAGAGAAATGGATAAATGGCTATGGTCCAGGTTACGTAGTCTGTTTAGCATTATTAGCAATCGTGAGAGTGAAGGAAATGAAGTGGTCATATTTTATAAAATGTAATGTAACGTTACGACTTTTATCCCCATTCGGGGGTAGTCAGAGGCTTGAGTGGCCATACACCACCACATTGTGGAGGTATTAACCAACTCAAAGCCCACGTTTCACCAGATAGTCAGAACCCAACGTGACAGGTGGTGAACCTTGTCGCCGTGTATACAGGAACTGACTATTACCTAATCCCGAGGGATAGGTAGGTTTCCTCACGATGTTTCCCCTCACCGTCAGCGAACTGTAATTTATGCACATAGATGAAAATTCATCTATCAGTGCATGCCCCACCGGGGATCGAACCTGGGACCTTCTGATTGCTAGCCCAACGTGTTCGCCCCTAGGCTACAGTCGCTTTCTAGAAATTAGAGAAATGGATATATGGCTATAGTCCCGGTTACGTAGTCTGTTTAGCATTATTAGCAATCGTGAGAGTGAAGGAAATGAAGTGGCCATATTTTATAACTACCGCATATTGTGTTTATTAAATTCGTTACAAGAAATTTTGCTTCTCCTCAAACTCACTGAGCGTAAAATCTAGGTGTCTTTAGTGTATTTATGTTATTATCGTGACTTTTAGGAATGAGGAAGGTGTAGCGTGATATGCCAAGATCCGGAAAGCTCGTAAAGATAAAGCTAATAGATTTTAAGAATAGCCCTAAAAAATGGCCTTCTGTCCTTTTATACCTACCACTTTCTGACTCATGCAAACGTCCTCCCACAACACTCAATAAAGCCCATAAATAACAAAAATTATAGCAACATTATGCAAACAGAGTATTTCGTTACACGGTTTTTATTACGTTTATCATTCTTATCGTCGTTACTGTGTTATCAAGGAACTTATTTTATTTGTAACTCGCACCCGAAACTCGCAAATTCTATGGTGTTACAGCTTTAATATATTTTTTATAGTTTCCGACAGTGGAAGCGATAAAATGCGAGGGCGTGATACGCGATTGAAAATTATCAAGACACCTATAAAATGCGACGTTAAATAACTTTTATTAGAGAAACTACTTTCAGCTTTTGAAGTTATGTTAGTGAGTGTTGACACGCGATGCCTGTGGACTTTAATAATTGACTACAAGGTGAAAATTTGATGTAATTTTGTGTGTAACAAGTTGTTTCAGTATTTTCAGAGCCTGTATTGTGCTTAACGGCCACAGATTTTTATTACAAACTAAACCCATATCTCTGCGATGTAATATCGGTAATGTATTAACATATCGTGCCCCAGATACACAATACAGCTGGGGAAAATAAAATAGTGGCTTCACAGATCATTATTTCCAATTTGGCGGTGTACTCGCTGCATATTAAAGTTTAAATTGAACGAACGCTGCGGCGCGGTGTAAGTCTGCATTAGGGGACTCGGGGGAGCTCGAGCGCTGCTGAGTGCACGCTGCAGAGATGGCGTGTGTGGGTAATAGTTTCAAGAAACGAGAAGGCTTCGTGTATTCTTGCTTGCTTTGTATGTTGCTAATAGTTGAATTATTGGTATTGTATTTCTAATTAAGAAAATTATAAATTCCAACTTTGCTCTTTTCAGTAAAACATTATTTTTTTGAAGTGAATACTTCTTTAGCGGCGTTGTGCACTTTTCTTAAGATGGGTAAAATATGTTAAACTCGCGACATGGTCACGTGTCCTGATCGTAAAATTCGACAGATTGCGCAGGGCGCTTGCGGGAATAAAATGCGACAGATTCGTAGCGACAGGTCACGTGTCCTATCTTGGGATGGGTAAAAAGTGTTTACATAGTTCATAATTTCGATTTCAACGTCAACGTTTTAATAGCGCCTAAGTGAATGGATCTGGGTGAGTGCTCTATGGGGCGTAGGTTTGAATCCTATGTTTACTATATTTTCCAATTTAATATATTATTAATTATTTAATTCTTATATTTTTTTATTTTAATTTGTATTATTTTATACGATCATTTAAAGTTGTTTTTTTTAAATTTTTTCCCCAACCATTTCAAAATATTTAAAAATGCACAATGTTAATGTTCAAGTTTTCACTTCTGCCGGCACTTCCGGAGTGCAACCTGGTTTTAATTTTGTTTATTTATAACTTAAGAATTTTCGCACTGCTTGAATATTTCCGTGTAAGTATATGAGAAAAGTTTTCTGAGTAATATTTATATTATTTTATTTTATTCACCGCCTCGCGCCTCTCTTCACTCACTCACCCACACTATATCCCATGGGCCAGGAACAAAGTATCGGCGCGGCTGTGTGCATAATTCACTTTATTGCATTTGGCCGCGAGACGTACTCTGTCATAACTCTGGATACCCTCGCAGCACCCTTCCAGTACCCCAGCACTCTATGTTGAAGGAATACGAATAGCCCCATTCCCCCTTACCTCCCCCCCCTCCCTACTCCCCTTACTTCCCTCCGTCCCACTCCCCTTCAGGTCGGCAACGTGCGAGCAATACCTTTGGTATTGCAAGCATCTACCTATAGATACCGTACCGTACCGTTGCAGTTACCGTAGCCTACTGAGGTAACTGCTTAACACCAGGCGGGCCGTATGCTTGTTTGCCACATCAGTCCCATAAAAAAAAACCTTTTCAGAGTTTTCAGCGGTTTTTACCCGACTACGGCGGAGGGTTATGATTTTGACCGGCATGTATGTATGTATGTATGTGCATCTGTTCCCACCTAACTTCCAAACGACTTGTCGTAATTTGAGAAATGAGGTATCGTTAGAAGCGGCTTAATGGCGCGCGCGCTGACGTCACATAAAATTGCATATGGCGCCCTCTAGAGGACATAATGTCATGAACTAAAAAAAATACATTTTTTAATGAAACCGTGTGGGGTATCAAATGAAAGAGCTTGATGAGCACATTTCAAAAATATATATTGTTACCTATAACTCCAAAATAATTAAATAAAAAGTAAGTTTAATAAAAACTAAAACCCGACTACTGAAAAATCGCGCTCTAAAAAGTATGAAACAGAAAATATTCTTATCTGGAGGATAGCCGTGGTCCGTGTAGGTCGTTTAGGGCCAAATGGCATATGACCACGGACCACGGCTATCCTCCAGATAAGAATATTTTCTTGTTTTTATTGGTAATATATCTTGAACATTATGTTAGGTATCTAGTGTTACTTCCACGTATTGACTTCGCAGATTATTTACCTACGTTTGGACCGCTTGGCACAGTGGTTCAAGTATAAGATGAACGGCCCACTGCATCAGTTGGTTGCGGGTTCGATTCCCACCGGAGGCAAAAATCGGAAACTGGCTTTTCGCAATTTTTCCTGATCTGGGATTGTACAGTCCATTGTACAGTAGCCATAGTACAAGCGTTGCTTATTTGGGATTAAAAAGGTGTTGTGTGAGTCTGGCGATATTACTATTTATTTGTATTGTGCTTTTATTATTACTTAGTAGCCAGCAAATTCTCCCAGTTCATAGCGTTTTAATTACATGACGTCACAGGGCACCTGATTCCTAATTCCTTTGTGATCTAACCTCACAAAGGTGTACCACGAATGCCCCCACACAGGCTTTGCGGACAGTGTACGCATTAATTAATTCCTTCAGGGCTTGAAACCTGAGCTTTTTAGAATACCTGAAATTTATGGAATGGAACTGCTAACAAAAAAAATACTGAGTTTAATGCCTACCAAACAACATAATATAATATACATATATCCTGAGACATTTTTTTACACACGGCTACCTGATCCCAAACTAAGCAAAGCCACAGAATAAAGAACGTGCAGAGCTTGTACTATGGAAACTAACTAACTACTATGGATAACTGATATTACTACATATACTACTTTATTGTTTGTAAATACACACTTAATATACATATACACCCAGACTCGGGACATACAGACATGTTCATGCATACAAATGCATGCCTGCACACTCTTCGAGTAGGTAACCCATTTTGTTTCAAGACCGACCATCTTAGGGCTGGTGTTAGAGCCATAACACACCGGGACGCCAGGCGACGTCGCCGCCACATATCCAAACAATTTGTATTGACTGGCGACATCGCCAGTCCGTCGCCAGGTGTGTTACCTCCCATACATTTCAATACGAATAGTTGGCTACGGTGATTGGCGACGTCGCCATGGCTACTCGGTGTGTTATGGTCCTTATAAACCCGGTACGCATCGTTCGGACTTCGAATTTGGAATTTTGTCATTCCGTAGGTAGGAAAACAGTGTCAAACGAACCAACAAATTAAATAGTCTGGGTTCGTAGTAGACCTCCAGAAGTGTTTTTGTACCTTTCGTGTAGACATGACAATATATTTTTGGTAGGTTGGTAGGTTGTCCATATCATCAGCATTCTGGTTTACCCATGAACCTAAGACTAAAGAAGGACTGGGTCTAAGCTGCTCAGTGTGCTGTTGGCGTTCGTCCTGTGCAGACGTCTTGCCAACGTTCGCATCCCAAATAGAATTCTATTCGACACTAGATGGCGTCCCTTTGTACGTAATTTTTCATGATCATACACTTAGTGACATCTAGTGCAAAAAGTTAAGCTACGTACTAACATCGACATAAAACGAACCCAGTAGTTCTGCTATTTACCGGTAGATCTAGGGGGTGGTATCTTGTAAATTGCCTCCCATTTCTTAACCCCCACCACCCGCGCCACCCCGCGCAAAATTTCCACGCGTTGTTTCATAGGGAAATCTAATAAGAGCACCTCTTTCTTTAGTCTTTACTCTATGGGTTTACCTGTCGCAAGCCATGACACGTGAATACTCGTACATCATACCTTGAACCATATTATCCTCTTCGTAGACATACCTACGTATAATCCATATTTCATTTAGAACTGTAAATGCTACAAAGGCTATTCCCAGAAGCCAGTCCTCATAGAGGCTTTGTCGACGCGGCCTTTAATTAGTCCCTCCTGCTAAGCTTGCAACTAGTATCTACGTTGTAAGAATTAAGTTCATTCATTGGTCCATTGTTCAACTTGTTTCGTTAGTTATAAAGTTATCTTTCAAGTTTCGAGTTAATTAACAACAATGGGTCTAAAGTTTGTGGTTTCTGGATTTTAAAGTATTGTAAATGTAAAATGGTTGAAATAGTTAATAATAATAAAAATAATAATATCCTGGGACATTTTTGTACACACGGTTACCTGATCCCAAACTAAGCAGAGCTTGTACTATGGAAACCAGATAACTGATATTACTACATATACTACTTTTTTATTTGTAAATACATACTTAATATACATATACACCCAGACTCGGGACATACAGACATGTTCATGCACACAAATGCATGTCCCGGGTAGGAATCGAACCTACGACCTGCAGCGTGAAAGGCGCCTCCGCGCCAACCACGCTAACGGGCCCGTCAACAATAACATTAAGCCGGTTGTTATTATTTGTTATTTTTTATATTAATAACTAGCTGTGCCCGCGGCTTCGCCCGCGTGGAAATTGATGTTTATGATTAGTCTGTCTTATTCCAGAGCCTACACTATCTGCGTTTCACATTAAAATCAGTTTAGTAGTTATGGAGATACCGACGTGGCAACAAACATTCACACATACAGACACATACACTTATTTAGCTTTTGCCCGCGAATTCGTCGGCGCAAAATTTAAATTAAAAAAAAAACGGACTCGATCCCGTTTCCCGGGTCCCGGATCCGGTTTGCTGGATCCCAGATCCGGTTTGCCGGATCCCATATTCCAGATCCCGTATCCTGGATCTCGTTTCCTGGATTCCGTTTCCTGGATCTCGTTTCCCGGATCCCGTATCTCTGATCCCGGATCCCGGATATCGTATCTGGGATCTCGTTTCCCGGATCCCGGATCGCGTTTGCCGGATCCCGTATCCCGAATCCCGCATCCCTCATCCCATTTATGGTAATGTTCCAAGCACTATGTCGAAGTTAAAGTAAATAGATGTGTCCATATGGCGCGCATGCCTCACCCGAGCACTCATATTATGACATTACGTCTATGCGTTCCGACGTCAAAAGTGAGTGCTCGCGCGAGGCATGCGCCTGATGAAGACGCCGCCAATGAACATAAACACGGTGTATATCACGTATCCTAAAACCGACTTGTATATTTAAGAAGACATCTAAACACCATTTTTCATACTTAATTCTAACTTCAAAAATGACAAACTCCCATACAAACTTTCATCCCCTATTCTACCACCTTAGGGGTTGAATTTTCATACACCCTGTAATTATTATTATTTTTATTTAAAGAAACCAAAACAACTATTAACTATCAAAAATGACTTACTTTCATCCCCCATTTAAACCTCTTAGGGGTTGAATTTTAAAAAACCCTGATTTTAACATTTTTCATTTTGTAAAAGACATATAATCACCAATTTTCATACTTCTAACTTGAAAAATGACGAACTTGCATACAAACTTTCATCCCTTATTTAACCCCCTTAGGGGATGAATTTTCAAAAACGCTGAAATATTTTTTTTTACATATATAAAAAGAAACCTAAACACCAATTTTCACAATTCTAACTTCAAAACTGACAAACATCCATGCAAAATAACATAAAAACTTTCATCCCGTATTTTACCCCCATAGAGGTTGAATTTTCAAAAACGCTGAAATTACTATTTTTAATTTTTTTAAAGACACCTAATTACAAATTTTCATAATTCTAACTTGAAAAATGACGAACTTGCATACAAACTTTCATCCCTTATTTAACCCCCTTAGGGGATGAATTTTCAAAAACGCTGAAATTTTTTTTTTTACATATATAAAAAGAAACCTAAACACCAATTTTCACAATTCTAACTTCAAAACTGACAAACATCCATGCAAAATAACATAAAAACTTTCATCCCGTATTTTACCCCCATAGAGGTTGAATTTTCAAAAACGCTGAAATTACTATTTTTAATTTTTTTAAAGACACCTAATTACAAATTTTCATAATTCTAACTTGAAAAATGACGAACTTGCATACAAACTTTCATCCCTTATTTAATCCCCTTAGGGGATGAATTTTCAAAAACCCTGAAATTATTTTTTTACATATATAAAAAGAAACCTAAACACCAATTTTACAATTCTAACTTCAAAACTGACAAACATCCATGCAAAATAACATTCAAAACTTTCATCCCTTATTTAATCCCCTTAGGGGTTGAATTTTCAAAAACGCTGAAATTACTAATTTTTTTTTTTTTAAAGACACCTAATTTCAAATTTTCATAATTCTAACTTCAAAAATGACGAACCTACATACAAACTTTCATCCCCTATTTAACCATCTTAGGGGTTGAAATTTATAGGTATGATTAGCCTATGTCTCCTTCCAGAGTTTACACTATCTACGTTTCAAATTTCATTAAAATCGGTGCAGTAGTTATGGAGATACGTGGGAACAAACATTCACACACACACACACACACACACAGTTACTTTCGCATTTATAATATTAGTAGGATAGTAGGATTAGCCACGTCCAGATTTATCACATGCCACGCGAGGAAAATTGCCTCACGAAGTTTGACTTGCCTCGCGCGAGGCAAATGCGCGTCCTGCCTCACCTGAGCGCTGTCATTTGCCTCGCCTAGTTTGGCATAGTCATGAGACAGAACGATGTCAAACAGATTGCGCGGGTATACCCTTCTCTCTCTAGAGTGTCAGTTGCCTCGCCATTTGCCTCGCGCGGCATACGACTGACGCAAACGTAGTGCTTCGCGAGGCATGCGGGCGAGCAGCCACGTGCGGCATGTGCATTTTGTAGACACGCCTATTGACTTATTGTTTCGAAATTATTAACCAGATTATGTTAATTGACAGACAAATATAAATCAAACATTTTCGGTGCAAAAGCATAAACTGAATATTGGAGTCCGCGAACAGAGAGCTGTATTAACTACAAATTACTTCCTTAGATGCTGGTAACTGTCGATGTAACTTAATACGTTAAAGAAATACCGAATAAATACGACAAAGGAACAGAATGGAAAATACAATTTTGTCTCAAACGACGTAATCCCTTACAATGTACCAAAAACTTTCTCGCGACACGCCTCGTCTGCGCGCGATACAACGGCGGCTGCGTTGTAAATCGTCGATTTGCGCGACTCGGAATGATTGTAAATAGGCAATAAATAGCTTACAACACGAGTTTTGCGCTGAGCAACAATGCTGGTTATTGGCGGACTAGGGTGAGATGTATACGGAAGGAAAAGCTGCCAAAAAAATATTTTGATTTTATTACAAAGCTGGATGTAGGTACACAGTGGAAATAAGTACATACTCACATTTATCTTAGTATCATAAATCACACGATTTATTTCCTTGGAATAAAACAATAACTTTGAGAAAATAAATAATGTTTATTTAGCATACAGATGTGAAATATAAATACATGGATTTGTATACCTACCGATTTCATAGTATCTATAGCCTAACTGATTCCAGGCGAAACTGAGCGTCATAGGTATTTAAGGATGTAAAATTACACAACAATTCTGTTGTAATTGTAAGGTATTTTTGCCACGGAATAGTTCAAAATATAGGTCGGTATGTTTCCACCGCTGTATCGGCAGTTAGTTGCAATTCGCGCCACGGGTGGCTCATAAAATGTGGCGCTAGTGTCGCAGGTGGCGCGGGACGCGTCGCGCTTGCTACATTATGCACCCGCCTTTATGATATATTAGGTGCTATCGGTGTCCGTGATTTTGTATCTGTGGGGTGATATTTTTAAATATGTTTTTGTATTTAAATACTGCCTCATATTATGTTGTAACATTTTTTTTCAAGAACTTTCTTTCATACACTTTTGCAATTTCCCAAATACAATGTCACCACTTAGTATTTGCTTTACAACCAAAAGAAACTGTTTGACTACATTTGATGATTACATTATCCATTATCTAGACTAGACCACATGTAGGTAGAACATCAGAATCTATAATGGCGCATATTTTCCACAAATTCCTGGCATCAGCCGAACTTTAGCAGCGTAAGTAGTACATCGGTTGGATCGGTTGGCGATTTTTTTCGCAAATTCGCACGTGCCGTACATTAAAGAAGGCAATTTGGTGGGTTTCGCGAGACTAACAGAACGTGCGGGTCGAAACATGCCGAGCTGGCCTTTCATCAGATGCATATACTTTAAATATCAACTACAATAAAAAAAATAATATAGCCAAGGATGGCATATTGGCAGATAGTCCACCTGTGGTAAGTGGAAGCCATGGACCAGTTACTAAGGGGACTGGCCCTAAGCATGTCGGCCAAGTGGTCGGCCTAGTACTAACATCGACATAAAACGAAGCGAGTAGTTCAACTATTTACCGGTAAATAGTAAAATGAAAATGAAAAAACAATGACCACGTTTTGTTTCATACAAATATCTAATAAGGGCACCTTTTTCTTTAGTCTTTACTCTGTGGTGGAAGCTGTCGCCCAGAACATCTGCGACTTAAGGGGAGCAGACGCGGCGCCGACCTTTTGGGACCTGTAAACATGCCTTTTGAAGAACCTCATGTTGTAGTGCAGAGGAAAGACTTCGGGAGGGAGATCGTTCCACAACTTGCACGTGCGCGGGAGAAATGCTCGCGATGCACGTATACACTTGTGGGATACCTATCTGCTTTCTGAAATTTAAACTACCTAGATAAAATATCTGAAATAATTCATTGCTCGAGAATTATATAAGCACTTCTTCCAAATACTTACCTACATGAAGAAATATATAATTAGTTTTGAATGTACAAACCTTGCAATAACAGTACAATAAGTAGGTACAAGTTACTATAAAACGTCTGTATAAAAGATTATGTCCCCAACATCTCACACTACGCTCCCCATTTATCACCGAGATATCAGTGTAAAAATAGCGCTATCCTCATAAAATATTACATACTGAGTCTCCCGTCAAAACCAGCTTAAATTTCATCAAGTCCGAGCCGAAAAAATAATAATTCCTTGACCTTTTTTCGAGTAAATTCCTTTATTAGAGTGTGCCGTGAGGGATGCCCGGCCCAGGTCATAAATCAGAAGTTTGCACAAAAACTAACTAAAAGTTTGCCACGCGAAAATGATGAAACGCCCGGAGTTTTATTCAGTTAGGTCTCAAGATAACGAAGTAATTGGTTACGGGAATGCTGGTAATTTAAAAATTGTTGAAGAGGAACATTGAGAATTTTTGAATGTTGATTCGTTACAGGAGTACCTTTTGAAAGGTATTGAGGTAAAAATAACCACTGTTGGATGGGTTACAGCCCTTTCAGTTCAAATTGAGTTTATTCTATCTTTGGAGTCAGCCTATGAGGCTATATATTCGGCCGACATACAGTTAAATACAGCATAGCACATGCTGAGTTGAGTCCGTTTGCGGCGAGCACAATCTGTTTATTTATTTCTATTTTCTTTTTATTTTATTCTTTTTGTATTTTTGCTTGCCGCAATAAAGTTTTTCTTTCTTTAAATAAATTATTGCCAAACTATGGGTTGAAACAGATTTGGTTCATACATTGACACTGTCCATAAACACATCAAGTTTTAATAAAGATATTAATATTCATCAGTTCAGGCCAATATTCAACCTCCATGCTTCCATTCGAAGATGGATGATGATGACTTAGAAAGGCCCCTCATGTTCGCACAGCGTTAAAAATTTATGCCCTTAGGTCCAATCTTGGTAATTGCTATCAATTTTGTAGGAGGGAATAAAATATATAAAGTTACCGCCGACTGAGTAGAATAAGATTTTAATAATATTTCTGGATTTGCAGAGTTTATAAATTTTGTATGTGGACAAAGAAACATTGATGAGTTAGAAAAAAAATATGTTTCTCTTAAAAAGACTACCTACAGATAAATTTAAGAAATGCTTATGAAATCAGATGAAATTGAAAATCTTGAAAAAATAATGTGACAAGTATAGCCTCTTAATAAATATTTGCAATAACTTACAAATAATCTGATAACCTAGTAGATTTATCGATATAAATGGTAGACTAAGCACTTCCACAACTAGGCGTCTAAATACGGTATAAAACTATTATTTTTAATTTTAGACTATTGATCTTGGTAACTATGTCAGAGAACTTGATGAAGTTTTTAAACTCTACGTCTCGGGATAAACTATATGGAATAGGCGATAGTAACTTTCTTACTACTTAATAAATATGTTGAAATTGTTAGGAATACTCATGGACCAATTACTAAGGGGACTGGCCCTAAGCAACTCGGCCGAGTGGTCGGCCTAGCACTAACATCGGCATAAAACGAAGCGAGTAGTTCAACTATTTACCGGTAGATAGAACAATGAAAACGAAAAAACAATGACCACGTTTTTTTTATACATACAATATGTTAAAAAAACCCTGTCCGACCCGAAAACGTATTGTTGGGTATCGAGATTAGATTCCATTTTTGTAAAAAAAAACTTTTTTTTATTTTTTTTTTTTTAATTTTTCAATTTTTTTTTTAATTTTTTTGGCATAGTATGTGTCCCGCTGCTGGGCAAAGGCCTCCCATATTTTTTTGTAATACAAATACCCCGTTTACATAAAAAAAAAAACATAAAATGACGTCATCACATACTTTGTGGTCTGAGGTGACGCCACACGATCTAACATAATTACTTCCGGTAACGGTGTTGTCATATTTTTAAAATTAGCTACATTATGTGGGAAAAAGGCAAAAAAAATTGGCACTTTAAATGTTCATTAATATGTTTACTATCATGTTTTTTTATTTTTTATTATTTTATTTGGTCATGTGATTGGGGAACCTAATTACCGGTTTCGGCTCGGACAGGGTTTTCTTAACATGTTGTATATCTAATAATCATATATCCTCTTCCTTTAGAATTTACTCTGTGGGAATACTGCTAAAATTTAAGCATTGCATGGCATTATTTGCATTTACTAATTTTATTATTACTATATATGCTTTCAATTGGGAATAAACCCGCCACAAACTCCCACCACTGTTACTCCTGTAAGCCAGGATCGACAATGTTGTCCAACGATGACGCCAATGTTTGACCTCCAACGAGTCCCGGGGAAAAGCTAAGTTGTCTTGGAACCAGCACGAATTACTAAGTATGCTTGTTTACCTGCTAGATAATTCTACTGATTGGAACTTTCATGAACCTTCTTATTTTTAAACGACATTTCTTCTCCTGTTGCAATGAAGACCAACACATCAAACCTTCCAGAGGCAACATTTCGTCTAGCTCAGACATCGGAGGGGTTTATTTTATTCCCCACCTTCTGAATATTTTACTACGTTGTACGTGCCACGTACGGCGTGGGGCGACTCCGTGGAATTTACAACCCGCCGCCGAATGGGAAATGGTTTATGCGAATGTCTGAATAAGGACACTACTTTTAGTGCTACGAACTTTCGTCTGAAGCTATGAATTTGACTGCCTTCGAACTTATTTATGCAATTATACACTAAACCGCAAAGAAAAATGGTCGGTTAGAAAATCTTTAATAATATCTTCAATAACATTTTATTTATTTTACATTTATTAAAAATAAAAGCTTTAATGATTTTTTTAGGGTTTCTTACCCAAATGGTACCAACGGGACCCTATTACTAAGCCTACGCTGGCCATTCGTCCGTCCGTCTGTCAGCGGACTGTATCACACGACCCTTAATAGGTAGAAAGTTAAAATATTCACAGAATGTGTATTTCTGTTGACGCTACAACAACAAATAGTAAAAATAAAATTATATTCAAAAATAAAGATTTTATATTTTGACGTTTATATTCTACGGTGGTACGGAACCCTTTATGTGCGAATCCGACACGCACTTGGGTGGTTTTTTATTTTCATTTGAGCACATTAAAATATTCTTTTTTAATTTAGTGTTTATTTATTCACTTTTGAATGAATATATTGAAGATTTTCTAACCGACCCGTTTTCTTTGCGGTCCAGTGTATTTGGAGTTGGTTTGCTGAGTTAGCGACGGGTGGTCCTGCAATTCTCCGAATAAGCTGTATAATATCTATAGCGTGTAAACTTATAATTTTCTTGTTGTTTTTATAATTACGTTTGATACTAGGGATCTCGTTATATGTATTTACTTAACATTCTGCCATTCCAAAACGAACTTAATAAAACTTAGCGTACTCGGCATGATACAAAACGTTATCTCATTTAAACTTCATGCGTATAGCGAGGATGTAAAAGTCAGCACGCAAAACAATTTAACAAACTGGAATATTCATTTCAACGGATCTAACAAAAGCAGAATAATATTAAGTTGTACATTTATTTCCCTCAGGTAGGTTTGTTACATACAAGTAATCATACTTTTCCGAAATTTCAGTTCTATCAAGGCGAATCAATGCTAACCATTTTACAGAGCCTCGAGTCTGTTAACAATTGTCCATTGCGAAACCACTGAGGGGCTAGCCAAGTGGCATGAACGCTAATCGAATAGAATACGATAGACTTCACAATGTATGGAAATGTCAAACGTCGGTATGTAGATCAACAACAAGTTGCTATGTAGATCACGTGACTTATGTCATTTCCATACATGAAGCGTAGCGATTTGAACGAACGCTCGTAGACATCAGCCACTTGTCTAGCCCTTCAGAAGGGCTGATCTACATAGCAACTTGTTGTTGATTTACATAGCGACGTTTGACATTTCCATACATTGTGAAGTCTATTCTATTCTATTCGATTAGCGTTCATGCCACTTGTCTGGGGGGGCTGGTCTCTAATATTATCTACGTGAATTCTTCATTGTAAATTCTTGATGGTCGTCATGTTGACGGCCAGAGAACTGCTGAACAGATGGCCGACAAAATGTCGACAGCCAAGAACGTACGATTTATAATGAAAAATTCACGAAGAAAGAGACTAGTGGTCCGCTGACGCCTTTGATTTTTGCGTAAAAGCCGACAGCGTCGCGCGATGATTACTTGTGTAAGGGTTGTCACACATTATAATAAAATATTTAAAGGAATACCTAATTATATCAAACTATTTCGCTTCTATTTGTCTTCTCCTGTCATTTTGAACTTTTTGTTACTTTGTTTTTTTTTATTTTGTTTTCTTTGTCTTGTGTCTTTTCTTGTCATTCGTGTAATTTCTTGTAATCTACTGTAATTTCTTGTAATTTCTTGTAATTTCTTGTAATTTCTGTCATTGTTGTCATTCTTGTAATTTTTTGCCAATTTTGTTACCGTTGTCATTGTTGTCATTTCTTGTCATTCTTGTCATATTTGTATTTCTTGTCATTTTTGTCATTTGTCATTGTTCATATTTGTCATTGTTATCATTTTTGTCATATTTGTCATAATTGTTATTTTTGTATTTCTGATCATATTTGTCATTTTTATAATTTTTGCCAATATTGTCATATTTGTCATATTTGTCAAATTTGTCATATTTGTCAAATTTGTCATATTTGTCATATAAATCATATTTGTCATATTTGTCATTGTTCATATTTGTCATTGTTATCATTTTTGTAATATTTGTCATAATTGTTATTTTTGTATTTCTGATCATATTTGTCATTTTTATAATTTTTGCCAATATTGTCATATTTGTCATATTTGTCAAATTTGTCATATTTGTCTATTTTATAATTTTTGCCAATATTGTCATATTAATCATATTTGTCATTTGTCAAATTTGGGTTGGAGTGTAGCCTTAGGGGCGCAGTTAGGTTAAGGTTTAGGTCTAGGTTTAGGTTTGAGTATAAGGGTAGGGAAAAGAACACGGGTCGACTTTGACTTTGAATGACCTTTGACCTTTAACTCCGAAAATCCTTCGACCTTAAGTAACCTTTGCTATCGAATGTCATTTGACCTCGAATGAACTTGATATTTGACTTTGACTTTGACCTTGACTTTGACCTTGACTTTGACCTTGACCTTCTTACCTTGATAAATGCTTGGACACGTTCGGTTAGGTTAGGTTAGGTTAGAACAATGACAATCATTCATCATTCAAGGTCAAGGTCAAATGTCAAGTTCATTCGAGGTCAATTGGCATTCGATGTCTGAGTTTACTTGAGGTCAAAGGTCATTCGTGGTTAAAGGTCAAAGGTCATTCGAGGTCAAAGTAGACTCGTTTCCTTTTCCCCACCCGCATACTCAAACCTAAACCTAGACCTAAACCTAATAGCGCCCCAAATTTGTCATATTTGTCATAATTGTCAAATTTGTCATATTTGTCATAATTGTTATTTTTTATTTCTGATCATATTTGTCATTTTATCCAATATTGTCATATTTGTCATTGTTGTCATTTTGTCATATTTGTCATATTTGTCATATTTGTCATATTTGTCATATTTGTCATATTTGTCATATTAATTATGTTTGTCATATTTGTCAAATTTGACAATATTGTCAATATTGTCATCATTGTCATATTTTTCATATTTGTCATATTAATTATATTTGTCATATTTGTCAATATTGTCAATATTGACAATATTGTCATCATTGTCATATTTGTCATATTTGTAATATTTGTCATATTTGTCACATTTGTCAAATTTGTCAAATTTGTCATATTTGTCATAATTGTTATTTTTGTATTTCTGATCATATTTGTCATTTCTATATTTTTAGTCAATACTGTCATATTTGTCATTGTTGTCATTTTTGTCATATTTGTCAAATTTTTCATATTTGTCATATTGATCATATTTTTCAAATTTGTAAAATTTTTCAAATTTGTAAAATTTGTCATATTTGTCAAATTCGTCATATTTGTAATATTTGTCATATTAATCATATTTTTAGCCAATATTGTCATATTTGTCATTGTTGTCATTTTTGTCATATTTGTCAAATTTGTCAAATATGTCAAATTTGTCATATTTGTCATTTTTATTATTTTTCCCAATATTGTCATATTTGTCATATTTGTCATTGTTGTCATATTTGTCATTGTTGTCATATTTGTCAAATTTGTCTTACTTGTCATATTTGTCATAATTGTAAAATTTGTCATATTTGTCATAATTGTTATTTTTGTATTTCTGATATTTGTCATATTTGTCATTGTTGTCATATTTGTCATTGTTGTCATATTTGTCAAATTTGTCTTACTTGTCATATTTGTCATAATTGTCAAATTTGTCATATTTGTCATAATTGTTATTTTTTTATTTCTGATATTTGTCATATTTGTCATTGTTGTCATATTTGTCATTGTTGTCATATTTGTCAAATTTGTCTTACTTGTCATATTTGTCATAATTGTCAAATTTGTCATATTTGTCATTGTTGTCATATTTGTCATTGTTGTCATATTTGTCATATTTGTCATATTTGTCATATTTGTCATTGTTGTCATATTTGTCATATTTGTCATTGTTGTCATATTTGTCATATTTGTCATTGTTGTCATATTTGTCATACTTGTCATTGTTGTCATATTTGTCATTGTTGTCATATTTGTCATTGTTGTCATATTTGTCAAATTTGTCTTACTTGTCATATTTGTCATAATTGTCAAATTTGTCATATTTGTCATAATTGTTATTTTTGTATTTCTGATCATATTTGTCATTTTTATAATTTTGCCAATTTTGTCATATTTGTCATTGTTGTCATATTTGTCATTGTTGTCATATTTGTCATTGTTGTCATATTTGTCATTGTTGTCATATTTGTCAAATTTGTCGTACTTGACATATTTGTCATAATTGTCAAATTTGTCATATTTGTCATATTTGTCATATTTGTCAGAATTGTTATTTTTGTATTTCTGATCATATTTGTCATTTTTATAATTTTGCCAATATTGTCATATTTGTCAAATTTGTCATATTAATCATATTTTTAGCCAATATGGTCATATTTGTCATTGTTGTCATTTTTGTAATATTTGTCAAATTTGTCATATTTGTCATATTTGTCATATTTATCATATTTGTCAAATTTGTCATATTAATCATAGTTGTCAAATTTGTCATATTTTTCATATTTGTCAAATTTGTCATATATGTCATATTTTTCATATTTTTAGCCAATATTGTCATATTTGTCATTGTTGTCATTTTTGTCATATTTGTAAAATTTGTCATATTTGTCAAATTTGTCATATTTGTCATTTTTATATTTTTGCCAATATTGTCATATTTGTCATTTTTGTCATTTTTGTAATTTTTGTCATATTTGTCATTTTTGTCATTGTTGTCATTTTTGTAATTGTTGTCATTTTTGTCATTTCTTGTCATATTTGTCATTTCTCGTCATATTTGTCATATTTGCCATATTTGTCATTGTTGTCATTTTTGTAATTGTTGTCATTTTTGTCATTTCTTGTCATATTTGTCATTTCTCGTCATATTTGTCATATTTGCCATATTTGTCATTGTTGTCATTGTTGTCATTCTTGTTATTTTTCTCAATTTTGTCATTGTTGTCATTTCTTGTCATATTTGTCAAATTTGTAAAATTTGTCATATTTGTCATTGTTGTCATTCTTGTTATTTTTCCCAATTTTGTCATTGTTGTCATTTCTTGTCATTCTTGTCATATTTGTCATTGTTGTCATTTCTTGTCATTGTTGTCATTTCTTGTCATATTTGCCATATTTGTCATTGTCGTCATTTCTTGTCATTCTCGTAATTTTTGTTATTTTCGTCATTTCTTATCATATTTGTCATATATGTCATATTCTTATTTCTTATAATTTTTGTCATATTTGTCAATTTGTCATTTTTGTCATTGTAGTCATTTTTGTAAATTTTGCCAATTTTGTCATTGTTGTCATTTCTTGTCATATTACACGTAACAGCCCTTGATAGTTTCTGCCCGGTTTGCATACAAATCGCTATATGGTCTCCCGGGCGGGCAGTACCCGCCCCTTGCCCCGTGTACTCCGCACGAGTGCCCTGTCAATACCCCGCCGTCGGCTGACTGTATGTACTTAGATTGTGCTAGTGGTATTGTAATTAATTAGGTGTGTCCATATGCCACGCATGCCTCACCCCACCACTCATATTATGACATTGTGTCTATACGTTTCAACGTCAAAACTGAGTGCTCGCGCGAGACATGCGCTTAATGAAGACGCCGCCATTGAGTTGATTACAACTGAGATAAAATTATTTTTTCCACACGCTACCTTATGATCAAACCGCGCTAACATAGAGTTTTGAGAGAGCCAACGTAAATATTGCATGCGCGGTCGTTGCCCGCAAGTTATGGGGGTACACTCGACCCACTTAGTTATTGCCGACGGACCGCCAGGTTTTACTTGAGAATTGTTAGGGTATTAATCGTCGTTAGCGTTATGGGGTCACTCGGAAGATGGTGTGAAGATTTCGTGTAATTATCGTGACTGTTATGGTTAAGAGGGTCTAATGAGAAATTTTGAGATGAGTGTATAATTTAGTTAAACTTGTAGAGGCTTTCTTCAAACCCTGTAATAATCAAGAAAATAATCTTCTACCTCCTAGCTTCATCCCATTATAAGAGGTTTCCTTTTAATCTACGGCGGAGGCCAGATGTAAGGATTGCAATCCATCACTGTTTTCAATCCAGCTGGATTTTTGCTGGATTGGCTGGCTGGCTGTATATTCAAAAATACAAATATCAACACAGCACTTTTGAACTACTTATTTATTAATAAAAAGATTTAAAAAAATTGCAAATAACATTAATAGTGTTATCTCCCAATCTACTACTTATATAACTACCTACTAGCCAGCTGACGAAAAGGCTCTTTCGGCGTCCACACTTGTTGGTTTGATAGTTAAGTAAAATACGTGCAACGATGTCAAATACTTCTATTTCAAAATGAAAAACAAACGACTGATTTGGTACATCCAGATGCCTCGCATGCCTCGCCCGAACACTCATGTTATAACAGTATGTCTCTGTGTTCCGATGTCAAACCTGAGTGCTCGGGCGCAGCATGCGCCTGATGTAGAATTGTAGACGCAACCATTGGCAACGTCGCGTCAATTCACGTCTCACAATGCGCTGCGAAGTGAATTTAAGGAGTAAAATTTGAATGAATGTGCGCGATTTCATACTCGCGGATCCGCATGCGGGATCCGCAGGCTGTTGCGGGATCCCGCAGGTCCTAAAATTATGCTGGACCCAGCTGGATTGCGGGATCCCGCTTTGCTGGATTGCAATCCCTAGCCAGATGTTAGGTAGGTATATAATTCGGTCACCCATCCAAAGTTCGACCGTGCCGAATATGGCTTAACGCACCGATGCATCGGGCGTCTAACCAACTAGGCTACGACCTCCTCCTAATTAAGGATATTGTATTTTTGTTAAAGAAAAGAAGGTAGAGCCTATCAAAATTGGTGCTGAAGTTTGCACAAACACTAACTTGCCTAAACTAACTGTATTGCTTACTTCCCATGGTTCCCATGTTTGTCACGTATGTAGGAGCAATATACTATATGTATATGTTAGGTATCAAATTTAGTTTAGTTGTGATTTGACGAGAGAATTGTCATCATTATCTATTATTTAGCAGAGTCTGAAACTAAATCAAATAATGGTAATATTTTTTTTCTTTGGTAGCTCCTAGTAGTTTTTATTCGTGCAAAAGCCGATGCAGTTCGTCAGGTGTCGCTTGTAATCAGCAAGTCACGCGACACGGACGACAGGAATCATGAAACTTTGGATGCGGTAATTTAAAAGAACTATCTCTCTATTAAGAATGATTTCACTATCCGTGCTTATTATTCCAATAAGCGCCAATTATTTCAATATTCGTGCTTAATATCCTTACCTTGACTGATTAGACACGGCCTCCCTTTTTTGGTGGAACATTAATTTTAATGTGTATGTGTAGGTTGTATCCTCGGTACATATTTTTCAGACAGTCAGTAAGTCAAAACTTTTGTATGTTTTACGCTTTCTTTACTGCTTTCTCTACTGAACTTTCACCTTTTTAACAGCCGAACTTAATAGGTACCTATAACTTCCTTCGTATATTATGTAAAAAAGCAGTGGTAGCCGATTGGTTAAGCACGCGTCTTGCGGGCTTAAGGTCATGGGTTCAAACCCTGGCTCACACCTCTGGATTTTTCAAAATCTATGTGTGAATCATAACTTTAATATGATTATCACTTGCTTACGGTGAAGGAAAACATCGTGAGGAAACCTGCATGTCTTTAGACATGTGAAATCCACCAACCCGCACTGGGCCAGCGTGGTGGATTATGGCCTGAATCCCCCTCGCATTGAGGGGAGGCCCGTGCCCAGTAGTGGGACGTTAAAAGGGCTAAATTATTATTATGTAAATACCGCCTCTATTTCCCAACACCTTAGTTCCCGCAGTTCACTTCGTTACTGTGTTTACATAATCTGTTAACACTGAGCGGGCTTTCGTTCGCGTTTCTTAATTTGTAACCGGTACTTAATTGAGCGGAACAAACTGGTTAATTGTCCGACACTTGTGCCGTTTTATTGCAGCTATTACTACCTATTAGTGAAGAGATTTTGCTTGTGGACTATTGAGTACAAAGTAGAGTAAAAGCTTTGGGTATAAATTTGCTGGCAAATAACTTTATTTTTTGTAAGAAATTAGATAGCTACTTCCCTTTCATTTTAGCACGACCTAGAACCATTGTCTAAGAGAGATTATTTTTTACACGACTGCCCAAAAAAGGAGTGTATATGTGTTTAGGGTTCATGTATGTATGTATGTATGTATGTATGTGAGATTCTTTATTCCACCATAACTTATAAATGCCTGAATGGATTTGGATGTATGGGGTATCGTTAGAATCCTTACATCGTTTCGGGTAACACTGAGTATATTATTTTTGAAAAAAAAAATAGTATGGTGGCATTATGACACTATTTTGAAATGTGAAAAAAAAATTTTTTTTCTTCCGTTATTACAAAATGGGTATCAAACGGAAGGCCTTGATGAGCTCATTCTAAAACTGTAGAATTTATAGGCATAATTTATCATAGGTAGGGTGTACATGCAAAACAAAGATTTCATTTTTGGCTGTTGTCACTAAAATGCATAAAATAAAAATAAATAATTTAAAAAATTAAAAAACACGACTGCCCTGCTAAAAACGAACTAAACGTATAAAATAAATACATATACACTCCTTTTTTTGGGCAGTCGCGTAACAAGTGCAGTTTCATTTCAGTCGGGGGCCCGCTTAGATTAAATATGTTCCACAGAACGGTCCCCCGACTGCAATGACAATGCACTTGTTTTATACTTTTCAGTTCGTTTTTTGGCAGGGCAGTCGTGTTTTTAATTTTTTAAATTATTTTTTGTAGAATTTAGATAGGTACTTCGCTTTTATTTTAGCACGACCTAGAACCATTGTCTACGAGAGATTATTTTTTAAACATTACATAAACGGAGTGCGTTTCTTTTGCATATGAACCCGCTCCGTTAGGATATCTCTACACACTGCACGTACCCTCGCGGCTACAGCTGAGCATCAAATATCTCCGATCCGACTTTACGGGCGGTTCGTGATTCGGAAACTCATTGACTTTTCTACATTTTTAATAGAGAATCTTGGATGGATGAAGCCATGACTGATTGGAGGCTTCTGACCTTATTTATTACATGTTTAAAACCTATTTAAAGTCCCGGTCTTGGACTCTTTCAGCATCCACTGACTTCTTTGCTAAACTAGTCACTGAAATACTTGGTCTAAAATATTATTTATTCTCAATTAAGATTCTCAAAGAAAACTTAAGAAAAACACTGCAAAACGTTTCGCAACGTGTGACAACCTTACGCTGGAGAGCGACTATGAGCTGTCTTATGAAAGGGAATTTACTCGCGTATATGACCTTAATCCGTTTTCTCTTCATACTTATTTTTTCTTTTTCATTAATTCGTATTGTAGTGGATAATTACGTAAACAATTGAAGGTAATATTTTTTTTACTAATCATTCAATAAGTCCCTCGTCTTACCCACCATCCTGTGTATTTTACATTTTACTATGGCATTTGTCTCAGTATCTTTAGTAGAGCAGTAGCTGTACTATAATAACATTATGTACTCGTCGTCGTAGTAGTTATGTGACATATTTGTTCGGTAAATTGTACAGCTGTATAAAACGATACTTATGCCACATAAAAGCAACAAACAAAAAATAGCATTGCGAGTGGCACGCGGCGCGCAATGTATCGGCAAGCCTATCGACAAAAAACACCACTATTTTATATTTCTGATCACGACTTAATCGTAAATATGAAGGGTTCAGGAGCACCTTCTGGTAGCTATTGCAAAAAGAACGCTGCGCTCTCCATAAAATATATTGTAGGGAGAGCGGGCGAGGGTTATTCCGACAAGCGAACGAATGAAATTGTTGACAACATATTCCTATCGCTATCATATCCAGTACGTGTGAAAGGGATAGTGGAATAGGTTGCGTTTTCTCAAGTCGACGTTCGATACAGAATACGGCGGTGAAATGTTACATATTTATACATATGGTAGCCAGTTCTTCGCATATGTTTCTGGCTGTTTTATTCTCGCGAATAAAGTGCGTTCCAAGTAGCAGGTTTCTCTAGAGTTTTTTTTTATTATTTTTCTCTGTGTTATTTTTATCTGATCCATAATTCGGGTAAACGTTTGTACGTGTCAGTATTTACGAGGTAAATAAAGTTTTGTTCAACACCTCTCGTCGAGACATCTATTTTACGTTGTTTATTTTTTATGTGGCTATAAAAAATAATAGCATAGGTACTCTATAACTAAACATGGGGAGTGAGTTACGTCCGCAGTGTGGTTTTTTCCTGCTGGTCTAATCAAAATTTGAATGATGCAGATAATTAGTGCTCCATCTCGTGTAAATGTGCCGAAAATTTTAAATTTGTGCCTATAGCCGTTTTGGAGTTATTCACGAATATATGATCTTGCTGGCGTAACGTTACCGCAGCAGTGTGGTTTTTTCCTGCTGGTCTAATCAAAATTTGAATGATACAGATAATTAGTGCTCCATGTCGTGTAAATGTGCCGAAATTTTTAAATTTGTGCCCCCTAAGGTTTCAGAGTTATTTCAAATCTTGCTGGCGTAACGTTTTGCGAATTCCTGTATCTCAAAAACTGTTTGGCACACAATCATGATTTTTCGTACACACATTAGTGTTAATTTGTGCCCATTTGTGACAGTTTCATATTTCAATAAATCAGAAAGGTTCGGGTGTTATAATATTTTTCCAAAAAAAACTAAAATAGCTCCTAGCTCTTAAACTGGGAAACCTAGAAACCAAATGTTAGTGCTAGCTTGTATTTCTTATGGATCCTAAGCATTTCTATAATGATCGTAAGCCTACTCCAAGGAATTTACGATTTATTACGATTTTATTGCTATCTCGCGGTGAAATAATTTAAACCCTAAATACACGAGTTTCGTATGTTCCGATTACTTTTATTAATATACAAAAATTAGTGCCCTACTTCAAATATACGTGTACGAAATACCATCACGAAGCGCTTTCGGTGGTTAACTGACGGAATTGGAATGTATAGAAACAAGCGAACGCTCCGTACTTCAAGCCATCCTATTTCAATTGACAGCGTTGTAATGAGTACAGACGCGTACATAATACTTTGGAGTGTATTTATAAACTATTAAATAAGGTAAATAAATGTATAATCACAGGGTATGCTGAATTTAAATATGAAGGTACCTTCCTTAATATTCCTTTTATGTTTCGTGTAGCTAAATGAGCTTTAACTAATAACACACAACAACAGTAAAAGTATCTTTTTTTATATATTTCTAGAGATAAAAAATCGACGCTTATAAACAGCAATACGACTTTGAAAAATAATATCCATTCTTTAAATCTAAATCATTCACCATCATCGAGATATAAAACGAATGGACACTTATAAATATTAGTATTTTCAACAATTATAAACAAACAAAACATTACTTCATTGACACAACATCAAAATATAAAAATAATGTAGGTACTTACATTAAACAAAAAAATATATCTTGATATTAGAAATAATAAAAAAAATTTATGGTAGTAGCACAGTACAAACAGTGAGCGGACGAAGGGGTCTAGACAGGGGGCAAGGGTAGGAAGTCGAGTTTAACCATTACAAAGAAAATATAAAAATAAATATTACTCATTCACTTTTCTACAGAACTGTTAGCACACAGCCAATTTATTGTATACATTTAAGATGGTAGGCGGTTTGTATCGGGCGGCCGCATTTTTCAACTCATTTTATTTGGTCGGTTAACCATTGAAAGTTTGTCATGGTGTTTTTTATTAATTATTTTATAATTATAAGGTTTACAGAGCTGATATTTCGTACACGTATATTTGAAGTAGGGCACTAATTTTTGTATATTAATAAAAGTAATCGGAACATAAGAAACTCGTGTATTTAGGGTTTAAATAATTTCACCGCGAGATAGCAATAAAATCATAATAAATCGTAAATTCCTTGGAGTAGGCTTACGATCATTATAAAAATGCTTTGGATCAATAAGAAATACAAGCTAGCACTAACATTTGGTTTCTAGGTTTCCCAGTTTAAGAGCTAGGAGCTATTTTAGTTTTTTTAGGAAAAATATTATAACACCCGAACCTTTCTGATTTATTGAAATATGAAACTGTCACAAATGGGCACAAATTAACACTAATGTGTGTACGAAAAATCATGATTGTGTGCCAAATAGTTTTTGAGATACAGGAATTCGCAAAACGTTACGCCAGCAAGATTTGAAATAACTCTGAAACCTTAGGGGGCACAAATTTAAAAATTTCGGCACATTTACACAACATGGAGCACTAATTATCTGTATCATTCAAATTTTGATTAGACCAGCAGGAAAAAACCACACTGCTGCGGTAACGTTACGCCAGCAAGATCATATATTCGTGAATAACTCCAAAACGGCTATAGGCACAAATTTAAAATTTTCGGCACATTTACACGAGATGGAGCACTAATTATCTGCATCATTCAAATTTTGATTAGACCAGCAGGAAAAAACCACACTGCGGACGTAACTCACTCAAACATGGGCGTTAGTCTAAAATCAATAGCAAATGACAACCATTCAAGTAATACGTATTTCAAAATGGGTTTTACCAAAGAACTTGTAATAATAAAAAGTAAGTTTAAAAACTAAAACCCGACTACTGAAAAATCGCGCTCTAAAAAGTATGAAACAAGAAAATATTCTCATCTAGAGGATAGCCGTGGTCCGTGGTCATATGCCACTTTGACCTAAAGGGCCTAAACGGACCACGGCTATCCTCTAGATGAGAATATTTTCTTGTTTCATACTTTTTAGAGCGCGATTTTTCAGTAGTCGGGTTTTAGTTTTTAAACTTACTTTTTATTTAATTATTTTGGAGTTATAGGTAACAATATATATATTTTTGAAATGTGCTCATCAAGCTCTTTTATTTGATATCCCACACGGTTTCATAAAAAATGTGTTTTTTTTAGTTCATGACATTATGTCCTCTAGAGGGCGCCATATGCAATTTTATGTGACGTCACATAGCCTATAACCAGCGCGCCATTAAGCCGCTTCTAACGATACCCCATTTGTCAAATTACGACAAGTAGTTTGGAAGTTAGGTGGGAACAGATGCACATACATACATACATACATACCGGTCAAAATCATAACCCTCCGCCGTAGTCGGGTAAATAAAAACTAAAACCCGACTACTGAAAAAACGCGCTCTAAAAAGTATGAAACAAGAAAATATTCTCATCTAGAGGATAGCCGTGGTCCGTGTAGGTTCTTTAGGGCCAAATGGCATATGAACACGGACCACGGCTATCCTCTAGATGAGAATATTTTCTTGTTTCATACTTTTTAGAGCGCGATTTTTCAGTAGTCGGGTTTTAGTTTTTAAACTTACTTTTTATTTAAATATTTTTGAGTTACAGGTAACAAAGTATATATTTTTGAAATGTGCTCATCAAGCTCTTTCATTTGATACCCCACACGGTTTTATTAAAAAATGTTTTTTTTTTTAGTTCATGACATTATGTCCTCTAGAGGGCGCCATATGCAATTTTATGTGACGTCACATAGCCTATAACGAGCGCGCCATTAAGCCGCTTCTAACGATACCTCATTTGTCAAATTACGACAAGTAGTTTGGAAGTTAGGTGGGAACAGATGCACATACATACATACATACATACATACATACATACATACATACATACATACATACCGGTCAAAATCATAACCCTCCGCCGTAGTCGGGTAAAAAGGGGTTTTACTGATTACGAAATTTCACAATTTACACTTAACTAATCTATTCATAGATACAGAACGAAGTATATCAAATATTCTAATATACAGACTAAACCCCGACGTTTGTGGCTGTACGTGAACCAGTTAGGTCTCCGTCCGGTGGCTCGCGGAGCCTGGACTAGCTCAACCCTCGAGGGAGCCAGCAACGAGATGCAAATAGAAAATCGATTGTACAGGCTAGAACATTAGTCAGGGGAATGAACATTACAAGTGGATCTCTTGACCTATTGTCATTGTTACGATTTCTTTGAATTCTGAACGCCTGTGTTTCTTGATAGGCAGCCATTTTTAAGGTATTTAGCTCGTCAATATTACCTGAAGTCAATAAAGCCAGGATCTATGGATCTATGGAAAAATATTAAAAAAAAACAATGTAAAAGACAAGCCCGCTGAGTTTCTTGCCGGTTCTTCACAGCCAAGGTCGCGTTTCCGATCGGTAAACTTGAGTAAAAATGTAAAAAAAAAATATTAAGTGCCCCCGTAGGCCTTAACAAAATAAACTGATTGACTTTGACTTTGGATATGCCGAGGTTTGACCCTCGGCGTGTCCATAGCTAGAGCAGTATATGATAGCATATAGTATATCTTCAGAATAATCGGGACCCCATTATGAACTTTTCTCCCCAATTTCACACACTTAGGAGTTGATTTTTCCAACACCATTTCTTATTGCTCGCCTATAATAAAAGAAAACCTACAATCCAAATTTCGTATTTGTAACTCTATTAGTTTCAGGCTAGGATTTTCCCCTAATAGTAGAGGGCCTAGGGATCAAAATGCAAGTTCTCATGCTTGAACGATCTGGAATAGGCATTGTTACAAAGCTTCCTTTAAAAACTTGGCCATAAAGGCATTCATTGGCATTTCTCGTTCACGTTCAAACGCCAGCGTGAGAGTGCGGCGCGCGCGGCCGAGCCTGAACAGCGGTCGGCGAGATAACTTTTGCCCTGTTAAATAAAGACGACAGTTTTATTGAAAGTAGGGCCGTTTGCCTTCTGTAATTTTCTCGGGATACCCTTGGCTTGTGGTGTCGGGGATAGGAATTGAGCGATTGGAACAGTATTTTATTAAAGGAGTAATAAAATAATGCAACGTACGGCCCGCCTGACCTGTCCTGACAATGCAGTACCAAAGGTATCGCTTGCACGGGAATGAAGGAAAGGGAGGGGAGAGGGTTTCCGGCTTTCCCACTCATTGTACGAAGGACAGCTAAAATAGCTACTTTACGCCGATATTCTATGAGAGGGTGGTACTGGTCGAGCCAGCCTATAAACTTCCAAAAGACTTAACATAGTAATAGGTTCTAAACTAATATGAAGCTATTATAAATAATCTGTCTGTACCTATAGATTTATATTATAATTAAGTAGGTAGTTTTAATGATATTCGGCGTCTTCATCAGGCGCATGCCTCGCGCGAGCCCTCACTTTTGACGTCGGAACGCATAGACGTAATGTCATAATATGAGTGCTCGGGTGAGGCATGCGCGCCATATGGACACATCTATATTAGATGTGTCCATATACGTCAAAAGTGAGTGCTCGCGCGAGGCATGCGCCTGATGAAGACGCCGCCAAAATAAAAGTCCATAAAAATAATTCGCTATCGCCTTCACTCATTGCGTATACTACAGTGTAGAGGAGATAGAGACATTTTTCGCTTTCCCACAAAGTTAAAAACTCGTTATTCGCTGGCGAAAAGTTAAGGGGCGCATTGTGTCGGCGCTGAATTTATCACTACGGGGTCGTGATGAGCGGCCCGTGATCATATCACTGTATCATCACAATCACAACATACAAATATAAATTGGGACTGGAAACAAATCAAACTTTTGTATATCGACTCTACCTTCTTTTAGATATATAACATATAAGCTGCTACACCTTGACATATTTTTTTTTCTATTGATGGCCTTATAAAATGTAGGATTCTCTGTAGATAAAAGTGGATATACTCTTATTTTGCGTAAGTTAGGTTAGCGTATTTAAGATTATATCTGAAATATTTTAGTCCCGAAAAATATCTTGGACAAGTCGTAAGAACACCAGATATTTCCGTTTTCAAATGAGCAAATAAATAAATCCGAATATCAGATAACCACAACGACAAAAATAATTCAATAAAAAATTCAAGGCGTTAGATATTGAATTTTAATTGCTCGAGGTGGCGAGATCGGGCGGGCGTCGAATATTTAACGGAATATCCCGTAAAACAGTCTACGTAGAGTTTCCGGCGTAAAGTCGCCGCGGCTAAATTAAGGAGGTGAGAAGTCCAAAAGTTTTTATTGTTACGGCCCGGAATGTACCCTGGGGCCATCGCGAGCGCAGATGGTTAAAATTTTACTTTTCATTACTTTGTACTCATTTATGTTTGGGCGGACATAAATTGTTTTTCTTAATTTTCAGGACTCGGTGTGGGGTGGCAATGCGTTATGTTTTGTGTTCAAATTAGTGTTGAGTAAACAGATAATATGGAAATAAAACAAACTGAAAAAAATATTTTTATAAAAAAATAAAAACCGACTTCAAAAACCTGGAGCACTAAAAAGCCTGAAATAATATTTCTTTTACCACCACTGCCTACCCCATCGGGAAAATCAGGCGTGATGATGTGTTATCGAGTATTTGGAGTCGGTGCCAATCTTGGTATGCCGAGTCTACTTACTATAAAAGTAAGAAGATAGATCGATAACACATCATCACGCCTGATTTTCCCGAAGGGGTAGGCAGTGGTGGTAATAGAAATATTATTTCAGGCTTTTTAGTGCTCCAGGTTTTTTTGAAGTCGGTTTTTATTTTTTTATAAAATAATTTTATTTCATGATTTTTAGTGGCGCCATGCAAACTTTATCACCCCAAATGACCCCTTTGGGGGGTGACTTTTCCAAGATTCCAAAACAAAAGTTTCTTAATTTATTATATGGAGTATACATACTAAGTTTGAAGTCAATCGGACACAAATATATTTTTCTACCGTACTTCTACCCCTAGTTTTTTCCCCCTTTGGGGGTAGATTTCCGGAATGATTTAATTACGGGACCAAAACGACTTAGTCACCTACCAAATAACAGTTTAAAAATAAAAATTGGTTCATAAACGTTAGAGATAAACGGTAACTCTCCATACAAACTTCAACACCTCGTTTTACCCCTTTGGGGGGGGGATTTTTTTAAAATCCTGAAACATGAGTTTCATTATTTGTTATGCAAAATATACATATTAAGTTTCAAGTCAATCGGACAAAACATTTTTGTTCAGACGCCCTTCACCCCCTAAAATTACCCCCTTAGGGGTTGATTCTAGGAATTATTTTTTTATGGGACCAACTTGGAGCTACGATCTACCGAACAGCAAAAGAATTTTTTAAATCGGTTCATAAATGCCGGAGAAATCGGTAAACATACATAAAAAAAAAAAAAAAAAAAACATACATACAGCCGAACATAGAACCTCCTCCTTTTTTGAAGTCGGTTAAAAATAACAAGTTTTACAGTTTTTTTATATAACAAGATCTGGATACTTTGGAAATAGATTACCGTGTGCGTCAGCTGTATCTACACATTTTATTATTAGACAGGTAGGTACAGTATATTATGAATATGAGAACATTTTAAAAGAAATCAATAGATGTGTCCATATGGCGCGCATGCCTCACCCGAGCACTCATATTATGACATTACGGCTATGCACTCACTTTTGACGTCGGAACGCATAGACGTAATGTCATAAAGTGAGGCATGCGCGCCATATGGACACATCTAATCACTTTGACCTCGCACGACTAATTAGGATATAAAATAACCTATGATACGAATAATAATTTCAATATTGGACAAAGTTAATTAAAAATAACCTTTTCGATGTCAAGCCGACTACGTGACAAAGAGTGGCATGAAATGAAATGAAAATATGCATAATACAACGTGTTAATTAAAATTCATAAATTTATAAAAATAGTGTTAAATTTTTCCAAGGCATCATCTGCCAACATATAGAGACATTATTGCGATTTGATATTTCAACTCTTTTTAGTGTCAGATCATTATACCTACGTCCATTAAAGATAGTATTTTCAACATACTCATACTATTTCTTCAAACAAAATGTAAAGCAACGCCCTCACCGTTTCAATAAATAAACAAACCATTTAATCCTCGCACAATTGAGTTACAAAAGTAACTGTAGTGAGGGGAATATTTAGCGAGCGACATGCATGCTAAGCGGAGCGGCAGCGGAGTGCAGCGCAGCGCTAGCGGCGTGAAGCGCTCTCGAGCGTGACTCTAGCGGAACGAGGTCACGCCACTCGCGAGTGGGAAGAACGCGGCCCCTCACTATTACTATTTTTTTAATATTTAAAACAAGCTTTTTAAAATTAATGCCGTTAAAATAAATTAATGCATTCACCGTATTCAGTAGTTATTTCATAATTAGGAGGTTTTTGAAATGCATTCCATTAATTAAGTTGTATATTGACGTCCTTTATAGAGATTTTAGCCAGTTTACATGGTTTTAAAAAGCATTTCTAGGAAAAAAAGTGATTTGTAAAGCCAGTTTAAATCCATCATAATTTTCTATAAATTTGGGGAGACTCGATTGCAGGTTTTAGATTACTCTGAAATGATTTTTCTTTGATCTAAGTTATTTGAGCGTTTTAGAGAACCCGAGTGCAATGGAGATATGAATTAGCAATTATGTAAACAAGACGAAAAAAGTTTAATAACAATAGTTCTCGTTACTATCCCATCGTACTATGAACCAAAAGTTCCGTTGACTGCGTCCCGACTCCCGAGTCAGCCCACGTAAAAATACTTAAACTCTATCCCGAAGTTGCGCCAACTCTCCAGGTATTAGTTCTCCTTTGAATATTAAAACGGCGATGAGATGCGATACCAAAGTTGTTGTTGTAACGGGTTGTTTCGTTTTGTATAGGGAAGCGCATTGTTTTTCCAAAATTTGCACTAATTTTGAGAAGTGCAAGATAGAAGATTTGCGAAGCTATCGATATAAACGTATTTTGATCGAGAATGTTTATTATGAGAAGGCAAACAATTTTATGCGACTAAAGACGCCGATAGGTGCGACATACTATATTACCTAAGCATTTATCTATAGTTTAATTTCATGCAAATGCGATGTAGAGGTATTAAGAATGGTTACCTACCTAAAAGTGCAATTGGATAAATGGATAAGATACAACTAATACTACTACTTGCCGGGCCCATTAGGTATTGGTTATGGTTGGCGCGGAGGCGCCTTTCACGCTGCAGGTCGTAGGTTCGATTCCTACCCGGGACATGCATTTGTGTGCATGAACATGTCTGTATGTCCGGAGTCTGGGTGTATATGTTTATTAAGTATGTATTTACAAATAAAAAAGTAGTATATGTAGTAATATCAGTTATCTGGTTTCCATAGTACAAGCTCTGCTTAGTTTGGGATCAGGTAGCCGTGTGTACAAAAATGTTCCAGGATATTATTATTACTATTATTATAATAGGTAACCATTATCCATCTTAAAAAAATTATAACCTAAACTCCCCAAACCCGAACCAACAAAGTACAATAAGTGAGTATAAATAAAGTAACAAAATTTTTCTCGAATAACACTCAGTTTACGACGATGTTTACGGCTCTCTTCCTACCAGATAAAGGACATTGAAATTCCGAATGAATACAGCCGTCGTTTCCGTTACGCCACTTTTTCCGTCACTTGCGATACCTTGACGGTATTCTGGAAACGATACGCGCCGCGTCTGCTTAAACATACCATGATAAAAATATTGTTTTGTGAAAATTCACTTTTTAAAACATCCAAGAAGGTACCTAATTAGGCTTGTTGCTTATGGTTATGGTTGCTTATATATTTTCTTTAGGGCTACGCACTTACGTACACTTTTAATGGTTGTATCAGAATGCGACATCGACTGAGAAGATCCGAAAAGAAACTCAGAGGGATTGTTATATTCCAGATTTCTTATCACCAAATTCTGGTGCTAAACTAGATGTAAGCCAAGCCATCTAGGAACTCGGATGGAATGCGGCTTCCCCGCCCGCATACCTCCCGCACACCGCCACCACCTTGCGGTGCGGGTGACGTCACATTTGACAGGTTCCTAGTTGGCTTGGTGAAGTAGTAGATGGTTGGATTAGAGGATATTCTTTGGCCGCAGCGACACTGTCTTAAGATGTCGGAATTATCAGAATACCGCCTCCAGTATCGCATCTTGTTCGCTTGTCTCCGAAACAACCACCGTTTTATTACAAACGCATAAAAATCTAGTACACATTTATTACGGGCCGTTTATGTTCCCTAATAATATTCCATGCTTATACACAACACGGTATCATGTTGTGTTATTTTATCTTCTTTTGAGTGCCTCCCTGGCGGGTACACCTCCAGCCGCGCACGACAGCGTCGCTATCAAAGTTTTTTTCTGTTTAACTGAGTGATGCGTACTGTGTAAATAAACCATTTTATTATTTCTTATGGGAGTTTCGATATAAAACTTATTCAATGTTGAATTACTTGCAAGATAATCTATACTAAAGAAATTTGTTATTCTTGGGAGTTCATTTTCTTGTGTTAATTAGGCTCTCATATAGCTTATAGCCACTAAACCACTGCAGATGAACTAAAGGTACCTACACATGCTTTGCTAAATGTAAGACGTGACGTGACATAGCATATAATTATGGCCGTACGGTCTTCAAAATAACCATAAATATCATAACAAAGAAAGGGTGTCACAAAATTATTCAAGAACAAAATGTGTTTTATGTAACTCCAAACATAATATTATTTACACTCGCATGTACAGTCAGCGAGGCGTGTAAATGGTAAACAAGTGCGAGTGGGACTCGCGCCCTGAGGGTTCCTTACAATCAGCCTTAATAGGTACAAATTTTCATGTCTCTATCTTCGGAAAGATTAGGACCCCCATACAAACTTTCACCCCTTATTTTATCCCTTAGGGGTGGAATTTTCCAAAATCCTGCTTAGCGCTTATTCTACGCTATAAAAGTAACATTGTTAATATTTCATGTTTGTAACACCAGCGGTTTGGGCTGTGCACGTCTTGAAAGACGGATATACAGACGGACATCAAAGTGATCCTATAAGGGTTCAGTTTTTTCCTTTTAAGGTACGGAATCCTAAAAATAAAACGTTCCCGCCGCTTCCCATCGCGGAGTCTAGTCACGCGTCCAATATTCCGATTGGCTTCGGATCGCTGTCAATTTTTCTTGAGAACAGACCAGATTTAATTATTCAACGGCCGTAGGTGTGTGAAACTGGAGACGCGGCCCACTTTATATTTAGTTAGATAGGTACTGTGGATAAAGTAGGATTTTTTATTGGAATGGGTACCTACCCTAGACAACCTTATTATTTTAACTAGTACTTTGATAATATAGTTGAATTCCATCTAGGTAAATGCTTGCTTGCCAATGAGACTTTAAGCTCCGGTTTTCCATATAGAATCTTTAGTTCAAACTTTCCACGATCCATCAACCCACTTGAGATCTACTTACTGACTGACAGACAATGCACAGCTTAAGCCGGTGGATGCAGAAGCATGAAATTTTTCACAGGAGTATCTAATATAACGTAGGTGAGCACTAATAAGAATAATAATATCCTGGGACATTTTTTACATACGGCTACCTGATCCCAAGCTAAGCCTAGCTCATACTATGGAAACCAGATAACTGATATTACTACATTTACTACTTTTTATTTGTAAATACATACTTAATATACATATACACACAGACTCGGGACATACAGACATACTGAGAAACGATGTTTTATAAATTTATTCCCTAAAGGGGTTTAATAGGAAGTTTGTATGGAAATTCTTAATTTTTGGAGCTATTATAATGGAAATTGGTGTTGCGACCTCTGTTAATGCACAAAATTAAGTTGTACAGCGGTTTTGAAATACAATACTAAGGGAGTTGTATAGGGGATGAAAATTTGTATGGAAATCCCCATCGGGCATACGGATAATAACAAAATAACATTTGGAGTTCAGATACCTAGGTTGCCTAGGTGCCCATAATAAAATTGTAAAACTCTCGATACATATTTTGACATTTTATACTTGTAATTTAAACCGCAAAACGCAAAACGGTGATCACCATATTCCAGCTTAACGCGCAAAAGTGACCATTGGAATTAAGATGTATATAGGTACAGTGAGGTACAAAAGTGGCGGTTATGTGACACGCTATCCCGGACCGTCACGCACACATCCCGCAGTTGTTGGGCCGAAAGACGTGAAAATTTAATTCGAACGTCCTCAAACACGCCGCTAGGTCGGTTCGCGTGCACGTGATCTGTATTACGTGATTTATTCCAACTGACTGTACTTTTAAAATATAAATAAAATAAGAATTATATGCGTACCTACCACTGAGTAAAGACTAAAGAAAGAGGTGCCCCTATTAGATATTTGTATGAAACAAAACGTGGTCATTGTTTTTTCATTTTCATTTTACTATTTACCGGTAAATAGTTGAACTACTCGCTTAGTTTTATGTCGATGTTAGTACTAGGCCGACCACTCGGCCGACTTGCTTAGGGCCAGTCCCCTTAGTAACTGGTCCATGGTACCTACTCACTACTTACCCATTTACTTAGATAAATAAATATTGCCAGACAAACACACTAATTGTATGGTCCCAAACTAAGCAACGCTTGTATCATGGCTACCAAACAATGGACTGGGGGCGATCCCAGTGACACCCCGACCAGGGCAAATTACGAAAAGGCCGTTTCCGAAATTTGCTTCTGGCGGGAATCGAACCCACAACCACCCAATGCAGTGAGCCGAGCGGCTAACGCTCAAACTACTGCGCCAAACGGTCGTCAACATCTGTAGTACATTATAGTTTTGAATTTGTAGTCCTCTAAAGTACCTTAAAATAATGTTATGATTATTCTGTAGGTAAAAAGCAGTGGTAGCCGATTGGTTAAGCACGCGTCTTGCGGGCTTAAGGTTCTGTGTTCAAACCCTGGCTCACACCTCTGGATTTTTCGAAATCTATGTGTGAATCATAACTTTAATATGATTATCACTTGCTTACGGTGAAGGAAAACATCGTGAGGAAACCTGTATGTCTTAGACATGCGAAATCCACCAACCCGCACTGGGCCAGCGTGGTGGATTATGGCCTGAATCCCCCTCCAATTGAGGGGAGGCCCGTGCCCAGCAGTGGGACGTTAAAAAGGGCAAATTTTTATTTTTATTTTTTATTCTGTAGCAAACCTAGGTAATGTTGAAAGTTGTGCATAATAATATTTCGCCTTCAAGTTTGGGATCATAGTTTAAAAGTTGGATCTAAACAATATCCAAGCTGCAGAGCTCGCTGGCTACATCTCCTAGTATAGTTACGTTTATTGCTCACAGAAGTGATTTACTGGATGGGTCGGAAACATGGTAAATACACGAAACAATACCTACTATAAAACGTAATAATTTTGACCCACCAATGGTCAATTTTCAAGTTGTCAATTGATGAATGAAAACTAGCTATCGAAAGAAACCAAAAAAAATTGGGAGGAAATTAAAAAAAAAAATACTTAAGAGGCCACCCTTGTCTCCTTGTGGCCGATCTGCATTCTGCACTGGTAGCTCAGCCGACTGTGATAAGACAAAACTCGAGATAAATCGAATTTGTCTCAAGCAACTTGGTGCGTCATAATGCGTGACAAGTCTTGTCTTGGCGTGTGTGATTGCCCTGCTGGCCACATTAACGGGAGCCCACTCCTAGCTAATAACTTTCTAGGGTTTCGAGGATCTAATAAGACTACACATTGTTAGGTTAAAAAAACATTTCCGATACTTTGTCAAGCAAAAAAAACCGGCCAAGTGCGTGTCGGACTCGCACATTAAGGGTTACGTACCACCGTAAATTAAAAACGTCAAAAATATTAAGTGTCTTGTAGGGGACCCTCTTTATTTTTAAATTTTATTGTACTTTTAGTTGTAGCGGCAACAGAAATATACATTCTGTGAAAATGTCAAGTCTCTACCTATTACGGTTCGTGAGATACAGCCCGCTGACAGACGGACGGACGAACAGACGGACAGACGGACGTACAGCGTAGGCTTAGTAATAGGGTCCCGTTGGCACCCTTTGGGTACGGAACCCTAAAAATAACTCAATAGGTACGTCCAGATGTGTCACATGCCGCGCGAGGAAAATTTGCCTCGCGAAGTTTGACTTGCCTCACGTGAGGAAATGCGCGCCCTGCCTCACCTGAGCACTCACATTTGCCTCAACTAGGTTGGCAGTCATGAGACAGAACGATGTCAAACGTGTCAAACTGATTTTCGGGTATACCCATCTCTTACGAAAGTGTCAGTTGCCTCGCCATTTGCCTCGCGCGGCAAGCGACTGAGGCAAACGCCGTGCTTCGCGAGGCATGTGGCTGAGTAGCCTCGCGCGGCATGTGCATGTTGTAGACACCCCTAATGGTTTGTGCAATGCTTCAACATTTTAAAGTGGCCGCTAGTAAAACACTTGAACCCCTTCCATTGTTTGTATATCAGTGAGTTAGTGAGTTCCCCGATAAGCGCAGAATTTACGGAGCGTAACCTGCACTGTATGCACAGCTTTATAACTAGAATGGCTTCTTTCCTCATCTGATCCTCCAGTTTACATTACCTACACACTTTACATTTAGATAGACGTGTAGTTTTTCACGAAACGTAACGTAACCGGTTACGTCGAATGCGTCACCGGTTATTTAATACGTGATTTTTGTAACTGGTTAATTTTATAACCCTATGGTTTTCGTCACTACTAGCTTCTTGTATACAAAAATACAAACATTGTTATTTGTTACTTTTAGATGTCTATGGGTGACCGGTGACATAATACCTATGATGTAGTTCGGGCTACAGCTAAATAACCTGTTAAAAAATCACCAGTTACTCGTTCGTCGCGTAAACAGTGATTCAGTAAATTAGTTCGTAACCAGTTAATGTAACCGGTGACGTGAAATAACGCTCACGCCTACATTTAGATACAGCTATATGTAAGGTAGCTTCAGATGCTTATATTTTGGTAGAAGAAAAATAAAAACCGACTTCAAAAAAACCTGGAGCACTAAAAAGCTTGAAATAATATTTCTATTACCACCACTGCCTACCGCTTCGGGAAAATCAGGCGTGATGATGTGTTATCGAGTATTTGGGGTCGGTGCCAATCTATCTTCTTACTTTTATAGTAGGTAGACTCTGCATACCAAGATTGGCACCGACTCCAAATACTCTATAACACATCATCACGCCTGATTTTCCCGAAGCGGTAGGCAGTGGTGGTAATAGAAATATTATTTCAAGCTTTTTAGTGCTCCAGGTTTTTTTGAAGTCGGTTTTTATTTTTTTATAAAAATAATTTTATTTCATGATTTTTAGTGGCGCCATACAAACTTTATCACCCCAAATTACCCCTTTGGGGGGTGACTTTTCCAAGATTCCAAAACAAAAGTTTCTTAGTTTATTATATGGAGTATACATACTAAGTTTCAAGTCAATCGGACACAAATATATTTTTCTACCGTATTTCTACCCCTAGTTTCCCCCTTTAGGGGTTGATTTCCGAAATGATTTTTTTATGGGACCAAAACAACTTAGTCACCTACCAAATAACAGTTTAATTATAAAAAAATAAAAACCGACTTCAAAAAAACCTGGAGCACTAAAAAGCCTGAAATAATATTTCTATTACCACCACTGCCTACCCCTTCGGGAAAATCAGGCGTGATGATGTGTTATCGAGTATTTGGGGTCGGTGCCAATCTATCTTCTTACTTATATAGTAGGTAGACTCGGCATACCAAGATTGGCACCGACTCCAAATACTCGATAACACATCATCACGCCTGATTTTCCCGAAGGGGTAGGCAGTGGTGGTAATAGAAATATTATTTCAGGCTTTTTAGTGCTCCAGGTTTTTTTGAAGTCGGTTTTTATTTTTTTATAAAAATAATTTTATTTCATGATTTTTAGTGGCGCCATACAAACTTTATCACCCCAAATGACCCCTTTGGGGGGTGACTTTTCCAAGATTCCAAAACAAAAGTTTCTTAGTTTATTATATGGAGTATACATACTAAGTTTCAAGTCAATCGGACACAAATATATTTTTCTACCGTACTTCTACCCCTAGTTTCCCCCTTTGGGGGTAGATTTCCGAAATGATTTTTTTATGGGACCATAACAACTTAGTCACCTACCAAATAACAGTTTAAAAAGAAAAATTGGTTCATAAACGTTAGAGATAAACGGTAACTCTCCATACAAACTTCAACACCTCGTTTTACCCCTTTGGGGAGGATTTTTCTAAAATCCTGAAACATGAGTTTCATTATTTCTTATGCAAAATATACATATTGAGTTTCAAGTCAATCGGACAAAAATTTTTTTTTCAGACGACCTTCACCCCACAAAATTACCCCCTTAGGGGTTGATTCTAGTAATTATTTTTTTATGGGACCAACTTGCAGCTACGATCTACCAAACAGCAAAAGAATTTTTCAAATCGGTTCATAAATACCGGAGAAATCGGTGAACATACATAAAAAAAAATAAAAAAAAAAAAAAATAAATAAAAAAAAAAACATACATACAGCCGAACATAGAACCTCCTCCTTTTTTGAAGTCGGTTAAAAATGAGAAATACTTATCTCTTACATAATCATGTCAGATACACCTCGTTACTTTCAAAGACAGATTTTCACTATAACAGTTATGTTTACCTACTAGTATTATTAAAACGTATTATAATAAGTTTTATTATGCAGGCCGGCTAATCAATTTACTTTGCTAGCTAAATCAAAGCTCCACGCCATCTATGTTGTTTTACTATTACTACTTTTTCAGTATGTACCAAAATTTTCATAAAAGTCCTGAATTTTCCACGTACAGTGGCATCTGCTGTAATTTTCCAGATACTTCGCAGCAATGGTTGAGGTTAAATTTAGCGACTCCCATGAAAATATGCTGAAAATAATAAGAAGGATATGGAATAGATGGCGTTGATAATTTGCTTTCTCCAACGTATTGAGTATGATTGTATGCTACAGCATCATCGGAGTGCAAAAAGTTGGAGTGCTCACAAGGCGTCGTGGGTAACTTATGTAGTTTCGTACTTTTTGAAGATAGATGTCACTGTTGTAATGTAATGTAAAAAATGTAATGTAACGTCACGACTTTTATCCCCGTTCGGGGGTAGTCAGAGGCTTGAGTGGCCATACACCACCACATTGTGGAGGTATTAACCAACTCAAAGCCCTCGTTCCACTAGATAGTCAGAACCCAACGTGACAGGTGGTGAACCATGTCGCCGTGTATACAGGAACTGACTATTACCTAATCCCGAGGGATAGGTAGGTTTCCTCACGATGTTTTCCCTCACCGTCAGCGAACTGTAAATTATGCACATAGATGAAAATTCATCAATTGGTGCATGCCCCACCGGGGATCGAACCTGGGACCTTCTGATTGTTAGCCCAACCTGTTCACCCCTAGGCTACAGTAGCTGTTGTAAGCACTAAAATCTGTTTACATTGTGGTGTGGTTCACGAAATGTTCCATTTTATAACTGGATTTAGGGCGGAAACCCACCGCGGTGCACGGAAGCAAAGCGAAGCTTGACCCACGTGCGTAGCGTGTGCGTGGCCTCTCCGGGCACCGCGGTGGGGTCTCCCCCTTATGCATTTTGTTTCAACATTAATTTAATTTCTGAGTAAGTATACTTAGTACTGAATATAATAATAACTTCCATACAGAATTATTATAATTGCGTTTGTAGCGTTTGATTTCAATGTGTGGTAGGTATATATTTCCGCAAGTGAAATTCAAATTATTATGCCGTTCTCAGATGATGTTATAAACCTTTGAAATGTCATAATTAATTCCTCAAAAACATTCTAATTAATTATGATTAGCGTTTACTTCAAAGAGAATTGAGAAGGGTAGGTAGGTACGGTCAGCAACGAAAGTCGCTGAACATTCTCAGTTTTTCAAATAGCTTGCACACTTTTGTTTTGCATCAAATCCATAATTTTTCTTTATCGAAACAAAATGTAGACATGTTGCTAATGTTTGGTTTTATAAAGGTTTACCAATGTTTGTTGAATAAAGAGTATAACCGATTTGAAAAATTCAGAATATTCAGCGACTTTCGTTGCTGACCGTACATACTTACATTTCAGTGAGGCGTGAAAAGTAAAAATTTAAAAAATCTTGGTAAAAATATAACTCCGCGTCTTTACTTATCAAATTCCACTTCGTCTATATTCATTTAAGGTCTAGTTCTAACGGTCATACTTATCAATATTTCAAGAGCACAAACCTTTTATTATAATATATAAGTAGGTATGCTACTTTTAAATTGCTAATAATTCTTCTTTCTTTTTGTTGTGATGTTATTTTTATAACTGTTTGAACTGTTTTATGTTTGTTATACCTTGTAGTATAAAATGGTATTATGGGTAGAGCATTTTAAAATGGATAAGACACCTCTACACGCACAGGTTACTAGGCTAGATTAGTATTTAAATACCTACCTACCTAAATCTAAGTGGGTTCTGTTGCAAAGTGTATCTATTAAAGGTTGGCACTAATCTATCAACTCGGCACCCGACCAGCACCATCTCGTCGGTCGGCATTCACTAACTGAACCGGAAATAAGTGGACCACGCGCTGACCACGCGGCGTTCATTCGTTGACCATGCGCGGTCCATTGGTTGATCACGTGACGATTATGGTGTAAACGCAGCGTCCGCCCGCGGACCACCTGTCGATGACGAGTGGACGCCGAGCGACGAGGCGGTGCTGGTCGGGTGCCGAGTTGATAGATGAGTGCCAACCTTAGTATCTTGCCGGCTTTTCTCAATGGAAGCAGCAGTATAAGCCGATGGTTACACTAAAATATTAAGTAGGTAGGTACAGTACGCTGACGGTGAGGGAAAACATCGTGAGGAAACCTACCTATCCCTCGGGATTAGGTAATAGTCAGTTCCTGTATACACGGCGACAAGGTTCACCACCTGTCACGTTGGGTTCTGACTATCAGGTGAAACGTGGGCTTTGAGTTGGTTAATACCTCCACAATGTGGTGGTGTATGGCCACTCAAGCCTCTGACTACCCCCGAATGGGGATAAAAGTCGTGACGTTATATATAATATATATTTTATTTTATAGTTAGGTATGTATGTATTAAATATTATGTTGACTATACATAAGTGCTTCCTTTAGCTTTATTATGACTTTAACTACTTACATCTAAACTGACGTAGGTAGGTACGGCATCCGGCCTCCAGCAGTTCTATTATCATAAATGTTTGAAGTATCTCTATGGCACTCAAGATGCCTTATGATATCCTGTTATAGGTACCATCATTATCATACTGGAGCGCATTTGCATACCGTAAACTTGGTTCAGCGAATAATGTTTAGGGTTAATGAGAGTGTTATATGTAAATTCACATCCCGCCAGCCTACTGAGACTGTGCCGTGTATAGCGAAGACAGAGATTAAACTTTTGCCAGAATCCAATTTGAGGATGTTGATATAATTGTGTAATTTAACGTTTATTTATCAGACAGTAACGCAGCGTTAGAAGAAGGTGGAAGTCCCATCGAGACTTATGTCTACTTACTACCGCCAAGCCAACTAGGCGCTTGGATGGAATGCGGCTTACCCCCCCGCCACACCACCCGCACACCGCCACCGCCTTGTTGTGCGGGTGACGTCACATTTGACAGGCACCTAGTTGGCTTGGTGGAGTAGCAACAGATGGGTGTTATGTACAAATTAGAAGTTACTGAGTAACATAAACGTTAACACAAAAGTGCATTTATCCCTAGCGGTAGGGATGGATGCATTTATTTTCCATCTATCACTCCTGCAGTGCTAGCACACGTGCCAAGACAAGACTTTTGTCCCGCATTTTGTCCACTGAATCGTTCTCTCTTTCTTAATGCATAGGTAAGAATGAGACAAAATCTATTTATACAATATGTTAAGAAAATCCTGTCCGACCCGAAAACGTATTGTTGGGTATCGAGATTAAACGCTATTTTTGTAAAAATTATCATTAAAAAAAAAAGTGTAATATTTTTTAGCATAGTAAGTGTCCCACTGCTCGGCAAAGGCCTCCCATATTTTTTTGGTAAACAAATACCCCGTTTACAAAAAATGACGTCATCACATACTTTGTGGTCAGAGGTGCCGCCACACGATCTAACATAATTACTTCCGGTAAAATATCCGGAATCCTTTCCGGTTGTCAAATTTTTAAAACTTGACAACCGGACTTTGCTACATTTTGAGGAAAAAGACAAAAAAAAATTGGCATTTTAAATTGTCATTAATATGTTTACTATAATGAATATTTAATTTATTTTATTTTATTTGGTCATGTGATTGGGAAGCCTAAATACCGGTTTCGGCTCGGACAGGGTTTTTTTAACATACCTATTGTATATCTCACGTTTTGTCGTGTCACGGCCGGCTGTGCTACCAGTGCGGGAAATACTTTCTTAGGATACACCTTCCCACGCGCACACAATCAGGACAATATAAACACAAGCTAATTTATTTGAGTGTATTTAATCTGGCTCTCGAAATGATAATTCTAATGGCTCGTAACATGAATGCCAAAACAAAACAAACGAACAAATACGTTAATTCCACCAGCGTTACAATGGAGCCGCCGAAACTCAAAGAAAAAACGCCGCCATAGGTAGCTGTGAAAGAATATTCAATTAATTAATTCACATCGCTTAGGTATGAATACTTTAAGAAATGTGCTGTCTGGTACTTAAATCTTTCAGTTTGTAATGATAGAAATGGCCCGTTAGCGCGGTTGGCGTGATGGCGACTTTCACGCTGCAAGTCGTAGGTTCGATTCCTACCCGGGACATGCATTTGTGTGCATGAACATGACTGTATGTCCCGAGTCTGGGTGTATATGTATATTAAGTATGTATTTACAAATAAAAAAGTAGTATATGTATTAATATCAGTTATCTGGTTTAGTACAAGCTCTGCTTAGTTTGGGATCAGGTAGCGATGTGTAAAAAATGTCCCAGGATATTATTATTATTATAAATGGAAAATAATCTGCTCTTAATGTTTGCCTCCAAGATACTAATCTACCAAGCCAACTAGGCGTTCAGGTGGTATGCGGCTTACCCGCCCGCATACCTCCCACACACCCGCCACCGCCTGCGGCTTCCCGCCCACACACCGCCACCGCCTTTTTGTGCGGATGACTTCACAATTGACAGGCGCCTAGTTGGCTTGGTGGAGTAGTATGATTGTTATTGGAGATACAGAAGACACCTTATCATTGAGATACTGGTATTATAATATCTGGTATTATAATATCTAATGATACTGGTATGGTAATATAATATTTGTGATATCTTTATTTTTGGAAACTTGATTGGTTTAAGTATTAACTATCTTAGTTACCTTATAAGAATTATGTACAACTGTTTGTTTCCTTTACTTAAATAAATAAATAAATTATATCATTCATTAGTAAAATCGGAGAATCTGTTCAACCGAAAATTATAAAACCTTAAGTAATTGAAATGGCTTCTACAATTTTCCATTGAATTGCGATAATGCCACAAAACAAACAGCTTCGTTATTGTTTGCGGATGAAATTCAACAAAATAATTAACTTAAGAGCGTAGGTGGCAAAGCTACCACTTCTCAGAATGGCCGTATCTTAGGGCTGTATCACACCTGGCGACGAGACTGGCGACCGTCGCCAAGTAGAGTCCTGTCATATTATGACATAATTCAATACGAATGATTGGCGATGGTAGCCAGCGACGTCGCCAGCCGCGTATCCAAACAATTGCTATTACCTGTCAAATTCAATACGAATCAGGGCCGGGCCCCATTAGCGCGTTGCGTTGCGTCATCGCAAGATTTTGTACTGGCGCATCACCCTCCCCGCCCCGCCGTTGCGACGACGCAGCGCAAATCGCTAGTGGGGCCTCGCCCTTAGTTGGCGACGGTGGCTGGCGACGCGCCTGGCGTCCCGGTGAGATAGAGCCCTTAAGTAGAATGTTTCAAGGAAAAAAATATTTTTTTCGTTCGGACAAATCTGTTTTCACTTACTATAACTTTGGTACATTTATTTTTGGGCTTTGTGTATTTGCGCCTCTGGGTAGGTACATTAATAGAATATCTTATGGTAAATCTTGAGCTAAATTATGTGCTGAATTTCTTAATAGGTACATACCTATGAAATAACTGACATCAATCAATAGAGTAAGCGTGTAGCAATTGCAAGATGATTTCCCGAAGTATACCTTTAACGCAGATAGCTCGCTTATATTGAGTCCTTTCCTGTAACAGTGCAAAGGTTCGCAAGTACGTATCATCATCATCATCATCATCATCTCAGCCGAAAGACGTCCACTGCTGGACATAGGCCTCCCCCAAGGTTCGCCACAATGACCGGTCTTGCGCTGCCCGCATCCAGCGGATTCCCGCGACCTTCACCAGGTCGTCGGTCCACCTTGTGGGAGGCCTACCCACGCTACGCTTTCCGTTGCGCGGCCGCCACTTGAGAACTTTTTGGCCCCATCGGCCATCCGTTCTACGAGCAATGTGCCCTGCCCACTGCCACTTAAGTTTTGCAATCCTACGGGCTATGTCAGTTACATTGGTCCTTCTGCGTATCTCCTCTTCCCTGATTTGATCTCGCAGGGAAGCAAGTACGTATATGCAATAAATAGTCTGTGAAGGAATTATGTACACGTGAGTCTGTAAACTGAATCTTTTGACTTCACTACTGAAATAAAAAATTAGGATGCATAACAAACATAACATTTTGTTGTGACCGGTTCATCTAATTGGCTAGAATGTGAAGATTTTCTATCTTACGTGACGTCATCAGGATAGTTTCCAGGCATAAACGGCGTGAGGTCGCTAGTGATCCTGTACTTCTTGTCGCGACATTCCATATAGCATATTGGAGAGCAAGCCATATTGCTTGCAGATGTGTACACTAAAATAAGCAACAAATCAAAGTAACGCAAGAGCATTGCAGAAAAAAGGAAGGTAGAAAAAAGGAAGGAAGGCAGTGAGGAAGGTAGAAGAGGAAAACCAAGAATAAGCTACAAAAGTCAATTGATTGGTGCGGTGTCATGTCGTGAGGAGATTTTTTTATATAATAACTAAAGCGGCAAAAAAGCCTACCATATCACCATTGTGAGGAAAGCTTCATCAGATACACTGACTAGGGTAAAATAAGAGATGTTATTAAAATCGTAGCGTCAGAGAAAGCATGTTGTCACTCTCGTTTTCATTTATAAAATGGTGATGTGAGCAGAACGGAACATGTCTTCATAAACAGCCATAACATACATAATTAATTTTGCTAGAACGACTAGGATTAGTTGGTACCTACCCGTTCAAGATATGATGTCGTCACTTAAACTACAAACTTAATCAGATAGGTGTTCAGTTCATAACACAAATTCAATTTAAATTAATAAGATCCGTATAACATTCAGTATCAGCCCACAAAATCAGCGATGAAAACAGCTGTGGTTTCTGTCTATCCAACTACTGCGCAAAAGAAGCTCTCTTCCATTTTGTTAGGACGGGCCAATGTGGTTTGGTCCTATTCTGTGGTTTGGTGGAACTTTGTTAATTAGTGGGGTGCAACGCTCGCAGGTAATTTGAGTTTGGTCTTGTCCAAATAACACATTTTGCAACAAAATACGTACACGACTACTTTTTACACAACTGCAACTATATGCTATTGTTCGTCTTTCATAATTCTTTTTTTGTCGCTACATCTTTCGCTTATCTTAGAGCTGTATCGTATAGGATGTCAAATAGAGTCGCTTTAAATAGAGTTCACAATGGATTATGAGGATTGAAATGAACAGGCAAATTGAATCGTATCTTGTGATAATATTGCTATATTATAAACATTTAAATATAACAGGATATGATTACCTGTGACATTATTCAAGCATTTCAAATCCTCAAATTCGCAGATGCGTCTTGATTTTTCTGCAAAAAAAAATCGAACATACTTAACTGAGTATGAACAACCCAAGTTGTGTACCCAAAACATCCCGGAGGAAATACAAACTTTTAGAAAGCCAATTAAGAAAAAATCCTCGATTTATGCTCCTTCAAAATTTTCTCTAGGAAATGTATGGTATTTCTTAAAATACCATACATGCCTTGAGAAAAGTTTTAAGCACCTAGGTACTTATACCGAGGTAGTTAATGAATGGCATGCAGAACCTTGAACTTTGGATTACAAGACTTACCTCTAGGGTATTTATAAGGCAAACATCCACAATTATCCAGATAGTTCTTCATCTTACACTCTGTGTAGCAAGTCTCGTAGCTGTATCTGTCCGTATGTTCCAAATTCACTTCATCGTGGAACCAACATTCTCTTTTGTCTGGTTCCACTCTCCTGATGTCAGATTCACTTTGGAACACCATCGGTTCCACTTTGATGTCGACTGCTTGACCGGGAGTGATGTAGCGGTACAATATTGTGGTTTCTGGATAGTCGTTTGGATCGTTTATTAGTATCTGAAAAGGCTTACGGCAAGTCAGGAGAGAAGCCTAGCTTCAGCGAAAGAAATTGTAATAAAAAAGCTTCTGCTTTGGACTAAAAACGAACATCTTCATTGCAAAGATGTAATTGTAAAGCTTTTAATTTTCTCTGAAATGGCGACCAGAACTAAATATATTTTATAGTTACTTATAAATATTTCGCGTGCGTGCAGAGAACAAAATTATTGTATAATGATACTTTTTCTATATCCATCAATTTGAGGGATTTTGCAAGCCTTGGCTTCGTTATAATATCTTACAGGGATGACGCTTCCATCAAAGATTCAGATTGCATATGGGTAACATAACTTATTGCCTACAATGGTAGATATCATCTTAAGCATTTACTATTAAGATATATTAAGACGTTATATATTTATAAGAAACAGTATGACATTTTATTACGAAATATAAATAGCAGCCATATTACCTTGGCTCCATAGTATGGCTCATTCGACCACGCTGGATAATCGTCAGGCTCAACATTGAAAACAACGTTTAGACCAGATATTCTGTAACAAAGTCGAATAGTTTCGTAAAGACTCCTCTACGATTGACCACAAAAGTAGAAATACTCAAGAAGTATGCTGTATAATTAACTTTACTTGAAACTGTTTATTACCTTCCGGACTCCGACGTAGAAATAATACGGGCAGTTGGTGAGTCAGCATCATAGTACTCCAGATTATCATCTAGCGGTAATAACGGTCTGGAACCAACAAAAATCCTATACAAACATTATCGAGTACTTGATTGAATACTTCGCCAAATATTTGCTACCACTAGAGGCATCTGCTATCTTGGAGGCATAGCTTTAACATTAACATATTGTAGTTTACTTAGGTCATGGAACTTAGGCGATCATAAAAGCTTTTCATGTTTACTTCTGAACATTTGTGATAGACTGAGACCTAAGCTTTTATCTTATACCTATTATTATAGGAAGCAACATAACATACACGTCACAATTTTTATCCCCATTCGGGGGTAGTCAGAGGCTTGAGTCGCCATACACCACCACATTGTTGAGGTGTTAAACAACTCAAAGCCCACGTTTCACTAGATAGTCAGAACCCAATCTGTCAGGTGGTGACTATTGCCTAGTCCCGAAGGATAGGTAGGTATCCTCACGATATTTTTACCTCACCGTAAGCGAATTGTTGATTATGCACATAGATGAAAATTTATCCATTGGTGCATGCCCCACCGGGGATCGAACCTTCTGATTGCTAGCCCAACATGTTTGCCTCTAGGCTACAGCCACTATTACAATTATAGGAAGTATATTACAATTATAATTCTCTCCTTCCGGTAGATTCTTCTAAATATGTACATGATAAAAGTAAGAGGCCCATGAAATAATAATAGGTACGTACACTTCACTAGCGTCATTAAGGGCAGCGTAGTTGAAAATACAGCAATGTCCTTCATATGTCTTAACTAGACTGAACATATCGGCACAGTTCTTCTGTTTTCTATTGAAAGTGCAATGTAGAAGAAGTTTCTCGCATTTCTGGTGAACCTAGAACGTGTAAAAGTTTATTTAAATCCTGAGCTGTGAATTCTTCACAGATCGACACAACTAAAGCTAATATTTATTTCGTCTAGATAATAAAAATAAAGCATGAAATAGTATATTTTCTCCTCTTCCAATTGAAATCCTCCCACGCAGGTTATCGTCCATCACAATTTTTGTCCCATTATTATTCGTTTACCTAAGCAAATTGTCTATCTTTATGTTTATTTTTTTAAGATCTCGTACCTCTTCCATTATGGTGTCCATTGTAAAGTAATGGTGTTTGAGTATTGACATCATATCGGTGTAATTGCCTAGTGTTCTGCTGTCTTTACCGAAGTTCTTGAGGTGGGGTAGCGCGTTGAAGAAGCTAATGATTTCTTTTTCAGTTTTGTTGTAGTGTTTTCTGAAATATCAGGATACAATACGCTTAACTGTAATGGTTTTGCGCCGTGACCTTGTAACCTTATTTTTTACTGTCCCTTTTTATTTCAATCATAAGTAGATGTAGAAAAATAGGATTGTATTATGTTACAAATCGGCTGTAATCTCCATTTGGGATACAATATCTCCAAATAACATAAACTATGAATAGATACTTAGCTATAATAAAATATAAGTTGGTAGTGTTTATATTCGATAATACAAAATAGTAATGCTACTTACAAAACATGTTTAATGTTCTTAGATTCCTTGAAGGATACCATGTTGAAGTTGCAAATACTGACAGCTGGGAAAGGAACTTGATTTACATTGCAGTTTGCATTTATCTGTAATATAAATGATGTGTTACAGAATTGTGAGATGACTTTTATCCACCTAATAAATTAGAAGTGTTGACAGTTTTTTTTAAGATTATCTGTTAAAACGTTATATTTATTTGCTGGATAAAAGTTATCTGACGCTTCCGAAACAGTCAGTAAAAGATTTATCTAGCATATCTAGCACTTAACAGTTTAGTTTCTTTACATCAGAGTGCGCCTGTAGGTAAGTCAAAAGAAGATAAAACATGCATATTATTTAATTAAGCCGGGATGTTGGCCAGAAAAATGCTAAGCAGAATGTAATAAATGTATTTCCACCAGACGCATATACTGTATTAGCATACGAAATTCTGGACCAAAAGAATTCCCCTTGCGTGCCACAAATAAGAATCCACGCGAGGCGTGTTCGAGAAATATTTGATTATGTCGCCCGCAACCGTACCGTTTTCATTCAGGCACAACAATATTGTATAGCTTACTTGATATGAACTAATCCTTACATTTATAAATATGGACAAATTATTCTTGCTCTGAAAAAATATTTGTAAAGCAAGAAAATTTTTAATGATTTTTTGGGGTAAATATGTAAATAGGTAATTACATATTTCCATGAATAAAATTGCTGTCATCGAAATTCAAACTAAATATGAGAATTTTGCTGGCATTTTCATCTTATTATACCAAGTAGATAAAACTATGGAGTTAAAGATTCACATATAGCAATTCTGCAAAAGAAATTAATTTACGATTTTCCTGAGCAATCCCGCTCCGTAAAATGTTCACACATTAAAAATGAACAGCTTTTGCAGAATTGCTATGTGGCCTATTTAAGCCCCGCTGGACTATTTGATGATAGCCATTAAAGAGATACTGTTGAAGAAGAGATATACGACGGGCTAATGATGATGGCGGTTTTTAGCACAATAGATACTAGTTACTGTAACATTTCCACTAGAGTTGATGTAAACCCTTTTTTGTAACTTTCCCTTATTACTCTAAACACTCGAAAATCGTTTCTTATTTGATATATCAGTCTAGTAATTCATATAATAAGACACTATTAATAATAATATCCTGAGACATTTTTGTACACACGGTTACCTGATCCCAAACTAAGCAGAGCTTGTACTATGGAAACCAGATAACTGATATTACTACATATACTACTTTTTTATTTGTAAATACATACTTAATATACATATACACCCAGACTCCGGACATACAGACATGTTCATGCACACAAATGCATGTCCCGGGTAGGAATCGAACCTACGACCTGCAGCGTGAAAGGCGCCTCCGCGCCAACCACGCTAACGGGCCCGTCTGATTATATTATTACTCACCACTGTAACGATCTGGTTGTTGTTAAACTTCTGTTTGATTACCATTATGAATGCTAATGTTAACATAACATTCCCGATCATCGCAGCCACCCACAGCATCAAAGGTTTACCGGACTTCGAAGTAAAGTGAGTTGTACCATGAACTGTGGTGATTCTTTCCATTATCGATACCAATTGCGCTTGCTTCGATGCTTTCTTCTTTATTTTAAGCTGTTAACAATTAAGCAGGATTATAATCTCGTGATATTATAATAGTTTCATCATAAGCTTATATAAAACTTACTGCCATTTTATTAAACAAAGTTTCGGGGGTCTTCGTCGTCTCGCGGTGTGGAAAATATATGAAGAAATCCTTAAAATGTATCAATGAAACCTACGCATTTAAAACTTTTTACTTATTTATTATAGAATACAATGATACCCTTAAAAGTAAATCAACTACAAAATATAATTGTTAAGTTTTGTTTCAGGATATTTGGGGCCAATTTATTTCTAATTTGAATTCAATTAACACTTCCATAAATTAATTCGGACTGAGTGTAAAGTTTTAACTTGGAACAATCAAGAGTACTTACAGTACAGCTCCAATTTGTTCAAGTATGAAATTGTATCTCAGGTACTTGTTTTAGAGAATATCCTTTGTTGAGTCTCTGAATTTATTTATTCGTATGTTGCAAACGTAAGTTACGTAGAGTAGGTATATCGGTACTTCTGATCGCTTTTGCAGACTACCTTCCTTTATTTTATTTCAATGCCTTTGGTTTAACTTTCCCTTACCAATGCTACTTATTGTATGAAAAAGCAACTTAACAATCTACTTGTAAACGCTTTAAACATGACTTACCCTATAGTCTGATTTTTAATTAGACGAAGAAAACTGACAGGTGCTAATGTCACTTTTCGATATAATTAGAACAAATAAGGTTCAAATTCATAGAACAGTGACATTTTTAGCTGTCAGTTTACTTCGTCTAATTAAAAATCAGACTATAGTCCTCTATAATCTGATTTTTAATTAGACGAAGTAAACTGACAGGTGAAAATGTCACGTTTCGATATAAATAGAACAAATAAGGTTCAAATTCATAGAACAATGACATTTTCAGCTGTCAGTCTACTTCGTTTAATTAAAAATCGGACTATAGTAAGTTATCTGCTCTATTTTATAGAAGTGCACATACTGAAACTTTAACTTCTAAAGTTTATTATACCTAATGATTCACGCTCTAATTGCTTTTTGATGGTAGCAGTAGTGTATCAAAAAATATAAATTTTCTGTTGCGGCCGCTCCTTTGTGATCGACATTCATTGCTTTTAACAAAGTAAAGAAGATTTAATCAACTTTAATAATTCGGGTTGGTAACAGATCTTGTGAATACACTGAGAAAAAAATTAGGTTAAATACTACCTAGTTTAGGTTTTCTGAACCTATTGTAGGTAAAAACAAATAAATAAATAAATAGTTAAATAGTGTAAGTAGTTTTTACCTACAATAGTATAACTACACCTACACCAATTACAATGGTAGTATTTAACTAACTTTTTGCAATACCTCACATTAGGTTTTGCATTTAACCTAATTTTTTTCTCAGTGTAATAATACTAATACTTAGGAAAGTAAGTACTACTCCACCAAGCCAACTAGGAGCTCGGTTGGAATGCAGCTTCCCCGCCCGCACACCCGCCACCGCCTGCGGCTTCCCGCGCGCCACACCTCCCGCACAGCGCCACTGCCGTGCGGTACAGGTGACGTCACATTTGACCGGCTCCTAGTTGGCTTGGTGGTGTAGCAATTACTATTTTGTTATCCTGATAATGTAAATGTTGTTGTGATATTCGCTGTTTTTGTCTTGTGTTTCAATATGGAGTCACGCCTTCACTTATAATAATGAGACTGCCACTGAATAGAAACGTCGGCGGTGTGTCAATCGAGATCGTAATCTATATATATAAAAATGAATCCCTATTTCATGTCATTACTTGACGCGAGAACGGCTGGACCAATTTAGATGATTTTTTTTTTAGATTATTCTTTGAACTTCAAGGATGGTTCATACATTTAAAAAAATTGGAAAAATTGCCCGGAAAGCGCTAAAAACCCATATTTTACGTATGATTCAAATTACTTTCAATAGATGGCGTAATGAACGCCGGTGTCAGATGGCGGATGGCGACTATAAATTCCTGCAAATTTATTTTATGGGCAATTCATCACTGATCTTCGTTGTGCACATAACAGTGCTGGGCAAAGGTCTCTCCCCATCTTCTTCCATCCATCGCGGTCTTAGGCTCTCTTATACCACCCGTCTAGATGAGCGTCGAGGTCAACGCGCCACTGTTTTTTGGGTCTACGTCGGCGACGACGGTCGTGCTCTGGGACCGCACTCGGTGATTGCTTTGGCCTACCTTTCTGAGCTCATTCGGCTCAGGTGACCCGCCCAGGTCCACTTAAGTGTAGCTGTTTTCGCTCCTACACCCGCGATAAGGGTCATGGAACGCAGCTGGGTGTTCCGCACCCTATCAGTGTGTTTAACACCCAAAATGCTGCTCCATTGCTGTTTGGCAAACCTTCAGTTTGGACTTCTGAGCCTCGGTTAGTAACTATGTCTGGGCGCCGCACTGTGGGCTGAAAATCGAGCTTCATAGTACGTTAAACTTTTTTTTTTTTGCCTTTCATAAGCTTCTAATGCCTTCAGCAGTCATGAATATATATAAAGAATATAATTTCATAGGTATACTAAATAAATAAAATAAAAAATGAAAATTTTGTATGGCTCCAAAGTAATAAATCCAAATATGTATCTTCAAACCCGCTGTGTTAACCGTTATATCCTTACAGATAGCTGTTCTACAAATTATTTGCAATTTTTTGGTGTATGTTATATAACGGTAACAACTGCGGTTTTTTTTTAAATATTTTATACTAAAATTTGTACTTACATGCGGACCAATGGGTTTATAAACTTGAAATTTTGCAGGGAAGTGTCTGTATTTTAGAGAAACACTAATATAGCATATATAAGTACAAATTTTAGTTCAAACTTTTTTTATATAACGTACCTATTTATTTTAAAAAAAACCACTGTTGTTACCGTTAGGTATATAAAATACGCCAAAAAATACAAATAATTTGTAGAACAGCCATCTGTAAGGATATAACGGTTTTGAAGTTATTTGGATTTATTACTTTTGGGCCATACAAAATATTCATTTTTTAAAATATAATTTACTAGACCTACGAAATTATATTCATGACTGCTGAAGGCATTAGAAGCTTAACAAAAGCAAAAAATAAATAAAAAAGAGAAAAAAAATTAAAGTACTATGAAGCTCGATTTTCAGCCCACCGTGGCGCCGTAGGTAAGAACGAGCGGGATACACATGTCAATGTGTCAGTGGAAGGTTGCCCTTCATGATGTCTCCCATGGACCAGTAGCTCTTCGACCAATTTAGCTATTTTTTGGGTTTCGTACCCAAAGGGTACCAACGGGACTCTATTACTAAGCCTACTCTATCCGTCCGTCTGTCAGCGTGCTGTATCTCACGAACCGTAATAGGTAGTGAGTTGAAATTTTCACAGAAAGTGTATTTCTGTTGCCGCTACAACAACAAATAATACTAAAAAAAAAACATAACAAAGGGGGTCCCCATACAAGAAACTTGATATTTTTGGCGTTTTTATTCTATGGTGGTACGGAACCCTTTATTTGCGACACGGGAAAGGAATAGATCAGACGACGAACGGGGGAACGGGGGGGAGGGTTTAGTTATTTTTTGGCTAATAAGTAAATACAACATTAATTCTGAGGCGGCACGAAGTTCGCCGGGACAGCTAGTTAGATGATAAAGTTACGCCATTTTATGTATTTTTCAGCAATAAAATCTCCCATAAAAATGTCACTTGGGAAAGTGATAAAACTTACAATACAGATGAAATTTAGGTCGTTCTGCAAGCATTCCTCGCTCCATGGGGTGTACTATTTCTATAAGAGGTCGGGTTGGTGCGTGCACGTGCTGTGGTGCATGATCTTAGCGGCCAGCCTCGCGTTGTGCTGTTTCCTGAGCCACATGATATGGGAGAAGTTCGTCAGGGATCCTACTTTAACTGTGGTAAGTATTCACTCCTAGATAAATAGTTCATACTAAACGTACGAAAGAGAGCACGGAGGAGAAAGAGATAGATAGAGAGGATATGCGGTCTAACGTTTCTCTCATGGAGCAGCCCCCCTAGACAAGTGGCATGAACGCTAATCGAATAGAATAGAATACACTTCACAATGTATGGAAATGTCATACGTCGCTATGTAGATCAACAACAAGTTGCTATGTAGATCACGTGACTTATGTCATTTCCATATATGAAGCGTAGTGATTTGAAGGAACGCTTGTAGTCGTCAGCCACTTATCTAGCCCTTCAGGGCTGTCTGCTAACGTTTCTCCCATGGAGCAGGGCTGTCTGCTAATGTTTAACCATTGGAAAAACACTGGTTTCTGATATTATCTTTGACAATTCGTAATGGTAAATCGTAAATTCCTGGTTTTCCACAAGTTGTTGGCCAAAGGACTGCTAACATATTACCGGCGACATGTCAATCGTCAAGAAAAAGAGAGCATTTTTCGTTGTTTCATCTTTGTTCGCGGAGATAAAAAAGAGAGGAAATGAACGTTCTTTTCAGCTCTATAGTCCGATTTTTAATTAAACGAAGTAGACTGACACCTGAAAATGTCATTGTTCTATGAATTTCAACCTTATTTGTTCTATTTATATCGAAACGTAACATTTGCACCTGTCAGTTTACTTCGTCTAATTAAAAATCAGACTATAGTCTTCGTTCGGTCTAAACCTTCTGTCAGATATCTGCATTGTGAGCAATATAGTAAAAATGCTGACAATCCTCCATTGAAAGTTTCTGTACCGTGAAAGGATAAAAGCAGATTGAATATTTGTCGACAAAGCTTTGAGGTCCAACGTGAATCGTTTTAAACGGACAAATGAGTTTACAGATGCTTGCGTGTAATAAATGAGTACGTAGTAATAATTGCTGTATTTTACAGGCAGGTAGTTAATAATAGGTAGTTAACTCGAGAATTATTTCAGAACAGGCGTTTAAATGAAAGTACTTTCGTTGACAAAAGCATACTAACAGCTATAAAGGTATTCTCTGGTTATTTAAACGTGCCGTTACAAATGCAGGTACGATATATCTATAACAGCTAAGCGAGACTTAAAAATGGTTGCTATTACTAACCCGCTGTATGATATCAATAATCCATTTAGTTTTGGCTTCGAATTTTGTATTTCAATAAATTTGCGAAGTAAATTAGTACCAAAATCACGCAAGAAGAAAACAGATGGTCCTGGCTCGTAATAGGCCGCTTGTTCCAAAGGACGTCTAATGTTTTCTAGCCTAACACAGGTGATTGGTATACCGGATGTTGCCAGGTGGAGTCTACACATTATTCAGTGGCAAATATACAATTCCCGGCAGTCAGCATTTGCGGTACCGAGCAAGTATACCTCCCGAAAACTCAAGAGATCACCGATCTACTGTAAGTATTCAAAATCGGTCATAAAGTTGGCTAACAACAAGAATAAAATAATAATTTTAGGTCGTACTTTAATCCACAGATTAGGTTTAACTTTATTTAATTTGTTTATTTCTCATTAGCATAACACTGCTGTTCGTAAACCTAAACGATAATCAACTAGTCTTGAACTAAAATAGAACCAAAATCCGAACTTTTGTACGATAAACTTTAATCCAATTACGGTCATTACCATTTCTCGAAATCATATTAATTTCTAAGTCAATTATCTCAACTAATTCAATTCTAAAGAAACAAGGCTCGGATTTGACTCGAAGTAAATGCAATGTGTAGAGGATAAACGGAATAAATAATTTGTAAGACGAGGGTTGGATTGGAAACAAAATTAAAATTAAGTTTGGGAATTTGAACATAGTCATATAACGAGACCAGTTTATTTGATTACTTACATCCAATCAACAAAAAGACCTACATGAAACACTCAAAAGTAACATAAAGCTAAGGATAGACGCGACACTAGACACTCAGTGTATCTCAGTGTACCGATACCGCCACTACAACTGAAACAAGGTGTCGCGGTGTGGTCACACGCAGACACTCGATGTATACACTGAGTGTTTTAGTGTCTAGTGCAGTCGTGTATCCTAAGCATTACTTGTAACGATTCCCAGCCTTCTTCGGGGCTTCAACATGAGTGAAGTACAAGAATTCTACAAAAGTTTTACTGAAGTGGAGAAAAATGGGTACACGCCAAAACCCTTCGTGAGGAAGATGCATTCAGTGCTTGACGATCTGGGATATCACTTGAAGTTATTATTGGATATGGTAAGACAGACAGTAATTTCATAGACAATTGACGTTCATCGAAATAGAAGAAGAAAGATGGTGTGCTATTGCAAACAATTTCGTAAATAAAGGTAGAGAGAAAGTGTGGAAGAGGAAAACCAATAGTAAGATTACATGATGATTGACGGGCCCGTTAGCGTGGTTGGCGCGGAGGCGACTTTCTCGCTGCAGGTCGTAGGTTCGATTCCTACCCGTGACATGCATTTGTGTGCATGAACATGTCTGTATGTCCGGAGTCTGGGTGTATATGTATATTAAGTATGTATTTACAAATAAAAAAGTAGTATATGTAGTAATATCAGTTATCTGGTTTCCATAGTACAAGCTCTGCTTAGTTTGGGATCAGGTAACCGTGTGTACAAAAATGTCCCAGGATATTATTATTATTATTATTTGGTTAAAAAATGACCTAAATAAAGACAGGCTAAAAGACATTTATTAGGAACACCGGCAATGATCTTCCGCAAAGAAGAATTAGCCAGGCAACTCCACCCTTTCCTTAGCTACCAAGGAAATTAAAACACTTTCTGTCATTTTGTTCTTTCCTTCTAGTTCAAGAGACCGTGCAACGATTTGATTATCGAATGCAACTGGAGATCACGGTCGCATAACTGCTCCGAAATGTTCAGGCCCGTGTTCACAATAGCTGGACATTGCTGTCAGTTCGATATTCACTATTTCATGTACGTGTATCATTCGCTTTATTTAATACGGGACTTCTTTTCAATATTATATCTTCGCAAAATTTTCGACTGACTCAACGTTAGAATATTCACTAGATGTCTTATAAGGACTACTAAATAAATAAAAATTATGAAAATTGCAGGCATCACGCCGATGTGGAAACAAATTTCATCTCAGGAGTGGAATCCACGGAAGCCTTAGATATTATCGTTAACGCTAAAACTAAAACTGTCGACGGTAATGACACGAACAAGTACCCTGTAGTGAGTGTTCATTTTGATCTGATAAATGTTTTTTTTTACATATCAGTTGTAACTAGCCTTTAGAGATAAATAAATGGCTGCGACTACATCAGGAGCATGCCGCGCCCGAGCACTCAGTTTTGACGTCGGAAAGTTTAGACATAATTTTAAAATATGAATGCTCGGGCGAAGCATGCGAAAGATGTGTGAAGCATCTGGATGCACTGCACCGCCATAGACAGTCGGATTTTTAAATGTCACTCTCATTTACCAGTCCAAATTTCGATAGTCAAGTATGTAGGTTTGAGATTTCCTAAGATATAGAGGTGTTCCATAGATCTTCTTCTTTTATACGTGGTAACGCTAAAATATTGTTTACTAGCTTTTCCCCGCGACTTCGTCCGCGTAGAATTTAAATTTAAAAAAATCGGATCTCTGATCCCGGATCCCGTATCTCGGATCCCGTTTCCCGTTTTTACCGTATCCCGGATCCCGTAGCCCAGATATCCCGGATATCCCGGATCCCAAAAATATAGCCTATGTTACTCAGGGATAATGTAGCATTCTAATGGTGAAAGAATTTTTGAAATCGGTCCAGTAGTTTTTGAGTTTAATCGTTACAAACATACAAATTTTATCTCTTTATAATATTAGTGTAGATTTTTAACTTTTTATAAATGCTTTATTGAGCTTACATGAATAAAAAACTTTTGATTTGATTTGATATACCTTTCAGCTCTACGTGTTTGATAGTAAAGACAAAGTGACCCTTATCGATAGCTACATCACGCTCAGCCCCGAAGTGTTCTTCGACATTAATGTATATGTATGGGCGATCGACTCCTCCGACTTCGTCAAAGCGCTATCTTTGGAGAATAGGAAATGTATTTTAAAATCAGTGAGTAACTTTTATTTTTTATAAGGTTCCGTACAGGAATTAATAATATCAACATGTAAGCTATGTGATATATGACGTCACCTTTGAACCTTGGATTCCATGATACTTCCTGAAACCACACAGAATCTAGTACTAGTTTTGATGGCAAACAATAACTATTATAATTTTGAATCTTTTTTCATATTTTACTCCAATGAGATTATGCGTTTTGTAAACTTTGTGTGACCATGATTGTTATACTCATAAATAGTGGAGTTGTTCTTATTAGATTTCCCTATGAAACAACCCTCGACAATTTGCGGGGGTGAAGGAGTGTTAGATTACACACACTTGTTTATTTTCTATCTACCGGTAAATAGCAAAACTACTCGTTTCGTCCTATGTCGATTTTAGTACGTGGTTTAACTTTTTCACACTAGATGTCACTAAGTGTAGTATGGTAAAAGGGACGTACAAAGGGTCTCCATCTAGTGTCGAGTAGAATTATATTTGGGATGTGAACGTTGGCAAGACGTGTGTTCAGGACGAACGCCGACAGCACACTGACTTAAGCCACGCCTACTGTGATGACGCGGCGTAGTTGAGTCATAATGCCCAGTTGCTTAGACCAAGTCCTCTTAGTCTTTTGTCCATGGTTATGCTCTGAAAACTTGTGCTTTAGATACCTTGGTCTATCACAACTAACACCTCAAATAGCGCCAGACACCTGTAACACAGACAAATGACTCGCACTAATGAATGTTGGTTGGGCCAAAGTTTCTAATTAATTTGGGGACGTTTCCAAAGTCAGCGGTTTCCGACGCGTTCGAGTTGACGCAAATCGGCACTGCCAAGTGTCAGCGAACAAATAGGCTTACATGACAAGCGGGTGAACTGAGATGAATATGTCGACAAGATAGTAATTATATGACCTTAGACTAATTACTTGTCTAGACCGAGTTTTGCGCTGCAATCGCAACGAAAAAAACAGGCCAGATTTGAAAGTGATGTGTGCGTGTCACGCACACAAATATTCGTAGACTATTGTTTGTCAAGCGCGCTGCGTCACTGTTGATACGTGCTGAGTGATACCAGCTTTTGAATATTTCCCATAAAAGTAGGCAAAAAATATGTTTTGATTTCGAGGTGTCTAATTAAAATATAAATTCATTTAATTATGATTTTTATTATTCACATACCTACCTATTAGGAGTTTGTGCATTTGGATTACTAGGTGAAATATATTTGTAATAAAAACATTACTGTTAGGTTAAGGTTATTTATTTGTAATATTCTTAATATTCTAGTTCAAAAGATAACACTAAAACAGAGTAGAACTGTAGTGACACCATTCCTTCCATAACAAACCTTGAAGTACAAAAGGTTTTTAAAAAGAAATTATGATACCTACCTTATGATAGGAGTCCTGGAGAGGACGGTGTAACGACAGAAGCACTCAGAGTCCTCCTACTTTTTGGAAGTCGTTTAAAAAAGGCATGTAATGGAACAGACTTCTTTTTTATAGCATTTTTGGCCTATAAAACACTCCCTTCGAACCTAACCCAGACAAGTCAAATGCCCCGAAGACCCGAGCTCGCACGAATTGAATTGAGCTCTCTGATTGGTTCAAATTTAGACAGGCGCCCGTCTATTTGATGTTTCCTAGTTTAGCTTGAACTACATTTTTTGAAGAACATGTTGAAGCTTCAAAACGCAAAAATGTTGATGAGTTGTAAAATCGGTGGCTGAGTTAGTAAATTTGATGGCGACTTATCAGTCAAAAGGACAAGTAATAATAATTGGTGTTCTTTATTTGATGTTCTTATTTAGGTAGTGTTGTAAATAAGACGAATTAGTTTATTAGAAGCTTTCTTATTTTTCTGTGGCTTAGTTATAAAATTAGAAGTCAAATTCCCTGGATTTATAATTCCCCAAAAAAATAGCAAACGCTCACATGGGAATTTTAAATTCAATTATCAGGCAACCTTGTCAACATGGCGTCAAATGGCCGTTATATTTTTGAATAAAATTACACTTCATAAATCTAATTGTGTCTTCACCAAATAATTCTTTCGAGTTTACTTACCGATGATAGGTATTTTTTTTAATTGTTTTTATTCGTCCCCTGTAATTTCTGCATACTTTTATTGCACATATTGTCATTTTTCTACGGCAAAAAAACGGTGTTCACCGCACAATGTCAGTGTCGCTACTGAGCGGGCGAAATGAGTTTATGAGCCAACAGTTGGCTGATATTTTTTTTGGCGTTTAGGCGCTCGAACCCTATATCTAGACCATATATAATCAAAGTATATGACATACGATTTCGTGAAGTTCGGAAGAGCAGAGGGGCTAGCCAAGTGGCATGAACGCTAATCGAATAGAAAAGAACAAACTTCACAATGTATGGAAATGTCAAACGTCGCTATGTAAATCAACAACAAGTTGCTATGAAGATCACGCTTGAGATCACGTCACTTATGTCATTTCCATAGATGAAACGTAGCGAATTTGTAGACGTCAGCCACTTGTCTAGCCCTTCAGTTGTTGCAATAATGTTATGAAGATACTAAATATAACGCAGATAAATTTATAAGCTAGTAATAAAATGTGAGCAGCTGAAGATAAAGAGATAACTTGATGTAATTCCTCAGGACCAAGGCGTCGGCGCCGATTTCTACCAGGGCTGCATGACGCGACAGATATTGCAGCGAGTCGTCGCCCAATGCAACTGTTTGCCTTTTGAATTCACTGGTAATTACCTACATCATTGTTCTCACTAGTATACATAAATATTTTTTCTTGTATATTATGACTTAGCTACCAACATTATTGACTTTGAATCTTTACAAATCGGAAATTCTGAAAAATATATCATAATAAAAGTCAAAAGCGAACAGCTTAAAAGTGGTATCGTCATAACTTCTATAGAATTAGTCACAGAAGCATGATACAATATAGAGAGATTTGTCGCGCCGTTAATCATAATGAAACCTTCGCAAAGCTTTTTCCATTTGGACGGAGTGCTCATCCCGTGAAAGTATTGAAAGGTTGTTGCCCTTATATGATATTTATAAAGCCAAGGTAAAACATATTTTGGACTACTGGACTTTATATTGGAATCTACTGCATTTATATCGATTTTATCGAATTTCATCGATTTTAATCATTTATATCGATTTTATTGAAATGGGACACGATCCAGCTAGATCTTGAAAAGAACAACTGATAGTGTTTCGTTTTAAGTGTATGTCCTATATCGTACATAATATGACTAAAATTTTAATAATGAGATAACAAGCAATCGTATTCAGTAGCTAGATTGTAGATATTCAGATGTTGTCCAACAAGAACATTTCTCGGAAATTTCCTTGAGACTTCTCGAAAATCTGTCCCGTATTAATATAATTACATTACAAATATCTGCCCAGGTAACATCAGAATTAAAGATGGAAAACAAATTTCAGAAGCAATCATTTTATTCGTTGGTGACTGTTATTTCACAAAGAATTTAGGAATAAGGTTATGTAATCTGAGGATATGTGAAGTGTTTTTTTTTTGTTTATAGCAAAGGAATTGGATGTGGAAGAGTATGCCGTGTGCAAGTGGGATCGACTGGTATGCATTCATCAAGCTATAGGTACGAGAATAAAATTATTATAACCCTTTTAAGTTCTTTGTCCGCATTCGATTGGAATTTAATTTAGAAGGCGATTAACCTTACGTAACCATCGCAGATTCTTTAATCAGTTTAAGTTAGTTGTACCACTAATTTTGCTTAATTTAGGACAACGCAGTTGATTTTTTAGTCTAGCTCTCTAGCGACATGCGTTTATATTCATTATTTACCTACTATATATAAATATAGATAGGGTAAATAAGGTATATTATCTTCGTTTCTATTACCATGATAATGAGTGCGTGGCTCATTTTCTATGTCAAGCAACGTATAAAGTACCTATACCTCAGTAGGTGTTAATTCTGATACATAGCGAAGCTGCTCTCTGTGCGCAGCAATTGGGTTTTGGCACGGAATAACCACCCTTTGGTCTGCGACAAAATCATTCCAAAAAAAGTTGTGGGGCGGGAGCGGAGGCAACAGATGAATGGTCTAGCAAAAATAATAACGTATTGTATTTGGTCCTATACACTTTATTAAGCTTATGCACTTCGCCAGCTTCCGTTCTAGAGACCAAGGCTTCTGGCTTATTACCCGACTACGGCGGAGGGTTATGATTTTGACCGGTATGTATGTATGTATGTATGTGCATCTGTTCCCGCCTAAATTCAAAACTACTTATCGTATTTTGACAAATGAGGTATCGTTAGAAGCGGCTTAATGGCGCGCTGGTTATAGGCTATGTGACGTCACATAAAATTGCATATGGCGCCCTCTAGAGGACATAATGTCATGAACTAAAAAAAATACATTTTTTAATGTACCCGTGTGGGGTATCAAATGAAAGAGCTTGATGAGCACATTTCAAAAATATATATATTGTTACCTATAACTCCAAAATAATTAAATAAAAAGTAAGTTTAAAAACTAAAACCCGACTACTGAAAAATCGCGCTCTAAAAAGTATGAAACAAGAAAATATTCTCTCTCTAGAGGATAGCCGTGGTCCGTTTATGCCTTTTAGGTCAAATTGGCATATGACCACGGACCACGGCTATCCTCTAGAGAGAGAATATTTTCTTGTTTCATACTTTTTAGAGCGCGATTTTTCAGTAGTCGGGTTTTAGTTTACAAACTTACTTTTTTTTTGAAAAATTAGGGTTTAGACATTTATCAGATCAATGTCTGAAAACTTACGTTAATGCCGGAACCTAATTTATTGCAGAGCTAGCCCAAGTGGTCATAAGAGAAATATTATCAGAAAGCGAATGCTACCAGCGGTGTGACTACGTGCAGTACGATACTGAAGTAGAGCTCGTGGATCACGAGAAGAACTTGAGGTATTTACATAATTTGTTGCGCTTAACGTTCCGATTGGGTAAGGTACCCCATTAGGGAAGCATTTTGCATGTAAATTATTATTAAACTCGTCCTGAACACAATTTCGTGAAGAATGGACGCGGACAGTGCTCTCATGAAGCACTGGACGAGAGCACACGTATGACCGTCCGTAGACTTGTTTTATATATTTAGTTTGTTTTGTGCTACCTTAATATGGATCTTTGCGAAATAAACGATTTATTATTATTATTATATTCATTTCTTGACACACCTTAATAACCACTACAAAGTTATAACTAAGCAACCGTGAAATATAAATGTTTCCTACATAACAACATGATCTATAGTGAACTACACATGCAACCATAATTGTCAATTTATTTTGAAAGCAGTACTTTTCCGTGTTGCATGGAATTGGATATTCTCTCGGGAATGTGATTTGTAGATATCAATTTGATGGATATTTGGTTGCCTTTTCCTTCAGGTGTTATGTAAAACGTGACTACTTTATATACGCTTTATCATTCGATAACTATATACAGTCTCGTACCATAAATGTATCTTAGTAGCTAATATATTACACATTGCTTATTTAAGTATACACTTAGTGAAGCCAGACTAAACGTAGCTATCATAGGTACAATTTTTGAGCGGACTCGAGAAATATTTGAACATTGGCGGCAAAAAAACATTGTGTTCAATAAAGAAGTTACCATTTAATTTGGTTCTATGCTCGATATTATGCTTGGAAGTGAAAGTATATCCTGGACTTCTATTCTATCGGCCATTGTTGTACAATGTCAAAAACTTGCCTCGGGAATAACTCTATAGAAAGTTTGACATTTCTCTAGGCTATGCGTTCGCGTACACTGCTCATAGTAAAGTTTGTCGATATGGCGCACAAAATCGGTCTACTTCTTGCTGTCTTGTTTTCCATTTTCGCAAGACAAGACCAAGAACTGAAGCTAACCTTTAAAGGCTATATCATCTAGCTAGTTTCAGAGAGCGAAGTCACAGCAGAGTGGCGGTACATTTCGCCCAATCCACTTGCATGAAGTATAGAAGAGAAGTTCTTTACACTTGGGATCAAATGCTAGGTATGTCAACAAACATTTCAATGTTGAAACAAAATTGATTACTAAAAAGGTAAAATAAACCTCTAGCTGTGCCTCTAGTCTCTATAAAAATACACATATTTTTTCCAAATCAAATGAAGGTTCATCAAAAGAGACTAATAAAACAAGCACTCACTCGGCGTTAGCATCCAAAATGAGGCTAGAACTGTAGGGAACTCGCATTACAGGTAGGTTGGCCAAATCTATGACAAACTTTTTGGAGCGATAGCTTTTAAAAGGCAGCATTTGTAGTCCAAAAAAATGGAGTCCTTTCAATAGCATCCTGGATTTTTTTACCTCCAAGGCAAGGGGACTCCGAGACGAGGGCGCTGCGTTTCAGTGGGGTGACATTAACATTTTGATACTTATTTTTTAAAATTAATTTTGTTGTTAAATTTTAAATCATTCTGTCTTTTCAATGATCTCGTTGGTAGAACGGCCAATCATAGGGTGCGTTTTAATTAAGGTCAGCCACGCTTATTGAGTCTTTTACCCTACGCTCTTTTAATATGCTGCTTGTCTGGTACATTTATCGCATAAAATATTAAAAAAACCACGTGCGCTGTACTTCTATAGAACAATTTTCTTAAATATAATTTATTTTCCTTTCAGCAAATCTCGGAGGGATATTCGGACTCTGCCTCGGAGGATCCGTAATCAGCATAATTGAAATCATTTGGTTTTTACTCGAATTATTACTCACTGTAATTGGCCTCGTCTGTAAGAAACAGGTCCACCCTAGTAAGAATACAGAAAAGAATAAAGTGTTCGTAGTGTCACAGAAGAATATAAATGATAAGAAATTGTCGGGGAAAGTGGGACAATATAAGTTTGTGCATTAATTTGAGTAATCTCAAGAGAAATGTAAGATTATTTCACTGTTCAATCCAATGATGATAAAATACGTTTTGGTAAATAAAACAAGATTGAAAACACCCTTCAATTTTCCGCCATAAAACCTGTTCGTCTGGAGTGCTTACACTTGGAGTATGGCGCATCAATAAAGAGCTTGTTCAATCCAGTCAAGTGCCTTCCAGTGAGCGACGGGGGTCAGGTTATCTGTGGGTGACGGGGAAATCACTCATTTGCAGGGTTTCATGGTAAGAGGGATAATCGCATTGTTCTTATACTTCCTGAAAACAGAAATAAAAAAATGCAGCTATTGGTAGAGGTATAAAATAGTCTCTCTAGACAATATATTATGTTATATTTAGGACTAGGTATAGACAGTCTTGAATATAACATATATTATAATGTCTGTTAGTGCAAGTCAATATAACGTTCTCGGATTGAAATGATTTCATAGAGTAATATAGTCATCTTTTAACGATGTTGTGTAAATACTTGAGCCATGGGAAGGTTTATCGCGTACCTTTGGCCACGTTAAATCCATCCGCATGCTCAAATTCCTATGGTAATTCCGCGTACCGAGAATTACGGCCTCGGTGTTAACGTCACAAAGGCCCTTCCAATCCCGGCACCAGTCATATTATTATTTAGAGAGTAACATACGGCCGAATACTCAAATTATATTATATATATTTAAGTCCCACTTAGCAGTTTGAGACGTCGTTAATCATTTTTTGTATGGCGCGTCAAAGTGTAGCAGCTCTCAAATGTAAGTTGCGTACGAGTATTCGACCGATAGTCTCCTAAAAGTTATTTATGAGTACAGGGCCTGGAGTCTTTTAACAATAGTCCATTGCGAAACCACTAGGCTCTAATATTATCTTCGTGAATCCTTCATTATATATTGTAAATGCTGGGCGGTTGACATGTTATTGGCCATCTATTAGCAGTCTTCTGGCTGACTGGTTTCGCAGCGGACAATTGTTAAGAAACTCGAGGTACAGATCGAGTCTCTTTATCGAACCCATTAATCTTAAGCAAAAGAACTCAAGGGATGGATGGAGGCGGCGCGAGACGGCTGCAATTTATAACGGCTTGATTGTAGTGGCCTTCGGGGCTAACGGACGGACAATATAATGCACAACGAACCGAAAAAATGTATTTTTCTAACAATAATAGTTTTTCTTCGGAGTTCTGGCAATAAAATCAGCGTCTAAAAAGTTTGGAATTGCAGTTAGGATTTATTTGATTAGTACCTACATAAGTAGTTGAGAAACAATTTATTGAAATAATTTTGTCATCGTATATTGGAATAAACTCATCACCAATTATTTAAGAGAGTTGAAGATAATGTGTTCGGACAGCCAGAAATAAAAGAAATTGCCAAATGTCAGAACTTCTTTGGAATATATTTTTTCTCAAGTAATAAACAAGTATAACAAAAATGTAAGTCCTGGGCAAAGCTATATAAGTATAAAATCATTGACTGATCAAATTTAAAACTAAAATTGCTAAACTTCACCGACTTTGTAACTTTCTAGATGAATAAACAAATCTTACATCAAAAATTCTTTACTTTATAGGTACTTTACTTACTACGCTAAAATGTACCTACCATTAATTTCTTGTCTCCTAGTACCTACCTACCTAGTTTTTTTCAAGTGTTAAATTCGTCTATCCGCGTAGACGTATCAGGCCTGCAAATCCAAGGCTCGTATCTCAAAGTTGAGACCGATCTTAAGATGCAGTTTGGCCGTTTAATGTATGGAACATCTGTCAGAAACAGCATCTTAAGATCGATCTCAACTTTGTGATGCATTTATTAATACTAGCCTAATGGTAGGAGTTGGTTGCGGGCGGCAGACGGCCGACGGCAGGCGGCAGACGTCAATCCCATAGAATTGAGTGCCGGTCGTGCCGTCGCGGCACATGTCATAGTGACAATTTTGTATGCAACTGACAGCGGCAACTGCTGTCGCCGCAACTGCCGCCCGCAACCAACTCCTACCCTAACGGCCGAATACTCGTACGCAACTTAAATTTGAGAGCTGCTTAACTTTGACGCGCCATACAAAAAAATACAGTTAACGACGTCTCAAACTGCTAAGTGGGACTTAAATATTTAAGTAGCCTTTGAGTAGTAAGTAGCCGTAAGTGTGTCTCTATAAATGAGATGTTTAATTTACTGCACATATTAACACTTCGGAAAAGTGCGAAAAGTTCCTCGGTCAATACAAGCATGGAAAAAGTATATTTTTATTTCTAATTTGAACTGAGTAATTGCTACAACAGTGTAAACATTGACATAATACATATGTATTATGTCGAACCGGGTTAATACCGACAGTTACTCATAACTGCAACAAGTTGAACTCTCTTACGCGAGTAACTTCCCGGGCCTTATCGTCCCACGCTCAATTTATCCATCATCTTTATCCAAAAATCTGACAAGGGTTGGATGTTAATATTCAGCAAATGTTCACGTTTTTAGGCAAAACAAAAAGTAAAACGTCCGTAAAATGTCCGTCATGTTTTAAGAGTGAAAATGGACTTGTAAGCTTATAACGTGCGTTGGTAAAACTAAAAGCACTTTTAATTATTTGATAATAATATCACATTAGTCACACTAGCCGCCAAATACTGAAAGGTTACTCAAATTATTAAGTCCCACTTTGCAGTTTGAGACGTTGTTGTTGTGTATTTTTTTACAGCATTACAGCGACTGTAGCCTAGGGGTGAACAGGTTGGGCTAGCAATCGGAAGGTCCCAGGTTCGATCCCCGGTGGGGCATGCACCAATGGATGAATTTTCATCTATGTGCATAATTTACAGTTCGCTGACGGTGAGGGAAAACATCGTGAGGAAACCTACCTATCCTTCGGGATTAGGTAATAGTCAGTTCCTGTATACACGGCGACAAGGTTCACCACCTGTCACGTTGGGTTCTGACTATCAGGTGAAACATGGGCTTTGAGTTGGTTAATACCTCCACAATGTGGTGGTGTATGGCCACTCAAGCCTCTGACTACCCCCGAATGGGGTTACAAATAAACAGTAGTTTTTAGAGAAGCTTTAAATCACGCTCACAAGCTTTATAAAAATACAACAAAAAACAGTCAGTGATTTAAAACGAAATGTAACGTGATACTCTATCTTGATGACCATTCGTCTCTACATTATTTATTTGCATAGCTGAATGTCTTCATCTTTATTGAATTTCAGACTGAATTCAATTTAATTGAATAGTGTATACAAATAAGTATGTGCTCAAACGCCTAAGAACTGCTGTCTCTCGTGCATTTAATGCGTCTTGAATACCTAATAAAAATATTTCTATCGAGAATCTAGAAGTCCTAAATATTATTAATTATACCTAAGCCTAATATGTGTAATATTTGATTTTGTAATTTATTCGAAATATAATGGAGGACTTTGGTTATAGGAAATATAACTTTCTTTGTTTAGATAATATTGGAACTAATAAGTAGGTACTACTTAGGTAATATTACTGATCAATATGTTTTGTAGGTAGGTACTTCTGACTAGTAACTGTCTTAGTACCAATTCGTGAATACTTCTAGCAATCAATGAACCGACATATATGAGTTATGTTACTCGTTATTAATAATAATAATAAAAAAATAGCCCTTTTAACGTCCCCTGGCTGGGCACGGGCCTCCCCTCAATGCGAGGGGGATTTAGGCCATAATCCACCACGCTGGCCCAGTGCGGGTTGGTGGATTACACATGTCTAAAGACATGCAGGTTTCCTCACGATGTTTTCCTTCACCGTAAGCAATAATCACGGTTCGTTATTAATATTCTGGCAATATTTAATAACACTGCATATTTTAAACGCTCCAAAATTCGACAGGATACCACACAACAAAACTTTGTTGTGTACAAAGTTTGAAATATTTGCAGCTTTGCTGTTCAACAAAACAAGCCTTACAGTAGGGGAGCGGGGGGCTTGTTGTAACAATTTTTAGTTTTTTTCATGGGGAAGTCAAAATATTGAGTATTTTCATGATGAAGCACTCTTAAATGAGAGGTCATATATTCAGGTATAAATTAAAATGATAATTAGGCTTTAATTGATAACAAATGCTTGTATAAATGACTTTTTGTGAAAGAAGTCGAATGTTACAACTTACCCCAGAGTTGGGGCTAGTTGTAACTTGCCTGGGGCAAGTAGTAACAACATAATAAAATTAAATATTTGTATAATTTACAGGCATTTATTGTCAATCAATATGAAAAATATTATTTATAACGTATTTATTTCAAACTATGAGGTTAAAAATGTTTATTTATCAACATTTAGTGATCTTTCTTGACACTCATTATCTACTGAGTCCTTTAAACTAAATAATAACATTTCTATCAAAAGTCAAAATAATTTTCAATACCATAACATAATTTTTGTTCCTTGGACTTGTATTGTTTTAAAATATACCTAAATCAAATGGCTTTTCTAAAAGTTGCTAGTTAAAAATTATCATTAACTAAGTAGTTTTAAAATTTAATCATCACAATCAACGTAGCAAAGTAGTCTAGCTTCATTGAACATCATATTAAAAGCAAATTCAGTCTTCATCAGAATCACAGTTCACACAAAAGTATGATAAATGCTCGCCTTGTACACATTTAACATGTTACAATGTGCCCCGAAATTTCGTTACAACTAGCCCGATGACAAATTTTTGAACATTTTTGGGTATTGAAAAAAAAGTTTACGTTATTGTTAAATGCTAGTAGTTACATATGATAGCTTAATATATTGACTACACAAATTAATAGATACTCATTTCAATAAGACATTGCAGTAACTTTAAATCTAACTTTACGAACTGAATTTTGGTAGGTTACATGGCAAAAATAGTGCACCTGCTCACAACTAATTACTGCGCTCTCCCCTGCCTCACTGGCTGTGCTTACGTCCTAGGCCCCGTTATAAGGAGCATATTAAGTGTAAACTGAAAACAAAATATTCGATACCTGCTGAGTAATTAAGCTGTTTCTACTTACCCCTGTTACAACTAGCCCCCAGCTCCCCTATATACCTACATACCATACAGTAGACATAAAAAAAAGAATGAAAAATAATCTGGATCCTTTTTAGCTAGCAATATTTTTCTAATTTACTAATTCCCATACATACATATTACATGTGTATTTGTATGTTCGTTTTCAAGCTGTTGCATTTGCAAATAGAAGACTTGAGGAAGTTTCAGGGTTTATGAGTAATTAAACAAAGCTAAGACGAAGACTAATTAAAGTAGAGCAAAAGTAGTCTAAGATATTCCAGAGTATACCTCCCTATCGATTCAACATCCTGCCGTTTTTGCGATGCCCTTCAGGTCGGCAATGTGCGAGCCTTTGGTATTGTAAGCATCTATAGGCTACGGTAACTGCTTAACATCAGACGGGCCGTACGCTTGTTTTCCACCGCAGTCCAATAAAAAAAAAAGATGCTCAGTCAAACAAACAAACAAACTTTCGCATTTGAATTATGTATAATTAAGATTGTGTGATTGTGTGTGATTACGACGAATAAGGAAAGAAATATTCAACAATAATGCGAACTAAAAGAATCCAGATTTATTGTATTTTTTTTTATTGTATCTACGGTATGTATGTAGGGGTGCGTTCCATTCGCTGTTAATTTTGCCAAAAACGCACAAAACTATTTTATCCACAAATTCACGTTCCATTCGCGTTGTGAACAAAATCCTCAAAAATAATGCCCACATTGCCCACATATGTCTGGCACGACCAAAACGATACAATTGTGTCAAACGGCAGTTTGACAAGTAATAAAATTGTCGTATTGAAGGTAAAACCTTTGTTTGGTTCATGGTCTGTACTTAATGAAAGAAGAAGAAGAAGAGTACTACCAGAGTATAATTTCAACGTTTGAAAACAATAGGAAATAATGTTCATTTCACTTTTTAAATATTATGGCTTCCATCGTCTTTATTCACGTTCAACGTGAACCGTCAAACGCTCAAATATCATAATTCGCCAAATTTACCCATCGACTGGGCTGGGTCAAAAGTGACAAAATTCAGTGGCATTTTTAGCATTTTCAATCCGTCTGGAACGTGGGTGAAAATTGTTCGGAACAATAATAATGATCACTTTCATTTCGAATGGAACGAGATTTGTGACCGAAAATAACGAAATTAATAAAAAATACGTTGTCTGGAACGCACTGTAGGTATATACTCTACCGGGTAATCTCAGTAGATTACAGATCCGGACGAGACGAATTTGACCTGCAGCCGGCCGCCTCCGCCGCCGGCCGACGGGGACAAATTACCCCCGCTATTATATATGGAGGACAAAAGGACATCGTTGGTGCCTTGGCACTAATTTTAAGGCCGGTTTGGAGGTATTACAGGGAAATTAAAATAATGTGAAATGGGTACATTATACATATTTACTTACCTATTTATCTGATGTAATTTAGGCTCTATCTGACAAAGGTTTTCGGTTCACCATTCATTTGGGTACATTGGTTTAATTGCTTTGTTGGAACGAACTAGCTGACCAGCGCTTTGGAATAGCTGGTTTACTGTCCTACTTACTAATTTAAACATTGTTTTTCATCTCAGAATAAATAAATAAAGGCTGTTCCTAATTCGTGTTGTTTTAGTTAGGTACTTTTTAAATTTAATTCTGTAAACATTTTAATTAAAAACGTCTGCCTATGTTAATGGTCCTTTCAAAATAAATCTTGTTTTATTTACATTCCAAATATAAAAAAACTCTACAATCAAAGCATCCCACTCCGCCAGCGCCATTTTCTACTCCATTTCACTTGTCATCTTGTCGCAAAGTATATAAACTCAAAGCCCACGTTTCACCAGATAGACAGAACCCAACGTGACAGGTGGTGAACCTTGTCGCCGTGTATACAGAAACTGACTATTACCTAATCCCGAGGGATAGGTAGGTTTCCTCACGATGTTTTCCCTCACCGTCAACGAACTGTAAATTATGCACATAGATGAAAATTCATCCATTTTTGCATTCCCCACCGGGGATCGAACCTGGGACCTTCCGATTCTATTTGCTAGCCTCTACATAAAATAATTGTGTATCGGCCACTCGAGGAATTAACTCCCAGCGATCATATCTATGTACGCATGGCAGAGCCAACAGCCAATATTTTTTGTCCTATATCTGTCCAAGGACGATACAAACATAATGTGTGTATCGTTGGTGCACCAATGATTGGTGCGTTGGCTCCAAGACCACAACTTGGTGCAAATACATCCGATGTGTGGCCCCAGCATAAAGTAAGATACCACTGTTGTAGTTACCAAGTGAGTTCAATCGGAAACATAATAAGCCCTCGGCGATCCACAAACAATTCTGATTTCTAACTCCAATTACCAAGAAATATCTAACGCTTTTACCAGTTTCATGGTAAATTGTTATCAATTTGTAGTAGAACAGCGGGATAAACGTATTCCGGCAAATTTTCGCAGAATTTCTTGATGCCTATTTAATTATTCAAAGTCGTCAACAGTGACGAGCACCCGGAAAATAATATTGTTTACGTTATTAACATCGAATACGTACTTGTACATACTTGTCCAATACTTAGTCTTTGGTCCATGTATTATACCGTCCGTATTCTATCACACATTGTTGTATCGTGACAGCAATGATTGTTGCCTTCTCCAAGTTGCTTGTGAACTTGAGGGCAATTAGTTAAGAAAACTTTATATTTCTTATCCCATTTTTTTACAAATATGCTTTTCTATACTTTACTACAATAGAAAACGGTACAATTCTTTTACAATACGTCTGTACAATGATAATGCTTGTATAGGTATTGTTAACGTTTCTTATTATATGTATAAAGTCTCGTCTCGTTAACAACCTACAACATCATCTATCTTGAAAGCAAGATTTATGTACTTAAATACCTGTATCTTATATAAAAAATCTCTTAAATTAAATGCTGTTCGTCGGTAGGCTCATTCGTTTTATTAAATGTGTGGAATAGTCCGTATAACGTATTTAGAGAAAGTAAAGAAAATTTGGACGCAGGAAAGCGGCGTATCGGGTCTCGTAAAAATAACATTATTTATCGAAGATGATAGATCTCTTCCTAAATTTGTTTAAGATTGCTCAGGGAAAGGGAATTGCCGAAATGATAAGAAATAAAAAATTGTGACTCTCTCGTGAAATCAAACTTAATAAAAAAGCCAATTTATCTTGAATGCTTCAAATATCCAGATATAAAACTATATTAAGTTCTATCGCTGGTACCTATTTGTTAAACATCAAATAAAAATCGTTTTGTCTAGAGAACAACAGTTCCACCGTTATTAGAAAATGATCAAAAGATAATGAGCAATACCATACATCGGAGAATTGTCATTCTATTGAATAAAACACCTTTCTCCGTTAATACGAGTTTAAAGAGTTACACAGTTTGGAAGTTATGCGGGAAAAAATAAACCTACATATACCGGTCAAAATTATACTGATTATAATCCTACGCCGAAGTCGGGTACGAAAAATTAAAGAAACGCAGCTATGTTTTTAAAATGTCTCGTCGGAGCATCTCCCGCCACACAGATGGCTAGCCGAAGCGTAATAATAGCGAGCGACTTGAAAGGACAATTATTTTCCTTCATTTTTGCGAGAAGATGACGCAGAAAAAATAAAGCTGTTTTATCATTGATGTATTATTTTAGAAGATATGGTACCTTGTAACATCGCAATCACAAAAATTGTGCTTAGCGCAACTACATGCAGAGAAATTCACACATCTGTTATCACACTTGCAATAAAATTCATCAAAAACTGTTCTCTATTTTCACCGGAAAATGAGCCGTATTGGCAATACCGAGATGTTCTCTACGTTATTTTCCGCCAGCGACTAAGACGTACAGGATCCATGGACTCCATTTGGCAGGCTGAACTATTTTGAACAGTCAAGTATCTCCTTCTTATTGGTAATGTCTTTGTTTTTTATATTTTATTCAAAAAAGTTGGAGCTATAAGTTATTCAGTCTGAGAAATATTGGATTTCGAGTTTTATAAAGTTATATTTTTCTCGACTTGTGGTGTCTTTTGGGGATTCTCAAATTTAAGCGTGAATATTGTTTCTATGTTGTGCATGATTTTTCAAGCGTCATAATTTTAATTGATTTTATGGCGTTAGCCGCACTACAGCGGGGCGGTGCGGCGCGACAGTTTTTCCTCCTGCCACGACGCACCGCTAAAGAGCCGTTCATGCTTTACAATGAAATAAAGTAAATCTCAAAGTCCAGTAAATTAATGTGTCAGTAAAATTCGCGGTTACAAATCCCAAGACTCGATTGGCCCCACAAATATCTTTTCTTTAACTTCAATCACCTTAATCCGATATTCCCAGAAAATCTTCAGAGTTCAAATTCCGTGAGCAGGGTGGCTATTCTGTGACGACAAACTCATATTCGACGCGTAAATTTTCAGTTGAAATGCCAATTGTCAAAACAACATTTGACATTTCACCAGAAAATTCACGCGTCGAACTTGAGTTTGTCGTTACGGAATAGCTACCCTGGAGACAAATGGATGAAGCGGTCAAGACTGGCGGAAATGGCTTCCGAATTAGAAATAACCGGGACTTTGGGGGTTTACGAGGGATTCGCCGGTGCTATAAAAATGGTAATATGACCCAGATTATTACAATCGGGACAACGGCTATTGTAAATTATTTTTTGTATGAACCAAATTTCATGAATTTGTAAACACTCGAGGGGTTGTAAGTATAATGAGCAATACAAGCCTCTGTAGATTACATATACATTGTAATGTACATAATATGCTTCTCGCAGCAAGTGTTATACAGGATGTTGGATATATCCTGGGACATTATTTTACACACGGCTACCTAATCCCAAACAAAGCAGAGCTTGTACTATGGAACAGATAACTGATATTACCTACTACATATACTACTTTTTGTTTGTAAATATATACTTATTCTTAATTACACCCAGACTCGGGACATGCACACATATTCATACACGCAAATGCATGTCCCGGGTAGGAATCGAACCCGCGACCTGCAGCGTGAAAGGCCGAATCTAAACCGACCACGCCAACCGTCAAAAACATACTGTATAAACAAGGTACGATTTTATTTTACGTTCTCTTTGCAGCCTACTCAAATATTCTCTTTACAAAATATTTATCATAATTAATTAAGTATAATTACCGACATTATAATTTTAGTAACGCCGTCATCGTTAAATAAATCAGATTAAATTTACATCTGGATTGCGTCCGGGAAAATTCACGTTTCCTAACTAATTGGAGATTAAATTATTTGACCGTAATTTTAATTTATGGTAATATCGACTTATTGGGGCTAGATTAATAAGGTAAAGATTATTAGATTAGAGCATGAATAAAACAAAATAAATGTATTTATATTACAGATAACAAATATTTACATAAAATAATAATTTAAATATTTACTTTTTTTTTTATCAACCTGTGTTGTCCCACTGCAGGGCAAAGGTCTCCGTTCCCTTCCTCCACTCCTCCCTGTTTATGGCAATACTGGGCCCACAGAGTAAAGACTAAAGAAAGAGGTGCCCTTATTGTATGAAAAAAACGTGGTCATTGTTTTTTCATTTTCATTTTACTATTTACCGGTAAATAGTTGAACTACTCGCTTCGTTTTATGTCGATGTTAGTACTAGGCCGACCACTCGGCCGACTTGCTTAGGGCCAGTCCCCTTAGTAACTGGTCCATGACTGGGCCATTCCTTCAAGTAGGAGTCTAACTCATCCCGCCATCTCCTTCTGGGCCTGCCGCGATGCGGTTTGCCGTTTACTAATTTATTATACTTAAACTAAAAACCTATCATACAAATCCTAGCTGCATGCTATGGTAGCAAGAATACGGTTGCGGGTTCGATTGCCGTTAGAGGCAAATTTTGGAAACGGCCTTTTCGTGTTTTGCCCTGCCCCCTAGCCAAGTGGCTTCGTCTACGAGCGTTTCTACAAATGGCTACGCTTAAATGTAAGGAAATGACATTACAAGTCGATAACTAGATCACGTGACTTATGTCATTTCCATACATGAAACGTAGCGATTTGTAGAAACGCTCGTAGACGAAGCCACTTGGCTAGGGGGGCTGGTCTGGGTGTTACTCGGATCGCCCCCAGTCCATTTTATGGTAGCCATATAGTAAAAGCGTAGCTTAGTTTGGGACCATACAGTGTGATTGTCTGGCGATATTTATTAATTTATAGAATAGCACTTTTGCTATGGATGCTCTAGGACGTGCTGGGCGGTAGGTACCAAAGAATTTGTAAAAAAGAGTTGGCGGTACAGTACTTGACTTAGCTTGCACCCATGGACCAATTACTAAGGGGACTGGCCCTAAGCAACTCGGCCGAGTGGTCGGCCTAGTACTATCATCGACATAAAACGAAGCGAGTAGTTCAACTATTTACTGGTAGATAGAACAATGAAAATGAAAAAACAATGACCACGTTTTTTTTTATACATATATCTAATAAGGGCACCTCTTTCTTTAGTTTTTACTCTGTGCCTTGCACCCCATAAGGGCGGCATGTTGCTCGAGAGTGTATTGAACCTGCTCCAGAATATCAATCATAATTGGGGTCGACGGGTGTCACAACGCGTCCAACTGGTGAAATTAATTATAGGAGAAAATTGCTTCCGAAATTCATAATTACCTATGTAGTTCTTTTTTGACGACAAAGTTTGAACCTTGACCGATCGCTCGGGTTGATTGCGGTTGAGTTGCGGTTTCGATTCCCAATGGTAAAATATCCAGAAATTGTCAGGAATAGTCTTCAAGTCGGCTACGTGCGTGTGGTGCCTTTGGTGTTGAAAGTATCTTAGGTTTTTTTTTTATTCAGTAATAGGCAAGTATTTGACCACGAACTCACCTGATGGTCAGTGACGATGTGATCTACGATGGAGCATACTTGCCTAGACAGACTTGCAATTATTTTGGAGTTATAGGTAACAATATATATATTTTTGAAATGTGCTCATCAAGCTCTTTCATTTGATACCCCACGCGGTTTTATTAAAAAATGTTTTATTTTTAATTAATGACATTATGTCCTCTAGAGGGCGCCATATGCAATTTTATGTGACGTCACATAGCCTATAACCAGCGCGCCATTAAGCCGCTTCTAACGATACCTCATTTGTCAAATTACGACAAGTAGTTTGGAAGTTAGGTGGGAACAGACGCACATACATCCATACATACATACATACATACATACATACATACATACATACATACATACATACATACATACATACATACATACCGGTCAAAATCATAACCCTCCGCCGTAGTCGGGTAAAAAGTAAGTTTAAAAACTAAAACCCGACTACTGAAAATCGAGCTCTAAAAAGTATGAAACAAGAAAATATTCTTATCTGGAGGATAGCCGTGGTCCGTGGTCATATGCCATTTTGCCCTAAAGGACTTACACGGAGTCGGGTTTTAGTTTTTATTTCATTATATATTGCCCTGTAGGTCTTTAAGTACCTACTACATTTTATTGCAAACTGGATTTAATCCTATCTTGTTTATAACAGGAATTAATAATTATTTATCGATGATCTGGTTGAAACTGGGAGCGCCCCAGTCTATTTTACGTTACAGTATCCAATACAAGCGTTGGGGTAGTTATTTGGTCCATTTCAACCATAATATATGACTTTTCATGGCTTCAGGTAATTAATCCAGGATTTCAGTACCACATAAATTGAATTAACCTTCGATTATACAGTTGGGTATTTCGTACGAGGATCTTCTGAAATAACTACATATATCTATGATCAACGGAGGATTTGGTGCCGCGTAAAATAAACTTAAATTTCCGCAACAATATGTTAAACAACCTGCATCGTAGCGCTCTAATCTGAGCATCTAGTTTAAGGCCATAAAGTTCAAATTTCAAATCTACATTCAGATTAGTTGAACTATATTAATTTAGTTGAATAATAAACATGTTCGCAGATAATCTTCAATATTGGTTGGAGTTGTGTGTTATTATATAGTTACGGGATTTATAATAATCCTGGATGAGCGATTGAAGCGGCATTTCCTGGTGTTGGTTTGTTGATGAGAAAAGTTGTTGGATTAAAACATGCTGTGTTCAAGATGCATGTTTGCTGAGTTCAACATAACTCAAGGACAAGATAATTATGGCATTATAGGTTGTACATTTCTGACCTAGTGGAAAGAGTGTTTCTTATAATAACCAATAACTTACCTACATGATTTTCGGGATTAATTATTAAAACGAAACTCATATTTGGTATAAGTATCATCTTTTATTAATTAGTATCACATTTATTATTAACAATCTAACATATACAGAGTGTTGGGTAAGACGAGAGACGTATTGACGGAGGGTATTCAGTATTTAATTCTCATTATAAATATGTAAAACTCAATAAAATACGAATTAATGAAATATTCACGAATAAAAGTATGAAAGAGAAACGGATAATGATCTATTACATGGTTAAATTCCCTTTGATAAGACAGCTCAAAGTCGCTTACTACTTTTTGCAATATTTTTATTAAGATATTCTGTAATTTATTAGGGTTTTGTTTTATTAATAACTTTTAGTTATGTTGTCCTGAATTTGTATATACTTGAATACGTCCCTCGACTAACAAAACAGCCTGTATTTTTTAACATCGATCAATTACTCTAACATATGCCATATATAAACATACATAAGCTATGTACAGGGTTTGGTCCGTATATTTCATTGATAATATTTTATACATTGCGATATACGTATTCATATCTTTATGTATTACTAGCTGTCCCGGCGAACTTCGTGCCGCCTCATAATTAATGTTTTATTTACTTATTAGCCAAAAAAGAACCTTCCCCCCCGTTCCCCCGTTCGTCGTCTGATCTATTCCTTGCCCGTGTCGCAAATAAAGGATTATGTACCACCATAGAATAAAAACGTCAAAAATATCAAGTTTATTGTATGGGGACCTCCTTTATTTTGAATAATTATTTTATTTTTAGTATTATTTGCTGTTGTAGCGGCAACAGAAATGCACTTTCTGTGAAAATTTCAACTCACTACCTATTACGGTTCGTAAGATACAGCCCGCTGACAGATGGACGGACAGAGTAGGCTTAGTAATAGAGTCCCACCCCCTTTATTTTTAAATTTTATTTTATTTTTAGTATTTGTTGTTGTAGCGCTAACACGCTACGGATACCGGCTTAGTAATAGAGTCCCGTTGGTACCCTTTGGGTACGAAACCCTAAAAATAGCTAAATTGGTCGAAGAGCTACTGGTCCATGGGAGACATCATGAAGGGCAACCTTCCACTGACACATTGACATGTGTATCCCGCCCGTTCTTACCTACGGCGCCACTGTGGGCTGAAAATCGAGCTTCATAGTACATTATTTTTTTTTCTCTTTATTTTTATTTTTTTTGCTTTTGATAAGCTTCTAATGCCTTCAGCAGTCATATATAAGGAATATAATTTCGTAGGTCTACTAAATTATATTTAAATAAATTAAAATGTTGTATGGCCCAAAACTAATAAATCCAAATAACTTCAAAACCGCTGTGTTAACCGTTATATCCTTACAGATGGCTGTTTTACCGATTATTTGTAATTTTTTTGCGTATTTTATATAACGGTAAAAACTGCGGTTTTTTTTAAAAATAAATTAGCTATACAAAAAAAGTTTGAACTAAAATTTGTACTTATATATGCTATATTAGTGTTTCTCTAAAATACAGACACTTCCCTGCAAAATTTCAAGTTTATAAACCCATTGGTCCGCATGTAAGTACAAATTTTAGTATAAAATATTTAATAAAAAAACCGTAGTTGTTACCGTTATATAACATACACCAAAAAATTACAAATAATTTGTAGAACAGCCATCTGTAAGGATATAACGGTTAACACAGCGGGTTTGAAGATACATATTTGGATTTATTACTTTGGAGCTTGAACAAAGTAACAAAATGGACTCGCAACACGCATAATTCAACGAACAAAATGTTCTGTCAATTCTTGGGGGAGGGGAGGTAACCACTACATTAAAATTGACGCACACTTACTCAAAACATTTTGTGTCATTATAAACGCACACGTAAAGAAATGTGCAACACTAGTATATTTTACGCACACTAAAAGATCTAATACGTCAACATACAAAATTTTACTACCGTAGGACCATCGGTGTAATAGGGTGAATACCACTATCGATATTTCTAATTAGCTATATCGATAGTTTCATATACTCATTATTACATTTATAGCTGTCATTATAATCTACTGAATTATACTGAATTATCTCTACTGAAACAGCTGAACAAGAAATAATGAGTAACTCACGAGGCGTAAATATTCAACGGAAACAAGATGATTCCGGGTACATCCCAATTCAGTTCCTTGAAAATGAGATTATCTAAAAAATAAGTACCTAATGTTCCCAAATAAGCTGTTTCATCCCCCCCCACTCCCACTCGACCAGCGCCATCTGCTGCCACTGGCCTGGCTGATATCTTTTGTTAGGTAGGTACGTATAAACGTAATAGGTATTATTATACTAATGTCATCATCATCATCATTTCAGCCAAAAGACGTCCACTGTTGGACATAGGCCTCTCCCAAGGTTTATTATACACTATATATATTATATTTTGATCGATACCGGTCTGCAATCATAAATAAACACTACTACAACACTGTTCAAATCAAAAAGTATATATGTCGAGATTAATTCTTGCAACACTGACTAATACGACTGAATAATTTTGATACTTGATTTATTATTTTCCATATTATTTATTATTCATAATGCAAGCGCAAGCACTTTTAAGTTTTCTTTGATGTTGGTCAATAAGATAATATTTGTTATACATATATTTATGCCATATGTGATTCATCGCCTCAGTAGCAGACGCTGCCTGCTTCTGGGTCATATGGACCCGGAGCAGTGTCAGGTTCGATTCCGTTTATCAAGATCAAGAATTTATCGAGATCGTATTTATCTGAATTGTTTCGATAGTGGGTGTTTTTGTTTCAACATGAGTTAGTTATTTTTTTTTGTATTTTAGGAAAATAAAACAAACATATCATAGCTACTGCGTTTTTTAATTATTTTTTTATTTTAATCTTGGTCTAAATATTCCACTCCTGATAAATCCATATATTGGCGTGGGCCTGCCGCTGCCTCATCAACTCATCATCATCAGTCTCCACAGCATTGCTGTCATCTTGAAGATTTATTATTAATCGATTAATGTCATCGTAAAGAGCAATTTTCGACTATTCTTCTAACGGTACCTGAAAAATAAAATAATTCAATAAAAGATAATTTCTTTAATGCTTTAAGATTATTTGTTTATTTAGTAATTAAGTAACGATGTTAACTGACAAGCAAACATAGAAAAATAAAGCAACCTTAGTTTATGTATTGGTCGAGATGAAAGCAACACATAAAAATAATACCAAGTATCAAGTGTGTTCAATCGAATGTACCTCTAAGCGATCAATGTATATTTACTGAAAAACCTGTAAACTGAAGCTTTGAGCCTGCCTTTGTATACAATAAACACATTATTTGACTTAAAAACTGTAAAATAAACTGCTTATATACCTATAATATCAGCGGTTCTTTGGTAAACATGGTCGAGTTCTGACAAAATATTTTGCACCTCAAATTCCGCGAGACACCGCCTGTAAACTTTGTGAATCACCTCTCTTGTTGAATTACTAATGATTTATTCATTGTAAATCGTTTTTAACGTCCTGCGACTGGTTTATCACCGCGTAATTCAGTATTTATCCGTTTGTTTACAAAGTTCAAATACTTGACAATTATTTGACAAATAAAAAATACAGTTGCCAGGGTAGAAAAGATTCGTCTATGGTCACAGTAGACTATTCGATTAATTCGTACTCGATTAATTGTATCGATAATGTTTTCGATTCTTATGACATTTAATATTTTAATGAATTTAATAGAAAACTTGCATTAATTACATCAAAAATACTTACATATGAAATGTTACCCCATCTTTTTGTATATTACTATTTTTTGTAATTTCTTTGCACATGTTTAATGGGACAATTCGGCATTTTTCACGGAGCACCTTACACCGCGAAAACGATACTTACTCTGATCAAATCGATTTCGAAAACAGTTTTTATATACGTGTCAGAGATTTTTGGTCTAGTACCTATAAAAAAAAGCTAGAGGGGAAGATCATGCGATGCGCATCCTGAGTTAATACATCCATGCTTTGGAGCCATACAACATTTACATTTTTTATTTTATTTATTTAGTATACCTATGAAATTACATTCTTCATATATATTCATGACTGCTGAAGGCATTAGAAGCTTATGAAAAGCAAAAAAAATATAAAAAAGTTTAAAGTACTATGAAGCTCGATTTTGAGCTCACAGTGCGGCGCCCAGACATGGTCACTAACCGAGGCTCAGAAGTCCAAACTGAAGGTTTGCCAAACAGCAATGGAGCAGCATTTTGGGTGTTAAACATACTGATAGGGTGCGGAACACCCAGCTGCGTTCCATGACCCTTATCGCGGATGTAGGAGCGAAAACAGCTACATTTAAGTGGACCTGGGCGGGTCACCTGAGCCGAATGAGCTCAGAAAGGTAGGCCAAAGCAATCACCGAATGCGGTCCCAGAGCACGACCGTCGTCGCCGACGTAGACCCAAAAAACAGTGCCGCGGTGACCTCGACGCTCATTTAGACGGGTGGTATGAGAGAGCCTAAGACCGCGATGGATGGAAGAAGATGGGGAGAGACCTTTGCCCAGCACTGTTATGTGCACAACGCAGATCTATTTCTTCTGATGAATTGCCCATGAAATAAATTTGCAGGAATTTATAGTCGCCATCCGCCATCTGACACCGGCGTTCATTACGCCATCTATTGAAAGTAATTTGAATCATACGTAAAATATGGGTTTTTAACGCTTTCCGGGCAATTTTTCCAATTTTTTTAAATGTATGAACCTTCCTAGAACTTCACGGAATAATCTAAAAAAAAAATCATCTAAATTGGTCCAGCCGTTCTCGCGTCAAGTAATGACATGAAATAGGGATTCATTTTTATATATATAGATTATGCACGTATGAACTGTGTTATGGAATAATGCACCAAGAATATAAATTTTATAACATAATATGTGGACTGGGCCAGCGTGGTGGATTATAGCCTGAATCCCCCTCGCATTGAGGGGAGGCCCGTGCCCAGCAGTGGGACGTTAAAAGGGCTATATTATTATTTATTACTAGCTTTTGCCCGCGACTTCGTCCGCGAAGGATATAAATTTAAAAAATACCGTTTCCGTTTGCTGGAACCCAACTCCCGTATCCTGGATATCCCGAATCCTGTATGTCATATCCCTGATTCTGTATCTCATATCCCTGATTCTGTATCCCGTATCCCGTATCCCGTATCCCGTATCCGTATCACGCATCCCACATCCCACATCCCGTATCCCGTATCCCGTATCCCGTATCTGTATCCCGTATCACGCATCCCGTATCCGTATTCCGCATCACGCATCCCACATCCCGTATCCCGTTTCCGTATCCCGTATCACGCATCCCACATCTCGTATCCCGCATCCCGCATCCCACTACCCGTATCCATTATCCCGTATCCCATATCACGTATCCCGTATCACGTATCCTGTATCCCGTATCCCGTAACCCGTATCCGTATCTGTACCCCATATCACGCATCCCGTATCCCGTATCCGTATCCGTATCCCGTATCACGCATCCCGTATCCCGTATCCGTATCTCGTATCACGCATCACACATCCTGTATCCCGTATCCCATATCCGTATCCCATATCACGCATCCCACATCCCGTATCCCGCATCCCACATCCCGTATCCCGTAACCTGTATCCCGTATCCCGTATCATGTATCCCATATCCAAAATCCCGTATCCCGTATCCCATACCCCGTATAATTTTCAAAAACGCTATTTTTTTCTTAAAGACACCTAATCACCAATTTTCATAATACTAACTACAAAAATGACGATCTTCCATACAAACTTTCATCCCCTATTTGACCCCCTTAGGGGATGTATTTTCAAAAACCCTGAAATTAATATTGTTTATCTTTTAAAAGTCACCTAATCACCAATTTTTATGATTCCAACTTTAAAAAAATGACGAACTTCCATACAAACTTTCACCCCCATTTTAACCCCTTAGGGGTTGAATTTTCAAAAACGCAGCAATTCAAGTTTTTTATTTTTAAAAAGGAACATAAACACCAATTTTCATAATTCTAACTTCAAAAATGACGAACTTGCATACAAACTTTCATCCCCTATTTAACCCCCTTAGGGGTTGAATTTTCTAAAATCGCTTCTTATTGCTTGCCTACGTCACAAAATATATCTACTATCCAAATTTCATGTCTGTAACTTCAGTAGTTTCGGCTCGGCGTTGATGAGTCAGTCAGTCAGTCAGTCAGTCAGTCAGTCAGTCAGCATTTCCCTCTTTATATATTAGTATAGATTTACACAATTCTTGTTTATTACTAAAGTTGTATGATATATTTCGTATACTAGCCCATATTTAAACATAATATAACATATATGTTTAACTAGATAACACGTACAGTTATTAAAATGTAAGATATTTATGATCATATGTTACAACTAGGGTAGATAGTTTAAAGTGGAATTTTACCCTGATGTAATTATAATTAAAATTATTACTCCACTATCATAATTTTATCCGTCTCTTAATATAGTCTATTATAATCGTTAATATCAACGTTTAAAGTCAATGAGCCCGTGACGATGCAGCATCTCCATGGAGAGGGCGTGCGCGGGCGCGGTTCGGCGCGAGGACCGCGTCACGTGGCTCAGCTGTGTCGTCTGCGCACGAGTCTCGATGCCGCGCGGAATGTGCGTGTTGTGGCCGTGTCCGTTGTAGCGGAGGTTGTTCATCTATGGATCGAAATACGAAATAAAAAAATCTACTTACAAAAGAAAAAAGTCGACTTCAAAATCCGTAGAGGACAAAAGGGACAAAAATTAAAAAAAATACTATATTATTACTATTTGGAGTCGGTGCCAATCTTTTTCCTACTGAGTACTGAGCACCTACTCCAAATAGTAAAACCAAGATACGGTATCATTATTGATACATACGTTTTTTTTGTTTTGTTATTATTACTTATTATTAATAGAAAAATAATAAATCCTGCAGATACCTCCGATACCGTTTGGCACTGTAGTATATTACCGGAACCTAATACTCCAACGAGCCAACTAGGCCTCGGGTGGAATGCCGCTTCCCCGCCCACACACCGTCCGCACACCCGCCATCGCCTGCGTCTTCCCGCCCGCAAACCGCCCGCACACCGCCACCGCCTTGTTGTGCGGGTGACGTCACATTTGATAAGCGCCTAATTGGCTTGGTGAAGTAGTTTGTTAATTCTGTAACTTACCTGTAAGTAACACCTTTTGTGTGGTTCATGGTACAGCTCGTAGTCGCTCGACGACCCTTCCGGTTTCTGTCCGCAGCGCCACTGTGGAGGAAATAACGTTTATAAGGCCCGCCATATACATACGGAAAATTCCGTACGGAATTCCGTTTCAAAACATCGAATTGGGGACTCCGAACGCAGTAAATCCATCCAAATGTATGGACGTATCACGTTCGGAAGGGTATACTCGGAAACCCCGATTCGATATTTCGAAATGGAATTCCGTACGGAAATTCCGTATGTATGTGGCGGCTCTAATATAACAGCTCGGAAAGTACCTCGTTGCTTTTTAAAAATTATACAGAATGTGCGTCATTAATATCGTACAAATATGCGGGCTGAAAAAGTGTTTGAAAATCCATTGTTAACACGCTGAGCAGGCAGAAAAAAATATATGAAAATCAATTGTTAAACGTTCTGTATTTTTTTTTATTTTGGGAATACCAGTGACCCTCGTTTGTAGTCGGTCACTTTCATCCCTCGGTGAACAATGTACTATTTAACACCTATCTCAATACTATCTTTACTTACTATACTAACTAATTACTATCTTTATTAATTACTTTATAAAATGTAAATTAATAACATAGTTAAGAGAACTATCTTCTCACAACGTCCAAATTATTCAGTCACTTAACAAGTACTTCTCGCGACTTAGTTCGCGTTGTGTGAGAAAAAGATTTTATCTATAAGTACTGCAGAAGGATCCCTAACGTAAAGTAACCCGTGATAATGTAGAATTTAAGTAAATACGACGATCCTCCTCTTTCCCGTCAAAAAAAAATACACACGTATTTCATTATTTTAATTATTATTATGTATCTCTTTTAGTCCACTCGGGCTATACCCGGATTTTTAGAAGGCTTGCGCGGGGGCATGGGTCCAACACGTAGAGGCCCCTAGAGATAAGTTTGATGTTATATAAGGCACCTATTAGGGTCAACCACTGCAGATGATGAGACACTTACACCAGCTTGACCCCAGCAGGTGCAGGAATAAAGTGAACACACTCCGAGATACGGCAGTATTGGTCAAACAAATTCCACCCCTATTCCTGAAAACCCCGTGAATATGAAATCTAAATCACCAATTCTAAGAAGATCTACTGGAGCTTCCGTCATGGGTAATTATGAATCCCTTTTTATTTTAAAATCCCTAATTATTAAAGCATTTTCCTGGACCATGAAACGCAAGATTTTCATCAAGTGGACCGTGGATAAACTTCTCCGTGCCGGCGGCAATAACCTTTGTATGTAATGAGATGATTTCCTTGTCAATAATAGAGTTGTTTTAGGGAAATGGGAAAAAAATATTTTGTTTTTACAAAGAAAAAATCATGTAGGTTCCCTATCTACACATGCATGGTACCTACCTTGATAATAAAGGTCCACCAAGTTTTACGTGAACCCTACGACACTTTGAAACACGTTTTACCAAATTACACTTTATCCAAGAGACATTGCATTCTCTACGTGGTAGAAGACGTATTATGGGAACTATCTGTAGGGGCCACATTATGCCCACCATCTGTTTCCATTGCTCTCCCTGCATAGCTGATACCTAATTTTAGTGAATAAATGTACTTCCTAATATTTTCTAACCTTATTGAAAATATTTTACGATATACATATTTGTATCATGACTAGATGGGATCCATTTTTTGTGACTAAGGTGGGAAACAAGCGTACGGCCCGCCCGATGTTAAGCAGTTACCGTAGCCTAAATATGCAATACCAAAGGCATAGCTCGCATGTTGACAACATGAAGGGGAATGGGGCAGGAGTCCTGACCTGAGAGACTCCTGACTCAGCACTCATCGTACGAAACACAGCTGCAATAGCTACTTTACGCCGATCTTCTGTGAGAGGATGGTCGAGACAGCCCATGTATGAGCTGCAGTCAATTAGCTCTATCAACAATAAAACGTATTCCACAGTTATGAAATTTTGTACCTCCCGTCTGCGTTTGTAAAAGCAATAGATTGCAAATCAGATTTCCGTTTTCAGCGAATGGAAATGGATGGTATAAATCAGGGTGGAAATAGGTACATTGATCTATCTGATGTAACTAAAAGGCCATTATTGGATTTTTGATGAGATAAAGATGAATGAGATGCTGATTATTCGATGGTATTATAGGACATTACCCTTAGTAGGTTTCATGTAATTTAGGAACATTGTCATCATATAAGCCTTCTTTTATTCGCTATCCCATGCTAATCTCACCAGATCTCACCAATATATTTTTTCCCGTAATGTTCAAAATATATTGTTACAATCTCATTTCAATTCATATTGGTACTTGATTTGTATGTATTGCAACACCATTTGTATGTATACTAAATTATATTGCCAGTAACACACTACGTGCGCGTGTGCGTGCTCGTGAAATTAAATATCCTTCGTGAGATTGCTTCTTTTTTTTCGTTTGAGGTCTGTAATCGAACAATTTATTGCCGGGGATGAGAAATGTAGACTTTTCTTTCATTAATGTGAACCAGAACTTATATTTATTTACCAAATTTGTTTTATTTCACAATTATTTATATTTTATTTTTGCCCAACTCTCTACTTATTACCAAATTGTTTTAGTAATTTAGTTTCCAGTACTAGTCAATATCAAGTAGTAAACAAATTACGGCAAATAACTAAGCCAGACATTAGCAAAAAGCCGAGCTAAAACAGGATGTTTACACCAAGTCTAGACGAGGGGAGGTGGGATCAGTCATGTGTCATCTACATCATATTGTACGCTTAAGTTATGCGTGAAAATACACACCACAAATAAATTAAATCACTTCATAAATCGTTAAATAAGTTGGGAAGATTTTATGACGAACTTTTGTGATGTGAGTGCGAACCTTTTTTCGTCTTGTTATTATTGCTTCTATAATCTGCTACGCTCCTTCCCTTACTCAAATTGGCTAAGATCATTCGAAAAAATATTGCGATACTTTCCTCCATATTAAGATTCCTAAGCAAAAAATCCAGCCTATTTATTTCTTTAATTTACGTTCAGGATTTATTTTAATAAGAACGGGATTGATGCTCCAGGTTTGTTCAAAGTAAATAATCAAATTATAATGTAATATATGTATATATGTATATATATGTTATATGTGTATGTATTAATGTAATTCGTAAATTGCTATCGGGTTTATTACAAACGACAGCCCCGTTGATTGGAACACTATTGATCAATGAAATTTAACTATATTAAATCATTGCTACTGATTAAATTATTTCTGACAGCTTTCTGACCCGCCTCAATTTGCCACCCTGTTAGGCACATACAAATATACCATGACCTAAAATGTGAGCATACAAAGGAGGGAACGAATGATGGGCTGCGCAATTACGTACGTAATTAACGCACGATCACATACGTATAAAGCATAGGCCGTAGATTAACTCCTTATTTGTTTAAGGCAAATAACATTCAATATAAAAAAAATATTCATTTATATAGTATTGGTTCGTAGATCTATTTTAGAAAAATAATTCAAAGTATCAAAGTATTTTGGTAACAAATATTAACGCGGTTTAAATTAAATAGCAATTCGCAATCTGCGTATTTAAAATGTAATGAAAACTTCGTGGATAAATAAATCAATTTGGATTTATAAATTGAATAATTTATGTAGCTATGCCGATTTCATTTAAAACGAGCACCATGCTCTTGTGAAAGATTATACTCGAATGGCGGCGTCTTCATCAGGCGCATGCCTCGCCCGAGCAATCAGTTTTGACGTTGGAACGTAAGGACACAATGTCATAATATGAGTGCTCGGGTGAGGCATGCGCGCCATATGGACACATCTAATAGAAAAGAAAGAAATAAATAGTTCTACTATTTGGAGTCGGCGCTCATCTAGGCACCGACTCCAATCATGGAACTTTTTAATTATTTCTGGCCTTTCCGTAAATCAGTTTTAAATCTGTGAAATACGGCTATTGTCATTTTTATTGGGCTCCAATTGAAATCCTCCTCTAATAAGTACCTAATTAATGCCTGCTAGGCGTCGAACATACTTTGGATTATTTCTTGACTTAAGTGTTATGTGAGTGGTGGTAATTACCGTGAACTTGGTCTGCTGACACACGCCTCGCCCACACAGCAGCTTCCGGGCCGACCGTTGGAAGTTCCGCGTCATCAGACAGTATACTATCGGGTTGATGGCCGAGTTCGCGTGCCCTGAGGGAATATAAGATAATAATTATGTGTCTTACTCTTATGTGGAAGTGGATAATTTTCCTCCAACTCCTCCTATCCTTTCTTCTGATTAAATTCGTGCGGGTTCCAAGACAACTTAGCTTGTCCCCGGGACTCGTCGAGGGTCAAACCTTGACGTCATCGTTGGACACTATTGTCGATCCTGGCTTACAGGAGTAATAGTGGTGGGAATGTGTGGCGGGCTTACTCTTATGTGATAGGTAAGGTGAATTACATTCAAAAATTCTGGAGGGGCTAGTGAGATAATCTGTACAAAAAAACTCATCCTCAACAAGACAATGAAAAAGCTGTTTACAGGTGACCAATATTCTATCTACATGACTAGCTAAAAGCAACAACTCTTCATACTATTTTATCGACATTTTATCTATAGTAGCAGTGGTGGTACAGCCAAGCTGTAGCCAATTGACTGCAGCTCATATGCGGGCTGGCTTGACCGGGGTAGTACCCCTCACAGACGATCGGTGTATAGTAGATATTATAGCTGCGTTTCGTACGATGAGTGAGTGAGCCGGCAGTCCAACCCCTTTCCTTCTGTCTCACTTCCCTTCAGACCGACAAAGTGCGAGCGATACGTTTGGTATTGCCCATAGAGATTTTAATTAGAAGTGACGCTCTTAGTAGATATCTCTATGAAACAACGCGTGGTCATTTTCCCGGGATGCGTGGCATCTATCTACTGGTAAATAGCTGAACTACTCGCTTCGTTTTATGTCGATGTTAGTACTCGGCCGAGTTGCTTAGACCCAGTCCCCTTAGTAATTGGTCCATGGTATTGCCAGTATCAGGCTACGGCAACTACTTAAGATTAGGTGATTTTGAAGTACTGCTGCATTGCTAGCTCTTACCTATAAATAAGGCATAAGGCAAATACATGCTCAAGGCCTTGGCATTGACGAGGTTGACGTCGAGGAGCAGCTGCATGATGTTGTACGGCATCCAGCAGAACGCGAACAGCACCGCCAGCAGCAGCAGGATCCACGCCACTCGCTTCCTCTCCTTCATCAGCCGGAGACCCTGGACAAAGTAAAAGTTTAAAATTCTATTTTCTGACAAATTAGCCTACGGGGACAAATTGGCATTTCATATTTTCGTTTATCTCGACAATCAGTTAGCGACTTCATTTGAGAAAATTATATAAGGGCGACCATTATTATTTCGAATAATGTGTACCTTTTTTAACCGTTTTTTTTATTAGCCTATTAACTGTCCCACTGCTGGGTAAAGGCCTCGCCTTTTCTCTTCCACAACACCCGATCCTGAGCCATTTGCTGCCACGTTCCGCCCGCAAAGTTGACCACATCGTCTCTCCACCTTCGCCTCGGCCTGCACTAACTGACTGTTCTAAGTTTCTAACCGTAAATTTACAATATATCTTAATAATAACTAAATGTCACACGAGTATACATAGTTTCCCAAATTGTCCCCTATTCAAGATTTTTCTACCTGTGTCAAGGATGTTACAAGTCTACTGGCTGCCTTTAGCAAAACATTACTTTTGTAAAGTTTGCGTTGTAATGCGCTTGACTTTGTTTTAGTTTTGTAGAAAAAAAATTTTTGCAAGTCAAAAATTATCAACTACAATAGGTAGGTTAAAAACATAGTTGGATATAAAGTAATATTATTCTTAATTTGAATTTGAAAAACCAGAGTTGTTATAACAACTTAGTTAAAACGAAACTATTGAGTAATCAAGTTTTTTATATAACCTTTTTAGTGTTTAAATATATTTTATCCAATAAAGAGGAACGTTCGAAATTAAAAAGGCACGGTTAGTCCGCCTTAAGAACTTATTACACCTTCCTAAATTTAGGCTACTTAATTTAGTCGTGACTGAATTTAGGCAAGTGTAATCGCATTTAGCAAGTTAGAATCCTAAATAATCAGAAGCTTAGTATTTAGGTTCTAAATTTAGTGACTAAATTTAGGAAGGTGTAATAAGCTCTTTATAAAGAGAGATTATCTATAGGGGCATCTCTCTCTATCTCCTTCTATTTTTGTTTTAGTCCATGGCACCATTAAAACCGTTCACAATCCAGACTAAACTACAATATTTATAGAACATATTTATCAATATATCTCCCCAACTCGCACAAAGCAACGAGAATGTGTACAAATGTTTTCGAAGATAAACAACATCAAAAGATTTGTTTCAAATATACTTCTTAACGCTACACCTGCCGGGAGTCGTAAAGCATTGTGATTCTTGGAATTTACTTTATTCGTATAACATTTTGAAGAAGCTTAACATGTTTTATCTATTTATGCTATTCATGTCGCTAAGCCATGAAACCCTTGTCTCCATTTATAGAAATTTTGATATTGGTGATAATCTTTAAAGGTGGTTAAATTTTATCATATTGTAAAGGAACCGTCTACCGTGGCTCATGAGAGGGTTTAGAAATTGCATTTGCAAACCATGCGTTATAATAATAATAATAATAATATCCTGGGACATTTTTGTACACACGGCTACCTGATCCCAAACTAAGCAGAGCTTGTACTATGGAAACCAGATAACTGATATTACTACATATACTACTTTTTTATTTGTAAATACATACTTAATATACATATACACCCAGACTCCGGACATACAGACATGTTCATGCACACAAATGCATGTCACGGGTATGAATCGAACCTACGACCTGCAGCGTGAAAGGCGCCTCCGCGCCAACCACGCTAACGGGCCCGTCGAATACTATAACGTATATCTTATTCCTTCCCCTTCCTCCATTCATCTCTATAACGAGTGACGGTGGGAGACTCTTTTGTTGCGAGTCCCTTTATCCCGCCATCACCTTCTGGTTCTGCCGTAATGTCGCCTGGTAATTCAGAGATCATTGTTTTTTTGCAAGGTTCTTCTGAAATGCGGCAGGAGTATCCAGCTATCGGTATCGGTGCTGTTGGAGCCGAAAGGTTCTAGAATGTCGGCCACGAGCCACCATGAGTCGTACTCTACCAAGCCAATTAGGCGCTCGAGTGGAATGCAGCTCCGCCCGCACACCGCCCGCACACCGCTACCTCCTTTTTGTGCGGGTGACGTCACATTTGCCAGGCGCCTAGTAGGCTTGGTGGTGTAGTAGGCCCGCCACATACATACGGAATTTCCGTACGGAATTCCGTTTGGAAATATCGAATCGGGGTTTCCGAACGCGATACGTCCATAAATTTGGATGGATTTACTGCGTTCGGAATCCCCGATTCGATATTTCGAAACGGAATTCCGTACGGAAATTCCGTATGTATGTGGCGGGCCGTAATGTGGGGCGGCCACATCACGCGGTGCAGGGTCGCTGTGGTTGTGAATGCTGGTTGGACAACTTCCGGTTGACAATTGCCTCACCTGTTGCATGCTGACGTTGCCTTCGTCGATGTCGAATGGCGGCCGCACCGAGCAGAGCGTGCGCCCCATGCATGCGTACGACATTATCGTTATTGATCCTGTACGATGAAATAACGAATTAGCACTATCAAATATTTATTTATATTTTGTATAAGAAACTACATTCTGATTCAAAAGACCAACCCCCGCTATTAAAGTTATCCAAGTACATTGACATTCTATGGGCCTATTTCGCCTGTTAATAAATAAATAAATTACAAAAGACTGCGAAATTAAATTAAAACTTCAATATTATCAAAGAGCTTTAACAAATAAAAAAAAGTAATGTACGGAGCTAGATAAAAGTTTAAATATCATTAGGAATATGACGCATTACGGATCTATTCAGTTGCCCGTTCTATTTTTAAATATAAGAGAACCGAGGCTCTAAGGGCCTCCACAGACTAGCTACTTTTAGCATCGGCGACCGGCGATTTTGTGACGTATCGATGCTGCGTCGCGTTTCTTCGAGCACGAACGAGCGAGACGCAGCATCAAAATCGCCGATCGCCGATGCTAAAAGTAGCTAGTCTGCGGAGGCCCTCATCTAGACGGAACTGATAGGTCGTAATATTTTATGTCCAATAATTTTAATACCTAATAGAGAAGTCGGGGTCACCCCGAGTGATTTTATCTGGAAAGTTTAGCCGTCCGACGCCGAACTATTCTCATTATACCTAGTTATACAAGTATTCATAAGTTTCTGTTACGATATTACTTTACTGGCATATTCCTTTCCTCCCATCGGAACATGATCATTATGATAATTATAAGTCAATTAAGTACATATTGGTGCAGATTCTGTTGACACAAATTGAATTTTGACGAAACTAAACCCTTTTTTCGTGCTTATCATGTTCGTATCATATTATTATGAGAGTGACAGAAATATTTTTAGATGGAATCAATATTCCCACAAACGAATTTGAATGTCGTGACAAGTAATATTAGTGGTGTTCATGATATTGGCTACAAATTACAACTAAACTAAATTTGACATGTCTAAAATTATTTCTGTCGTCCTTTACGATTGTGAAGGATGACAATACAGTTAGTTAAGTCATGTTTAGTTGTGTACCAACATAATCAGCCCCATTGTTTTATTATTACATGACTAGTTGTTCACAATGTGAACTGACCTTTGAAATTAAGGGAATTTCATATTTCCGCTTGAGCGAACAAGGGTGCGGTCACGGATATCGCAACAACAAGGGTCTGCTCTGACGAGACCGCAACTGAATACAATGGGTGTATAGTTAAACGTTTATATTTTTAATTTGTTAACATTTTTTATAAGTAAGAAGCCAGGGTTATTGCTTTTGACGTCTGAACACGTAGAAGTATAATGTCTTAACTGAAGGTTCGGGCGCGGCAGATTTTTTTGAGTGACTAAGATGCCAAAGATGTTAAGCAAGTACCGTAGCCTATAAATGTTAGCAACACCAAAGGCATCACTTTCACGTTTGCAACCTGAAAGGGGCTGAAGGGGGGGGGGTTGGGTCAGAGGGAGGGGAATAGAAGTGTTGTTTGTATAAGATGAAGCGTAGGATGTGCCGACACAAGAGACGCGTCCATATGTAAGCCTTCAAACCATTATGTAATAATCGACATAAATGTCCAACTAGTAAAAGTTCATGCGTAGGTAGTTAATATTATAACAAGACCGAAAAAACTAATAAGGATTTGTAGTAATAGGTATACTGCCCATCCGCCCACACCTTACACAACGGGAAATTACCCGAGAAAGCAATAATATAGCTCTCAACATGGAAAACATTACGGTACAATGTTTACACGATAGCAGGTACATTAAACAAAGGCGGAAAAGCAATAAGAAGTTCGCGGAAGAATCCTACGCCTGTCAACAGGAAAGTATTCGGATCATTGAAGTATTATTTGAGATATGATACCTCCTAACATTGCAATCACTAGACTTGTGCTCAGCGCACCACTACATGCAGCGAATGTCATCCATCTGTTATCGCACTTCGATTCGACAATCAATATAAAGATATTTTGATGCGTTTTATTCACCAGAAGATGAGCCGTATTATAATAAATAATAATAATTGAGCACTTTTAACGTCCCACTGCTGGGCACAGGCCTCCCCTCAATACGAGGGGGATTCAGGCCACAATCGACCACGCAGGCCCAGTGCGGGTTGGTGGATTTCACATGTCTAAAGACATGCAGGTTTCCTCACGATGTTTTCCTTCACCGTAAGCAAGTAATAATCATATTAAAGTTATGATTCACACATAGATTTCGAAAAATCCAGAGGTGTGAGCCAGGGTTTGAACCCAGGACATAAAGCTCGCAAGACGCGTGCTTAACCAATCGGCTACCACTGCTTCTGCTTCTGCTTTTGCTTGTATTATAATTACTAATAATTAATTCCGATAATAATTCCGATATGTTTTCAACATCGTCGTCGAGTCGTACTGTGTCCATGGACTGGGTTTAGTAGGGTATAGGTACTGTGCTATTTTTAGGGTTCCGTATCCAAAGGGTGCCAACGGGACCCTATTACTAAGCCTACGCTGTCTGTCTGTCCGTATGTCTGTCCGTCTGTCCGTCCGTCTGTCCGTCTGTCAGCGGGCTGTATCTCATGAACCGTAATAGGTAGAGAGTTAAAATTCTCACAGAACAACAACCGTTACAACAACAAATAGTTAAAATAAAATAAATTTAAAAATAGAGGGGGTCTCCATACAAGAAACTTGATATTTTTACACGACTGCCCAAAAAAAGGAGTGTATATGTGTTTAGGGTTCATGTATGTTTGTTTGTTTGTATGTATGTATGTGAGATTATTTATTCCACCATAACTTATAAATGCCTGAACGGATTTGGATGTATGGGGTATCGTTAGAATCCTTACATCATTCCGGGTAACACTAGGTATATTATTTTTGTAAAAAATCAATATGGCGGCATTATGGCTCAATTTTCAAATGTGAAAAAAATATTTTTTCTGCCATTATTCCAATATGGGTATCAAATTGAAGGCCTTGATGAGCATATTACAAAACTGTGGAATTCATAGGCATAATTTAACATAGGTAGGGTGTACATGCAAAACAAGCATTTCATTTTTGACTGCTGTCACTAAAATGCATAAAATAAAAATAAATAATTTAAAAAATTTAAAACACAACTGCCCTGCCAAAAAATGAAATAATAAAAAGTATAAAAAAGTGCAGTGTCATTGCAGTCAGGGGCCCTCTTAGATAAAATATGTTCCACAGAACGGTCCCCCGACTGCAATGACACTGCATTTGTTTTATATTTTTTATTAGTTAATTTTTTGGCAGGGCAGTCGTGTTTTTAATTTTTATTTTTTTTTATTTTTTTTCAAGATTTTATTCTACGGAGGTACGGAACCCTTTATGTGCGAGACCGACACGCACTTGGCCTGTATTTTACAGTCACATGTCTCCCTCTATATTGGTAATGTCTTTGATTCGAATGGCGTTTTTACACGAACTTTTCCTTCTAGATAAAAGGGATTAGAAAAGGGTCTGTATGGGTCTGTATGTAAGGATCAACAGGATATTGCTATTCACGACACATCCGTTGACTGGAAACAGTACAAGCCACAAGGAATGCCAAGGTAAAAAAAAATAATGTTACAAGATGGCAAACAAGCGTGCAGCCCGCCAGATGTTAAGCAGTTACCTTAGCCTATAGATGGGGGAACTGAAGGGGTATGGGACAGAGGGAGGGGGTTGGGCTTCCGGCTCTCTCAATCAACGTACGAAACGCAGCTGTAATAGCTACTTTACGCCGATCTTCTGTGAGAGGCTAGTACTACCCCGGTCGAGCTGGCCCATATTATTATTATGAGCTATAGCTTGACTCTACCACCATGAAATGGTTTCTGTAATCATATTAATTGAGGCCCAACAAACATCACAAACATCCTGAATTACAAACAATACAGCAATGAATGATGAAAGGAAGTCTAGCCTAAACCCCAATTTCCAGTTAGCCATCAGTTGAGTGACGGGCCATTAAATACATCATGCGAAGCGGTCTGCTAGATCGTGACTCAGATGAAACGAGATTTAGACATTCTGTAATTGGAAAGTTTTGGTTCATTTATTGACAAAAAAAATATGTAAATTTTTGAAGTGAAAACCTCTTTAGCGGCGTTGTGCACTTTTCTTGAGATGGGTAAAATATGTTAAACTCGCGTCAGGGTCACGTGTCCTGATCGAAAAATTCGACAGATTGCGCAGGGCGCTTGCGCGACTAAAATGCGACAGATTCATAGCGACAGGTCACGTGTCCTATCTTGGGATGGGTAAAAAGTATATAGTTCATAATTTCGCTTTCAATTTAGACGTCTTATTAGCGCCTAAGTGAATAGATCTGGGTGAGTGGTCTATGGAGCGTAGGTTCGAATCCTATGTTTACTATATTTTCGAATTTAATATTTTATGAATTATTTAATTCTTATTATTTTTTATTTTAATTTGTACTATTTCATATGATTATTTTAAAGAATAAACAACCTGGTTGTTTTTTTTTTTAAATTTTTCCCTAACTATTCCAAAATATTTAAAAATGCACAACGTCAATGTTCAAGTTTTCACTCTGCCGGGACTCCCGGAGTGAAACCTGGCAGTTTATTTTTTTTTATGTATGGTTGTCTTATTATGAGCAGTCACATAAAAATACTTGTGTTAATCTGAACTGGTAGCACAGTCAGCCGTGATAAGACAAAATGCGAGGTAAATTGATTTTGTCCCATTCTTTCCCATGCATTATGTAAGAGAGAGAGCGACGATATTATTTTATTTTAGATAGCTGTTGCCCGCGGCGTCACCCGCGTGGATGAAATTTTGATCCCGTTCCCGCAACCCAATTTTTTTGCGATAACTCCTAAGATATTAATTTAAATGATATAGTGTAAAAGAGTAAAATAATGTGCATGAAATGCTTATAGCCTCTAACTTATTTAAAATGATAAGGATTAATACCGTATTTCTGTAAATAGCGTTCCAATTACCGCTTTATAATTGCCCATTTTTTTAAGTATTAAAATGGATATAGTATGTTATCCTTAAGAGATAGGCATATGCCATCGCGGACTTTTCTGTAGACCTATTATACAACATGTTAAGAAAACCCTATCCGACCCGAAAACGTATTGTTGGGTATCGAGATTAGATTCTATTTTTGTGAAAATTTTCTTTTTTTAAGCTTTTTTTTAATTTTTTGAAAAAAAATATTTGTTATATTTTTTAGCATAGTAAGTGTCCCACTGCTGGGCAAAGGCCTCCCATATTTTTTTGGAAAACAAATACCCCGTTTACATTTTAAAAAAAACATAAAATGACGTCATCACATACTTTGTGGTCAGAGGTGCCGCCACAAGATCTAACATAATTACTTCCGGTAACGATGTTGACATATTTTAAAATTTGCTACATTTTGAGAGAAAAAGGCAAAAAAATTGGCATTTTAAATTGTCATTAATATGTTTACTATCATGAATAATTAATTTATTTTATTTTATTTGGTCATGTGATTGGGAAACCTAAATACCGGTTTCGGCTCGGACAGGGTTTTTTTAACATATTGTATAGGATACACAACTCCACCATACATCATTTTATTATATCTAAAAGGGTGTAGGCAGCGTTTTCGTTGAAAGCTCCCAGACGGCTTATTTTTTCCGACACCCCCAACAAATATCATTATATTTTAGCCAATGTATAGAAAAACTTGACAAATTATATACTAAAACCTTCCTCGAGAACCACTCTATCCATTGGTGAAAACAGCATGAAAATCGGTGTAGTAGTTTTTGAGTTTATCACGAACACACAGATAGACAGACAGACAGACGCGGCGGCGGACTTTGTTTTATAATATGTTGTGATTATAGGGTAGGGTAGACTTATATGTTGATCTTCAGTGTAGATAGACTATTGTGTATCTTAACGTCCAAGTTTCAGGCTCAGGGGGCTTACCACAAGCTCTTATTGCGATTCAATTACAGGAACGTATTAACGTTTCAGCGACTTTTTGTGCAATAACGTACCTTATTGTCATGACAATAAGAAACGTCATTAAAACGTCGTTAAAACGTTCCTATAATTGAATCGCAATAAGAGCTTGTGGTAAGCCCCCAGGCCTTTCAATATTTGAAACAACTTCTGTATGGCGGTTTTAACCCTTATCCGGCATAAAGTTTTTTGTTGACCACAAAGTTAATATGAGTTTGTTGAAGAACCCTTTAGATTTTTCTATACGAATAGATGCCATTTTATTACATATCTCTAGCTTTTGTGTTACCGTCGAATACATATAAAACAGTGTATAAACTAGATTTATGAGTAGACACTAACATTTACTGAATTTAATGCATAAAAATTGACATAAGACCACATAGTAAAGACTAAAGAAAGAGGTGCCCTTATTAGATATATGTATTAAAAAAAACGTGGTCATTTTTTTTTTCATTTTCATTGTTCTATCTACCGGTAAATAGTTGAACTACTCTATATAGTAATAGTTGAACTACTTCGTTTTATGTCGATGTTAATACTAGGCCGACCACTCGGCCGACTTGCTTAGGGCCAGTCCCCTTAGTAATTGGTCCATGCATAAGACTAACAGATAGTTACATTTTATAAAATTGAGGTATAAGAGGATTTTTTACAATGCCATTGACTGAATTCAGAGGACGCTAGATTAATTTATTATTCTGATAGAGGTTGCTGATCACTACCCACGCCTAAACAAACATACTTACCTATGCAAATTGTAATTGTTTGCGTAAATATTTATGCTGCACAAAATCACAGTCTAGTTGGTAGATGCAGATAGATAAGCCCAGTCTGGACGTGCATGAGATGGCAAATGTAACATAATAATAATTAATTGATGGAATCAGGCGTAACTTTGCAGAAATCCATTATTAAACAATTATAGAGAGGGACCCACCACTCACCCTCGGAATTGTCAACCTCCAAAATTATAAGCCAAATGAATTGATCGATAATAGAAGAGGCCCACAAGACCTAACTCCCTGTCAGTCGAGAGTATGTCTATCATGAGTCATGGACCCTAACAATTAGCAATTCTCCGCAGACAAAGCAAATCCAAAATAAATTCGACACGTGATTCGCCTCTAAACGAGGCATCTTGTTGGCCTCTTGTTGTTGGCCAGTTGATTGGCGAATTGCGAGTGGATAACAGATATGTGAATTTCGCTTCATGTTTTGCGCTGAGCACAAGTCTAGTGATTGCAATGTTAGGTGGTACCATATCTTCTAAAATTATACATCAATGCTTGTATCAAAATGTACACAAAATACTACTCAACCAAACCAACTAGGCGCGCGGATGGAATGTGGCCTCCCCGCCCGTATACCGCCCGCACACCCGCCACCGCCTACGGCTTCCCGCCCGCACACCGCCACCGCCTTGTTGTGCGGGTGACGTCACATTTGACAGGCGCCTAGTTGGCTTGGTGATGTAGTAGTTCTGAATTTTTCAAGAACTGTAGGTGGTTGTGTTAGCACTAGAGGCATCACAAATGAGTGTAAAACCATCCTTGTCGTAGTTTTGCGCAATGTGCATTCACTTACCAGGTATGGCGTATACTAATGTGAAGCTCAGCATGCCGAACTGTTTTCTTCTGTCAGGCCCCGGCCACTCTTCAGTGCAGAAGTGCACGTCTCTGGTTTCTATCTAGAATAAATTACAATATTTTAACAAAGCCTCACTAATGAATAGTTATATGTAAGATTGACTACACGAGAACAGTTAAACATTGTTTTGTTCAAAGAGATGCAATTTTATGTAAAGCTATGTCTCTTATTATATTTGGTAGGTACTTTACATTGTATTACAATCAACATTTTCCCAATAAATACATTAAATTTATGAATACCTAGTAAATTAACTGCTACATAAATTGTATACGTTATAACTACTGGCAAATAGATTGTCGAAATTTTGTCTGGTATTTTAAATAGATAATTGTTAGATAAACACGATCTAATCGCAGACATAATGTTTAAAGCAATTGGAGAGAACTTACACCTGTTCGTGTAATGTAAGCGATACGAAATAACGTGTAGTCATTGTTCGTAAAAATACGATGGTCATCAATCTTCAGTGAGTAACAATTTGCATTGTTTTGCATACCTTTGAACGCTTTTGTGATGTACATTTGAGAGCAAGCAATTTGGGCCATCATAAAAAGCGCTGAAGCGCTTATGTTCGTAAACAACCAATAGCATTTCATTCTTTATTTATTACTGTCAGAACAAAATGAGTGAGTAACAGATAATGTTAGGCTAAGTATTAGCCTAGGAAAATTGTTAGCTTACACTCTGTTATTCACAGGTCATTCCATATTATGTACACCTTAATAACAGGAACTAATGCGTTAACCCGATACATACTATGAACGAAGGCTTGATCAGACTGTACGTATCTAAAGATTTTATCAAATTATCGTAAACAAGCGATCAAATACTCGTATGGTATCTATTCCATATGTTTTCCAGCGTCAAGTTCAGAAATAAGCATGAATAGACAAAATAATTATCAATATGTATGGAAATATTACTAAGTATGTTATTTATTGGTACCCCCATAGGTAATATATCATAACCTGACACTTCGTAACTTGTCCCAAAGATCATATTTTTTGTAATGTTAGTAAAGAGAAAGTATGAGTAAGTTGATTGTACCTATACGTAATGGTTAATTTTTTTGGTTGCCAGTGTACTATTGTTCCGTGTTTCGCTGACGTAACTTGTGCGGTTAAAAGATTTGCCCGGGGTAATTACCATTCATTTTCTCAACCTGAATATTTTTTTCAGGATTAAACCTACCTAGTGCTCCACCAAGCCAATTAGGCAGTCGAGTGAATGAGGCTTTCCCGCCGACAGGCGCCTAGTTTGCTTGGAGGAAATTAGCCAAACAAAACAAAAGAATGTGATGAAATTTGACGACGACGATTTGTGTGACGAGCCCGTTGGCGTGGTTGGCGTGATGGCGCCTTTCACGCTGCAGGTCGTAGGTTCGATTCCTACCCGGGACATACATTTGTGTGCATGAACATGTCTGATGTCCCGAGTCTGGGTGTATATGTATATTAAGTATGTATTTACAAATAAAAAAGTAGTATATGTAGTAATATCAATTATCTGGTTTCCATAGTACAAGCTCTGCTTAGTTTGGGATCAGGTAGCCGTGTGTAAAAAATGTCCCAGGATATTATTATTATAAATTTACTAATACTGAAAGCCAAGTAGGCACCTGTCGGCGGGGCAGCCACATTGACCCAAGTGTCTAGTTGGTTTGGTGGTGTAGTACTGGTCCGTACGAATATAACTAGCGCGAGTATCTTTCTACCCATAATCAAATATGAGCCACAGCCCCCCTAGACAAGTGGCATGAACGCTAATCGAATAAAATAGAATAGACTTCACAATGTATGGAAATGACATTACAAGTCGCTATATATAGATCACGTGACTTATGTCATTTCCATAAATGAAGCGTAGCGATTTGAAGAAACGCTTGTAGACGTCAGCCACTTGTCTAAGGGAGCAGTTGTGGTTTCCACGATTTTCAAGAATTAAACACACATTTACTTTAGCGAAGCCGAATATCTAATGCTGTCGAAACATAAATGTATTCAAAAAGCTATTATTTACTTGTGAATAAGTCGAACATTAAACAAGTAACTGGTTTCATACGAACGTGTGGGAGTTCGTGTAACTTCTTAATTCAATGGAACTCCTTGGCTCGGCTCCTATGAAATAATAATTATGTAAGTTTGTTCGCAACATACATAATTATTATTTCATAATTACATAATTACAACGTTACCACTCACAGCAGATGATTTCAGGCCTTTTGACGTGTTACTATGCTTCCATTTGAATATGAGGCAATAATGTATGGTACCTACTTATTAAATTATTTGATAAACAAATGTACTGTTAGTCATAATTACCATCGTCGTGGTAGGCATAGGATTATAATAATAATAATAATAACCATTTAATTCAGGCAGCGATGGCCCATATTATAGATGCCCGCGGCTTCGCCCGCGTGGAAATTGATGTTTATGATTAGTCTGTCTTATTCCAGAGCCTACACTATCTGCGTTTCACATTCACATTAAAATCAGTTTAGTAGTTATGGAGATACCGACGTGGCAACAAACATTCACACATACAGACACATACACTTATTTAGCTTTTGCCCGCGAATTCGTCGGCGCAAAATTTATATTAATTTTTTTTTTTCAACAACCCTGAAATTATTTTTTTACATATATAAAAAGAAACCTAAACACCAATTTTCACAATTCTAACTTCAAAACTGATAAACATCTATGCAAAATAACATACAAACTTTCATCCCCTATTTTACCCCCTTAGGGGTTGAATTTTCAAAAACGCTGAAATTATTTTTTTACATATATAAAAAGATACCTAAACACCAATTTTCACAATTCTAACTTCAAAACTGACAAACATCCATGCAAAATAACATAAAAACTTTCATCCCGTATTTTACCCCCATAGAGGTTGAATTTTCAAAAACGCTGAAATTACAATTTTGAATTTTTTTAAAGACACCTAATTACAAATTTTCATAATTCTAACTTGAAAAATGACGAACTTGCATACAAACTTTCATCCCTTATTTAACCCCCTTAGGGGATGAATTTTCAAAAACCCTGAAATTTTTTTTTTTACATATATAAAAAGAAACCTAAACACCAATTTTCACAATTCTAACTTCAAAACTGACAAACATCCATGCAAAATAATATTCAAAACTTTCATCCCCTATTTTACCCCCTTAGGGGTTGAATTTTCAAAAACACTGAAATTACTAATTTTTATTTTTTAAAAGACACCTAATTTCAAATTTTCATAATTCTAACTTCAAAAATGACGAACCTACATACAAACTTTCATCCCCTATTTAACCATCTTAGGGGTTGAAATTTATAGGTATGATTAGCCTATGTCTCCTTCCAAAGTTTACACTATCTACGTTTCAAATTTCATTAAAATCGGTGCAGTAGTTATGGAGATACGTGGGAACAAACATTCACACACACACACACACACACACAGTTACTTTCGCATTTATAATATTAGTAGGATACCTTAAAGACTAACATACATATGATATTAAAAATAACTTAAAAATAGATTATGTGCACATATTATTATGTACTAGCTGTGCCCGCGGCTTCGCCCGCCTGGAAATTGATGTTTATGATTAGTCTGTCTTATTCCACAGCCTACACTATCTGCCGTTTCCCGGATCCCGTATCTCTGATCCCGGATCCCGGACATCGTTTCCCGGATCCCGGATCGCGTTTGCCGGATCCCATATCCCATAATCCTTGATTCGGGATACCAGACCCAATATCCCAGATATCACGTATCCCGGATATCCCGTATCCCGGATATCCCGTATCCCTTATACCAGATCCTGTTTACCGTATATATCACGTATCTCTAAACCGACTTTATTTTTAAGAAGACATCTAAACACCAATTTTCATAATTAATTCTAACTTCAAAAATCACGAACTCCCATACAAACTTTCATCCCCTATTTTACCCCCTTAGGGGTTGAATTTTCGAAGACGCTGAAATTATTTTTTTACGTATATAAAAAGAAACCTAAACATCAATTTTCACAATTCTAACTTCAAAACTGACAAACATCCATGCAAAAAAACATACAAACTTTCATCCCCTATTTTACCCCCATAGAGGTTGAATTTTCAAAAACGCTGAAATTACTATTTTTAATTTTTTTAAAGACACCTAATTACAAATTTTCATAATTCTAACTTGAAAAATGACGAACTTGCATACAAACTTTCATCCCTTATTTAACCCCCTTAGGGGATGAATTTTCAAAAACCCTGAAATTATTTTTTTACATATATAAAAAGAAACCTAAACACCAATTTTCACAGTTCTAACTTCAAAACTGACAAACATCCATGCAAAATAACATACAAACTTTCATCCCCCATTTTACCCCCTTAGGGGTTGAATTTTCAAAAACGCTGAAATTACTAATTTTTATTTCTTAAAAGACACCTAATCACAAATTTTCATAATTCTAACTTCAAAAATGACGAACCTACATACAAACTTTCATCCCCTATTTAACCATCTTAGGGGTTGAAATTTATAGGTATGATTAGCCTATGTCTCCTTCCAGAGTTTACACTATCTACATTTCTAATTTCATTAAAATCGGTGCAGTAGTGATGGAGATACGTGGTAACAAACATTCACACACACACACACACACACACAGTTACTTTCGCATTTATAATATTAGTAGGATGTGTGTGTGATTGTGTATTATGAACTATTTCAACATTTTTCAAATTTTGTTACGTCGTTTTTCGACGATAAGTAATCGGCGCTACTTATTTCATAGTGAACTAAGGAGCCTTGTATAAATAATAAAGACAATACCATTTGATTGGATACGTACATATACCCCGAGCTGCCATGCCCAAGCTATCAGTTATGAAATTATGTCCATGCATTCTGCCGTTAAAACTGACTGCTCGGGCGCGGCATTCGCCTCTTGGAGACGCAGCAATTATATAAATTAACAATTATTATTTTACCAACCTATATCACCCTATTATAAATAAAAGGTCTCCTCCATACATCTCCATGCCTCTCTGTCATTGGCCATCTCAAGCAATTTAGAGTGTATCAAGGTAATCGCTTCAAATTATTTAATAATATAATAATCTCCTGAACATTTATTACACACGGCTACCTGATCCCAAACTAAGCAGAGCTAGTACTATGGAAACCAGATGACTGATATTACTACATATACTACTTTTTTATTTGTAAATACATACTTAATATACATATACACCCAGACTCCGGACATACAGACATGTTCATGCACACAAATGCATGTCCCGGGTAGGAATCGAACCTACGACCTGCAGCGTGAAAGGCGCCATCACGCCAACCACGCCAACGGGCCCGTCGAATTTATTTGAAACAATGTCATGAAAAGGCGGACACATACCGATATGTTTCTAAGCGCCTTGGAGATGATAGGCACCGGCTCCCTCGTGACTGTAGCCACCATCAGAAGCGGGATGAAGATCAAGAGTGCGGCGAACCACAGCAGAAGCAGCAGCAGTACGGCTTGTCTCCTCCCTGGAGGCCGCAGCCGAGGCTCGGGCGAGATGGATAGCCAGCGGTCCACCGACATGGCCGTGATTGTGAACACGCTAGCCGCTACGGCCACACCTGAGGAAGATGAACATGTATTGAAACATCAAGGCCGTTCCACGGTGCTACTCAAAAGAAACGGAACTGGTGAGTAATTACAATTACCAAGTAATTATTAACGCTAGTCGCATGTGGCTCGTTCCACGGTGCTACTCAAAAGAAAGGGAACTGGTGAGTAATTACAATTACCAAGTAATTAGTAACGCTAGTCGCATGTGTCTCGTTCACGGCGCTACTCAAAAGGCACGCACTCGTAACCAGGGGGTTTACTTTGAAAAACGAAACGAAAGCTTCGGCTGACGGATCGGGTGAACGGATCCGAAGGACGGATTCGATGATCGTGATTTGACGTTTCTTCTTTCGTGGAACCTACTCTGAATGTTATTTGACATTTACGATTTCAGCGTTTGATGTGGTTTTGATCGTAACAAACGTAAAAAATCACGATTATCGAATCCGTACTTCGGATCCGTAACACTTTCGGAGTAGGAAATCGCCCGACAGTCAGCCGAAGCTTTCGTTTCGTTTTTCAAAGTAACCCCCCTGCTCCATAACAATAAAAACGAAACACATTCACTCAAGTACGCGATGTCTCGGGAAAATGTTTTAACCGCAGAAAAGTTTCTCGAAATCAGTCGCGCGCGATAAGCATGTCGAGACGCGTGCTACTAATTACAAATTAATTACTAACCAGTTTCTTTTGATCAGCGTCGTGTACGAGCCGCCATAGAAATACTGTGCTATTACATTCTAACAACTCCTTAGTAATTTTAGTAACTGCGCAGCCTCGGAAAGATGTCGTGCTATCTGGCACAAACACTATCATACGGCTCTATGATGTCGGTTGTTCCATTCGCGTGAACAGTTCTAGTCAAAACGGAGGTTGAGCCAAGATGAACGACCAAGCAACAAGTGACAATAAACATGATGTTTAATCACCCCCATTTGCTGTGGAAGCCATCAGTTTTCCTATAGTCTTTTTTACGATCCGTTAAGTGGGAGTGATAGCGACATCGATGTATTTTACTTGTTTATTAATGTTGTAATTTGTCTCATATCTATACAATAATTGATGGAAACAGGCGTAAATTTGCGAAAATCCATTGTTAAACGACCTCCTAAATCCTTTATAGAGAGGGACCCACCACTCACCCTCGGAATTGTCAACCTCCAAAATTATAAACCAAATGAATTGATCGATAATAGAAGAGACCAACAAGACCTAACTCCCTGTCAGTCAAGAGTATGCCAGTCGTATGCCGTCTGCCAGTGTGCCATCCTTGGCTATAAAAAAAAAAAAAAAAAAAAAAAAGTCTGTTTGTCATGAGTCATGGACCCTAACAATTAGCAATTCTCCGCAGACAAAGCGAATCCAAAATAAATTCGACACGTGTTTCGCCTGTAAACGAGGCATCCTCAGGAAAGCTGGGCTGCGACTGAGCACAATTCAATTCATTGGATTATAATTTTGGAGGTTAAAAATTCCGAGGGTGAGTGGTGGGTCCCTTTCTCTACAGAAAAATATATTAAAGTATACAAATATTAGCTTTTCACTACTCATATATCACGCTTCGCTAACCCTCACTTTTACCTGTTACCCTAATAAAGTCCTTGGTCCCTGAAAAGGTTTAGGAGCATTTTCCTGTCAAGCAATATTACTTAATGATGTTTATCTGAAAAATAATCCCCAAAAATATAATCATATTATCATGTTCGCGTACTTATTGTTTATCAGAGAAAGTTAGGATAGGTATTTTGTGGATATCAAGTGCTTAATATTATTATCATACTTTTTTAATTATTATAATTAGAAATCTCTTTTTTACCCTGTGTTCACGCGCAATCGACATTTGTCGATTGCATGCAACCTGCACCTGCACGTACATAACTAGTGCAGGCAGCTTTTTGGCGGCTGTCAACCGTGGACCAGCCGCCATTACCCAATGGCGGCGTCTACATCAGGCGCATGCCTCGCGCGAGCACTCACTTTTGACGTCGGAGCGCATAGACGTAATGTCATAATATGAGTGCTCGGGTGAGGCATGGGCGCCATATGGACACATTTAATGGCGGCGTCTTCATCAGGCGCATGCCTCGCGCGAGCACTCACTTTTGACGTCGGAGCGCATAGACGTAATGTCATAATATGAGTGCTCGGGTGAGGCATGGGCGCCATATGGACACATCTAATTAGACACGAACGGAGAAGGTACTATTATTTACGATTTTACGAATATACGTGTAATACGCCAAGTATTCCACAACCTGAATTTAGATTATTAATTCACCGCCAGCACCTAATTTGACTAATTATAAAATATTTTTAAAATTTTACAACTATGCAGTCAATTGGCTACAGCTTGACTACCACCAATATCTCAAAAAGATTAATTGATCTCATTAAGGTTAATGCATCTATCAATCCAGTCTTTGACAGGCACTGGATTAAAATGCAACATGCAGACGTACTACACCACCAAGCCAACTAGGAACTCGGATGGAATGCGGCTTCCCCGCCCGCATGCCACCGCACACCCGCCACCGCCTGCGGCTTCCCGCCTGCCACACCTCCCGCACACCGCCACCGCCTTTTTGAGCTGGTGACGTCACATTTGACAGGTTCCTAGTTGGCTTGGTGGAGTAGTAGCTAGGTGGTAAATAATGTTTGTAATTAGTGATGGGATGTTCTCGAGAACATTCTCACCCTCGGAAACTTACTCGTGAGAATTTATGTGTATGGTGGGTTTAATTGTTTTTAAGATTGAAAGTTAGGATAACGACACCCAAAATATAAGATTCTCAAAAATTCTCACGAGTAAGTTTCCGAGGGTGAAAATGTTCTCGAGAACATCCCATCACTATTTGTAATAACCTTGTATATAATTGACAATCTTGCACACGGTCTCTCCGTAGAACCAGACGAGGGTGATGGCCTTGCTGAGCTGGATCGGCATGCAGACCCCCGTCACCAGCAGGTCGGCAGCCGACAAGTTCACCAGGAATATATTGGTCACACTGGAACAATACAAAGTCATTGTTTCACTACATGGCCAACGAGGAGTGATACGTAAATGACAAGGTTATTTTAGTAAATTATTTGTTTTGCAAGTTTCAAAATTTAATAAAATTATGATTATCAAATTATTGTTTCGTCATGATGATGATGTAGGCTACGGTAACTGCTTAACATCAGGCGGGCCCTACGCTTTTTGCCAACGCAGTCCTATAAAAAAAAAAGATGCTTGTATCGTTTCGTTAAAAATAAATTAAACCAACAATGTACTAAAATAATCTCGTCCGTTTAAATATCACTTCTTGGCTATGGTAGGTATAGGAACATGTTAGTCACACTGAAGCTAATAAATACTAGGTACATATTAAATAGGTTGCTCTTCTATAACATTATGTACAAAACCTAACAGCCTATCGTGCATTCAACTTATCCAATTTTAATAAAAATCTTTTTTTCTAATCTGTTAAATATCGTTTCTGTACTGGTAATATACTCTTTCTCTTCCTGTTACCAGTACTTTTTACGCAGTAAAATAAGTTCTACTGTCTATACGTTCGCCTGACTTATAAATCACTATTATTACATAGTTTCCTTCACGAGGAAAAACGTGTTACTAAAATCACTAAGTAACACCGTTTCGTAACTATCGACAGAATTAGAAAAGGTGCGGAAATTCCGAAATCCTTCGTAAAACTGAAGCTAATGGTGTTGTTTGGTAAAAGGTAAGTGATTTCATACAACTAGGTTAAATAAAGTTAGTTTTTAGGGTTCCGTACCCAAAGGGTGCCAACGGGACCCTATTACTAAGCCTACGCTGTCCGTCTGTCTGTCTGTCTGTCCGTCCGTCTGTCTGTCAGCGGGTTGTATCTCACGAACCGTAATAGCTAGAGACTTGAAATTTTCACAGAATGTGTACTTCTGTTGCCGCTACAACAACAAATACTAAAAATAAAAAAAAGTTTAAAAATAAAGGGGGTCCCCATACAATAAACTCTATATTTTTGACGTTTTTATTTATAACTCATAAATTAAACTATATATAAAGGGAAAACTAATATTTTAACCATTAGTGATCATTATAACAGCTTTTACATAAATTATTGACAAAAATATTGTAAAACTACATTTTTTTACCAATTAATTATCTTTTAAGCGACCGTAGCGCCATCTAGTCGCATATGTGTAAACTAAAATTTTCACAGAATGAATATCAACTATTAAAAATTAAATAATATTATACGGTGGTTGGTACGGAACCCTCTATGTGCGAGTCCGACACGCACTTGGCCGGTTTTTATTAGTTGCGCCGCTATAATGGGTCTTCTGCCGTGTAAAACAAAAGTCGTCTTGCTTGGCAAGGTCAGTCAGAGATGGGTGACTATTTAGTGGCATTTGAACTGAGCGTCTCCGTGCTTCGGACGGCACTTAATAAGTCGGTTCCAGTTGTTGTCATCTACGCAGCAGTCGTTAAGCCTTGTCAGAGGCCTTCGGGCGGCTTGAACAACTCTGACATCAGGTTGGCCACTAACCATACGACAAGAAGATGTCGTCTTAGATATAAAAAATGTCTGTTACTCACAAAACACGCTACTGCGTATAGAAATAAATTACCTATATAGAGAATGTAATAAAGACGAGAGTCTCAGAAGGATTTATGTAATGTGTATTACGCGGTACAACTTTCTATATTGAGAATAGTAGAGATTGAAATTCATGTGATTGAATTTTACATACTCCCCACACTTCTAGCAAAATATATGTAGAAATAGCGCCTGTTATTTCGCAGTATACTTCGCATTGATCGAGTTTGTGTTATAAAGTTGAACATTATCCGGTCCACAACTTCAACTGCATAGAATACCGAACTAAATTCTGTTGTTGATACCTTCTTGTATTTCACTAGGATTCCCGACTTTTCTATTCAGTCGGATCACCTGCATCTTTGCAAATTGCTTGGCTCAGCACCGCTCGAATGGGGTTCTTGAAAACTTTTGTAAAACAAACAAGTATTTTATTCTATCTAAAGTTTAAGATTCCTTTTGATATAGCTAAGCGAAAGCTACAGTATTGCTGTAAGTGAATATTCATGAAAAGATTCAAACTACTTATACGATACATTCATATACCTACTATCTATAGCTTTTGGTAGGGATAGGAGATAGGTATTATATACTACGCGGACGCGGGTCTTGCTAAAATATGAGCTAATATGACATAGTTTGTACGGCGCTCTCGAAACTTTGCTAATATTCTGCCCTTTATTTTTAAAGTTTACTGTATTTTTAGTATTTGTTGTTGTAGCGGCAACAAAAATACACATTCTTTACCTGTTACGGTTCGTGAGATACAGCCCGTTGAAAAACGGACGGATGGACAAACAGACGGACACCGCACTTTTAGTAATAGGGTTCCGTTGGAACCCATTGGGTACGGAACCCTGAAACTGATTTTAGAGGTGATAAAAATACATAACTACTTCTCACCGTACTCAGTCAACAGCAATAGCAAATAATACATTTAAATTTCCCCAAATTCTGCATACAAATGGGTCAAGAATAGTCCGACAGATGTTCCGGCGCTAATCGAGGTCCTGATGAACGACCTCTCGGGACGGAGTCGGGATCAGGCCCGCGTAGTGATGGGATGTTCTCGAGAACATTCTCACCCTCGGAAACTTACGGAAACTTACTCGTGAGAATTTTCGAGAATTTAACTTCTGAAGCATGTTAAACTTGGCATAAACCTCATTAAACATGCAAGTATGGTGGTTTTAATTGATTTTAAGATTGAAAGTTAGGATAACGTCACACAAAATAAAAAAATCTCACGAGTAAGATTCCGAGGGTGAGAATGTTCTCGAGAACATCCCATCACTAAGCCCGCGTGCCTATCGAGGGTTAACGAGATGCCCTTCTGATAACGATGCCGATTAAAGAATCGATTTGCATAAATCGAATGACTTTGTAATAATTAAGGGTTGCCTCAAATAAGCAATCTAGCATTAGATACCATCATGGATCTTGATGATCGTCAAAGGTCCATTTAAATAAATAAATTAATAAATAAATTTGGGCACTCTCATTTTGTACTAGCTGTACTCGTTATTTCGTACGCGTGGAATTTAACGAAAGATGTAGCCTAAGTTACTCGTCATAACATCAGCTGTCTGCTAGTGAATGTTTTGCCAAATTCGGTTCAGCCGTTTCGGAAATTAGCTGGAACAAACAGACAAGTGAATGTATTTTTTTTTAATAAGTACCGTATATACTTTCATTTGCATTAAGTAAAAACCTGTTATTTTGACATTATTATTATTATGACATTGTATAGAGAGGACTTTGTTATCCACATACTGGGAATCAAGTCAAGGTTACTCCTATGACGAAAACAATATTTTTACGAGCGTTTTACGTCCCGCTCGCATGACAGCTTTCATAAATAAGAATGACAGTGACGCATTATTTCTATATGACGATACGATTACGTTGCTACGAAAACAAACCAGGGTACAAGGTAGACCAATTTTTAAAACATGTGGTTAGTTATTTTTTATGCGACTAAGGTGGCAAACAAGCTTACGGCCCACTTGATCTTAAGCAGTTACCGTAGCCTATAGATGCTTGCAATACCAAAGGCTTCGCTTTCACGTTGCCGACCTGAAGGGGAGTGGGTCAGAAGGAGGGCGTTGGGCTTGCGGGTCTCTCACTCATCGTAAAAACGCAACTGAAATAGCTACTTTACCCCGGCCAAACCAGCTCATATATGAGCTGCAGTCAATTGGCTCCAGCTTGGCTCAACCACCACAAAAAGGATACCGCAAATTGACATCCAAACTAGACAAGAAGACGAGATTGTTCCTTATAATAATAATAATATTCTGGGACATTTTTGTCACACGGCTACCTGATCCCAAACTAAGCAGAGCTTGTACTATGGAACCCAGACAACTGATATTACTACATATACTACTTTTTTATTTGTAAATACATACATACTTAATATATACACCCAGATTCGGAACATACAGACATGTTCATGCACACAAATGCATGTCCTGGGTAGGAATCGAACCTACGACCTGCAGCGTGAAAGGCGCCATCACGCCAACCACGCCAACGGGCCCGTCAAGTCGTGTATTACGAATATACCTACAGCTAAAGTGTACAGCCTGAACCTATATCCCGTTCCACCAATTACCCAACAGCCCGTTAATATAGTCGACCGCTTTTCCCCGAACAGCCGAAATTACCGAAATTACCACACAAACTCGACCGTATTGTTTTTGGCGTCATTTCAGCACGTGCCCCTTGCCTCGTGTCTGCGGTTGTTTGTCTTATCAATGGAATTGCGCATTTACGTTTCTACGAAATAGTTGATGCGTCCATGACATGCCGCCGTCAAAACCGACCTTTTAGCTTCAAACATTACAACATTCAAATGGCGGCGTCTTCATCAGGCGCATGCCTCGCGCGAGCACCCAGTTTTGACGTCGGAACGCATAGACGTAATGTCATAATATGAGTGCTCGGGTGAGGCATGCGCGCCATATGGACACATCTAATCAATGGCGGCGTCTTCATCAGGCGCATGCCTCGCGCGAGCACTCACTTTTGACGTCGGAACGCATAGACGTAATGTCATAATATGAGTGCTCGGGTGAGGCATGCGCGCCATATGGACACATCTATGAGGATACATACATACATACTTGTTTAACATCGCCAGACTTGCACACCAACTGTATGGTCCTTAAGCATAGCTTGTACTATGGCTACCGTACAATGGACTGTGGGCAATCAGTGACACCCAGACCAGTGCAATTTACGAAAAGGCCGTTTCCGAAATTTGCCTCTGGCGGGAATCAAACCCGCAACCACCCGATGCAGTGAGCCGAGCGGCCAACGCTCGAACCACTTCGCCAAGTCGTCAATGGTTATCAAAAAGAAGCATTAAAGGTACGATTCCGACGAACGCGGCTGACAGCAGACGTCAGTCGGTCTCATACAAATTGTAATGCCGTCTGCCGTCGCAGCACATATCATTGCCCGTCTGACACTACCGTCTGCTGCCTGCCGCGTCCTTTGAATAGCACCTTTTGATTGATTCACGTTTAAAATACACCGATGCAAAGAAACGGTTGTTTACAAATACACGGAGAGGGTCGAGGGTTAAACCTTGGCGTCATCGTTGGACACCATTGTCGATCCTGGCTTACAGGAGTAACAGTGGTGGGAATCTCTGGCGGGCTTAGTCCCAAAGAAAAAAAAATACACGGCGACAAAGACATCACAATGTTCATGCTTCAATAATAAATGGGCATTGTTCTCAGCGAAGCCTGCCCCCCAAACGACAGGCTCCTAAGGGCATGTCTAGTCTAGTACTACTTAGCGGACATTGCCTTGGGGTTTAAATTACAGACACGTGACGTCTCGTAGTTTAAACGTCCTATCAGACCAAGCCAATTAGACACTCGGGTATAAATATCAAATGATAATAAGTCAATGGTTCCGCGGTCCGTCCACAACGTAGTGAACCTGGGTCAATACCTGGGCACTCTTGTGGCAGTAGCTCCCACTACGTGGTGGAAGGACCGCGGAATCATTGCCTTATTATCATTTGATATTTATACCTGAGTGTCTAATTGGCTTGGTAGGGTAGGTACTTGGAAGATAAATCAGCTTGGGACTGATCGCTCAAATACACTTCGTTATAACAGTGTCATGTTAAAGTGTAGCGTGTCTTGCCTTGCTTATTTCGGAAGGCAGCACACTGGAGCTATTGTTTAACAAAATACGTTGTATTAAAATAAGTAAATGGCGATTTAAAAAAAAAACAATGTAAAAATGACAAGCTCGCTGAGTTTCTTGTCGGATCTTCTCAGTCGAGGTCGCGTTTCCGATCCGGCGGTAGAAGTTAAAGAAAAAATGTAAAATAAATGAATGGCCCCCGTAGGCCTAAACAAAATAAATGATTTGAATTGAATTGAATAGCTGGGGCCCTACCACCACCTCTTATAGCAGTATTGTTTTAACGTTTCAGCGACTTTTTGTGCCATGACGTTTCTTATTGTCATGACGATAAGGTACGTCATGGCACAAAAAGTCGCTGAAACGTTAAAACAATACTGCTATAAGAGGTGGTGGTAGGGCCCCTGAGTGTCTAGTTGTAAACTTCTTGCCAAAGAATTATAATAGTTTCACGCGCGCGTTTTATCTAGATAACGCCCAATCATTAATCTAAGGTACCCATTATAGAAGCCTTACTGAGTTTCGAACCTAGTCTGTTTATCTGGCGAAAATTATAATACTAAAGTGTAATGTAAAATCAATATCAATTAATGATCTTATAACTATAATATAACAGCCAAAGAATGATGGGTTATGGGCATAGATAAAACTATAGAAATTAGTTAATAAGCAGAGTAAAATTATATTGTGTTAGTTACAATGGCAGTTAATACGAAGTAACTAAGGTAACCGTAAATCTACATTTAAAAACATTGACATGTGTTCTGCTTTTAAAGTTATTGGTTTACTAAAGAGTTTAAACTCTAACGCCTGCCTTAAACCAAAAACGCAAGCTTAACAGATCTTACTAGAAAAACAAAACTAAAGATCTACCAATCTAATGAAAAAATAAACAAGAGAAACAACCAGGATATAAAAACAACAACATAAAATACTTACTTAAAAGACTTCAAATTAAACTGACTCAAAAGATTAACAAACTTCTCACGCGTTACAGCCTTCGTGAGTATGTCTGCTAACATCTTGTCAGTGGAAAGATAATTTACGTTTATCGTATTGTTCTTAACCACATCCCTGATAAAATGATGCCTGACATCGATATGTTTCGTGCGCGAATGAAACATTGAATTCACAGTTAGCTTTTGTGCAGATTGGTTATCGTTGTATAAGGTGATGGGACAATCTAAACCTATACATTCTTTCAGAAAAGCACGTATGAATAAACCTTCCTTACATGCATCACGCATCACATTCCACACGTATAATAAAAGACTGTATGCATTTCAATAAAGCTATGTATACACCTGCCTGTTTTTATGATGCTATAAACATGTCGAATCGAAGGAATCTGACGGGGTGCCAAAACTATAGTGTTTGATTGACGACGTGCCAAACGAAGTCATTGCGAAGAAATTTTGTGGACTTGAGAGAGATTATTTATTGCAAAGACAACATGGACACAGTATGACTCATGGGTTCGCGGTAATTAATGTTGTAAACATCGCAGTATTTACAATACTCACTCACCTTCTGGTGACTATACACATCAAAATTGATATACATATGAAGTAGGTAATACTACAAATACCCGATTAAATTACGAATAAATTAAAAAAAATAACGGTATAGTGCGTGTCGGACTCGCACATAAAGGGATCCGTACTACCGTAGAATAAAATCAACAAAAATCAGTGTGAGTTACGCCAGCAGTGGGGTTTTTTTCTGCTAGTTGCAAAGTAAGTAATTGTAAGGGCCCTCTTTATATTTAAATTTTATTTCATTTTTAGGGTTCCGTACCCAAAGGGTGCCAATGGGACCTTATTACTAAGCCTACGCTGTCCGTCCGTCTGTCCGTCTGCCTGTCAGCGGGATGTATCTCGCGAACCGTAATAGGTAGAGACTTTAAATTTTCACAGATTATGTATTTCTGTTGCCGCTACAACAACATGCTAAAAATAAAATAATACTTAAACATAAAGGGGATCCCCATACAAAAAACGTAATATTTTTAACTTATTTGTCTTATGGTCGGTTTCCATACAAAAGACACTCTAAATATCACAATATTGGGGATGTTTGTTTATATTCTACGGTGGTATGGAACCCTTTAAGTGCGAGACCGAAACGCACTCGGCCGGTTTTAGTATTTGTTGTAGCGGCAACAGAAATAGACATTCTGCGAAAATTTCAACTCTCTACCTATTACGGTTCGTGAGATACAGCCCGCTGACAGACAGAAGGACGGACGGACGGACAAACGGACAGCGGAGGCATATTAATAGGGATCCGCTGTTACCCTTTGGGTACGGAACCCCAAAAAATTTGGGAGGTACATTTTACAGAATTCAGCATGTTTTGGTCATTCAGTTACAGTGATTATTTCGTATTGTGTTCGACAGTAACCTAATTATTTAAAACATAAAACAAAACGGGGCTCATACGTTCGTTGCCCGCGGCGCGGCGCAGGCGGTGTCATTACCCCACCATACATCTCATCCGCCCCCTACCAATTTGCAATCCAATAAAAAACCATTTTATTCGAGTGCCTACTAAACCTTTTTTATATGCAATAAAGCATATATTATTTACTCTTAATAAAATGAAAGCCAATGAAACGAACTGCCGACTAATCCATTTTCTCTCGGTTCGTTCAACTTTGAATGAAAAATGACATTTCGAATAGGTACATTATTCGAAATGTCATTTTTTATAGCAACAAAATGCGGGACTTAATGACGTATATATATATACCTTTATTCAGCACATATTTAAATAGATAGCTTGGTAGTATTAGGCGTACACACTACTATAGCGCGCACCTCTGGCCTGCCACTAGTGTCCGACCGAAACAGGATTTTCTGCCGAAACCGAAACCGAAACCGACTCTTCGGCATCTGTTTTAGGTTCGGCCGAAACCGAAACCGAAACCGAACCTTTTTCAGACAAGTTAAAAATCTTTTGTATACTGAAATTTGGCTTATTTTATAACCTTATATTGACAGTTAGGAATGTTAGAATGTGTTAAATGAAATAAAAAACAATAATTGCAGTATGTTAAAATATAAAGTTAAAATATATTAATATTATTATTATTATTTTTAATATTTCTGCTCTGATTAAAATAAAAACAAAATAACAATCATGTTAACACTTCTTGGAACAAAAATTTTACAATAATCAACACTTACATTATAAAAAAGAACCTAATTATTTGAGTATTTCGATTGCGTTTATAATCACAACATGTTTAAGACTAAATTTAACATTAATTGAGATCATTTTATATTTTAATTGCAGTTGGTAATTTAGGGTTTTTGTGGGATTTTCATATTTTTTTATAATTTAGGGTGGCAATCGTAACTGTAATATATTAAACCTCTGTTTTCATTTTCTACTTAAGTAGATAGGTATGTTACGTTCAGATCGATTCTCAAAAAAATATACGGACAACAGCAAATTATTTTACCAATATAAAATGATGTATCTGAAGGTCACACACAGCTAAATCATAGCTGGTAGTTGTTTGGGTAATTTAAAACGTCATCCAACAACAATAACCTAAAACAAATGTACCGTAACATAACTAATAAATAAATGATGAATGTGTGTATCAAATATAACATAATATAATCTCTTTCTTTTACATACTTAATTCTCATCATTCATAAATCCGAGTGAATAACTCAACGGAAAGAACTTCAATGCTTAATAAAGGCCAATAAAGTGAGAAATAACACTAAACTCACAAAACAATCATGCCGGACCGGCCGGCGATCTGACAGCTGACGATGGCGGATGCAACGCGAGACACGAACTCTCCCGAAATCAACCGAGTGACGGGTGATAATTCACGAACGCAGAGTTTCGGCGCGGCCGAAAGGTTCGGTGGGTTTTCTGCCGAAACCGAAACTAGTGCCGAAACTAGATTTTTGAGCCGAAACTGGCCGAAACCGAAACCGAAACCGAATCTTCGGTCGGACACTACCTGCCACATTCTTTTCTACGCTGGTTGCTTGCACACAAAAATTAAATGTACGATACCCTTTCTGACGCGTCAAGACATGACACTACGCGACATATAAGTAGGTAGTTACATACCTGTTTACGAAAAAACTAATATTTGCACCATACTCACTGTAAGAAAACCATTTGCAAAAAATAATAAAATACTTCCTACAGGTTATTAGGGTTCTTTAGTCCCTACGACGAACCCTTACAAAATGATCCGGTCCGTTTGACTTTGTTTTGAGGTTCCTCCCATATATGGAAAATTGGGATAAATATAATTTTCTTTTAGAAACCCCATCATGTAGGGTATCGTTGAACAGATCTTTATAAAATCAAATAATGTTGCCATATAATATTTTATTATCAGCCGTGCCATTTGCGAGATTTTAACCTCTAAACTTTAGAGGTTAAAATTTTCAAATCCTAACAAGCCACAACGAGTTTCCATTATTGAAATGGCTACGGAACCCTACATTGAGCGTGGGTTGGTACGCACTTGGCCGCTTTTCTTTTAGATACTTTAGAAAATATCCTTCAAGTTAATTGAGGAAATCGTTTATTTTAATCCACTCGCTAAAATAAATCCCAAAATTTTGTGGAAATTAAAAACATTTTCTTATTATTTCCTGTTTCCTGTATTCTGTTTTGTTTCTGGCTGGGAAATAAAAAAGTAATTGCTTTAGCTGAATTGCTATGTTGCCTTTTGAGCACCCCACACTAGGCGTTCGTAGCCAGCTGCAATCACGAATCGGTAAACGATCAGAAGTTAAGCAATGCTCGGCAAGGTCAGTCAGAGATGGATGACCATTTAGTGGCATTAGAACTTAGCGTATCCATTCGGAGGGCACGTAAAAAGTCGGTCCAGATTGTTGTCATCTAGGCATCAGTCGTTAAGCCTTGTCAGAGGCCTACGGGCGGCTTGAACAACTCTGACACCCGAGGGGCTAGCCAAGTGGCATGAACGCTAATCGAATAGAATAGAATAAACTTCACAATGTATGGAAATGTCAAACGTCGCTATGTAAATCAACAACAAGTCACTATGAAGATCACGCTTGAGATCACGTGACTTATGTCATTTCCATAGATGAAGCGTAGCGATTTGAAGGAAGGCTAAGCCACTAACCATACGATTAGAAGAAGAAGCACCCCATTATCTCAATAATTTAAAATAGAATAATCTATTGGAGATTTATAGTCGATTGCTAATCTAAAATGAATGAAATGATCGAGTCAAAATATTTGCACACGGAATCGGATCCGCCTCGATAAAGTGATTACAAATTTTTTAAGATAGATAACGTTTACATTGGAAAATTGCATTTCCTAGTTATATTATAAATTTAAATGAAATTGGCTGTGTACTATGATTATATTACAGGTAAAAAATAATAACTTCCCTTACGAGAGGATAATCTCAAAAATTTATAAACGTCGGCTTTCCATAATGGAATCTATCATTTTTTCTTTTTTAGGGTTCCGTACCCAAAGGGTGCCAACGGGACCCTATTACTAAGCCTACGTTGTCCGTCCGTCTGTCTGTCTGTCTGTCTGTCTGTCAGCGGGCTGTATCTTACGAACCGTAATAGCTAGAGACTTGAAATTTTCACAAAATGTGTATTTCTGTTGCCGCTACAACAACAAATACTAAAAATTAAATAAAATTTAAAAATAAAGGGGGACCCCCTTACAAAATATTTGATATTTTTGACGTTTTTATTCTACGGTATTACGGAACCCTTTATGTGCGAGTCCGACACGCACTTGGCCGGTTTTTTTTCTTTATTATGTCGTAGTTTACAAATACCAATTCCTTTATTATTTAAATATACTATGTACATACTTTTTTTGCTATCGTGTACTTTATAGAGTCGGCGAGCAAGCAAACAAATACAATTAAATCAGTAAATAAAGATCACAGTGTGGTTTAACGCAAACTGGTTCGCTGATAGAGGCCGAGCTAGACAAACACAATCACGATAGAACACGAACTGGAGGTGATTGACACGTAAAAGGTGTTAGAATTAGAAACTACTACTCGACCAAGCCAACTAGGAACTCGGGTGGAATGCGGCTTCCCGCCCGCATACCGCCCGCACACCCGCCACCGCCTGCGGCTTCCCGCCCGCCACAACCCCCGCACACCGCCACCGCCTTGTTGCGGGTGACGTCACATTTGACAGGCTCCTAGTTGGCTTGGTGGTGTATGGTTATTGAGTCTACAGGAACATTAAAAAAAAACCAAATCATTGTTTTTCCTGCAGTAAGAGATGAAATCAGTTTTTTAATACCAACCTTACGTATAGTACTTTTTTTTATACTTGACCTATTTGGTAAGCAAAGATGGCGTCCAGCGGGACGATTGCGTAACTTTTTGTCAATGTTTCAATTGGTTTCGTATATAATTGACACAGGATGAACCAAACCAATTGAAACATTCACAAAAAAGTTACGCAATCGCCCCGCTGGACGCCATCTTTGCTTACCAAATAGGACAAGTATAAAAAAACGTACTATACACATTATTACCCTGTATAGCACATGACCACGGCACATATAAAACAGGATTACAATGTACCTTGGACAACAAACGCCTCTGTTATAATTCCACTTTTCCAATAAAACCTCGTTTTTTAAAGAAAACAAAAGGTGAGGCCGTAAAATAAAAACGGCTTTGAAAAAGGGCTTTGAAACGTACAAAGTAGATGAAGTCAGCTGACTGTCGGCTCAATACAAGCCCAATTATTATTATCGCCTTTGTCTTTGACAGTTTGAGTAAATAATTCCTTTGTATGTTGATTTTCGACGATGATTTCTCAGAAAATCGGCATTTTCGTTTCTGTAGAACTAGCCAGATTGCTTCACAATGAAACCAATGAAAACCAAACCAGTGTAACCAATAATATAGCTTGTTATTTCTCTCTTGTTGATAAATAATCCTTCTGTTAATATTCTATTTCCATATTGAAATATTTCATGTAGGTACCTACAAAGCGTACCTATCCGTATCGAGAGAATTATTTTATAGGTATGTAACAATAATATAAAATAAATAAAAATAATATACACACAATATATATATACATCGTGAGGAAACCTACCTATCCCTCGGGATCAGGTAATAGTCAGTTCCTGTATACACGGCGACAAGGTTCACCATCTGTCACGTTGGGTTCTGACTATCTGGTGAAACGTGGGCTTTGAGTTGGTTAATACCTCCACAATGTGGTGGTGTATGGCCACTCAAGCCTCTGACTACCCCCGAATGGGGATAAAAGTTGTGACGTTATATTATATACTTTTGTAACATTTGAAATAAATTATGTATTCACCCAACCTTTAGTTACTTTTTTCATATACTTACTAATATTAGAAAAGTAATAACATGACATGTCTCGAGTCACATCAAATTACAGAACTTTATGAGATCAAAAGCTCGGAAAACAGAATACAAACCGGCTCAATGTGTTCCAAAACGTTAGAAAAGTGTATATGTGGGCAGACATTTACATACAGGGACAAAGTTTCCAAGCATCGAAACAAAACTAAATTGTGTAGCTTAGGTACTTGGCATATGGTTCAATGGTACCTACGATAACAAATACACACAGAATTATTTAGGGGACAAATAGGAATAACAAGTTCGATCTGTCCCCCTTTGTCCCCATATTGTCTATAGGGGGACTTATCTAGAGACACACCGGTACGGCTATTACAATGCGACAACAATTTAGTTAAAAAAATATACGGCGGCTGCAACACTAAACCATAGTGAGGCTGAGAAACAGATATTTAAAATTAAGTTTTTAAGTTATTATTTATCCCTACTACCTACCTATTGTATTTATGTATAAGTGGTAATTTATGTATTTATTTATTTACACCCCCGTATTATTTTTTCTTTAGATCCTCTCCATCCAAAGGTTGCCTGGTAGAGATCACTATTAGTGATAAGGCCGCCCATTTTCCACTTTCTGTGTAAATTGTGTAATTATTTATATATGTTTATTTTTCTAGTGGTGGATTAATAAAGAGTTATCTATATATCTATCTATAATTTAGTTATAAGAGATGAGTCTCTTTTAACTAAATCTCGATCCCACAGTCAAACTGACTGCTCGGTTTTGTGCGGCTATGTATGATACCAATTGTAAACCTTATATTTATGAAATAAATAAATAAGGTTAAATCTAAGGCCATACTTGGGAAGTTGAGATATGATCATTATTTTTTATCCCTTACAATTACAATCTTAGGATGATTAAATAACACTGTTAGTGATTCGTCTGTGAACCTATAGTAGCTAACTTGCTTTATTAGGGACACCGCAGACTTCCTACTTTTTGCATCGGCGATCGGCGATTTAGTCGCTTTTAGCATCGGAGCAGTCGCTGCGTCCGCAGAGAGTCGCCAAAACGCGATGCAGTCGCAAAATCGCCGATCGCCGATGCAAAAAGTAGCAAGTTTGCGGTGGCCCTTAGATTTTTAAAGCTGACCGTCCAAACCTACAAAATTGTCAGTACAACCCCCCCTAGCCAAGTTGCTTCGTCTACGAGCGTTTCTACAAATCGCTACGCTTCATGTATGGAAATGACATAAGTCACGTGGTCTACATATCGACTTGTAATTTCATTACCATACATTTAAGCGTAGCGATTTGTAGATACGCTTCTAGACGATGCTACTTGGCTAGGGGCTAGGGGGGCTGATTTATTAGTATATAAGCTATTATTGACACAACTTATATCTTCCTAATATATTTTGGCCCAAGATTATATAAAATCGTTTTTTTATTGCTTATAAATCGCCGTCGCATCGCCTTGTCTATAATACAAGCCTCAGAGATCATAAAAGACTGAAACGAACCTTCATCTTTGTTTCTAAATTGGTTCTTTGTATTTCATCCCACAATGATTCCTTCCACGAAGGCGTAATACCAGTATTTGACCGCTGAATATTATATTTTCTACAGTATTTTAAAGGCTATTTACGCTGGTCTTATATTATTAATTGGCGCCACTCGAATTTCTTATTAATTGGGAGCGTCTACATGAGCTGAGCGAGCGGCGCGGCCGAGGGCTTACCACAAGCTCTTATTGCGATTCAATTATAGGAACGTTTTAACGACGTTTTAATGACGTTTCTTAATGTCATGACAATAAGGTACGTCATTGCACAAAAAGTCGCTGAAACGTTAATACGTTCCTGTAATTGAATCGCAATAAGAGCTTGTGGTAAGCCCCCAGTTTTGACGTCTGAATCTTTATAAAAGTCTTATAGGTAGTTAGGTAGGTAGTTTTATATTACAACGTGCTTAAGAGGGTATATCGTAAGGAGGATTAAGACTCTCCATCGCGTCCCTTACATCAGCAAGAATATAACCGCTAATAAATTTATAAGTAGCTACCCGCTATACAAGTATTTTTATAAAACTTATAAAAGCCAAATTATAAAAAGCTATAGTTATTCAAGGTTTCAAACTAATGGGTATTTACGCTGGTCTTATATCATTAATTGGCGCCACTCGAATTTCTTATTAATTGGGAGCGTCTACATGAGCTGAGCGTGAGACACGCCCGAGTAATCAGTTTTGACGTCTGAATCTTTATAAAGGTAGTCTTATAGGTAGGTAGGTAGGTAGTCTTATATTACAACGTGCTTAAGAGGGTATATCGTAACGAGGATTAAGACTCTCCATCGCGTCCCTTACATCAGCAAGAATATAACCGCTAATAAATTTATAAGTAGCTACCCGCTATACAAGTATTTTTATAAAACTTATAAAAGCCAAGCACGTGGTTAAGCACGCGTCTTGCGGGCTTAAGGTCATGGGTTCAAACCCTGGTTCACACCTCTGGATTTTTCGAAATCTATGTGTGAATCATAACTTTAATATGATTATCACTTGCTTACGATGAAGGAAAACATCGTGAGGAAACCTGCATGTCTTTAAACATGTGAAATCCACCAACCCGCATTGGGCCAGCGTGGTGGATTATGGCCTGAATCCCCCTCGCATTGAGGGGAGGCCCGTGCCCAGCAGTGGGCCGTTAAAAAAGGGGTAAATTATTATTATTATTATTATTATAAAAGCCAAATTAAAAAGCTATAGTTATTCAAGTTTTCAAACTAATGGAGATCCCTATTGACTAGACAAGTAATTATATTGAATTAAATTTATGAATTTGGGAATGCTTTCTGTAAGTATTAGTATATTTTATAAAAATCTCTGCAAAAAGTACTCACATTTTATTTACGAATATTAATAAACTACTTACCGGTGGCGAAATAAAAGGCTGAGAAAACATATTCGCACCTTGATGGGAATAAAAGCTTTATACAGTTTCAATATCTTTTACATTGAACTGAAATATTCAGAGCGCGAGGTAGAAGACGACCGGGGGATGAATTGAAAACCTGGAATTTTTGATGAATTTCAATAACCGATTAAGCATTTCTTTTGAGAATAAGTTCTGAAACACCTCTAACATCGTGATGGACACATGTTCAATGAAGTATTAATTACCTTATAATTGTGTTAGCAAACCAAAATCCGGACAAATGCGAGTATAACTCGCGCCCTGAGGATTCCCTACAAGTTTTCAAAAACGCTTATTTTATATTTTTATTTGTAACTAGCTGTGCCCGCGACTCCGTCCGCGTCCAGTCGGTGAAGCCCTTAAATATAATTTTGTCTATCGTCTAATCTGTATTACGTCAGTCTGCATCAGTCTGAGTTCGTCTGTCCGTGGCTGTCTATCTGTACCAGTCCATACCAGTAAGGTGGTAGAGTCTGACCAGTAAGGTGGAGATCGGCATTCAAGTAGCTAATTTATCTTCGTTTCGTATGATGAGGGAGAGAGCCGGAAGCGCAACCCAGCCACCTCCCCGTCCCCTCCCACTAACCCCACTCCCCTTCAGGTTGGAAACGTGCTAACGATGCCTTTGGTTGCAAGCATCTATAGGGTACGGTAACTGCTTAACAACAGGTGGGCCGTACGCTTGCCTGGCGCCTTAGTCGTATAACAAAAGTTTGACTTTATTTGTCTGTGTGTATCAGTTTAGCTGTAAGTATCTGTCTGTCTGAATCGGTCTGTCTGTAATCTATCGGTAGGTGAGTATCTCTGTCTGTACCAGTCTATCTGTATCCGTCTATCTATATCTGTAGTTACTCACAGTATCACGACTGAGCGGTTGGACTCCAGAGCTCAATGTTTAAGTTTGTACTTGATACCCATGTTCCTTATTTAAAATGAGTGAGTGCTCCAGACTCACGGCTTAGGTAAGAGTCACTTCGCAACATCGTGCTTAAAAAGTTAGAGTCCGGAGTTTATCGTCTAAGTCAATAGTCAAAGCGTTTATTTTGTTTAGGCCTAGGAGGGCACTTATAAGTAGTCATTTTACATGTTTTCCTTAAATTCTAGCGCCGGATCGGAAACGCGACCTCACCTGAGAAGTTTCTATTTGATACCCACATTGCTAATTCAAAGTTAGCAGGTCCTCCAGATTTATGTTTTAAGCAGGCAGTTACCCAGCAGCATCATTCCTGAGGGGTTGGAGTTCAGAGTTCAATGTCTATGTTTCTATTACTACTTAATTCAAAATCAGCAGGTCCTCTAGACTTACTTCTTAGGTAGGTAGCTTCCCTACGGCATTAGTACTGTGGAGATGAATTCCAGAGTTAACGTCTAAGATTCCGCGTGATATAAAGACCCGCTTAATGTTGTTTATACGTAATTAGGAATTAAAAAACTAAATTTCTTGAAGCAAGGAAGATATTAAATTTTGACATGTGGTGCAAGGCAGGTATTGTCTGATTTTAAGTATAGCGACATCTAGTTAAGAAAAACCGGCCAAGTGCGAGTCGGACTCGCGCACGAAGGGTTCCGTACCATTCTATAAAAACGGCAATCATGTCTGTTGTATGGGAACCCCACTTAAATATTTTTTTATTCTGTTTTAGTATTTGTTGTTACAGCGGCAACAGAAATACAAATTTTACTCTGACTTTTCGGATAGTTTTGATAAAATCTATTGCTCAATTCGAAATTGTATCCATAAAGGGCTATGGTAACTAAAGAGTGCACAGTATGTGCCAGCATTCAAGTCAATATTGATAAACACATTATCTATTTGAGTATAACCCGTTGTGGTAACAACACGAGGAAGTTTTGAATTTAAACCAATATGGTCAAAATATTTTTTTAAAGGTGCATTCTCATTAGATTCCAGTAAGTCTACATTAAAATCCCCGCACACTATAGTCGGAGGCAACGGGAGTATTCTGCCATCAAATATGACACTATGAAAGCAATACAACAATTTCCAATCGATCGAAACCTAGAGATAACGCAAAACTTGTCAATAGCAGGCGAATTTTGGTCGTGACTATATTGCGATCTGAAAAACGAAACCATAGCGCGATCTAGGAGCTCATCTAGCGTCATCTAGTGGTGCGTAGCGGTACTATTATTTTATATATTATGAGGTTCTTATTTTATATTATCTTTGTTATAGCAACAATTATTTACTCTTTGCCACCTCACTCCCATAAAAAAAAACTGCTCAACATCAGGCGGGCTGTACGCTTTTTTGCCACCTCAGTCCCATAATTGTTAGTACACACCTGCAATAATAGGTACATAAAGTACACAAATAAATAAATACACATTCTGTGAAAAACTATTACAACGCCATCTATAGTTCTAATACTCTGTGCTTGAAACTCCGAACGCATTTGAAACTTGATTTACAAATATGTTTACGTACGTAAACAATGTATTTGCACAAATCAGTTTAGTGTTAACATTATTTTAATTTAAGCCGTGGGCGACAAAAAAAATGCGAATTACTCAAAAAAAAAACAACTCATAGTAAGATTCGAACCTAATACCCACTCATTCACGTGGACTAACGCCTTAACCATACGGCTAAGATGATCTCTAGTATTACACTCGAATTATTATACTAGTTATGACACTGTAATGCCAATGATATCATAACAATGTTAGATGGCGCTACTTTGACTGGTACTATTAATTTAAAACTTATTTATGGGTCAAAAATGTAGTTTTACATTTCTTTTTTTTGTCAACAATTTATCTAAAATATGTCATAATGATCACTCATGGTTAAAATGTTAGTTTTCTCTTTATATATTGTTTAATTTATGAGTTATCAATAAAAACGCCAAAAATATCGAGTTTATTGTATGGGGACCCCCTTTATTTTTAAGTTTTATTTTATTTTTAGTATTTGTTGTTGTAGCGGCAACAGAAATACACATTCTGTGAAAATTTCATGTCTCTAGCTATTACCGTTTGTTAGATACAGCCCGCTGACAGACAGACGGACAGACAGACAGACAGACAGACAGACAGACAGACGGACAGCGTAGGCTTAGTAATAGGGTCCCGTTGGCACCCTTTGGGTACGGAACCCTAAAAACGAAACTTAAGATTGTAGAATGTAGCAATAAAATATTTATTATTATTATTAAAATTAAGATTATCTATTCCAAATAGTGTCGGATCACACACAACGTAGGGCTCCGTAGGGCTCCGCTCTAAATAGACGTATTTCAATAACTAAAACTTATTTTTTGCTAGAATTTATGTGTGGTCATAAAAATTTACAACCTAATATTTTAGAAAAAAATATCCTAGATGTTAAGTTGGACTATTAGTCATATCCATGCCAAATTTCATTGAAATCAATCCATTGGATTCGAAGTTGTGCGTGTTTGAATATTTAGGTAGTTTTTGAATGTTTTGTGGCAACCCTAAACTTTACCGAAAAAAAATATATGCTAGATGTTAAGTTAGACTATTAGTCATATCCATGCCAAATTTCATTGAAATTAATCCGGTGGATTCAAAGTTGTGCTCTTTCAAACATTTAGAATTTTTAAGTAGTTTTTTGAATTTTCTGTGGCAACCCTAAACATTTTCGAAAAAAAAGTATCCTAGATGTTAAGTTAGACTATTAGTCATATCCATGCCAAATTTCATTGAAATCCATCCGGTGGATTCGAAGTTGTGCTCTTTCGAAAATCTGAGCAAACATACAAACATACACACAGACAAAAATTCTAAAAATGATAAAAATGAATTCTGCTGGTCCATCTAAGTCCCCCCCACTATTTTTTTCAAAATATTTCGAATGTACAGACGCGACCAATTTTACATTCTTATTATATGTATAGATGAGTAAGTAGCCTTAATTCTAATTTTGATTTCTGTATAGCTTCAGTTTAAATGAGACCCCTTATTTTACCCCCTTCGGGGTAGGATTTTCCAAAATCCTTCCTATGCTTTTCTTCTACGCTATAAAACCTATTGTTCATATTAAAATGTTTAAGCTGTGCACGTCTTCACAGACCTGACGGACAAATAGATATTATATAGATTCTATGTGTTCCCTTTTTTTTCCTTTTGAGATACGGAAACCAAAAGCTTTCAATTTTTACAAAAGTTAATTCCGATAGGCAAGTCACGTCACGACATCATAGCCGAATACATAATTCATCGCGTACTTTCAGCAACTGGTTATCTGTATCTTCAGTACGGACGTGACTTGGATGAGTTACAAGCGGTAGTACCTAGGGACATATATTGGACACATGATACTGGTAATGACACCCATATTCCTTAAGTGAATCCTATTCTTATTATTTTCGTAACTTTTTAACAAGACAATAAAGCTTAGATTTTGGTTCTTGAATTAAACATTAATAAAAGAATATGTATGAAAATACTTATTCTTTAAATACTTATTATTTTATTTCTGATAGATTAAAAAAGCGATTAGGGCCTCCGCAGACTAGCTACTTTTAGCATCGGCGATCGGCGATTTTGATGCTGCATCTCGCTCGTTCGCGCTCGAAGAAACGCGACGCAGCATCGATACGTCACAAAATCGCCGATCGCCGATGCTAAAAGTAGCTAGTCTGCGGAGGCCCTTAATAACAATTAATAAATATTGCCAGACTTACTTACTGTATGGTCTCAAACTAAGCATCGTTAGTACAATGGCTACCATACAATGGACTGGGGGCGATCCCAGTGACACCCAGACCAAGACAAATTACGAAAAACCCGTTTCCGAAATTGACCTATGACAGAATCGAACCACATGATGCGGCCAAGCGGTCCTCTATAAATATACAAATCGGCGGTCGGCGATATGTTCAAAGATTTATTACCTACTTAATTAATTCCGAAGCGACTGTAGCCTAGGGGCGAACACGTTGGACTAGCAATCAGAAGGTCCCAGGTTCGATCCCCGGTGGGGAATGCACCAATGGATGAATTTTCATCTATGTGCATCATTTACAGTTGGCTTACGGTGAGGGAAAACATCGTAAGGAAACCTACCTATCCCTCGGGACTAGGTAATAGTCAGTTCCTGTATATACGGCGACAAGTTTCACCACCTGTCACGTTGGATTCTGGGGGGTTACTCCGAAATACGTCGCTGACGGATCGTCCGAAGTACGGATTGGATTTACGATCAAAACAATGTCAAATCGTAGAGAAAAACGAAAGAAGAAATGTCAAATCCACGACAATCCGTCAGCCGAAACGTTAGGTTCGTATTTCGGAGTAGGCCAGCTGACTATCTGGTGAAACGTGGGTTCTGAGTTGACTTTATACCTCCACAATGTAGTGGTGTATGGCCACTCAAGCCTCTGACTACCCTCGAATGGGGATAAAAGTCGTGACGTTATATTATTATTATTTTCCACCTATTCGAGTATATCATATTTTCATGCACGTCTCTAGGGTCTACAATCCCTTTTCAAAATACAAATTTCATCCCCTAATCCCTCAAATACAACTGAATCATATCATGCAAATGATATCAAATGAGCTCGTAGGACCGGAAACGGAAACACCTCACGGGGACATCTGTCCCCTAAACTTTTAATCCGATTAATTAATCCGGGCCGGCCGGGACCGGGTGTAACACTGAGTGTTGGATCTGTTACGTAATTAACTAGGTTTGCTAGAGTATGGACGTATCCTGTAGAACGGGTAACCATACAGATTGTTGACCACTCTTTTAAGGAATATATACAGGGTGTCCCAAAACTTTGCCACATGGAGGGGAAGTACCTTAAATATTGTAGATAGAGAATTTTACTGAATGAAGACTTCATTTTTATTTTAAAAACAATACGAACTGCATTCAAAGATTTTTGAAAACTCGCTTGCCACACTCGGGAATCGAACCGGCTAAAATCCGAAAAAACACCCTGTTCTTTTATAGCATCAATCGATAGGATCAATGATAAGAACCAAATCTCTCTAACAAACATGGTAAATTAAATGAAAGGAAAACCATGAAATCTAAACTTATAAATTCATTAATTCAAAGATAAAGTGTATCCACAAAAAATGGAGCTAATTTCGAGCAACAAATTAGTTAGTTTACCATTTTTTATTCGTTCAATTAAAATAAGTGAAGATTTTATGGTTTCCTTTCATTTTGAAAACTCGCTTGCCACACTCGGGAATCGAACCGGCTAAAATCCGAATAATAACATCCTGTACTTTTATAGCATCAATCGATAGGGTCAATCATAAGGATAAAATCTCTTTAAGAAACATAGTAAATTAAATGACAGGAAAAAATCGTTACTTATTTTAATTTTCACTTATTTTAATTCTTATAAGTTAAGATATCACGGTTTTCCTTTCATTTAATTTCCCATATTTGTTAGAGTGATTTGATCCTTGTGATTGATCCTATCGATTGATGCCATAAAAGTACAGGGTGTTATTTTTTCGGATTTTAGCCGGTTCGATTCCCGAGTGTGGCAAGCGAGTTTTCAAAAATCTTTGAATGCAGTTCGTATTGTTTTTAAAATAAAAACGAAGTCTTCATTCAGTAAAATTCTCTATCGACAATATTTAAGGTACTTCCCCTCCATGTGGCAAAGTTTTGGGACACCCTGTATAACGTCACGACTTTTAACCCCATTCGGGGGTAGTCAGAGGCTTGAGTGGCCATACACCACCACATTGTGGAGGTATTAAGTCAACTCAAAGCCCACGTTTCACCAGATAGTCAGAACCCAACGTGACAGGTGGTGAACCTTGTCGCCGTGTATACAGGAACTGACTATTACCTAATCCCGAGGGATAGGTAGGTTTCCTCACGATATTTTCCCTCACCGTAAGCGAACTGTAAATTATGCACATAGATGAAAATTCATCTATTGGTGCATGCCCAACCGGGGATCGAACCTGGGACCTTCTGATTGCTAGCCCAACGTGTTCGCCCCTAGGCTACAGTCTTTTAAGGAAAATTAATAAAATTTGGTATTACGCCTTCTGGTTAGAAGTAAAAAATACTGTTGTCAGGATTGATAATTCACCCCCAAAAGGATTAAATAGGACATGTATGATTTGTATAAAATCCGTTCCGAGATAGATACACGCGGATAAAGTTGGTGGCAAAAGCTGATTTGATTTGAAGTTGAGGTGATTCGATGAATTCGGTGCTTATTAAAAACATAAGTAATGGCCTGACTTGATGAAGAAAAGGCTCTGCTATATTGCGTTACTAGCTGTGCCCCGCGGCTTCGCCCGAGTGGAAATTGGATTAGCCTATGTCTTATTCCAGAGCCTACACTATCTACGTTTCAAATTTCATTAAAGTCGGTTTAGTAGTTATGGAGATACGTGGTAACAGACATTCACACACACACACTTTCGCATTTATCATATTAGTAGGAAGTAGGATTAATTGTGTCGTGTATAGTGGAAAGGAAACAGATTGATTTACAGCGCGTTAAAAATATGCGCAATAGTTTATTCAGATGCTTTATAAAATGGTTTTCAGTCGTAAACGATTGTTTACACTGTAAGATTCATGGTGCATACGTTTTGACTCATTCCGTGTGATTTAGTTTGTGCTTGTTATTCACTTTCCTACTTTATGACGCCAATGTTAAAAATATATCTCTCGTCCGTGTTTAGTTATTCGCAAAATAACCCTTTTGTGTTTTAAATCTTACAAATGTATCTTGCCAGCTATAGCTTGCAAGATGACGAGATTCGAATTGGCATGCATACAAATCATAATTAAGTTTTTGGCATTACGACATTAGCTGACGTTATTTCGGTAAGAAAAAAAAATGTCAGAAAGTATTTTTTAGATTTTACATTTAGAAGTTGGCTAGAATGCCAATTCCAATAAATATTGGAATTTGCTTTAAACACGTTTATGATAAATGATTCTTTGTTGTTTGTTTGAAATACTCACTTTTTCGTATAATTACACTTGACGGCAACAACTATAAGCAGTATATTGGCCACCACTGATAACAATATAATTGGCACGTACAAAGTAATAAGCACATTTTCCGGCTGAAAAAATATATCCAGTTCAGTCCCAAACTGAAAGGAACCATTCAAAGCTGCACTTAAATTCAAATTATGTAAAGGTCCAAAGTCATCTAGTGTTATGTTCGAAAACATTATTAATAGACCTATTGAATAACAAAAACTTCACAATTTTCTGAATTGTTCATTTTTAAAGTCACTATTTATAACACTGATTTTCGTTAATTAACACTTAGGAAAGTTATTCAAGGGTTATTTTACACTTTTCCAAACTCGCAACTTTAGCATCTCCCGTAATTTCAGGAGCGCATCGCGTCGCGTGTTCAACGCGGAAAGCTCAGTAACTCACTGAATGACAGACGGTGCGAGAGAGACGGATGATGGGACTCTTGAGAATTTCCTTTGCAGTCCATTGATGAACTGCGAAATATGTGTTTTATTATGTACGCTAAAGTTTGAGTTAGCCAGAAACATGTTGCTAATTAGATTCATAACTACTTATTTTTTGCATTTCTTTTGTTCTTTTATTTTCTAACTCCTCGTTTGCACTAACATTTACGTAAAATTGGTACATCAACATAAATAAGTATAGATATTTCGTCAGCTCAAGCGAGCGGTAAGACAATTTATTCACCAAATATTTTAAAATCTTGCAAATAATATCAATTTTTTTTTTTTTTGAACCAATAAAATAAAATATAAAATTCTAGAACTCGAATAGAGTGACAACGGTATCTATATAATAGATATATGAAGTCCATGGTGACAACATAATAATGTTTTACTTTTTCTCTAATCGAAAATAAAATAAAATGAAAATATTTTGCGTGACGAAAACTTTACAACCTATAGAGTGCCTACTTGTATTTGCGCGATGATTTTTTCCACAAACTTAATATTCATTTATTTATTTCGTTACAGTGGGCCTACTCTGTTTCAAACGAAAACGAAATTTCGGACGAAATTCGCATATTTCCTACTACGTTTCTCATTGATTCCGACATTTCTTACGAACGAAAATTGTTCGTAAGAAATCAATGAGAAACGTAGTAGGAAATACGCGAATTTCGTCCGAAATTTCGTTTTCGTTTGAAACAGAGTAGGCCCTCAGGTACAGTGAGCTATCACAAGTCACAACCCATCAACTATCCTACCACGATCAGGTAAGATCCGTTTCCCGAGTCATGAGTCTAATAAACAAGATTTATAGAGCAAAACAATATATCAGGCCCATAACGGACATCTCTGCGGAAAGCATAAAAACCGATCGTTCGGAAAATGGTCTGTCCAGAAAAGGGTAGATAGCGAGTGATAAGTTCACGATGACCTACTTAGTAGATTGTGGCAATTTATTATGCCTATCTCTAAGGTATAGATAATATCGCAAGACCGGCTCAGGTTTATTTTAGGGAACAATGCCAAATGTCTTCGGGTTTTTGGTACGATAAGTCGATATGGGTGTAGATCTACCTGTTATTATCAACATCCACTGCTAGGCCCTGCCCACTTTTGAGTAAATAATAATATAATATAGCCCTATTAACGTTCTACTCCTGGGCAAGGGCCTCCCCTCAATGCGAGGGGAATTCAGGCCATAATCCACCACGCCGGCCGGGCGGTCCAGTGCGAGTTGGTGGATTTCACATGTCGTTTCGTTTTTCAAAGTAACCACCCAGGTTTCCTCACGATATTTTACTTCACCGTAAGCAAGTGATAATCATACCTATTAAAGTTATGATTTGCACATAGATTTCGAAAAATCAAGAGGTGCGAGCCGGGGTTTGAACCCTGGATCGTAAGCTCACAAGACGCGTGCTCAACCAATCGGCTATCAATAATTATTTAGTTATCAGACTACAAATGAATGAATTCATGGGGTTAGTGACAATATAACTTAGCTCCTGTTAGTCAAGTAAAGTAGTAAAGCTTGCATTCGTTCATGTCACTTAATACATTTATACATTTTCTTGCAAATCGAAGCTTGGCCCGTGTGCGTGGCCTCTCCGTGCGCCGCGGTGGGTTGCCGGCTTTATCCCATGCTAGTCTCTCCCAGATGTCACCCACTATTACTTTTATATCATCGACACATCTAGCTATTAGACGACCTACACTAAGGGCCTGTTTCACAATCGTCCGATAACTCCTATACACCAAGTAAATTTTGACATGTAACCTATGGAAAATCTGTAAAAACACCATATTATGGTGGATAAAAGTAATATGACGATTTTGAAATAGGCCCGAATTCTAATATAGTCATTTATCTTACACTACTTACTAAACCAGAGTTTAAAAGTCACTAGCGAGGAACTGGCTTAGATCCAGAAACTATCCGGGTCTCAAAAATGTGTAATGTGTAAGTATAGGTAAATAAAATGCACTACACAAATTGTCATTCAATAATAAGTCGCCAAAGTTAATTTGATGTATGAAGAATTACGGGCAAACAAATTATGTCACTACAGCAAGTTCAATAAAATAACAATTTATTATTAAGGACTATCCAAAGATTATCCATATCCATCATATCGTAACTAGTTGCAGTTTTGGGCCACGATAGCTGAAGTTTTCAAAACTAATAAAATTCAGTCAGTCATTCAGTTTTTTTTTTCTTTATTAAGTTGACGTTATAAAAAATAGGGTACCTAATTACTTGCTACTCATTTTAATATTTTGGTTACATAAGTAACGCAATAATCAGCGTGATCCAAATACGACGTACTTTGTTTATATTTCACAGAAACAAGAGAAGCAAGTTTGGAGACGAACAAATAAATAATTTAGGAAAACTAAAAGCTCCAGAATAAATCTGAAATGTGTTTTTCAGCACGCGTTTGGCACCCTTTCAAAAATTACACGTAACTAAAAAATATTTGTTCGGAGATAATATTTCACATGGAGACGGCTTACCTTTTCTCTTTCCGCGTTTGATAAATGGTGTGTGTAATGTGATGCCGAGTGACGTCATTGAATGGAGAACGACAGCGGCAAATATGAGAATACTGCTTTAACATTGCCGATCACTCCTTTGTAAACCGGAACGCAGATCTACGCGAAACAAAGTTGTTTTAAAGGTTTGCGCCCGTGAAGTCGCCAAACGGGCCCAATGGAAGACCAGCGCTGGTTCTTGTCAACCAGCACATGTTGAATTGGGTCCGTTTGCGGTGAGCACATTCTGTTAAGTTACTTATTTTCTTTGTTTATTTTTTTTTTGCTTACCCTAATAAAGTTTTTCTTTCTTTCTTTCTTTTTTCTTTCGAAACACATTTTTTATTGAGTCTGGAATTAGTAGCTTGTAGTGCTATGACGTACTGGCTTCTCATTGGTCATATGAATTATAACTAGTTCCTTTTGAGTAGCGTCGTGGACGCAGAGCCTATGTCCACAAACTCAGTATCATTGATATCCCGGTATAGTTGGTTCTTTACTAATATTAATATGGTCCACGGCACTCTGGACAAATCAAACCTTAAGGCAACTTAGCTTTTCCCCGGGACTCGTCGAGGGTCAAACCTTGGACACCATTGTTGATCCTGGCTTTCAACAGTAACAGTGGTGGGAGTGTGTGGCGGGCTTAGTCCCAAAAAAGTCGTGATACTCGATATTTTCCTTAATGATTTTGCACAGTACTTAAGTATCCGTAACTGAAATGTTAGCTTTAACATCTGTCGGCCGCATTGCGGTTCCCACTCAAGAGGGTAAAGTTTCCTCAACATGTTTACATATTAAGTATGTTTTTTCAGGCATTTTCAGGCGCTCAAGCTATTTTTGAGACAAATTACTTGCGCCTTAACTTTAAATTTATCTTATCTGTAGGTGCTTAAGTAGGTATGTACCTACATAAACCGACTCCTGCGATGATTTTCTGTAGCAGTCTTACGTTTAAAGATGATTATAACCCCAAATTAATATAGACCTACCTATCCCCCGGGATTAGGTAATAGTCAGTTCCTGTATACACGGCGACAAGGTTCACCACCTGTCACGTTGGGTTCTGACTATCCAGTGAAACGTGGGCTTTGAGTTGGCTTAATACCTCCACAATGTGGTGGTGTATGGCCACTCAAGCCTCTGACTACCCCCGAATGGGGATAAAAGTCGTGACGTTATATTTATTTTTATTTTATATTTTATGAATATATAAAGTTACGGACTTACACTGGAATTATAAATTACTTTTGTTTCTAGAAATGCTTTGTAAAACTGTTGTACACTGGCAAAAAATTAATAAATTAAAAAATTTTGCGGTTAATTAAAATAAACAATTTAAAATGCTGACAATGGATCCAACTCGGAACCACACGTTTACGGGAGTTTCTCTGTTAACTACATGACTATTAACCCTTTAAATATAACTACAACTCATAAATACAAACAACTTCCTCAATATTCAACTTCCAATTATCCGCAGGCATTTCTAACTAAAGTCAAATGGTAACTATGTCTATCCCTCAATCAAGCTTCAATCAAACTGATGGCTGCCTTGTATCGTGTTGTAGACCGGAGCCAGTTTGAGTGCATCATGTGATACCAAATGCACTTCGGAGAATCTGCCAATACCCAGCGTTGATAGCAGTCATGTTTGCTAAAGATTGGTTTGAGTAAATATATTGTGAAGAATCTGAAAGCTCACGAATAGCGTTAGGTACAAAAAGCTTTAGCACTTTTCAGTAATTATCGTCACTATTTTTGCTATCACACCGTTCAACGCTGAGAAAGATTTCACTTACACCACTTGGGCCTTCTTTTCGCGCACGTGCAAGTCGTGGAATTTTCCTTCCTGAAGTAGTTCCTTTTCATTCATAATATTATATCTCGCTTAATTAATTAAATACTTGCTAATAAACATGGTGTACAAATACAAATATTTCCGTTACAGCCGCCCACTAAAACCTACCTAAAACACGATAGAGTAGTTCGGTTAATTTAGCAAAAATAACTACGCCATACGCAGTGAAAGCATTAAAAAGAAAATTGAACTGCAAAAGTTTATCGTAATGACGTCGCTACTCCGCTTCTAGAATTGACATAAAACTTCAGTTGTACTGTTATGAAATACTTTAAACTTTCTGATTTTTTTGGTACCTATTGGTAGGTTATAAAGATCACATTCCCAAAAATATGATTTATTTATAACACTACATTTGTAGCCACCTACAGTCTAACTAAGTGCTATGTGTGATCTACTTTGGCTCTTATCTATAAAAATGTCTCCAAATAAATGTGTCTTTCTATTAAAACAACGTGGGCTGAATACTTTCTACGACATTTTAAAATATCTTTACACTGGTTAAGTATATCACCGCCCACCGTACTTCAGTTCTCACCTACTTCGGGACAATTCAGTCCCCGCTCACAAACGTGAAATTCAATAAGCGCTCGTGACATAAGAAACGCAATAAGCGATTTCAGCTCCTTTGTCTGCGCCGCGGCATCTAGGTGCTAGGTCTAACAGCTGACAAGAATTCTTAAACACCCAAACTAAGGAATGAAAACGATTTTTGTAAAAAATTTGAACGCGTTGCATGTTCGTAAGTTAGGCCATAAAATAAATGAATGGATCTGTAAGTTTGGCCATTTGAAATGTATTTGTTTAGTCTACGCTAAGTGCAGAGGTCGTAAATATATTTTTATTCATTTACCACCATATTGTGGAGGTATTAACCAACTCAAAGCCCACGTTTCACCAGATAGTCAGAACCCAACGTGACAGGTGGTGAACCTTGTCGCCGTGTACAGGAACTGACTATTACCTAATCCCGAGGGATAGGTAGGTTTCCTCACGATGTTTTCCCTCAACGTCAGCGAACTGTAAATTAGGCTTTATGTGTACTAGATAAAAGCTATCAGTAGCCCGATTCACGTAACCAAAACCGTAACGATGTCTCAGCGATATAGTCGTTGATAGCCTTTTCGTATTATGAAAAGGCTATCAACGACTATATCGCTGAGACATCGTTACGGTTTTGGTTACGTGAATCGGGCCACAGACGTGGTGTCGCCTCGATCATCGCTCCGCCCCACACCTCACGAGACGCTCTCGTCAAAACCTTTTACGAGATCCATGATTGCCTTTCCACTCCGAAGTAAAGCTTAGTCTTTGACTCCAACTTGGTTAGCTATACTATATAATAAAGGTACAATATTCTAAACATTTGGAGTAAATGGTGGAAACCTTTGGCCGGTAACGGGATAACGTAGTAGGTTAAAATAAATAAGAACTGTTCAAGTAAGTATTGTTGGTGGCATCTCAGTTGCAGCTATAATTAGGGATCTAGGTCTCTAGTGTCTCGAAGAATTTAATTATTTGCTCTGTGAGCCAGTGTCGATAAAAGGGTAATAATAATTCAAGTTGACGGCGAGGGAAAACATCGTGAGGAAACCTATAAATGAAATCAAATCAATCAAATCAAAAGGTTTTTATTCATGTAAGCTCAATAAAAATTTATAAATAGTCAATAATAAACAATATTTTAGCGTTACCATAATTAGTTTATTAGTAGTATTTAGCGATACCGAATCAAAATTAGCGGTTCTGCTAATTTTGATTCGGATTTTATTCTGCAAAAAGCTTATAACCCGAATGTCATCTCGACCTGTCTCGGATTATACCTATCCCTCGGGTTTAGGTAATAGTCAGTTCCTGTATACACGGCAAGGTACACCATCTGTCACGTTGAGTTCTATCTGGTGCAACGTGGGCTTTGAGTTGGCTTAATGCCTTCACAATGTGGTGGTGTATGGCCACTCAAGCCCCTGACTACTCCCGACGGGGGATAAAAGTCGTGACGTATATGTTATGTTATGTTCAATTACTGATATTTTATGCAAGTCATGATCAAAAGTGTGCTTTCAATCTTGACGGGCCCGTTAGCGTGGTTGGCGCGGAGGCGCCTTTCACGCTGCAGGTCGTAGGTTCGATTCCTACCTGGGACATGCATTTGTGTGCATGAACATGTCTGTATGTCCGGAGTCTGGGTGTATATGTATATTAAGTATGTATTTACAAATAAAAAGTAGTATATGTAGTAATATCAGTTATCTGGTTTCCATAGTACAAGCTCTGCTTAGTTTGGGATCAGGTAACCGTAAAAATAAAACTATTTAACGTATGTGTTAGCTATTTCTGGAGCACAAGGCTTAAGACATAAAGAAATATATGGCTCTCGAACTCTATCACCCAATATGTTCGGAATCACCGCAGTTGAGGCTCTTTATTGATCGCCTACTTTGACCGAATTAGATTTATTACCTAGTATCTAAAACTGAAGGCTAACCGTGCATATTACATACATAGCACATGTTGTAATTTGGTAGGATAGTAAGAAAATGCGACGTTGCCAAACTTACACCATGACAAACGTATTTTAACTAAAATTGACATTTCTTGGTTCTATGAATGACGTAATTTTAAAACAGGTTGCAGAGCCTAAAATGCGTATTAGCTAAAAGGCGTTTGAAATGTGTTTTAATAAATTTCTATGAATAACACGGTAAACCTTCATCTATTTGGAGCCAGCCACAGACCAATAAGCCTAATAGACGTCGCATACTTAGTACACACACTATTGATATCATACTTCCTGGCGGTGGCATGGCATCGTATGAACTTGAGATCGTATAAAATAAAAATGTATTTGTAAGAGAATGCAGTCGTCAAAGTAGGCATATTGGAGATTTTGGCGAATTGTGATTGGTCCTTTCAAGGTCAAGTGTTGAAACAATTAGAATGTCAGGTGAGGTCACATATGCAGTGGTAATGCATTTGGGCTATGTGGCGGCATATGCAGAGTAAAGCATATGTTAGGCTATGTGGCGTCTATTAGGTTTATTTGTCTGTGGGGTCAACTTTCCCAGTAGTCTTGTCCCACACTGCTTTTTTGGTTGTGGTTTTTCATCATAACTGAAGTCTCCCCCAAATTCATTGAAAGTTATGATCGACTTGCAGTGGAATTACAAATCACATTTGTTCCTAAAAATGCGTTTCAAAACCATTAAACTGGCTAAAATCTCTATGAATTTGGGGGTATATGTTATGCTAAATTGAAAATGAAACACCATTGAGCTGAAACTTAATTTTAATGCCACTGCTTTATACAAGTTTCTTTTTATAATTTTATCATAGTACATAAAAATACTAACTTATTATATAGGTATTCTGTAACGCAGGTACACATATTATAAAATAAGATTACATAAAAGTAGACATAGTTTTATCTATAACATTATTCTAAGTCTGTGGTTTTACTTAAAATAGTGACATAATGTTGCAGTTATCATAAATAGCGATATTCTCAGTTACACTGAAAAGTTTTAACTCTATAGTCCTAGGGACATCAATAGACTCTATTTATGTAGATATTTCCTTCCTTCAATTATACAATAACTTGATGCATTCCCTGTACTTGAAAGCTGTTACTCGCGTTCAAATCCTAATTGCGCACATTTTGTTATTATTTCTTATTTATTGGATTGATGCAGTTACATAACACCAGAGTGCGCTTGCATGCTTCAGTGATACCTCTATCTGATTTTAGAAAATTTTACTCTGTGGTTTAAGCCGCCTTTCCACCGCGGCGGACGCTCTACACGGGCACGCGGCGCATGTTAGCTGCGTGGGTTCATTTGTTCGACAACGTGGGTCTACGTTTCTACTGCAGCGCAGTAAGCACAAAAGCTCTGAATTAAGCTAAGTTACAAGTACAACCCTGGGCTTAAACTCGAAAACCATTGAGTACCACAATTTTAGCACAGATGGCGCTGCATACTCTATTTACATTGACAATTTCAGATGCTTCCTGTAGCTCTACTATGAATTTTGCACTCGTTAGTCGTTAGCGTTACGTAAAATATATGTATGGCGAAGTGTACAGCGCTCTGATCGTTCTTCCGAGGTACTAACAATTGTCCATATCTATGTACAATACAAATATAGTGACTATTATAGCGACTCTAGATAATATAAAGCCACTTAAATTCAGAGCAGTCAATAATTTATATACAAAATTATTATTTCTGTACCTATTTATAAATGTAATGTAAATATGTAATTGTTTACTATTTATCATTTTGAAAGCTTTTAACTTTTTCTATTGTCTTATTTAGTCGTTGTTTTAGTTGTACTTAAAAATCTAAAGCTATAAGTAGTTGTGTATGTACCTGTATCCAGTGTAGGCACTGCACGTACAGTTCGCGACAGGTCGAGATGACATTCGGGTTATGAGCTTTTTGCAGAATATAATCCGAATCAAAATTAGCAGGACCCGAAAACCAATTAAAATCGCCCACAAAATTATTAAATTAAATTATTTTGTTGCGTTGCGGGTCCTGGTAATTTTGATTCGGATTTTATTCTGCAAAAAACTCATAACCCGAATGTCATCTCGACCTGTCGCCTACTATAGGTAGGCCTATCTAGCATTTACCATGACCACATATGCTTTTTCTTAAATTCATCAATCACTCAACTATACTCAAATTCATGAAATTTCTAATGAAAATCTGCGCTAAACGTAATCATTAAATCTAAAAAAGGTCAAGGAGAACGACTGATATTAAATTGAATCAGCCCCTATTCACTATACGAAGTGCATTCAATCTGCCAATTCAATTTTTAGATTGCTAGGAGTGTCATCTGTAACATTCAACAAGTTGAAGGTATGGTTTTTGACAGTCAAGAAATTGGATACAGAGAATCGAATGTGAAATCAAAACGTGAGCACACTTTTGGAAAAAAAGTAGTAAGTACAGTTTTCTTAAGGCCGTGGTCTCCTATTAAATGCCATCGGCCGCTTACAGCGTCACGCGCACCGCCGCGTCACAATGCTTACTATAGAAATGTACTGTTGTGGTCTCCTTCACACGCCGACGTCACTATGGTAAAATTGTGACGGCGTACGCGTGACGCTGTAAGCGGCCGATGGCATTTAATAGGAGACCACGGCTTAACTTATTATTTATCTTATGCTAATAATTTTAAAAATAATTTCAACCCACTAGACCTAATGGGCACAGGTACACCACCAGTGCTGGACTGGTTAGTGATGGTCCATTAAACGATAGTTCTAAATCCTGGTTTTGGAGGACAGACGGCTATCGCTCCGTATAAATAATCAGCAATCGACTCAATCTAGATTGACTAGAAATTGAACCCAATCAAATTGGGGATCGGGAAGCAAGAAGATTTCTTTACAAAAAATGTGGTCCTTTCTGGTAGCGGTCTTTCCAGCCGTTGTCTCTGAGTGAGTGTCTATTAGACCGGGGGTACTGCATGGTCGGAGTGCCGGTCCTGCCGAGCTGGTTGTTGCTGCTTCTGAACGTAACTGTGGTGCACGTTCGCATGCTAGACGTGTTGGACTTTTGACGTAAGCCTTGCATCTGTGAATATAAATGCGAGTTTTTAGTGTACAGACAAGAGTAGGGTATCGTTTGTGTAGTTGGCAGTGAAAGGGAATATAGGTCGAAAAAACTTATTTTTATTTATAAGTCGATGCATGTCCTAAGGTGTAATTGATAACACAGATTTATAAAAGATTCGTGCGCGCATCCTCGCGGAAACCAATAATTAATCTATGGTTGATAACTTAAATAATAGCGTGAACTTTTAAAGATACAAAGTGTAATAAATAATGTCTATCTTGACATTTTATGATATACACTTCATTTCATTTTATTTTATTATATTTGTTATTGGTGCTTGAGCAAGTACGTGCTATAAAATATAAATTCAAGGTTTGAAGCTTCGTAAACCTTAATAAATACTTGAGACTAGCAAAAGATGGCGTTATAACCACATACAGGGGCCCTACCACTACCTCTTATAGCAGTATTATTTTAAACTTAGAGGGAGACCCCACCACGGTGCACGGAGAGGCTACGGCTACGTTTTGCAAGAAAATGTATGGATGACGTCATTTCGTGCGTGCACCGCGGTGGACACGGTGACATACATTTTCATGCAAAGCGAAGCTGGACCTACGTGCGTAGCGTGTGCGTGGCCTCTCCGTGCGCCGCGGTGGGGTCTCCCCTTTACAGCGACTTTTTGTAATGTCATGACCCTTATGCGCTGGTTTCCTCCAACAACGGTTTGTTTACGTAGCCAATGTTCTAGTGCGGCCGTTATATGACGGCGCCGCTATTGGAGGAACCCATAGCTTCATTGTACAATAAGGGACGTCAAATTACAAAAAGTCGCTGTAAGGTCAAAATAATACTGCTATTAGAGGTGGTGGTATATGTGCAGGGCATTGAGAGAGGCCATTCTTAGGATTTGTATCAGCAGGTTATTAGGTTGTGCAAAATAGCCACAAATACATAAATTGTTCGGGATACAAATAAGAAGTTTAGAAAAGAACATGAGATACGTTATAAAAGTTCAGTGCTCTTTCTGGCCAAGATTAATCAATCATTTATATCAAACACCCAAGATTTTCCATGAGTATAATTAATTGTATTCAATAGTGTCCGTTATACACACATGCAGTGTTTAATAAAAGTCATGCAGAAGTCACATAGACATACTGACCTTCATATTGATGCAAATTCGAATCCAATTACAAATAGCTACGTCCAGAAGTGTCACATGCCGCGCGAGGAAAATTTTCCTCGCGGTGTTTGACTTGCCTCACGTGAGGCAAATGCGCGCCCTGCCTCACCTGAGCGCTCACATTTGCGTCGCCTAGTTTGGCAGTCGTGAGACAGAACGATGTCAAACGTGTCAAACTGATTGATCGGGTATACCTTTCCCTGTCTAGAGTGTCAGTTGCCTCGCCATTTGCCTCGCGCGGCATGCGACTGAGGCAAACGTCGTGCTTCGCGAGGCATGTGGGTGAGCAGCCTCGCGCGGCATGTGACACTTCTGGACGTAGCTAATGGATTTTCAAAGCATTACCCTAAACAAAAGTGCAATATATAGTACGTTTTTTTATACTTGTCCTATTTGGTCAAAGATGGCGTCCAGCGGGGCGATTGCGTAACTTTTTTGTCAAGGTTTGTTCATCCTGTGTCAATTATATACCTACGAAACCAATTGAAACATTGACAAAAAGTTACGCAATTACCCCGCTGGACGCCATCTTTGCTTACCAAATAGGACAAGTATAAAAAACATACTTTAGTGTTATTGTAAATTGATGTTACTTTCTATAGATTTTGGGAATGTTCATCATCATTGCAACTCTTGTCAATCTACTTATAAAAGACATCCAATTTCTAAATGGAAATTGATGATATTTCTATCTACGTAAATGTTACTCCACCAAGCCAACTAGGAGCTCGGATGCAATGCGGCTTCCCCGCCCGCACACCCGCCACCGCCTGCGGCTTCCCGCCATACCAAGCGCACACCGCCACCGCCGAAAGGTGCGGATGACGTCACATTTGACAGGCTCCTAGTTGGCTTGGTGGTGTAGTTCAATAATTAATTCTGACAAAGCTTCAGGGCATTCGGCTGTACAATGACTATAATTGAATGATTTACCGATGGTCATGTGTAAACTTACATGGAAATGAGTACTAGAGTGTATGTTACCCGGGTCGTGGCAGATGAGCTTGCGCAGCGACCGCCGGAAGTTGCGAGTCATCAGGCAGTACACTATCGGGTTTATCGCTGAGTTCGTGTGCCCTGCAAGTGATGATCGTGATTATTTATAAGACGGGATTACTTTGGATTAGTTCCATATTATTGGTAACCTACCTATCCCTCGGGATTAGGTAATAGTCAGTTCCTGTATACACGGCGACAAGGTTCACCACCTGTCACGTTGGGTTCTGACTATCTAGTGAAACGTGGGTTTTGAGTTGGTTAATACTTCCACAATGTGGTGGTGTATGGCCACTCAAGCCTCTGACTACCCCCGAACGGGGATGAAAGTCGTGACGTTACACATTTTGTTACATAGTTCCATATTCGGCCCTATTTTATCAAATTAACAATTTGACACTATTAGTGACACGACACTGACTCTAGTAGTACAAGTTTATAATAAACTATCTGTGCCCGTACGCATGGAATTTAACAGAAATAACTGAGTTCATTTTGTAAATGTTTGCTAAACTAATAGTAGCCTAATTAAGGGCCTCCGCAAACTTGCTACTTTTAGCATCGGCGACCGGCGATTTTGTGACGTATCGATGCTTCGCCGCGTTTCTTCGAGCGCGAACGAGCGAGACGCAGCATAAAAATCGCCGATCGCTGTTGCTAAAAGTAGCAAGTCTGCGGTGGCCCTTACTCCTATACTATAACATCAGTTATCTGTCAGTGAAGGGCCGGTCACAATCAGTCCAGGAGTCGGAGATTAGAGAGAGGACTTTCATAATATGCATTCAAGAATAATCTGTTATTGTACATACTTCAGTTTTGAATTAAATTTGTAAAGATGTAGGTATGTTCCTTTTCGAGGTATTTATAATTATGGATAACTTGTTTCTGCGACACAAGTCTCAAGCTAAGTGCAGGGACTCCTGTTATTTAAATGTATCCTATGTATGAATGTATCTTATAAATAAATAAATAAATGTTCCTTTACCCCAGCCGGCCCGGCCTTAATCCCAGCAGTCTTTAACTGAAATTTTCATACTAACTTCAATTCGGCTATTCAATACCCATCAAATGCAGCTCGACCATGAGTTTCACTATCGCTAGTCACTAGTGACTACGTGCGTCAGCGCTCTATGAACCACCCGATGAACTAACAATCTACGATACAAATATTTTTAAGTCCTAGTCGTATACAAAGTCATCGTTGTTCCATTTACCTAATATCTTGATAGAGCTCCACTACGATTAAATGTTAGATCATTATCTCGACTATTACACAATTCCTATTATAAGGTATCGACAATTCATCCGGTCTAATCGGCTTTCCAGACAATTAACTATGATCATGATGGACTACATCGTGCCTAACAGAACTAATCAGGCGTTTGGATATCGGAGAAAGAAATTAAAACATTGTTATCAGTTTATACGTCCAGATTGACAATGGTATACTTCGGTACGCCGATATTGTGATCTTTTATTATTCTTTTGAAGTTTGTTATACACCGGAAGTTATTATCCGTGGATAGAAAGCGGAAGAATATACCAATTGTGTCCGCAGGCCTTGGCCGGATATGAAGAACATATGTTTTTTTTTTCATAACCAGCACAATAACTGGTAATTTCCGCTTGCGAAGTAAAAATTCTATGCTCTCTTCAAATTCTAATATGAAATTGTTTGTCTAACAAAAAAGAAGAAAGTAAGTATTCATAGCCCGTTTGGTTATTGAAATATTAAAATAAGATAGAATTTCAGATTCAGACAGTCAATAGTACTAATTTATTTGGCTAAATTACGACTAAAATAGCCTTGAGCTGCGGCGCCCGAGCAATCAGTCATGACGTTATGTCTGCCTTGTAGACGCCGCTATTGACACGACTAAAAATATTCCTGTCTCGCATCATGACCATGAGATAATACAGTTAGTTTAGACAAGTGGCGACACATCTGATGGCACCATAGATGGCACTAGTAAAGTTACAGCTGTCAATCTCATACATTTTAAAACCTATCATGTGGTGATGCCATGTAGTAGGTAATAATAATATCCTGGGACATTTTTTACACACGGCTACCTGATACCAAACTAGTACAAGCTCTGCTTAGCTTGTACTATGGAAACCAGATAACTGATATTACTACATATACCTACTACTTTTTACCCGACTACGGAGGCGTTATGATTTTGACCGGTATGTATGTATGTATGTATGTGCATCTGTTCCCACCTAACTTCCAAACTACTTGTAGTAATTTGACAAATGAGGTATCGTCAGAAGCGGCTTAATAGCGCGCTGGTTATAGGCTATATGGCGTCACATAAAATTGCATATGGCGCCCCCTAGAGGACATAATGTCATGAACTAAAACAAAAAACATTTTTTAATGAAACCGTGTGGGGTATCAAATGAAAGAGCTTGATGAGCACATTTCAAAAATATATATATTGTTACCTATAACTCCAAAATAATTAAATAAAAAGTTAGTTTAAAAACTAAAACCCGACTACGGAAAAAACGCGCTCTAAAAAGTATGAAACAAGAAAATATTCTCATCTCGAGGATAGCCGTGGTCCGTGTAGGTCTTTTAGGGCCATTGGCATATGAACACGGACCACGGCTATCCTCTAGATGAGAATATTTTCTTGTTTCATACTTTTTAGAGCGCGTTTTTTCCGTAGTCAGGTTTTAGTTATTAAGCTTATATTTGTAAATACATACTTAATATACATATACACCCAGACTCGGGACATACAGACATGTTCATGCACACAAATGCATGTCCCGGGTAGGAAAGGCGTGAAAGGCGCCATCACGCCAACCACGCCAACGGGCCTGTCTTGTACGTATCACGTCAACTACAAACGACCTCTAAACTCAGTAGCGCCGCCATGCGATGAGTACCAGTGGATACCTGCCTACATTACTAGACCGAACTTATCTTACTTAATATATGTTCGATACTTACCCAATAACAGTGTATATGGCAGTATGGCCGACACCGATTCAACATTTACAGCGTTCACGTCTATCAGCAACTGCAGGATGTTGTACGGCAGCCAGCACAGCGCGAACAGCACCGCCAACAGCAGCAGGATCCACGCCACCCGCTTCCGCTCCCGAACGATCCTCAGACGCTGGAACGATCACAAACGGACATACGTCACATACTCTATATGACTCTACATACTCTAGATTTGATTCAGATCTTAGGAAGATTAATCAACGGGCCGGAACCATAAAAAAATACATACTACTTGCACATACGTCGGTGCGTAAAAACAAACGACGATCAGTTGATTTATTTTTACCCGACTACGGCGGAGGGTTATGATTTTGACCGGTATGTATGTATGTTCATCTGTTCACGCCTAAATTCCAAACTACTTGTCGTAATTTGACTAATGAGATATCGTTAGAAGCGGCTTAATGGCGCGCTGGTTATAGGCTATGTGACGTCACATAAAATTGCATATGGCGCCCTCTATAGGACAAAAAAATATTTTTTTTTTATGAAACCGTGTGGGGTAGGTATCAAATGAAAGAGCTTGATGAAAACATTTCAAAAATATATATATTGTTACCTATAACTCCAAAATAATTATATAAAAAGTAAGTTTAAAAACTAAAACCCGACTACTGAAAAATCGCGCTCTAAAAAGTTTGAAACAAGAAAATATTCTCATCTAGAGGATAGCCGTGGTCCGTTTAGGCCCTTTAGGTCAAAGTGGCATATGAGTACATACGACGTAAAGTAACTATTTGAGATGCGTTTCGTACGACGAATGATAGAGCCGGAAGACCAACCCCCCTCCATTTCCCTCCCTCTGACCCACTTGTAAGCAATGCAGTATTGCAAGCATTTATAAGCTACGGTTACTGCTTATGCTTGTTTACCTCCCTAGTTACTATAAAAAATAAACTAAGGTCGGTCATAACTTTAAGTACTTACGACGGGCCCGTTGGCGTGGTAGGCGTGATGGCGCCTTTCACGCTGCAGTTCGTAGGTTCGATTCCTACCCGGGACATGCATTTGTGTGCATGAACATGTCTGTATGTCTCGAGTCTGGGTGTTTATGTATATTAAGTATGTATTTACAAACAAAAAAGCAGTATATGTAGTAATATCAGTTAGCTGGTTTCCATAGTACAAGCTCTGCTTAGTTTGGGATCAGGTAGCCGTGTGTAAAAATGTCTCAGGATATTATTATTATTTCTTATGAACTAGATGTGTCAAATATTGTCCTAGAATGAAATTTACAAATTTACTTTCAAAGTTGAGATTGATAAATACCGTCTTAACTCACTTCGTGATTTTAATGTTTACTGTGAAAAATAAATTTTGCTCGCAAACCCAAAATACAGAAATAAAATATTTTATGTTTGGTAATATCGTAATCAAGTTTAGTTACCTGTTACATATTGCTTTGAGGGTCAGCGGTTTTATAGTCGTATTTATTACGACATAAAAGTTACTTACTTATTATCTGATGCTTTCCAAACATCGGTCCAGTCTTGCTTTTGGTTTGTGAAGACGTTTGAAATCAATTCAAAGCTAAATCGTAACATGTTAATTCCATGGTCAAATCAATGTCCAAATATTTTTATTCTTGTAAGCCATAAGAGGCACTTATGAAAAGTCAACATAATATTTTATTGTTACCACCGGCACCGGTTCGTAATGCGGCATAATGCGGCGTAATGTTGCATTGAGAAGAACAGGCAAGAAACTCACTGGTTAGGTATTATTTTAAATAGAAAAAGGAAAATGCGGACAGCAGGCAGCAACACTGTCGCTAGAAAATACCGTAATTCAATATTATCAAACTAACTCCCTCAAATTTAGGTATTTGAAGAGAAAGCTAGCCTTGTGAGCTGTGCATACCTACTTACTTTACAGTATTAAGAAAAATGGAGGATATTGAAAACAATTGCTTTGAATGAACTAACATAATGACTAGTTTTGGCAAATTGTGGCAGAGATCAATAGCCTTTAAATTGAAGCGATAATAAATCCTAACATACAAAACCCTGAGTTGTTTGATATTGCCTCGCATATTGAAACAATATTTCATCGAGTGCGAAACATTTTTGCTTTTCGTTTTACTTCAAAATTGCTGATGAAAAACTGATTCACTGTGGACACATATGATTTTTTTGCAAATAATAACGTGTTTTTGAATTTCAAATGTTATTTGCAAGATACCTACTATCAAAGTTAGTCAGCCATAGCAAATACTTCGTTGGATTGGACCCTATAACGAACCCCGACCATCTGTGTCGTTCGTTCGCATTTAGACACAAATTTACTAATACTAATAATAATAATAATATCCTGGGACATTTTTTACACACAGCTACCTGATCCGAAACTAAGCAGAGCTAGTACTATGGAAACCAGATAACTGATATTACTACATATACTACTTTTTTATTTGTAAATACATACTTAATATACATATACACCCAGACTCGGGACATACAGACATGTTCATGCACACAAATGCATGTCCCGGGTTGGAATCGAACCTACGACCTGCAGCGTGAAAGGCGCCATCACGACCACGCCAACGGGCTCGTCAATACTAATACGGTAATGTGTCGAAATTTAAAATTTGAAGTCCGAAAGAAACGGATTATTGCTTTAGTCCCCACCCTTTCCTTCCCTGTCTCATTCCCCTTTTGGTCGGCAACGTGCGAGGGATGCCTTTGGTATTGCAAAAATCTATAGGCTACGGTATCTGCTAAACATCAGGCAGGTCGTACGTTTCTTTGCCACCTTCAAAAAAGCTCACATAAAAAATGTTCTCGACATACCGTGGTGATAGCGTTAGTGTTGGCATAGAAAAATAACCTCAAAGTGTTCGTTAAAAATAATTCTAAAACGAAATAACATCTAAAATCCGACCTCACACTTAAGATCGATCTCAATAAATGAACAGTGTCTTGAAAATTAACTACCAATTTATTTTAATGGCAACCAAGAAACCATATTGTTAATTAACCAAATATGTGTCGTTAAAACCTTCCTTAACTTTGTCATAATGTTAAATCATCATTAACACAATTACCTAATAACACACATGTTCGTAAACAAATTTCTGCTTCGCAAATTAATATACAAAGTTGGAACGGTATTTATAATTACTTAGCTAATAGCTTATAGGCAAGGAATATTTTCTAAGTAAACACGAAGTAATATTAAACAAACAAATGTAATTAATAGATGTTTATTCAAATTACAGCGAAGCAGGAACAGTTGAAGCGGTAATTATATGACAACTAGCTTTTCCCCGCGACTTCGTCTGCGTAGAATTTAAATTAAAAAAATTGGATCTCTGATCCCGGATCCCGGACCCCGTATCTCGGATCCCGTTTCCCGTTTTTACCGGATCCCGGATCCCGTATCCCGGATATCCCGGATCTCGTATCCCGGATCCCGTATCCGGGATATCCCGATCCCAAATCCCGGATCCCGTATCCCGTGTCCCGTATATCCCGGATCCCGTATCCAGATCCCGGATCGCGGATCTCGGATCCCGGAGCCCGGATCCCCGATCCCGTATCATCATCATCCTAACTCCAAAAGTGACGAACTTCCATACAAACTTTCATCCCCTATTTAACGCCGTTAGGGGTTGAATTTCCAAAAATCCTTTCTTAGTACACCTCTACACATCAAGACAAACCCACCCTCCAAATTTCAAGTCTCTACGATCAGCGGTTTAGGCTGTGCGTTGTCTGTCAGTCAGTCAGTCAGTTAGTCAATCAGGACTTTGATTCTTATATATTTAAGATAAGGAAATCTCCCTTTAGAAGCGTAACTAATAGTATTACGACTGAAGACCGCTTGACGCAGTGGCTCGAGTGCGTGTTCGATTCCCGCCAGAGTCAAATTGCAGAAATTCCTTTTCGTAATTTGCCCTTGTCTGCATATCACTGAGATCGCACTCAGGCCATTGTATGGTAGCCATAGTACAAGCGTTGCTTCGTTTGGACCCATACAGTGGGTTTATATGTCTTGCGACATTTACCCACCGCGGCGCACGGAGAGGCCACGCATACGCTACGCACGTGGGTCAAGCTTCGCTTTGCACGAAAATGTATGTCACCGTGTCCAGCGCGGCGCACGGAGAGGCTACGCACGAAATGACGTCATCCATACATTTTCTTGCAAAACGTAGCCGTGGCCGTGTGCGTGACCTCTCCGTGCACCGCGGTGGGTTTCCGGCTTAAGTACTTATGAAATGTCAAAAATGACACAAAACAATGTCATGATAAGGCTTTATCATCACCGTCAAAATGCTATTCCTAAGGAAAATAAACTCTACATACCTACTCCTTTTTGTAATGTTTTGTTATAGTACATTGTTTAGTACAAACGAATATTTCAAAAGCGAATTATAACATGACCCTGGGGTCCCGCTGAGTGGAGCGCACTCGCCGCAGTAAATACAATTGTGACGTTCGTAAACAATATCTTTTCGTTTCGAGGCCTTCGCGTCCCCTCGGAGTTGAAGCCTTTTCTAACGACGCACTTACACCGCTTTCATATTTCATATCGCACCCGAGTTGTTGAAATTACGCATTCGTTTGTATCGACAGGTACTAGAACTTTTGGCTCAGATATTCCCACAATTAATATCCTAGATCGAAGGTAGTAAGCTAGAGTATTAATGATTACTGGAGTTAGAGCCAAGCTGTAGCAAATCGACTAGCTCATATTATATGGGCTGGCTCGACCGGGGTAATACCACCCTCTCACAGAAGATCGGCGTAAAATAGAAACTACAGCTGCGTTTCATACGATGAGTGTGAGACCCGGAAGCTCAACCCTTCAGGGGAGCTGGATAAAGGGGAGTTATCCAGCTCCCCTTCGGGTCGGGAACGTGCAAGCGAAGCTTTTGGTATTGCAAGCATCTATAGGTCTTAAAAAACATAAAAAATAACAAATACCTGTTGACTGTTCGCGCTTCCCTCGTTCTGGTCGAAAGGTGGCAGCACGGAGCATAATCTTCGACCCATCAATGAATAGGACACAACGACGATGCAACCTGCAATGTGATATATATGTCGATTAGTACATGTATTTATACTGCACCTACTAGCGGTAGGTAGTCATCCGCTATTAACCACTCTTAAGCATTTAATAAAAAAAAAAAAAATTAAAAAAATTAAAAACACGACTGCCCTGCCAAAAAACGAACTAAAAAGTATAAAACAAGTGCAGTGTCATTGCAGTCGGGGGACCGTTCTGTGGAACATATTTAATCTAAGAGGGCCCCCGACTGCAATTACACTGCACTTGTTTTATACTTTTTAGTTCGTTTTTTGGCAGGGCAGTCGTGTTTTTAATTTTTTAAATTATTTATTTTTATTTTATACATTTTAGTGACAGCAGCTAAAAATGATATATTTGTTTTGCATGTACACCCTACCTATGTTAAATTATGCCTATAAATTCTACAGTTTTGGACTGTGCTCATCAAGGCCTTCAATTTGATACCCATATTGTAATAATGGAAGAAAATTTTTTTTTTTCACATATTAAAGTTGAGCCATAATGCCGCCATATTGATATTTTTTCAAAAATAATATACCCAGTGTTACCCGGAATGATGTAAGGATTCTAACGATACCCCATACATCGAAATCCGTTCAGGCATTTATAAGTTATGGTGGAATAAAGAATCTCACATACAAACATACAAACATACATACATACATGAACCCTAAACACATATACACTCTTTTTTTTTTGGGCAGTCGTGTAAAAAACATCCCACTTCTAGCCTACGTCATACAAACATCAGACCAAATTTCTCATTGCAGTAGTTTCGGCTCTGCGTTGAAAAGTGAAACAATCAGAATTAATTATCACTAATATAATAATTATTGTCGTAATGGGACTAGTCAATACAACAAGAATCGCTCGAGGGCTTTACTGAACTCAATACTCCCTACATCATCCAACACAGGCTTCCTATCTCTATTTCTTTAATAGGATTCTCAAGATAGCGCTCGTCCCCGAAGGCTAGTAAGGATGCTATAAATACGTGTGCACTTCTCTGAATCACACTGGGAGCGCTCGAGCAATCTCAATGACAAGATCGAGCAACTTCCAAAAGGCCTTTTGAAAGCCCCAGCGGGGATAGAACCAGCAACCATTCGGTACAGAGCGGTCTACGCTCGAACTGATACGGCAAGCTGTCGTCAAGTAGAATTAAAAGGGCTAAGAAGAAATTAATTTATTTACTTATTCTGCAGCAAGCAGTGGTAGCCGATTGGTTAAGCACGCGTCTTGCGGGCTTAAGGTCTTGGGATCAAACCCTGGCTCACACCTCTGGATTTTTCGAAATCTATGTGTGAATCATAACTTTAATATGATTATCACTTGCTTGCGGTGAAGGAAAACATCGTGAGGAAACCTGCATGTCTTTAGACATGTGAAATCCACCAACCCGCACTGGGCCAGCGTGGTGGATTATGGCCTCAATCCCCCTCGCATTGAGGGGAGGCCCGTGCCCATCAGTGGGACGTTAAAAGGGCTAAATTATTATATTTATTATAATTATTTAATTTATCCAGCTTATTCCACAGGCAAAATACAATTATCCCCCAATTGTTTGAACCCACGTCATACAAACAAAGGCATCTAGAAAATTGAAAAACAAAAGTTCTTTGTGGAACGTCTGCTGGCTCTGCGAATTTATTTTGAACAAAGAAATCTACATCCAGATAAATATAAAGGTCACTAAAATTTCAGTGCTCGTACAGACCACAGCACAAAGTCCTGTTTACTTAATTCGTTTGGGTATTCTGACCTTTAATCCAACGTAATTAGAACGCGTTACCTCTTAATTTAATTAATTAATGTTATATACTGTAATGTAAATCTGAATTAATTTTAACTAAGTAATGTTTAACTTTTACGTAACGTTGTAATAGAATGAACTAATATTATATGTGTAACGTGTGTAACGTCACGACTTTCATCCCCATTCGGGGGTAGTCAGAGGCTTGAGTGGCCATACACCACCACATTGTGGAGGTATTAACCAACTCAAAGCCCACGTTTCACCAGATAGTCAGAACCCAACGTGACAGGTGGTGAACCTTGTCGCCGTGTATACAGGAACTGACTATTACCTAATCCTGAGGGATAGGTAGGTTTCCTCACGATGTAATATGTCACTAATATTATACATGCGAGAGTAACTCTGCCTGTTACATTTTAACAACTAAACCGTTGAACTAGTTTTGATAAATTTTTGTATAGAACCTTGGAGAAGGAAACTTTTTGTTGCGAAAATAAAACTTGAAGGAGGTGAAATAGGGGTTGATAGTTTGTGTGGGAGACCAAACATTTTCTCTTTTTACCCGACTACGGCGGAGGGTTATGATTTTGACCGGTATGTATGTATGTATGTATGTATGTATGTATGTATGTATGTATGTGCATCTGTTCCCACCTAACTTCCAAACTACTTGTCGTAATTTGACAAATGAGGTATCGTCAGAAGCGGCTTAATGGCGCGCTGGTTATAGGCTATGTGACGTTACATAAAATTGCATATGGCGCCCTCTAGAGGACATAATGTCATGAACTAAAAAAATACATTTTTTAATGAAACCGTGTGGGGTATCAAATGAAAGAGCTTGATGAGCACATTTCAAAAATATATATATTGTTACCTATAACTCCAAAATAATTAAATAAAAAGTAAGTTTAAAAACTAAAACCCGACTACGGAAAAAACGCGCTCTAAAAAGTATGAAACAAGAAAATATTCTCATCTAGAGGATAGCCGTGGTCCGTGTTTATGTGCCATTTGGCCCTAAAAGACCTACATGGGCCACGGCTATCCTCTAGATGAGAATATTTTCTTGTTTCATACTTTTTAGAGCGCGTTTTTTCCGTAGTCGGGTTTTAGTTTTTAAACTTACTTTTTTATTTATTTAATTAGTATGGAGATAGTCGAAGTACAAATTCTACGCAGACGAAGTCGCGGGCCAGCTAGTATTATATAAAAATCTCGATTCTACATTCAAGCCAGGTAACATTTCAAAAAGTGTAATCGTGTACTGAGTCAATACACCAGCGCAAAGAATTGACGTGCCTATGAAGAAAATATTTTAAGCACAATTCTTTTAAGTGTTATATTCTTTGCCTTCGTAATTTGTATAAGAACAAGGATCACACGGATTTATTGCGAAGAGGAAAACGACAAAGACTTCTCGGTTACAAAGGGAGCAATGAGATGAACAAACCTAGCAACATCACATTATGAAAACGTGTATGTAATGTTATTTACATTACAAGAGAAACAAGAAGCTGGAATAAATTAATATGCTAAAGAAAAGTCGATGATATGCTTTCGCTTTTGAGCTTACTAAGGAGTCCAAAAACCTTGTTCAGACACAATTATTGTTTGCTATATCTTTTATGTTATAAAAACTGTCATTGATGAGTTTAGATTAAATTATCCTATAAGGGTTCCGTTTTTTCCTTTGAGGTATGGAAACCTTAAACCAAAACAATTAAATTGTATTCTAAAATTAAACAAAAATAATTTACAAAATATTAAAATTTAATACCCAAAATAGAAAGTTATGATCGATCTACAACGGCATAACCAAGTACTTTAGTTAGAAAAAATCCTTTGTAAAGACATTGCAAATGGATTAAAATTTCTATTTTGGGGATAAATATATAATTAGTATAACGACGACGGGCAGTGATTTTGCCTTACTAATGAACTGCAAGTGTCGATGCAAAGTGAAATGAGCGAGCTGCGGCACGCACCTACTGGAACAATATTTCCAATTACAAACACAATCTAACTTACATAATACCGGTATTGCAGCATTCGGATATCGCAAAAGTTGGCAACTTCTAAAATACGGAACAACTTGTAAGTTCTACAAAGCGAGGTTGTGGGTGTTTTCCGATAATTAGTTTGAAATTAATTGATTTAAACCACGTCGGAAATAAAATGTTATGTGTTGAAGCCGCGCTCCTAAGTACTTGTTACGTAGGAAGTAAATATTTTTAGTATAGACTTTAGTAGATAGCAAAATTAGAACAAGGATAAAATTCTGGCAATTTTTTTTTAGATTTATGACTATAGTGGGACATTTTTTTTTGCTTCTTGATTGTGATTTTCGTTGCTAAACTGTTGTAATAACGAATTAAGCTAATATTCATGGACAACCCCCATCAGTATTCCCATGCAACCCCGTCGTCTTATTGTCCCGACCATGGACCAATTACTAAGGGGACTAGAATTAGCAACTCGGCCGAGTGGTCGGCCTAGTACTAACATCGACATAAAACGAAGCGAGTTGTTCAACTATTTACCGGTAGATAGAACAATGAAAATGAAAAAACAATGACCACGTTTTTTTCATACATATATCTAATAAGGGCACCTCTTTATTTAGTCTTTACTCTGTGGTCCCAACCGAAGAATTTCGAATGGATAGACCCGGACTATCCCGTAAGGACTTGCATACACGTCCGTCAATAAATATAATATTTTACAACCCCTACATGTATTAATTTTTAATCCGACTTCATAAAAGGAGGAGGTTTCTCAATTCGACCGTATATTTTTTTTTTTTTTTTTTTTTTTTTTTATGTGTGTTCGCGGATAACTTCGTCGTTTATGAACCGATTTTGATGAATCTTTTTTTTTTGGAAAGGAGATATTCCAGCGGTGGTACCATGATGAGGAAACCAGGATCTGATGATGGCATCCCAGAGAAATCGAGGGGAACCTTCGAAAATCGTAGGGGCGACTAGTGCGTTTGTAATTTTTTTCATTAACTATTTTAAAGCACTACTATTTTATGAAGGTCTGGAGTCGATCTGATGATGGAGCCGAAAGACAGTCGAGGGAACTCCTCAACGATTTACAGCAATTACCTGGTGTTTGGGCTTGATTAATTTATATTGATGAGAACTTTACACCTAGATGGGTTGTGACTGTCATTAGGGGTCTGATGATGAAGACGTAGAACAGTCAAGGGAACTCCTCAACGATCTACAGTAATTACCTGGTGTTTGGGCTTGATTAATTTGTATTGATGAGAACTTTACACCTAGATGGGTTGTGACTGTCATTAGAGGTCTGATGATGAAGACGTAGGACAGTCAAGGGAACTCCTCAACGTTTTACAGTAGCTACCTTGTGTTTGGGCTTGATTAATTTGTATTGATGAGAACTTTACACCTAGATGGGTTGTGACTGTCATTAGAGGTCTGATGATGAAGACGTAGGACAGTCAAGGGAACTTCTCAATGTTTTACAGTAGCTACCTTGTGTTTGGACTTAATTAATTTCTATTGATGAGAACTTTGCACCCATATCGTTTATAAGTGCCATTACAGGTCTGATGATGGAGACCATAGACAGTCGAGGGAATTCTTCAACGATTTACAGCAGTTACCTTTTGTTGGGCTTGATTAATTTGTATTGATGAGAACTTTACACCTAGATGGGTTGTGACTGTCATTAGGGGTCTGATGATGAAGACGTAGGACAGTCAAGGGAACTCCTCAACGATCTACAGCAATTACCTGGTGTTTGGGCTTGATTAATTTGTATTGATGAGAACTTTACACCTAGATGGGTTGTGACTGTCATTAGGGGTCTGATGATGAAGACGTAGGACAGTCAAGGGAACTCCTCAACGATTTACAGCAATTACCTGGTGTTTGGGCTTGATTAATTTGTATTGATGAGAACTTTACACCTAGATGGGTTGTGACTGTCATTAGGGGTCTGATGATGAAGACGTAGGACAGTCAAGGGAACTCCTCAACGTTTTACAGTAGCTACCTTGTGTTTGGACTTAATTCATTTCTATTGATGAGAACTTTGCACCCATATCGTTTATAAGTGCCATTACAGGTCTGATGATGGAGACCATAGACAGTCGAGGGAATTCTTCAACGATTTTACAGCAGTTACCTTTTGTTGGGCTTACTTCATAAGGTTCAATATGCCAAAATGTTCATTGGTATGGCGCCACTAAAAATCGTGAAATAAAATTATTTTTATAAAAAAAAAAAAACCGACTTCAAAAAAACCTGATGCACTAAAAAGCCTGAAATAATATTTCTATTACCACCTCTGCCTACCCCTTCGGGAAAACCAGACGTGATGGTGTGTTATCGAGTATTTGAAGTCGGTGCCAATCTTGGTATGCCAAGTCTCCCTACTATAAAAGTAAGAAGATAGATTGGCACCGACTTCAAATACTCGATAACACACCATCACGTCTGGTTTTCCCGAAGGGGTAGGCAGAGGTGGTAATAGAAATATTATTTCAGGCTTTTTAGTGCATCAGGTTTTTTTGAAGTCGGTTTTTTTTTTTTAATAAAAATAAGATCAATATTCTTGTTTCTTCGTGACGTGAGATGTTAGGAACGTTTTTGTATCGCCTAGAGAGTAGCTGCGAGCGTAGGTAATGTTTGTGTGAGAATAATACATGACATAATCAAATATGAATGATCTAGACTTATTTGTCACACTAAAATGTTTACAGCTTTCCAAAGGTCAAAGCAGACTATCTAAAATGGAATTCTAAATAATTTTATATTTTTTATTATGTAATGTGAATTAGATAAAACCATATACTGGAAAAAATACATTTCAATCGTAAATAGTTTGCACATTAAGGATGTAAATTGTATTAAAACTCAGTTACCAGGGTGAAATGTGTACTTGGGACCTGAGGATGACTGGCAGAACTCACACCCTTTCACGGTTTACCACCCTTGCTATTTACGAGATTAAGAAATGGTATACCTATTGTAGGGTATAGTGACATGTAGAATTCTGTCAGATCAAATTATGCTCTTATGTGTTATCTAATAATATAATTATTTTTGTATGATGTCCTATTATTATCATAGGTATCTTTAAAACTTAGTACCTATGCTAAGATTTTTTAATGAGTTTACTAGGGTTTTGTACCCAAAAGGTGCCGCCGGAACCCTATTACTAAGACTTCGCTGTCTGTCTGTCTATCTGCCCATCTGTCAGCGGCACAGAGAAATTACGAAGAAAGAGGTGTAAGAACACCTCTTTCTTAGAATTAGATTTTCCTATGAAACGACACTTGACAATTTGCTCGGGTGAAGGCACGGGTGAAGGGGTGTAGATAACGCCATTTCAATCAACCGGTCAATAGCAGAACTATTCGCTTCGTTCTATGTCATTTTAGTACGTAGTTTAACTTTTTCACACTAGATGTCACTAAGTGTATCGTGATGAAAATGACGTACAAAGGGACGCCATCTAGTGTCGAATATAATTATATTTGGGATGCGAACGTTGGCAAGACGTCTGCACAGGACGAATGCCAACAGCACACTGACTTAAGCCACGCCTACTGTGATGACGTCAGGGGGTTAGTTGAACCACGCGGCCGAGTTGCTTAGACCCAGTCCTCTTCGTATTTGGTTCGTGGTCAGCGGGCTGTATCTCTCGAACCGTAATTGGTAGAGTTTACATTTTCAAAGAATATTGCCGCTACAACAACAAATACTAAAATTTAAAAATAAAGGGGGACCCATACAAGTAAAGGGGTACTACACTTAACTAAATTTAGGCAAATTAATTTAGTCGTTACTGAATTTAGGCAAGTGTAATCGAATCGCAGTCATCAAGCTATTCAGAAGCTAGAATGGTTTAAATATTTAGAAGCTTCTGAATTTAGGCTTCTAAATGTAGCCGACCAGATTAATAGTCTCTTCCAGAAAGGTCCAGTCTGTAGCACCCTCAACCGACGGCAGTGCATAAGAAGATGTATGAATGTGGATAAAGCAAAAGAGGTGTGTCAAAATCGTAGCATGTGGCAATCAATAGTCTCTGCCTACCCCCTTAGGATACAGGCGTGAGTATATGTATGTATGTATGTAAATTTAGCCAAGTGTAATAAAATAAGCTCTTTACTCTTATTTTGTTGCGTTGCAAAAAAAAATCGATCAAACTACTGGTACGTTCTGCCACATCACTAGAAAAAGGGCTTCCGAACCTGTCGCCTACTATACCTCTTCTAAGAAAATTTTATAAGACTTTAATGGTAAAATGTGGGCCGATCCCGGCGGCACTGCAATGCCGGGCCGACCCGTGACGGGAGTGGAGCGAGCCCCGAACATCCCGTCTGGATACAAAAATCAGTTTAATATACTGGTCCCTCAGTGAGGGAACTTTCAGATATTAAGCTGAAAAGAACAGATACTACACTTTGATCTTAGCCAAAAGGCCGAGAAGCGATACCGGTACGGTGGCAAGCCGGGGAAGTGATCAAACCGCGGCGAGTCTTAACACCGCGACGCAGAATTTAGCGTTTAGCGTACAGCGACATCTATCGGTGTGTAGTGTGACCAATGCTACCTGAATTACGATTAGTGATAATAAGTTTGTAATACTCGTACATTTTAGAAGCTTCTGAATTTAGACTTCTAAATTTAGCAACGTGTAATAAGCTCTTTAAGAGCTTTTTAAGAACTTATTACACTTGGCAAATTGAGAACCCTAAATTCAGAAGCTTCTAAATATTTAAACCATACTAGCTTCTGAATAGCTTGCTTAATGCGAATACACTTGCCTAAATTCAGTACCGACTAAATTAAGCAGCCTAAATTTAGTTAAGTGTAATAACCCCTTAATGCATTATAATAAAATAAAGTTTAAAAAAATGAATAGTATTCTACATCCCTATTTATAATACATATCTAAAAACACTCGTAACAATTATTACTCACACAAGTAAAATTAAATAAGTTTAAAAATATATAAAACATTAACGCGATAACATATTAAAATAATACATTTTACTTTTATCCTTTTTCGGCTTAATGATAATGGCGTTCGTAGACCCGCGACTTCCTACAAATCATTATCGCGTTAAAATTATAATTCATTCATCAGATACTTAGAAATTAAAGTTATTTCCTTGCAAACAATGTTTCCTTTTCGACTCGTGATTTATACATAACTCAGTGCTAAAGTTAATGGAATCTTTGGGAACATTGAGTAACAAAATACCTACTTACTTAGTAGAAAACAGTATTTGTTACTTAAGTACACGGCGGGATGTCTAGCCAAGGATTTTTTTAATGTGAAGTTTTTTTCTTGATTTTCATACGTTAGATAATGTTTAAAAAATCTGAATCATATTAGAATAGAATATAGAATAGAATTTATTGCATAAGTGAAGTAATTTCATAGTTATAAGTAATTACATAGTACATATAGTATACCTACTTGTAAAATTATCCTAGGTATCCTCAAGGTAGGTAGGTAGGGGTCCTCAAGTGATTTTAATTAATTTCGTTAGAACGGATAAACTAATATTACAAAGAAAAAAATTGTGTTACATATTGTGGGTATACAGAAAATCTTTACCTCCCGTGCTAGTCAAATCTGTGATTTCTTGTGACTTGACTTGTGACTTATGTAGAGTCATATAATATTGTGACGATTTCTAAATCGCTCTATAGATACGAAATTATAGAGACGGATATAGAATGTAATGGTAACACATAATAAGCCTCTTACTTTTCAATACCTCTGAAGGATCCTAGTTTTAGTAGTACAGAGACCCCTAGACAAACATTACATCAAACTACAGAGATGAACTTGCTAGAGTTCAAGACAATATTATTTTGAAGACGAACTGAGATGAAGTTTTTGTACTAACTTCGTACTTACGAGTTAGCTCGCATTGAACTTGTCTTTCATATTATTTAAAATAAGGGGCCATCCATTAATTACGTCACACGTAAGGGGACGACGAAATGTGACATTGTGTGACAAGGGGTGGGAGGGGTCCTAAGTTTTGTGACGTCACATTTAAAAATCTAATATATCTAAGTATTAAAACCGAAATTTGAATTTTTTATGAAAAATGTTGAAAATTTCTGAAAATTTAAAAAAATATGTGACGTCACACAGGGAGGGGGGAGAGGGGTCTCGCAAATGAGACCAGCTGCGACAAGGGGGGGGGTCTAAAAATCATGATGTTCGTGTGACGTAATTAATGGATGGCCCCTAAGTTAGTATTCAGTATAATTATTTATGTAATCTTTGAGTAGCTACACTTAGGTGTTCTTATCGAAAGCTATTAGTAACATACATTTCATTATTTTATTACGTATCTACTTATAAAAGAATACTAAGTGAATATATTTTAACACATTACCTTACAGTTTTTATTTGCGGGTGTTACTTATTTCAGCTGAAGGCGTGCACTGGGAGATGAAGGACTTATTTTAGGTGCAAGATAACATTATGTTAAGTTACTAAAAAAAATTACCAATCTTAAAAGCACCCACTCAGCAGAACACTGTTAGCAGTACCACGTTGATTTGTCATTTTTACACGACTGCCCGAAAAAAGGAGTGTATATGTGTTTAGGGTTCATGTATGTTTGTTTGTTTGTTTGTTTGTATGTATGTATGTATGTGAGATTCTTTATTCCACCATAACTTATAAATGCCTGAATGGATTTGGATGTATGGGGTATCGTTAGAACCTTACATCATGCCGGGTAACACTGGGTATATTATTTTTGAAATAAATCAATATGGCGGCATTATGGGTCAATTATGAAATGTGAAAAAAAAAATTTTTCTTCCATGATTACAATATGGGTATCAAATTGAAGGCCTTGATGAGCACATTCTAAAACTGTAGAATTTATAGGCATCATTTAACATAGGTAGGATGTACATGCAAAACAAACATTTCATTTTTGGCTGTTGTCACTAAAATGTTTAAACAAAAAATAAATAATTAAAAAAATTAAAAACCCGACTGCCCTGCCAAAAAACGAACTAAAATGTATCAAACAAGTGCAGTGTCATTGCAGTCGGGGGCCCTCTTAGATTAAATATGTTCCACAGAACGGTCCCCCGACTGCAAAGTGACTGTCGTTAAATAAGGCGTCATTTTTTTTTTCTTCTACATAATCCATCGATTACCCATTACGCTAGATTCACATTATGAAGACGATAACAATTTATTATAAATTTTTTACAGATAATGACCGTATTTGACACCCGTACTACACCGTAAAATTTATGTAAAACGTGTTCTATTCATAATGTGAATGACCAGTTATGTGGGATATTAACCTAATACCTTTTCATCCCATCTATTCGAAAAGGACGACTTGGTTCGCCTATAAGTGAGCCCAAAGGTGGTGTTTTAAGGCGGTGTATAAGAAACTTGTTCCAAATTCAAAAAGTGCGCCGGAATGAACTTTTCCGCACACTTATGAAATATTATAAGTGTGCGGAAAAGTAAATTGCGGCGCACTTTTTGAATTTAGAATATCTTAGTGTTCAGCGCCAAATAAATCCAACACAAATATTGTTTGAATAAAGACTGGCTGGTACGACGCGACGGGGCCCATAGTCGAGCCGCCAGCTGAATAAAAAAATAAATCAAATTAAAACGCGCGAACTAGCCTATGGATGCTTACAATACCGAAGGCATTGCTCGAGTGTTGGCGACCCGGTTGGGCCGGTTGGGCTTGCGGCTCTCTCACTCATCGTACGAAACGCAGCTGTAATAGCTACTTTACGCCGATCTTCTGTGAGAAGATCGGCGTAAAGATCGATCTTGGGTGGTACTACCCCGGTCGAGCCAGCCCGTATATGAGCTGCAGTCAATTGGCTACAGTTTGGCTCTACCACCTTTAAATGTCTTATTAAATAATAATATTACAATAAAATATGAGGAGCCCTTTATTTTCTCATAGAGGGTGATGAAAAGTAGAGTGTATCTCTCGGGCGCAAAATATTTTTGGCTCGGGCGACGTACTTTGAATCCCTCGCTACGTTCAGGATTCTACTAAAGAATCCCTCGCTACGCTCGGGATTCTACTCTAGAATCCCTCACTTCGCTCTGGATTCAAAAAAGCGCCCTCGCCGAAAAAATATTATTTTGCTCCCTTATGATACAATCTACTATTACACACCTCTAGTTTCCCATATCGTCAAAGGAGATCATTCCAATCCGTCGTTCCTTTGAAGTTGGTCTACGAAAACACCCGTCAACCGCCGTCGGGCCGTGAAATGCGAGATTCAAACGGCCCCTATTGCCCCGGGGTCACTTGGTCCGGGGTACCAGATCACAGGTATATTTTTACGACATTGACATTTCTGGGAGTTTTGGTTTATTTTTTTAGTTGGAAAAATCTAAATGAAAGTTTAGATAGGCATGTGACGTGGGTCTTTGCAATGTTAAAATATCTCATTTTTAGGGTTCCGTACCCAAAGGGTGCCAACAAGACCCTATTACTAAGCCTACGCTGTCCGTCTGTCCGTCTGTCTGTCAGCGATCTGTATCTCACGAACCGTAATAGCTAGAGACTGGAAATTTTCATAGAATGTGTATTTCTGTTGCCGCTACAATAACAAATACTAATACTAAACTAAAAATTATATAAAATTTATACGGTAGTTGGTACGGAACCCTCTAAGTGCGAGTCCGACACGCACATGGCCGGTTTTTTTTCTTTATAAAAGTAATATTGAATCTACCGCTTTGGTAAAATATTGTTTCTTCCACAAAGAATACCACAATAATGCCCGAAACACAAACAATGAACTAAGTCCAAGCAAATTTTATTATTCATAATACTAAACCATTCTGGTGATCCTAATCTGCAATTAGGTTTTTTATATTTGAAGTTTTAGTTTGGCTCTTTCCAGTATAGAACTTTCGAGAATATTGATTAACTCTCTTAAGTAATGTTATACTTAATGCATAGACATACTCAACCATCATTATTTAGTCAGACAAGTATGAAAAAATCTATTTTTCATCACTCATACGCGGAAAGTAGGTAGAAAGGTGCCTGAAGAGCCGATGGAAGGTGATACTTTTCTGATCGGGCAAAATCGTTTATCGGGATCGTTATCTGGATATACGATTGTGCCCGTTCTGTCAACGATTCTGTCAAATTATAAAAAAATACTAGTTCTATTTTCACATTTCTATTGAACCATGTTCCAACCAAAGAGAATGTAGTAGTTCTAACCTTATTACAACCCCTAAAAAAAACAAAATGACGGGTAGGCGGCAATCCGATCTTCATTTGTTTTTTCGAGTTGTAGAAGTATAGCTCACTCATTTTTTCTTTAGCTACTTAATTTTTGTTTTTGTTTTACTTTCCTTGTATTCGTGATGAAAAGCACAGTGTTTACCTGGGGTTAAAGTAACTTATTATTGGTCCCTCGAACTATTAGCGCCCTCGCTACGCTCGGGCGCCAAACCCCGTCTCGGGACCAATTAATAAGTTACTTTGCCCCTCGGATAACAATGTACTATTAAATCTCAGAATGAACTTGAGAATGTCATATCAAAGTACGAAACCTTTATAAATACCGGCTTTAGATATTATTCTTTCTGTAAATTAGTCAACAAATATATATCCACTGAACAAGAATGTATACAATATTTGGAAATCTCAGTGTTCTTATATCCATATGCTGTAAGGTACCAGGATAGCAGATATCGACAGAGCTTTTGATCAAATATTAAACCCACTTACCCGGCACGGCGTAAACAAGCACGAAGCTGAACGCGCCAAACAACTCCTTCTTTATGGAGTCTGGCCATTTCTCAGTGCAGAACTCGATACTGCGCTCCACCCACACCTGCGATGAGGAGAATTAATAGTTGGTCGAGATTATAATAATACAATTAAATCTTTATTATAATGTGTTAAAACACATGTCAGATAAGTAGCTACTATTGATATTGACAAAAAATCAAGGAATAGTGCCCCATAATACATAATTGGTTGCATGAATAATAATAATAATAATAATATAACGTCACGACTTTTATCCCCGTCGGGGGTAGTCAGAGGCTTGAGTGGCCATACACCACTACATTTTGGAGGTATTAACCAACTCAAAGCCCACGTTTCACCAGATAGTCAGAACCCAACGTGACAGGTGGTGAACCTTGTCGCCGCCTTGGTTCTTGGTTGGTCGCTTGGTTGGATGAATGATGTTAAATGGACATTAAATTTAATATCGCAGGGGAGGATATGTCAAAATACGTTGAACAGTAGGCGCTCTCAAACAATCTATCAATAACGTATTAGTTTTGAACCATTCCAATACAATATCGTCCAAGGGACCAGTCTGCGGTTATACCCATGCGGTTTATGAACCACGTTACGCACGTGTGACCCTCCCAAATCATGTATGTACTACTAGTTGGGAAATTGTACAATCGTTGAATCTACTGTACAGTGTACATAATTAATAAATAGTAGGAGTCGAACCCCCAACCACTCGATATAGTGAACCACTGCGCCAAGCATGATGGCGAAGAATGGCAATGCAATTAGTTTACAAGAAAAACGTCGTTCGGTAACTCTAACATGACGTTTACGATGGTTTCACTCGCTTCTTCTCACTGGGGCGTCTACGTAAAATGGTAGAGACGGTATATTTTACAAAGACGATAACGGTAGAGACCCCTCGCGAACTTATATACTCAGCTAGAGTAAGCAAACGAAACAACTGGGAGACAAACCGCCGTTTGTTAAAACATATTATTATAATATTATAACGAGTGTGCCATACGAAAGGGAAAACGTAGCGTGCATATAAATGAACGTGTTTTTCAAACAATACAAGCGTAGATTTCTAAGAATACGAATAAATTATAATGTGACATCTAGCCTATATTTTATAGAAAAATGTAACGCAAATCAGAATTTTTAGAGGAAGTGATTTCAGATGTGTGACTGGGACTTATTAATCAACCTCATTTTGTTAACTTATGCTTTAGATCTAGAGGATTAAATGCAATTCACTAATTGGAATATTTATTTGACTATGAATATAGCTCTATTTGTATTCAAGGCCGCTTAATTCCAATTATCTTAGAATACCTATTGTCTAGCTAGATCCTGACTGATATCTCAGAGACGTATGATTTCATTTCCAATTCAGATTTCGAAGTTTGTACTAAAACCGCTTTGCGCCCAAAATTAGAGTTTAAAATGCTAAATCAAATAAATTGTTATTCCCAATTGTATTAAACTTAAGATATGAAAACGTGGTTTTAAACTGATTATGACTGAAATTGAATTACGTACCTCATTATTATAGAATACAAAGAACTTACAAAGTTCAATACTCTGGTTTAGAAACTTTAAAGTTTTCATAGAAATTAAATTAAACCTTTCAGTTATAAAGCATTTGTGTCTGTAATACGTTTAATTATTATGGTACTAATACAGGGTTATTGGTAAAACACTAACAACCTTGCAGGGGCGTATTACTGACATCAAAAACAACAACTTCTGTTCTATAAGCTTTTACAAAAAAAAACGAAACACTTTCTAAAATGTAAGAATTTTTATTTTTCTCTCATCTAGAGGAAATCCATGGTACGTGGTTGTGTTCCACTTTGCCCTAAATTACCTAAACGTACCACGGCTATTCTCTAGATGAGCATATTTTCTTGTTTCATACATTTTAGAGTGTGATTTTTAGTAAATTTTGTTTGTTTTGTAAAAAGTCATAGAACAAAAGTTGTTGTTTTTGATGTCAGTAATACGCCTCTGCAAGATTGTTAGTGTTTTACCAATAACCCTGTATAACTACTATTTATTGTTTAAACATTTAGTAATACCAAAAACAATCTTGTTCTTGCCGGCTCTATTCAGCCGAAGTAACATTCGGATCCGGTTGTAGATATGAATAAAGAAAGGAAGGGCACTAAGAGGGTGTAAGCCGTCGTAAATAAATAATATCGCCAGTGTTCACACTAACTATATGGTCCCAAACTAACAACATCGCTTGTACTATAGCTACCATACAATGACCTGGGGACGATCCCAGTAACACTCAGACCGAGAAATTACGAAAAGGCCATCTCCGAAATTTGCCTCTGGCTAATTGAACCCGCAACCTCGCTCACGTGCAGCCCACCAGCTCATATACGGGCTGGCATGACCGGATGACCGGGGTAGTGCCACCCTCTCACAGAAGATTGGCGTAAAGCAGCTATTACAGCTGCGTTTCGTAGGATGAGTGAGAGAGCTGGAGGCCCAACCACCCCCCACGCCCCCCCGTCCCTTTCATCTCCTTCACTCCCCATAAGGTCGCGTGTGAGCAATGCTTTTGGTATAACGAGCATCTATAGGCTAAGGTATCTGCTTAAGATCAGGCGGGCCGTTCGCTTGTTTGTCACCTCAGTGCTATACATAAAAAGCCACCCGATGGAGTGAGCCGAGTGGTCTACTCTCGAACCACTGCGCTAAGCGTTCGTCATGAATACAGATATTAATTAATTAAACCATATCCATAGTAGCTTAGCACAGCTATCCTGCTATCTGTGAATGCTCCTATCCTAAGTATAGTCGTTGCGCTATCTACGATGAGACTGCTCGTTAGGAGTTCCCACACTCCGGAAGCTCCAACTTCCCGATGTCTGAAAAGTGAAGCTTAAGCGATTAAAGGTAATGTATCATGGTATATACTGATATCAAGGAACAAACCTACCTTTATATATCTAGGTTAGATTTAAAATGTTAAGGTCAGTGACGTCACTGGCCCCCTAGCCAAGTAGCTTCGTCTCCAAGCGTTTCTACAAATCGCTACGCTTAAATGTACGGAAATGACATTTCAAGTCGATAAGTGGATCACGTGACGTATGTCATTTTTATATATGAAGCGTAGCGATTTGTAGGAACGGCTGTAGACAATGCTACTTGGCTAGGGGGGCAAGTGTGAGTTATAATATCATACTCGGTTCAAGTACAAAGTTCACGCTAACATTTTAACGTGAACTTCTCGATCCCTTTCAAAAGAGCCGACCGTAGAATAATAATGAGGTAGCTCTTTGTTGTATTTGACATGTAGGCCTACACAGATTAATAGAAGTAAGCAGATGTAGTCTTGGCAACAAACGATGTGAAGCCGGGTAGCAGTATATGTGTGCGTGACAACTAGGAGCGGCACTAGGGACACATACATCTGTGTGCGTGTAAAGTTGTGTAGTTATAAGGCGAGATTGTATTCGCTTTATTGTTTTGTATTTGCTTTGGTGGCCTCACTTTCGTGTTCTATGCACTCCATCTGTAGCTCCTAAATCTATGTAGGCCTAGTTTTTAAGTATTTTACTACCGGTGCTCATATTTTCGCGCGATTTCCAGGCAACATTTTTATTTGACCTTTGACGTATGACCTTTGACCTTTGTTTGTTTGACGTTATGATACTCCTACAATGTCAATAGCAATTGATACAGCTATAATGATATTCTATTATTCTAGATGATAGAGCCAAGCTGTAGCCAATTGACTGCAGCTCATATACGGGCTGGCTCGACCGGGGTAGTACCATTCTCACAGAAGATTGGCGTAAGGTTGCTATTGCCTACCTAGCTGCGTTTCATACGACACGTGAGAGTGCTGGAAGCTGAACCCGCTGCAAGGATCTATCTATAGGTTACAGGCGGTCCGAACACTTGTTTGCCGGCTGAGTCACATTAAAACACAAAACAAAATCTCCGAGTGAAGAAAATAACGGATGAAAACGGCATCGGCAGTATTCACACACTCTGTCCCACAGAGTAAAGACTAAAGAAAGAGGTGCCCTTATCAGATATATGTATGAGAAAAAACGTGGTCATTGCTTTTTCATTTTCATTGTTCTATCTACAGGTAAATAGTTGAACTACTCGCTTCGGTTTATGTCGATGTTAGTACTAGGCCGACCACTCGGCCGAGTTGCTTAGGGCCAGTCCCCTTAGTAATTGGTCCATGCTCTGTCCCATGTAATAAAACTAAGTACCAGAGGGCGTAGTAAGATACGCTACGGTGTAGCGGATCTTACTACGCCGTAGGGGAACGCCTACGCCGTAGACAGAACAACGTTACGGTCATTAACAAGCCATCAAGTTGGCAAAAAACATTTTGGATGATCTGTACTTAATTCAAACCAATTATTCTTAGGATAAGCAACAGTATTCTAAAAATCCTACGGAATAATAAATTTATGCGAAAGGAAATTGTGTGAAAATAATATTTCTTTAACAAAGAAAGCAATTTAACTAAGTTAAACGACTTACGGGGCTTGGTTTTATGTCCAGGAAAAAAATAGATTTCATTTAGGAAATCATTTTCTTTCATCTTCCGCATACACTGAAGGTCACGTGAAAAATAGGCAAAGGAAAGTCCTATAAGTAAAGACAATTGAAGTGATAGTTTTTAAATTTCGCCTAAACCTGATTCCCTGAAGATCAATAGATCAAACTTGGTACCTAAGATCATTCTTGATGAAAATCTTTATAGATTACGTTTAATTTTTATCTCAAGAATAAGTAAAACGTTACGAACACGAACATCCGTAACGAACAAATCCCGAAGATTTATTGAAAACTTATCTCTGAATAAAACTACTTAATAATGGAATTCAGTTCAAGTTGTTTCGCGAATTTTCCAATGTTCGTGAGAAAATACCGTGAAACTAGATCCGTCCGCGCTGCCGGTGACAGGCGTCGAATGGTGGAAGTAAGGGGGAGACCCCACCGCGGCGCACGGAGAGGCCACTTACACGCTACGCACGTGGGTCTAGCTTCGCTTTGCACGAAAATGTATGTCACCGTGTCCGCCGCGGCGCACGCACGAAATGACGTCATCCATATTTTTTTTTTCAATACGTAGCTTCGGCCGTGTGCGTAGCCTCTCCGTGCACCGCGGTGGGTTTCCGCCATAAGCTCTTACGTCCAATCAGATTCGCATTTTACTATTTGTTTGGATCACCATTTTCATCATTTTATATTTTCGGACCGATAACCGTTCACGATATCACCGAAATTCGGCTATATTCGACTCCATTTCTGATATCATAGAGTAGCATATCAATTGGCGACCTATCACCTACGACATTACGACCTATCACATTTAAGTCGCGTAGCTTGTGAAATATGGGAAATTAATCGATTGTGTATTTATTTATTTATTTATTTATTTATTAACCAACTTATACTAACATAATTATATACATATAAGTTATAGGTTACAGTATAGTTATACAACATAAAAATAAAATTGAAAATTAATATAGAGATTAAAATTACAGCATAGTGCATACCTACCTATTGACATACTATTGTGCTGGGAGTGTCAATGGACTCCAAGTAACTGGTAGCTGCAGCTAGGAATCTCGGTTCTGTGTGTACGAATGTGCGAATGTATTGCATTGCTAGTAGTTCCGTTAGTTCCTCCAACTAAGCTAAATTTTATAAGTTTGTGCTATGAGGGGGGTCACGTCAATAGTTTAATAACTAAGGTGGGGGTTCAACCTGGAATCGAGGGCGGTTACGATTGCAGTCCTTCTAATCAATAGGCTATTGGCGTTTAAATAAAAAGATATAACGTAGCATCTTAGGATCAGAGATATGAAAGATAAAAAAAATAGGTAGGGTAAACCGGGGGGTAATTAGCCATGCGGCAGTAATAACCCATTTTAAGGAAATAACTTATTTTTTGTTATTTACTGTCAATATAATTCAATGAAACTTGGCTAAGTGACGCTGTTAGCCATAGACAATCGATTTTAATACTCCATGAACAGCGTTTTTAAAAATAAAAATACTTATGGTGGGTTTTATCAAGTCGGGTGTGAGTTTCATTAAAAAATTTAAGAATCTTATCAATTTCCTTAAGGACTTACACTTGATTCATTAGAATTATTGAATGTTTTTTAAACAGTAAATAACTATTTTGTATGTTTAATGGAACGGGAAAAGGTTATTATTCATAACGTAAGTGGCCAAGAAGTATCTAATATTAGTATTTGTTTTGGTTTAATTCAACAATTTAACACTTTATAGCACTGGCTAATCACTACACCTGGTGCGGCTAATCACTGCAAGAGGGTGGCTAATAACAGAAAATGGCAAAAAAATGACATATTTTACCATAATGTCTATAATTTCCATAATAATTGGGTTTTACCTAAAAACTGTTAATACAGTCCAAGTTAGTTTATTAAGCAATCAGAAAATAATATTAATAAGACTGTAGCTATTATACAAAACATTTGATATACTGACAAAGTGTTGGCAATCCTTAAGTGGTCAATAGCTACCCGGTTTACCCTATGTGAAAATATATTGCATTACTTTATACAATTAAAATATCAAAATATCGCTCGTTCTTATATAATGTATAAACTTCTCCATTCCATTTGAATGAAGCTTTCACATTTTCACTATAAAGGCCCAATAAATGGCGTCAGTGAAAACCCAGACTAGATTACGTTCGTGCATTCAGTGCGGCTCTCGAACGGTTTTCAATGTTTTCATAAAAACTTAAATCCTTTGTGAAATACTCTTTGGTTTCAAAAGATAAGTAAAATCTGAAAGTAAAAGCAAAAATATGATTTATTGAATAAAGATGAAAATATTTGCTTAAAAGTATCTTTAAAAATAAAGTTATCATGACTTGTTTAAAACTTAGCTCACGGTTCGAATTTGTATATTGAATAGTGTTAGAATACTAAATAAATATCGCCAGACCAGACCAACTGTATGGTCCCAAACTAAACAACGCTTGTACTATGGCTACGAAACAGTGGACTGGGGCCGATCCCAGTGGCACCCAGAACAGGGCAAATTACGAAAAGGCCATTTCCGAAATGTGCCTCTAACAGGAATCGAACCCAACCGAAGCAGTGAGACGTGCAGCTTATGCTCTAACCACTACACCAAGCGGTCGTGAAATAATAATGAAAGTTTAAGAAAGTTAAGAACATTTAGATAAGATTAACGCTGCAGTCCAAAGAATCTAATTAACGTAGTTCAACAAGTACTACAAATACACCGGCCGAGTGAAGTAAGCTCCAACTTTCTCCTTTATACCCTTGAACATTCAATTATCTTCGCGTTATAACGGCGATACGACCTAGGTAGTGTTTTTGTAAGATCAAATTATTTTACTAATTTATAAATGGAATTGTAGAGCTATTTTTGGCTAGTTTACTATTTATAGATATCCACATCCACAATTCCACATTATTAGTATACTTAGTAGTATTCATTTTGGATACATCACCCGTTCGATGGCATTAAATTATCTAAAAGTTGTTAAAAAAATACTTCTTTTTTCAAGCTAGATAGATTTGATCGGAGAAGCAATTAACCTCTACACTTAAACAAGAAAACAATACACTAAAACACAACACTAAAACAATCCTACACTTAAACAAGACAAGACTATACAAGTCAAACCCCGAAGGGCCATAACCCCACTTTCAGAAGTAAAACAATACCTATTGTACTATCACGCCACAGTAATACAATAAGGACATCAACCATAATGAAACACACAATTACATCTGTCATAGATTTATTACCTTCGTCCCACGAGGAACCTGTCACAAACATAAGACGTAATAGGTGTCTTATGAAATTACGTCGCTCTAAGAAAATAGTACATTACTGCTGCGGTCTCTAATGGGTGTGTTGTTGACCGCGTTGTTGATGGCCGAAAGCGCGGCGCAGCGCAGCTCCAGGCCTCCACAGCGCGGTCAGCATTGCAACACTTGATGGACAAGCTAAAATAAAGGCCGAGACCAAAGGTCGAGGCCTTTATAGCGCGGCCAGCAAGGGTTGCTAATGATGACCAAGCTTGGAGGCCGTGAGCGTAGCGAAGCTTAGCTTGAGGCCAGTATAGCGTGGTCAGCAGTCCACTCATTAGAGACCAAGGCTTGTATAGTGCTTTACTCAAAAATGCGACTATTAGTTTAAACAAAACTAGCTAAGTCGGTATAACAATTAATACAATTATATTTTTATTTTTACGAACTATATCTATAGTTGTGTATTTTCTCTGTTTACGTTTCCATGGCAAAGGCACGACCAACTCGTTTTTAACCTGCAATCAGTTTTTTTACGAACCATAAACATACCTGTTTGTTACGTTTCCATGGCAACGGTCAAATAACTAATATAATGACGATAATACCGGGTAATAATACATTGTTTGCCTAGTAGCTCTTGCAGTACGACAAATCCGATTTTGCTCGAAGAAGGTTTGTGAAATAATGACAACATTATAAACTTTTTTGAGTAAAGATCTATTAGCATTTTTCCCGGTGATAGAAAATATGATAGTGAAACCGCGTACTGAATGTTATGGAACGTAGAGCAGAACTTGACGTGAAATGTAAGATAGAGTTAGATGAGTATTACCGATTATTTAGAGTCGATGCCATTAAGTATATCTTCATCATCTCAATATACAAGCTGTTGCTTAGTTCGGGATCCATAGTAAAACTTGTTCACTGATTGTGATGTTACTTTCTACCTCTTATTGATTCAAATATTACGTGTAACTACTGCTTTTAAATAAATGTATTATTATTCTTATGAGATTTAATTCAGACCTGATTACATTTAACAGAATAAATTAATTATTTTGGAGACATCAACACACCCTTTCTTTATGGCAAATAAATATTTTGATTTGATTTGATCGCCTTCTTGATACTATACTAGCCTAACCGTAAACCAAGGCTGACTCTCAAATGAAGGCTGAATAAAGCACTAAACCATTTAATTTTATCCCCCAAAGTTAGCTCGCGGAAGCACTAAATGGGATTAAGATATTATGTTGCCTTAGAACTAACGGAGTACGATATTGACTGGCCGATCCGGGCTTTTCGACTTTATACAGGTGGTGACGACATCATGACAATAATAGAAACCAGATACTGGTTATCACATTCGTAGTTCGCACATAAAATATAATTAAATTATATCCAAAGGTATTGCCACGGGATTGCTTTTTTATGTTGACTATTTTAACTTTAGGCCTACAAAGATACCGCTAAAAACACCGACACCGAAGCGATGTTGCCACGCTTGTACTTACAGGTCAGTCTATGAGGTCGGTAGACGTTTATAAAGGATGTTGTGTTTCGTTTAGACTATATCCGCATTTAATTTGTTTGAAAATTTGAAATTTTAGACTTTGATGTAAACCTAATTTTATAATTTTAATGTGTTGTGATTGACTAGCAGGGGTCGTGTTTTAATTTATTGTCACTATGTCGTCGCCACTCTGTATACCTATATCTGAAGTAAAGTTGAATGTTATGTGACAAAGACGTTGAGTGACGCAACATCATTCGTACAAAACAGTATTATATATAATCTTGTGTAATTTTCTCGACATATTTAGTCACCTGCTGCTCTATTATCAATTTGACTGAAAAAAATGAATTTGACACAACTAAAACATTGTTGTCTTCCTCATGCACCATGAAAGTGAGAAGGACGGCAAGACCCTTCGTTCACATAAGTTCAGTGTGTGTACCAACAAAATAAGCACCAATATATATATTTTTCCTCTATTATATATATGGGACCTCTTTTCAAATTTTACCAGATACTAAATACACTTTAGCCACACATAACAGGAAGTTGTCCGTGATCCTCTACATAAAGAAGCATTACATAAAATCTTATATAGCAATTTGGATTTGCAACTGATATAGTAAGGTGTACAGTTAGACTAAGCTTAGGCTCGGTAATGGCTTAGTTATTTGGATCGGACTTGGTGACGTTTTCATTTGTTATACAACAACAACAACATTTCTGTTGTATATACAACAAAGCCGACAAACAAACGTAAGGTCTGCCTGATGTTAAACAGTTACCGTAGCCTAAAGATGCTTGCAATACCTACCAAAGAGATCAGTCGCACGTTGCTGAACTGAATGGGAGTGAGACAGCGGGAGGTAAAGGGAGAGGGGGATTGAGCTCCCGGCTCTCTCACTCAGCGTACGAATTGTAGCTATAACAGGCACTTTACGCCGATCTTCTGTGAGAGAGTGGTACGCTGCCGGTTAAAACAGGCTGCATATGAGCTACAGTCTGACTCTACCACCTTAGGGCCTCCGCAGACTTGCTACTTTTAGCATCGGCGACAGGCGATTTTGTGACGTATCGATGCTGCGTCGCGTTTCTTCGAGCGCGAACGAGCGAGACGCAGCATCAAAATCGCCGATCGCCGATGCTAAAAGTAGCTAGTCTGCGGAGGCCCTTAAACTTATTTTAGGCTCCATACAAACCCTTTAAGTGCGTTCAGTGTGAGCTTATTACATTCAAAAAGCAGTTGAAAATGTAAATATTTAACATACAAGTAAAACGAAAACCGTGTTATCCGTTATGGGCCGGGTGAATGCGACCCACGCGCATAAAATATGGCCAGAACTTTGAATACATCATTGCTTTGTATTGAGCTCGGCGTAGCATGAACGAATTTAGTTTTGCGCTCCATCGAGTTTCGGCCATTGATGTTATTATTTTAGCAGATATAGTACCTCCTAACATTGCAATCACAACACTTTTGCTGAGCGCAAAATTACATGTAGCGAAATTCACACATTTGTAATGGCACTCGCAATTCGACAGCCAACTTTAAGTCATTTTGATGCGTATTATTTACCAGGATGTTATTATTTTGTGAACGACTAAGTCATACTATGTCCATGGACTCCGTTTAGAAGGACATATTATTTTGGAGACTCACATGTCTCCCTCCTTCTTGGTAATGTCTTTGGTTTCCGCATTATTTTCATAAGTTCAGTAAATAAAGAATAAACAATTTCCCAAGAATTAGGGTTTCCGGATTCCTCACCAAATTTATAGCTGCACATATATGGTTCCGGTTTTAATTCCACACGCTCTCTGGGTTGTACCATCTTCATAGTAACAATATACATTGCAAATGACTTTTGAAGCGGTAAGAAGAAAAACCTCGGGCATGTGCTCAGACCCGAGAGGTACTATCTTCTCCAACTTAGTATGATGGGCAAGATCAAGGGAAAGCGACGTGTTGGACGAAGAAAACAATCATGGCTCCGTATAGTGAATGGACCGGCATCGCCAGCATAGAACACCTATTCCACGTGATGAGGAATAGAGGAGAATATGCGGAGCTGACAGCTAATCAACCAGTAGTGGAGAGCCATTGACGGGCCCGTTGGCGTGGTTGGCGTGATGGCGCCTTTCACGCTGCAGGTTGTAGGTTCGATTCCTACCCGGGACATGCACTTGTGTGCATGAACATGTTTGTATGTCCCGAGTCTGGGTGTATATGTATATTAAGTATGTATTTACAAATAAAAAAGTAGTATATGTAGTAATATCAGTTATCTCGTTTCCATAGTACAAGCTCTGCTTAGTTTGGGATCAGGTAGCCGTGTGTAAAAAATGTCTCAGGATATTATTATTATTATTATAGTAAAAAGAAGATGCAGAACCCCTCAATTTCATTTTATTATGATTTGTTTTTGCTTAAAGCTTGATTTAAAGTCGCAAATGTTTTTCAGTTCCGTAATTCTGTTATATTGCGACGTATATGCATAAAATTTAAATGTTATGAGCGCAATTTGTAGCAGAGACTTGTACTCTATGGAGTAGACAGAGAGAACCTGCATTTTTTGTGTTCTCTAGTCGCCCTTATGCAGGGATGACGTCATTTCATTTTATACCATTGTTGAAGTTAAGTAGGTATCTGCGATATAAAGCAAAGACTCCCCCGATAGGCTATTAAGACGTAATGTTGGTCGGACCTCTAGCTTTACTAAGGAGAGATTTCGATCGTAAAGTTTCGAGTCCCGGTTAATGAAGTTCAGCTCTGAAAACATACTACCCGGAAGGGATGTTCAGTATTCAGGACTTTATATTCAATAAATAGGCGTGAAATTAAATTTAGAACGGTTTCCGTTGGGTTTGTACTGACTTATTTTATGAGGATACCAATGAGCAAATCAGAACGATAGTAGGTACCTACCACAGAGTAAAGACTAAAGAGAGAGGTGCCCTTATTAGATATTTGTATGAAACAAAACGTGGTCATTGTTTTTTTCATTTTCATTTTACTATTTACCGGTAAATAGTTGAACTACTCGCTTCGTTTTATGTCGATGTTAGTACTAGGCCGACCACTCGGCCGACTTGCTTAGGGCCAGTCCCCTTAGTAACTGGTCCATGGTACGTACCTACTCCAGTGGTTAGAGTATGAAAGTAGTCTTTATCCATCCGTATCATCCGAAAAGGTATCTTTTCCCCTTATCCTGTATGTATGTATTCATTACATCATCTGGCCACATAATTGGGTCAACATTTTTACGACAAATTAGCCTCTATGTGGTCAGCATATTACGTGTTGTTTCATTATTTCCTGAGCCTTAATAAAGGGTCACAGGCGCAGCGTGACGTGCACATTAACTATTCAATAAAAGACACAGGGTGCTAAAACATACTGCAAGTAAATATATGATATAATGTATCTCACAAAGTGAGAATACGGTTTATTGCTTGCATGCAATACTTGAAAGGTTAGGCAGAAATTCGATACTATACAGGGTGATGACGACATCATGACAATAATTGAAACCACATACAGGGTATCACGTCAGTAGTTCGCACATAAAATATTATTAAATTATATGACGTTTCTTATTGTCATGACAATAATAAGGTACGTCATTGCACAAAAAGTCGCTGAAACGTTAAAACGTTCCTATAATTGAATCGCGATAAGAGGTCGTGGTAAGCCCCCAGGTCAGTCTATAAGGTTGGTAGACGTTTATAAAGGATGTTGTGTTTCGTTTAGACTATTTCCGCATTTAATTTGTTAGAAAATTTGAAATTTTGGACTTTGATCTAAACCTAAGTTTATAATTTTAATGTGTTGTGATTGACTAGTAGGGATCGTATTTAAATTTATTGTCGTTATCTCGTCACCACTCTGTATATGTATTCACATATCACTGAAAGTCTCAATATTGTAGGAGATGATTGTACTCAAAGTCATACCGAACCACTCTCTTTGTTAAAACAGACTGTGCGTACGTAAATCAGTACCTATAAATAAATATCGCCAGACAAACACCAACTGTATGGTCCCAAACTAAGCAAAGCTTGTAATTATAGGTACCTTACAGACCTGGCAAATTACGAAAAGGCCGTTTCTGAAATTTTCATCTGGCGGAAATCGAATCCGTAACCATCCAGTGCAGTGAGCCGAGTGGTCTACGCTCGAACCACTACGCCAAGCGGTCGTCAACTGCCCCCCTAGACAAGTGGCATGAACGCTAATCAAATAGAATAGAATAGACTTCGCAATGTATGGAAATGTCAAACGTCGCTATGTAGATCAACAACAAGTTGCTATGTAGCCCCTCAGAGGGGCGAGACAAGTGGCTGACGTCTACGAGCGTTCCTTCAAATCGCTACGCTTCATGTATGGAAATGCCATAAGTCACGTGATCTACATAGCAACTTGTTGTTGATCTACATAGCGACGTTTGACATTTCCATACATTGTGAAGTCTATTCTATTCTATTCGATTGGCGTTCATGCCACTTGGCCCCTCTGATCGGTATTGTTTCGTATTGGCAAATTATTCGTAACGTTACTTCAATCGACAACCCGATGCTGTAACCTATAACTAATATTTACAAATCTCTACGCAGCGATCAACAATTGGATTGTACGGTCCATACGGCAGTCCCCAGTTAATTCCAACTTCTCAGACTACCTCTCAGAACTCAAAATTATTTGCTAACTGTTGTCCCTTGTCCGTACCGCCTTGTCCCAGCCAGTTGACATATGAACTTTACAGACATGGATTGGGTTTTAAAAGTTTGTGTCTCTGGGATGAAAGACACAAGGTTTTCGGAGATGCTAATAAATATTTTCTGAATTAAAATGAACCAATTAGTAGGAAATAAGTATACAACATGGCAAAGTGCCACTATGAAAAATAAGTCGTATCTAACAGATCAAGCGCACTTCGACATTTTCGACCTAATACCTATGTATTAGGTCGAAAATGTCGAAGTTCTATCTCTAAGGCTCTATCTCACCGGGACGCCAAGCGCGTCGCCAGCCACCGTCGCCAACGAATGCGTATTAAATTTGTTAGGTAATACCAATTGTTTGGATACGTGGCCGACGACGTCGCTAGCTACCGTCGCCAATAATTCGTATTGAATTATGTCAAAATATGACAGGACCATAGATTAATAATCAAAGGACAGGACTCTACTTGGCGACGACGGTCGCCAAACCCGTCGCCAGGTGTGATACAGCCCTTAGTCGGAATATTAAGAGAGACGCTATCTCGTCGAAACAAAATCCTGCTCCTATATTAAACGAAAAACTCCAGTAATATAAGTAAATCAGACCAGATTGAATCACTAGACGATGAAAAGCACAAACAAAAATTGAACTAGGTAACCTTTCTATAAAACTCTTCAGTAAACCTACAATATTATTTATTTTTCTTTGCTCCCACATAGAAATTCGTTTATTTAATTTCCTTTATAACACGCACGTCTCCAGCGGCCCCGTCTCAAGATTTACTACAATTGAAAGTACTACGGTTTTCCACTAAAAGGCCGGCTCGTTTCATTATACGATGGACTGGGAGGGAATCCGCGATTTCTTGCGAGGGCTAGCTATACAAAATGTTAAAACATTATACCAAGTTCATATAGTGGACATTGTTAAAGGTCAACGCTCATCTAACGCCTCCGCACCCGACCAGCACCGCCTCGCCGCTCAGCGTCCACTAACTGAACCAGAAATAAGTGGACCACGCGCTGACCGCGCGGCGTTCACTCGTTGACCCCGCGCGGTCCACTGGGCGATCACGTGACGTTTATGGTGTAAAAGCAGCGTCCGCCCGCGGACCACCCGGCGACAACGAGTGGACGCCGAGTGGCGAGGCGGTGCTGGTCGTGTGCGGAGGTATTAAGTGAGCTTTGACCTTAAAGGTACTTACTATAATATCGGCGGGACCGGTCAGTTTGCAAATAGCAAGGGAGTATTTTCAAGCGAAATTTTCACTGTTGGGAAAATGTTGATAACTATATTGTTACTAAACTATCTACTTTTTGCATTATTCATTGGGTTTTTTTAAAATTATACTGATATTACAATTTTAGGTATCAAGCAAGAGATCTCCAATTTAATAGAACTTTTAATCCTACTTCCTATCCTATCCTACTATAATATTATAAATGCGAAAATAAGTGTGTGTGTGTGTGTGTGTGAATGTTTCTTACCACGTATCTCCATAACTACTAAACGAATTTAAATGAAATTTGAAACGTTGATAGTGTAGGCTCTCGAATAAGACATCGGCTAATCTTACATATCAATTTCCACACGGGCGAAGCCGCGGGGCACAGCTAGTCAATTTGTAATGACTTGACAAATAACTTATCAGAATAAAGCGATGCCACTCTACCACGTTCCCAAGAATGTATTAGCACAAACATTTCGGTCACACTTACAAAATTGGCCCACGGCGCTCCAAGACACATATAAATTATTACTGATTTGGCACAGTCAACGTACTGCAGACTCACGTGACGAGAAAGTTAATTTTCTACATTTAGGGCCGGGCTCCATTAGCGCGTTGCGTTGCGACGTCGCAAGATTTTGTACTGGCGCATCACCTTCCCCCGCTTCGTCTCTCGCCCGTCGACCCTTTGATCCGTTGCGACGACGCAGCGCTGCGCACTAGTGGAGCCGCGCTCTTACAGAGTCGATTGGAGACGTTGGGAATATTTTTCCTCGAAAACTCTGACTTAGAAAAGTAATCTCATTATCTTATCTTAGCTTATTGCATTGTCTATCCCTTTCCTCCATCCATAGTCTTCTACAGAGCAGTTAAGATCGTCCCATCAGTGACTTAAGATTGAAAGAATTGGAGCGTTTCACTATCGGACGCATGCCTCGCCTGAGCACTAATGTCATAACATGCGTGCTCGGGCAAGGCATGCGACGCACCTCGACGCACCTATTGAGTGTTGACATCCCCCAAATAAATTGGTGCGTCCAGATGGCCCGAGCATCATGTTATGACGTTATGTACATGCGTTTTGACGTCAAAACTGATTGCTCGGACGCGGCATGTACCTGTTTTAGATGCAACCAATCTACACTAATATTATAAAGAGAGAAGATTTCTATTTTTGTATGGAAGTTTGTAATGAGTAAACTCAAAAACTACTGGACCGATTTCAAAAATTCTTTCACCATTAGAATGCTACATTATCCCTGAGTAACATAGGCTATATTCTTGGGATACGGGATACGGTATCCGGGATCAGAGATCCGATTTTTTTTTATTTAAGTTCTACGCGGTTGAAGTCGCGGGGAAAAGCTAGTGAAAGATAAAGCTCCAACGAATTTCACACCAATCGTCTAATCTAAAGAAGATTAGGAACGAGTGCCATGATTTTCTAAAAAAGTTTTTGTCCAAATTCCAGGAGCGACATTTCTTCGTCCCTTCTTTTATTAGGAAGTTTTCTTCCGGGCTGGCACGTGACTGTTTCCGCTTCCTATCAACTCTCGATTGTTCAAAGTAAATGTGAAATGCTCTTGAAATACGATTATAATTATTTTGTAAGAATTGTTTTACCTTTTATTTTGTGATATATTTTTATTTATTTATTTATATGAAAAAATGCCGATCTACTCTCGTTTTTGACATTCAAATTGCGGTGAAGTTGTTAACTTTGTTTCAATTATGGCTATCACGCGGCGCTTCAAAAAGTTTGTTGTTTGAAATTCTTTAAACGAGCTCTTGTTAAAGTTGCGTGTTCTTGAGATAATTTTCCGTAAGGATATTTAATTTGGATTTTAGACATTACCAAAAAAAAAATGTGTTTTAGGAACGGGATTTGTTTTATAAAGCGTTTCACAGTTTGAAAACTACCTTCCTCATACTTTAGGTAGCTCAGCTTTATCAATATCCCACAGGGATTCATTAGGCCCTTATCGTGTCTTAACGGGCCAGAGACGGAAGCGTAGAAACACAACTTGGTACGATGACAACATGAACTTGGTGATAAGGCTGTTTGTTAATATGATGATTTGTTTGGTAATATTACAGATAGGGATATCCCAGTCACACATTTTATCTACTTCCACTTATTTAGAATGCTATACACTTACTCCCAAATTTATAGAAAGTTACGACGAATTTACACTGGCATTACAAATCATTTTTGTTCCTACAAATGCTTTTTAAAATCATTGTAAACTGGCTTAAAATCTCTATAAATTTTAGGGTTAACGTTAATCACGCTATCACGAAATAAATAAGATCTAAAATGTCCAATAACTTTGTCACAATTTTCTAAACCCTCACTTAAATAAAGACAAACAGCATAATTACTTTCCGATAAACCAAAGCACCTTATAGGTAATCAATGATAAATCGTTTTGTAACTCGGAAAATGGCTAACAGTTTATAAATAAAATTAACAATTTCAGGAGAAAATCGGCCCTTATCTTGCTCTGCCTGAAACCCAATTAACTTTCACGTTTCAGGTTACTTACTTACAGTACCTTTGAGAATCAGTATTACCTTAAATATTTTAGGAGGCCCTCGGAAACACTCAAGATGGTATGGACGATTTGTGTGCTAAATCTCTTAGTACAGAAATAATATCGATATTCTACATATCGATAGTTTTAGCCACAGCTACTTATCGTCAATATAGCAATGCAAGTGTTACATTATGATTACGAGCAATTAAGGAAATCTAGATAGTTTGCTTCAAAGAATTCTAATTATTCGTTTGGAAGCCTTTCTAGTTTTTAATGTAAGCTTCTGAGTAAAGTGCATGAATATTATTAACAGTAGTCTGACTGGACTGACTTGCAATTGAAGTCAGCACTGGACTGGGTTGAAAATAGTGTTTACACGGTGCCAGTTACAGGTCAGCGCTGGACTGGGTCACTGGACTGGCGCGTCACTGGCATACTGACGGGCCCGTTAGCGTGGTTGGCGCGGAGGCGCCGTTCACGCTGCAGGTCGTAGGTTCGATTCCTACCTGGGACATGCATTTGTGTGCATGAACATGTCTGTATGTCCGGAGTCTGGGTGTATATGTATATTAAGTATGTATTTACAAATAAAAAAGTAGTATATGTAGTAATATCAGTTATCTGGTTTCCATAGTACAAGCTCTGCTTAGTTTGGGATCAGGTAACCGTGTGTACAAAAATGTCCCAGGATATTATTATTATATTATTATTATTATAATGTAAACGTAATAGCAAGTAAATATTTTAATCAAATCACAATTTCCATTATTGAGATTATTATAAAACGTTTGTGACAATTGCAACTTTACAGTATACCTGCTGGATCTTTTACAATCGACTTTTATCGATATACGATCGTACGGAACTATGCACCGTACTTAGAATATAAAGGTGAGGTTTCCTAAGTGTGGCCCGAGAAGTTAATTAACCATTTAGGATTAGCGATCGCAAAATAACCGCTATTTAATCCACGCTTATGTCGTACCAAAAGTACATGATTAAATATTCAGTCGAGCGTAGGCAGCTACGCTACGTCGTACGTACGACTACGTCGAGTGGTTGCGTATTCGATTCCTGCCAGAGGCAAACTGCGGAAACAGCCTTTTCGTAATTTGCCCACATCTGGGTGTCACTGGGATCGACCCCCAGTTTATTGTATGTTAGCCATAGTTATAATCGTTGCTTAATTTGAAACCATACATAATATTGGATCACGAGTGCACGCGTTCTTGTAAAAGTGCGTATGTGTGCGTAGCGCACCTTTGTTGACAAAAAGTGTCTGCCCCCTAGGCAAGCGTCACAACACACAACAACGTCAGCGTCAGCGTCAGCGCCTACAAGCGTTTCTACATAACGCTACGGTTAAATGTATGTATATGACATTACAAGTTGATCATTAGATCACGTGACTTATGTATGGGCTGGACCTCATTATAATACGTATTTTAAAAAAGCTATATTCCTCACTGACCGATCCATTCGTGGTCCTCGACAGCGAAGGTACGAAGACGCCCTCGACCGTCGCCACTGCTAGCAGCGGCGCGAAGATCGCGAGGGAGACGAGCCACAGCCCCGCCAGGAGGCTGCACGCGCCGCGCCGCGACGGCATCCAGGGCTGCCGGAGACTCTGCGTGATGGCCAGGTACCGGTCCACGGACATCGCCGTTATTGTGAACACGCTGGACGCTACCGCCACCCCTGCGAATATGACGAACTATGAAACCAAAGACGTGGGCGACATATTTCAACACATTAATAATAATAATATCCTGGGACATTTTTGTACACACGGTTACCTGATCCCAAACTAAGCAGAGCTTGTACTATGGAAACCAGATAACTGATATTACTACATATACTACTTTTTTATTTGTAAATTTAATTTAATATACATATACACCCAGACATGTTCATGCACACAAATGCATGTCCCGGGTAGGAATCGAACCTACGACCTGCAGTGTGCAAGGCGCCTCCGCGCCAACCACGCTAACGGGCCCGTCACGATCAACGTTCACGTTGGGTCAGATCAAAACGAGATGGATGAGATTTAGACGTGGTAGAGCCAAGCTGTAGCCAATTGACTGCAGCCCATTTATAAGGGCTGGCTCGACCGGGGTAGTACAACCCTCTTACAGAAGACCGGCGTAAAACAGCTGTTACAGCTGCGTTTCGTACGATGAGTGAGAGAGCCGGAAGCCCAACCCCTCCCCCCTCCCCCTCCCTCCGTCCCACTCCCCTTCAGGTCGGCAACGTGCGAGCAATGCCTTTGGTATTGCAAGTATATATAGGCTACGGTAACTGCTTAACATCAGGCGGGCCGTACGCTTGTTTGCCACCTCAGTGCTATAAAATAATAAATAAATAATATTAAAAACTTTGGGTCAGATCGAATTATACCCCGAATTGGTTTATTGATTCCTTCAAAATGTTTTGAGCTTATTTGTTTATCGGTTAATTAAGACGATGTCAAAGCGATCTGGGATTAATTAATATGGCTATTGAGTTTCGATGCAGCCATCAAACAAGATGGTAATTGAAATTTCGAAGATTTAATAAGTGCTTTAATTTAATAAACTTATCTCGAAATCCGACGCTTTACAAGGATGTTTAGATCAGACGGTTGAGAACTCTGTCTGTAGGCTACGTGATAAACCTAATATTATATTTAAATACTAGCTGTGCCCGCGACTCCGTCCGCGTCCAATCGGTGAAGCCCTTAAATAATTTTGTCTATCGTCTAATCTGTATTACGTCAGTCTGCATCAGTCTGAGTTCGTCTGTCCGTAGCTGTCTATCTGTACCAGTCTATACCAGTAAGGTGGTAGAGTCTGACCAGTAAGGTGGAGATCGGCATTCAAGTAGCTAATTTACCTTCGTTTCGTATGATGAGGGAGAGAGCCGGAAGCGCAACCCAGCCACCCCCTCGCCTGAGAAGTTTCTACTTGATACCCACATTGCTAATTCAAAGTTAGCAGGTCCTCCAGATTTATGGTTTAAGCAGGCAGTTACCCAGCAGCATCATTCCTGAGGGGTTGGAGTTCAGAGTTCAATGTCTGTGTTTCTATTACTACTTAATTCAAAATCAGCAGGTCCTCTAGACTTACTTCTTAGGTAGGTAGCTTCCCTACGGCATTAGTACTGTGGAGATGAATTCCAGAGTTAACGTCTAAGATTCCGCGTGATACAAAGACCCGCTTAATATTTTTTATACGTAATTAGGAATAAAAAAACTAAATTTCTTGAAGCAAGGAAGATATTAAATTTTGACATGTGGTGCAAGGCAGGTATTGTCTGATTTTAAGTATAGCGACATCTAGTTAAGAAAAACTAAACTTAAGATTGTAGAACGCAGCAATAAAATATTTATTATTATTATTAAAATTAATATTATCTATTCCAAATAGTGTCGGATCACACACAACGTAGGGCTCCGTAGGGCTCCGCTCTAAATAGACGTATTTCAATAACTTAAACTTATTTTTTGCTAGAATTTATGTGTGGTCATAAAAATTTACAACCTAATATTTTAGAAAAAAATATCCAAGATGTTAAGTTGGACTATTAGTCATATCCATGCCAAATTTCATTGAAATCAATCCATTGGATTCGAAGTTGTGCGTGTTCGAATATTTAGGTAGTTTTTGAATGTTTTGTGGCAACCCTAAACTTTACCGAAAAAAAATATATGCTAGATGTTAAGTTAGACTATTAGTCATATCCATGCCAAATTTCATTGAAATTAATCCGGTGGATTCAAAGTTGTGCTCTTTCAAACATTTAGAATTTTTAAGTAGTTTTTTGAATTTTCTGTGGCAACCCTAAACATTTTCGAAAAAAAAAGTATCCTAGATGTTAAGTTAGACTATTAGTCATATCCATGCTAAATTTCATTGAAATCCATCCGGTGGATTCGAAGTTGTGCTCTTTCGAAAATCTGAGCAAACATACAAACATACAAACATACAAACATACCCACAGACAAAAATTCTAAAAATGATAAAAATGAATTCTGCTGGTCAATCTAAGTCCCCCCCACTATTTTTTTTCCAAATATTTCGAATGTACAGACGCGACCAATTTTACATTCTTATTATATGTATAGAATAGATAATATATTTGGATGCTGTTTTCTATTTATAGTAATTTCAGGTTTTTCTTTTACATTTATTTTTTGTTTTGTAGGTACTTAAGTAGTTTATATGTATTTTATATTATGTATTGTTGTTTTATGTAAGTACTAGCTTTTTCCCGCGACTTCGTCCGCGCAGAACACCAATTTTCATAATTCTACAACAAAAATTACGAACTTCCATACAAACTTTCATCCCCTATTTAACGTCCTTAGGGGATAAATTTCAAAAAATCCTTTCTTAGTACACTTCTACCCATCAAGACAAATACACCCTCCAAATTTCAAGTCCCTACGACCAGTACGACCAGTCAGTGAGCGAGTCAGGACTTTGATTCTTATATATTTATAACTTTTGCCCGCGACTTCGTCCGCGTAGAATTATCCCGGATTTCGTCGCCTGGATCCTGGATTCCGTATCCCGGATATCCCGGACCTCGTATCCCGGATCCCGTTTACCAGATTTCATTTGCTAAATCCCGGATCCCGGATATCACGGGTCCCGAATCTCGTATCCCATATCCCGGGTCTTGTTTCCTGGATCCCGTATCCCGGAACTCGTTTCCCGGATTTCGTTTGCCGGATTCCGTATCCCGGATATCACGAATCCCGTATCAAATATCCTGAATTTCGTATCCCGGATCTTGTTTCCCGGGTCCCGTATCCCGGATCTCGTTTCCCGCATCCCAGATCCCATTTCCCAGATCCCAGCATCCGTTTGCCGGATCCCGGGTCCCGGAGCCTTATCTCGGATCCCTTATCCCGTTTCCCAGATCCCAGATCCCGTATCCCGGATATCGGATCCCGTATCTCAGATATCTCGAATCCCGTATCGTATTAGCCCGTAAAAGTCCCGTCAAAATCGGTCCAGCCGTTTCAGAGATCAGCCCGAATCGGTACCGCCATACAAACTTTCATTCTCTATTTTCCACCCTCAGGGGATGAATTTTCCAAAACGCTGAAATTAATATTTTTCATTTGTAAAAAGAAACCTAAACACCAATTTTCATCATTCTAACGTCAAAAATTACGAACTTCAATACAAACTTTCATCCCCTATTTCACCCCCTTAGGGGTTGAATTTTCAAAACCATTAATTAATCTTTTTAATTTTTAAAAGATACCTAGTCAGCAATTTTCATAATTCTAACTTCAAAAATGACGGAACTTCCATACAAACTTTTATCCCCTATTTTATCCCCTTAGGGGTTGAATTTTCAAAAAACCTGAAATCCATTTTTTTTTTTTTCAAAAGACACCTTTACAGCAATTTTCATAATTCTAACTTAAAAAATGACGAACTTCCATACAAACTTTCATCCCCTATTTTACCCCCTTAGGGGTTGAATTTCAAAAAACCCTTTCTTAGTACACCTCTAAACATCATGACAAACCCACCCTCCAAATTTCAAGTCTGTACGATCAGCAGTCTAGGCTGTGCGTTGTCTGTCAGTCAGTCAGTCAGTCAGTCAGTCAATCAGGACTTTGATTCTTATATATTTAGATTGATTAATAAAAAGTTCTCGAGTGGCGGCCGCGCACCGGAAAGCGTAGCGTGGGTAGGCCTCCCACAAGGTGGACCGACGACCTGGTGAAGGTCGCGGGAATCCGCTGGATGCGGGCAGCGCAAGACCGGTCATTGTGGCGAACCTTGGGGGAGGCCTATGTCCAGCAGTGGACGTCTTTCGGCTGAGATGATGATGATGATGAATAAAATATTATAGAATCATACTGCGTGTAAGTAACTTTATTCCTGAAAATTAAAAGTTTAAAGAAATTCTGTCAAAAACAGACTTATGTATCAAATTAAGCTTCAAAAAGAAAGTTATACCCCCTTTCCAAACTTCCCCGACCTTCCATTTTTTCTCGAACAGTAATATTGGTTTTTACTAAATTTATTCAATTATAGTCAAATTGCGACAGCCTGTTTGTTAGATCTGAATAAATTATTTCATAAAATAAGTAAAGCGTCACTTCGTTAAAACTTTTACGTTTTACCATGAAGTAAACAGTTTATTTTGGTATTTTGAAAATTAAAAATCAAGATTTTATCTATACCTGCCTCATAATTTTACTTCAATAGAAATATGAATGAATGCACATCAATCCCTCTCATTCCCAATATATTTCCGATCCAATGAGTATATTTTTACAGATTCAATTTACAGTCCAATAAAAAACTCCCATACATCCATTGTCCGAGGCACAGTCACGTGTGCTATAAAATAAATCTTCCTAGCTTTATAGACACTAAATGTTAATAGAAGTTTAGAAATAGTCCAAGAATACCGGAACGATTTCGCAATTAAAATAATTGGGCGCTGGCTCAGCAAGACTTGATAGCCTTTACATATTGGAAGCCTTTAGACGAGACGATACGATCACGGGACGCAACCGAATTTATTTCGTCTTCGCGATTTTTTTTTCTTGTTCTAAAATGCAAAATTTCAAATTAACTCATAGTAGGTATAACTATAAATATTCATTTAAATAATATGCTGTAGCTTCTTGTTACCTGCACTCGAAAAACTGTACAAAAATAAGGTTGTGTGTGTGATGTGTGTTATGTTATTGTAGGAACTGATTCATGGATTGCTTTGAGTTACAATTTTAATCAACAAATTAAAAAAAAATAAAAATATTTTTGTTCTAATTAAAAAATTAAATCCTATGATTGGTCGTCTTAACTAATTAATAGCAATTAATTTGAGCCTCGAATAAGCTTTGCGTTTCAACTCAAATTAACTTCTGTTAGCTTGTCCGTTACTGACTTACGCGATGCCTGTTTAACTGGCGTAAACATGCCTGTTAAACAGTCGCGTTAGTAACTTATTCAACGAAAAAATGTTTTAAATATTACTAATTTAAGAGAAAAATTAAAATATAAATTACATTCCTAGTACTAGTTACTACTAGTACTAGTATTCGTTTGTTTACTTAGATTAACTTTTATGCAATCACATAACATGGTCACTTGTACCTGTACGAAAGAGCGGAGTGTTCAAACACGAGCAACTTTTTGCTAAAATGGAGACTCCAAACCCTGTTAAACTTAGTACCATAAGTTGATGAAATAAACTTTTCATTTTCATTTCATTTTCATTCCTAGTAATTGGTAGTTAAGTTAATAATTTTAGACTTATTTAATATTGAGATATTGCTTAGTTAGCGCTTACCTTGTAAAAAGTTGACCGTCTTGCACATGACCTCGCCGAAGTACCACAGCAGGGTGACGGACTTGGCAATCTGCACCGGCATGCAGAAGAGCGTCACCAGGAGATCAGCCACTGACAGGTTCACCAGGAATATGTTGGTCACGCTGGAACAAATACAAGTTACGTAATAAACTTACGAATAACACAAAACTTAAAAAAATTAAGACGTAAAAATTAAAATTTGTTGTTGTTTGTTTTAAAGTTGGGTGTCACTGGGATCGCCCCCAGTCCTTAGTTTGGATCACAGAGTAAAGACTTAAGAGAGAGGTGCCCTTATTAGATCTATGTATGAAAAAAAACGTGGTCATTGTTTTTTCATTTTCATTGTTCTATCTACCGGTAAATAGTTGAACTACTCGCTTCGTTTTATGTCGATGTTAGGACTAGGCCGACCACTCGGCCGAGTTGCTTAGGGCCAGTCCCCTTAGTAATTGGTCCATGGTTTGGATATTGTTTGTGTGTAAGTCTGGCGATATTTATTTATTGTTTTTTTGTCTTACTTAATTTTCTTTCTAAACATTTTTTGTGTATTTCTTGCTATGCTGTCAGTATTCTTTAATCCAAAAATATCCCAAAGTTTACACATCTCAGCCTCCCTCCGGGGCACCTCCAAAACTCCTCCAACTCCAAAACTCCTATCAATTGTTGATTCCATCGAGTATTGGAATTTAATTCAAACCACATCCCACTGGGAGGGGAACAGCGGGTAATAAAGCAATAACCGGGGCTCCTTTAAATTCACAATCTCCCGACAAATTAATTCAGTTGAGTGCCACGAGGTTCAAGGTTCTTGATTTGCCAACATCATGCCCGAATTGAAGGCTTTTTAATAAAAATGTTTGTTTTCATTTGGCTTACACTTCGATTGCGGTTATTTATCCGAATCTTACCTATCTATTGTTTTTTTAAGTACACGCAACTTCTTGAGTTTCTTTTTGACGCACCATATAAAAATTACAGCCACGTCTCAAACAGATAAGTGGAACTTAAACCATATAAGTAGTATTCCACTATTCGGCCGTTCATCTTATGTGCGGGATTTACACGGGTCGATTTCCGCCGCACGAATAGGAACAAAAACGAATAAAATCCAGGATTTTGTTCCTAACCGCACGGCGAAAATCGACCCGTATAAATCCCCCATTATACTCCACCTATCAACAGTAGGTCTCACAAAATCGGTCAGGAATACCTAAGCCGGTATAGCTGGAAAATTTTCTATTTTTCATGTCATATCCTCATTTTGTAACGTCATTAATCGAAATTTTAATTTTATTCCTATACAGGGTTATCACAAATTTGCATTGTCAATCACGCTGTGTCCTGTGGCAGATAATTAAGGCCCGCAACCCTGACCTCGTGTCGTTAGTCCCTAATGGTCTCTTGCCGACACTGGATTACGTCATTCACGTCATGGTTAAGGGTAAAGTCAGGATTCATGGTTATGGGTAAGGGACACTAAATTGAGTATACTAACATTCTCAAGAAAAATGTTGCTTACAAAGGATGTATGAAAACTTTAGATGTGCTTTACCGCCCTTATTTTAGCAACATGAATGCAAGGTAACTCCGCGACATCCAATTAGTAAAGCACCACCCAGGCGTCGTGGCTGCACGCATGCACGCGCGCGCGTGCCAGAGATTATATAGGTAATACAGTTACAATGTATATTGATATATTCATCCTTTGTAACAATAGTTCTGGCGAATATGGTTTGAATAAATAAATATAAAGTCAAAGTAAAATAAAGATACACAAACCAACTCCCGCGCAATAAAATCACTGCATGTTTGTCCATTAGTCTACAAGCCAAATATGTGTGAAAAAACCCAAAAACACGCACAACTGACTCTCACGCGATTATGAACATTACACACTCTAATACTCTACGATATAATGTCGAGTAGATAATTATCGTTTTAGCGTGTAATTTTTGTATCAAAAACATTTTTGTTTAACGAACTGCGCCGGAAAGGTTTTAATTAAGAACATCTTACCTTTAATCTCGCAGTTTTCGTTGTTTTAAATTAAAAATCTTAATAAGGCTGATTCTCTGAAAGTTATTTTCTTAAGCCGCTGAAAAATGTGTTTTCTTTTTGTAAGACAGGGCGCCTGGAGATTATTTTAACAAGTAATGAATGGGTGCGCCTACATCAGACGCATGCCGCGCCCGAGCACTCAGTTCCCACGTCAGAACGCATAGACTATGTCATAATATAAGTACTCAGGCGAGGCATGCGAGGCATATGGCCGTGTTCCGTATCTTTATCACTTAATTAGTATGTATGTTAGCACAAGCCTATTGCTATGTCTTTTAGTCATTTTAAAAGGAATGTATCCGTCCACAATATCTGAACGCACCACACAAAGCGACAAGTGCTGCCACCTACAATAAACTTAACTTGAACTGTCACAATTATAACTAACCGTCGCGACGCAGTGTTCATGCGCTCCGTGAAAATTCTCTAAAACTAGTATAAATCATACCTAAAAGTGAAGAAATTGAGTGCCCAGCAAGAGACTAGAGTTCCTTGGCAGCAGTCAGCGATCTACAACACCATCTCATCCGGGGTACCCCGAAGAAGCGGATCGTGGAGTGCAGGTGAGTGGTGGATACATTTCCAACTAACTTTCTTTCGTCTACAGGCCGTACCAAATGGAGGACTATTATTTATCAAGACTAACATAAACTTGCATGCGACTTTTTGTATTGTTGATATAATTCTATACTTTGGGAAACGATACCTACAAAGACTGAATTGTCAGGCTTGTCTTGGTCAGGCTTTAACTGGTTTGAATGGTCAAACCAGGTAAAGGCAGGTAAACCAAGTAAAGGTATTTATTTTGTTTAACACACTATATATACTTACCCCTTATTCATAGAAAGTTATAATCGACCTGCAGTGGAGTTACAAATCACATTTGTTCCTTAAAATGCCTTTCATAACCATTGCAAACTGGGCAAAATCTCTATGAATAAGGGGGTTAGAGTTTATGGGTAATGACTTCAACAAGGGTCAGCGTGAGTTAAGACTATTCTGCCGCCCAAACTTATTCACTGGCGGCGTCTTCATCAGGCGCATGCCTCGCGCGAGCACTCACTTTTGACGTCGGAACGCATAGACGTAATGTCATAATATGAGTGCTCGGGTGAGGCATGCGCGCCATATGGACACATCTACTGACCTATTTCCCTATTTTTTCTATTCAATGATAACGACCACATTTGGGGCGCCTACAATTAATTGAGTAAAAAATAAAAACCGACTTCAAAAAAACCTGGAGCACTAAAAAGCCTGAAATAATATTTCTATTACCACCACTGCCTACCCCTTCGGGAAAATCAGGCGTGATGATGTGTTATCGAGTATTTGGGGTCGGTGCCAATCTATCTTCTTACTTTTATAGTAGGTAGACTCGGCATAACAAGATTGGCACCGACTCCAAATACTCGATAACACATCATCACGCCTGATTTTCCCGAAGGGGTAGGCAGTGGTGGTAATAGAAATATTATTTCAGGCTTTTTAGTGCTCCAGGTTTTTTTGAAGTCGGTTTTTGTTTTTTTATAAAAATAATTTTATTTCATGATTTTTAGTGGCGCCATACAAACTTTATCACCCCAAATGACCCCTTTGGGGGGTGACTTTTCCAAGATTTCAAAACAAAAGTTTCTTAGTTTATTATATGGAGTATACATACTAAGTTTCAAGTCAATCGGACACAAATATATTTTTCTACCGTACTTCTACCCCTAGTTTCCCCCTTTGGGGGTAGATTTCCGAAATGATTTTTTTATGGGACCGAAACAACTTAGTCACCTACCAAATAACAGTTTAAAAAGAAAAATTGGTTCATAAACGTTAGAGATAAACGGTAACTCTCCATACAAACTTCAACACCTCGTTTTACCCCTTTGGGGGGGGATTTTTCTAAAATCCTGAAACATGAGTTTCATTATTTCTTATGCAAAATATACATATTAAGTTTCGAGTCAATCGGACAAAAAATTTTTTTTCAGACGACCTTCACCCCCCAAAATTACCCCCTTAGGGGTTGATTCTAGGAATTATTTTTTTATGGGACCAACTTGGAGCTACGATCTACCGAACGGCAAAATAATTTTTCTAATCGGTTCATAAATGCCGGAGAAATCGGTGAACATACATAAAAAAAAAAAAAAAAAAAAAAAAAAAAAAAAAAAACATACATACAGCCGACCATAGAACCTCCTCCTTTTTTGAAGTCGGTTAAAAAGCAGAACCGGCCTGTCACTGCAATAGATTAGAAATCACCAAACCGGCGATAGGGAATCAATTTACTTTGTACCACAGGCCTTACACAGATATCCGCTGGACTAAATCTTTTCACACAACGGAAGATAAATTGATTTCCGTTACTATCACTGAAGAAACTGAACCTAAATATGATCTAGAACGGAAAAGCTCTCTATAAAAAGTTATCGAAGATATTTATTACATCCGATGACGCATCTCGGCACAGCATAAAATGGGAAACTATTGATCTATCCAGTTTTTGGTGTCTAGATTATTTTAGTAATAAAAATTATAGCGTCTACATTTTCGTATTTATGTTTGTCCAGTGTATTTGATCCCGGAGATTGACTGGTCGTGGCTTTCCCTTCAACAGTCCCCTGGACGGGTCCGTAATTGGATTGGAATTTGAACTACTTACATTTTTTTGTATCTACTGACCAAATAATGTTTAATAACATAAATAAATAATAAATAAATTTATCCAGATACACACTAACTGTATGGCCTCAAACCAAGCAAATCTTCTACTATGGCTACGAATACAATGGACCAGGGGCGAACAAGGTGACACCCAGATCAGGGCAAATTATGAAAAGGCCGGGGCGATCCCAGTGACACCCACATACGGTCAAATGACGAAAAGGCCGGCGCAGCTCAGTCGTTCACAGAAAATAATTTCAAAAACATGTCGGTATACCTACAATAATACACTTCAAAAAGCCTTTAAGTTGATTGTTGAATTGCGAGTGCGATATCAGATGTGTGAATTTTGCTGTAATTGGTGCGCTCAGCACTAGTCTAGTGATCCCGACGCGACGGCCCGACGGCCCGGGCCCGTTAGCGTGGTTGACGCGGAGGCTCCTTTCACGCTGCAGGTCGTAGGTTCGATTCCTACCCGGGACATGCATTTGTGTGCATGAACATGTCTGTATGTCCCGAGTCTGGGTGTATATGTATATTAAGTATGTATTTACAAATAAAAAAGTAGTATATGTAGTAATATCAGTTATCTGGTTTCCATAGTACAAGCTCTGCTTAGTTTGGGATCAGGAAACCGTATGTACAAAAATGTCCCAGGATATTATTATTATTATTAAGGATATACCATGTCGTCTAAAATTATACGTGAGTGCTGTTTGCTCAGTTGCCGCGTTGTTTGAGGTTTGTTTGAGCTCGGTGAGAAGTCGCTCGCATTGGTTTTGTCCTTAATGTTTTGAAGTGAAGAGAAATGCACGTTCATTGAAATTATTTTCTTTCTTTGTAGAGAAATGATAAACAAGTGTCATTCGTATCATAACCTAACACTCGAGTTAGTTTAACGCATGATTTACGTTTGCTAACGTATAGGTAACATATTTGTTTGGAAAATGGAAATCGGCCACCCGAAGGACTACATCGTCCATCATCGTTCGACTTCTAGTAAACACAGAGCTAGTACAAATGAGTGTATTTGTAGGTAGTTGATAAAAAGTTGCTCGTAACAAAGTTAAGGGTGCGTTTCCACTGACGCGGAGCTGGGCGGAGTGGAGCGGAGCGGCGGACTGTGATTGGCCAATTGTGTTGGGCCAAGAGCGGATGGAGATTGCGAGCACTGCGATTGGCCAATTCACGGTTCACTCCACTCTGCTCCGCCCAGCTCCGCGTCAGTGGAAACGCACCCTAATAGCGGGGTCTAGAAGGCTCGCATGCCGCGCGAGTCTGCTCGGTCACATGACGTGCGCGGCGCGCACGGCAGCCTCAGTTGTATGCTCTGGCGAGGCAAAGGGCGAGCCAACCTACACTCTAGACAGAGAAGGCGAGAATAGTCGATAGTGTTATACCCGAGGGTATAACATTATCGTTCTGTCTCATGACTAGGTCAGACTAGGCGAGGGAAATGACAGCGCTCAGGTCAGGCAGGGCGAGCATTTGGTTCGTGCGTGCGATGTCAAACTAAGCGAGGCAAAGCTGCCTCGCTGGGACGTAATGGGATAAGGCTAGGGCCTGATTTGGCTGTTCACCGATATTTACACGGAGCGATTGCCATGTGCCCTCCGAGACCCAACTAGTGGGACTATCGGCAACCTAAGGGTAAGACCATTTTTGTCAGATTTTCAGGTCTGACTGCCTGTAATGACTGTCAAAGATCTTCAAATTACATCCGGGACCGCCAGCCTAACGTGCCCTCCGAAGCACGGAGGAGGTCAGATGTTATAATTCGGACACCCATCCAAGGCCCAACCGAGCCAAACGTGGCTTAAGGTGATACAAATGTTCAACTGGGTGGGTCTAAGTAAATGGTTTGATGAAGCAGCTGGCTTATGTGCAATATAAAGTATACAACATTAAACCACATATGGTCGGGAATAAAATGGCTTAGCCGATTTACTTTAAATGTTACCAAATTTTGTAGAAATCGATTTCAAAATATGAAATTGTCAACCTTAATCGTAAATGTTCTCCATAGCAACTGAACAGATTTACGTGAAACCTATACCAGAAAAATTGTCAAGACTTGTCTAAGAATCCGTGGATCCAAGATTTAATATAAGTCATTTTATTTAAAAAATAATCAATAATAACCTTAAATATGCGACAAACGTCATGGGTCATCATGACTTGGACTGCAAAATGTTCGTCGCAGATCCGCGATGGCGGCCTCCAAAGCTGGACGTGCGCGCAAATTTTTGCGTGAAATTCGTAAAAAAATTACGTCTTCTTAGCATTTTATGAATTAAATCACGTTTTAAATAGTTTAAATATAATATTGAACATAATTTTTAGGATATTATATGATTACAAATATTTTTAAATTAATATTTATGTCAGTGACGCGTTTTGTTGTCATCATAGATTATGAATAATATAGAATGATGAATAGGTATATGATTAAAAAGCATAATCGTCCTCTAAAAACCGCTTACCTACTTTCTAATCTTATTGTCTTGCCTAACAACAACAACAGGTTGGGCTAACAATCAGAAGGTCCCAGGTTCGATCCCCGGTGGGGCATGCACCAATAGCCGTGTCTACAACACGCACATGCCGCGCGAGGCTGCTCACCCACATGCCTCGCGAAGCACGACGTTTGCCTGAGTCGCATGCCGCGCGAGGCAAATGGCGAGGCAACTGACACACTAGACAGGGAAAGGTATACCCGATCAATCAGTTTGACACGTTTGACATCGTTCTGTCTCACGACTGCCAAACTAGGCGAGGCAAATGTGAGTCCTCAGGTGAGGCAGGGCGCGCATTTGCCTCACGTGAGGCAAGTCAAACTTCGCGAGGAAAATATTCCTCTCGCGGCATGTGACACTTCTGGACGTAGCTATTGGATGAATTTTCATCTATGTGCATAATCTACAGTTCGCTGACGGTGAGGGAAAACATCGTGAGGAAACCTACCTATCCATCAGGATTAGGTAATAGTCAGTTCCTGTATACACGGCGACAAGGTTCACCACCTGTCACGTTGGGTTCTGACTATCTGGTGAAACGTGGGCTTTGAGTTGGTTAATCCCTCCACAATGTGGTGGTGTATGGCCACTCACGCCTCTGACTACCCCCGAATGGGGATAAAAGTCGTGACGTTACATTTCATTTTTTCATATTTTTAACCGACTTCAAAAAAGGAGGAGGTTCTATGTTCGGCTGTATGTATTTTTTTTTATGTATGTTCACCGATTTCTCCGGCATTTATGAACCGATTTGAAAAATTATTTTGCTGTTCGGTAGATCGTAGCTCCAAGTTGGTCCCATAAAAAAATAATTCCTAGAATCAACCCCTAAGGGGGTAATTTTGGGGGGTGAAGGTCGTCTGAAAAAAAAAATTTTGTCCGATTGACTTGAAACTTAATATGTATATTTTGCATAAGAAATAATGAAACTCATGTTTCAGGATTTTAGAAAAATCCCCCCCTAAGGGGTAAAACGAGGTGTTGAAGTTTGTATGGAGAGTTACCGTTTATCTCTAACGTTTATGAACCAATTTTTCTTTTTAAACTGTTATTTGGTAGGTGACTAAGTTGTTTTGGTCCCATAAAAATATCATTTCGGAAATCAACCCCCAAAGGGGGAAACAAGGGGTAGAAGTACGGTAGAAAAATATATTTGTGTCCGATTGACTTGAAACTTAGTATGTATACTCCATATAATAAACTAAGAAACTTTTGTTTTGGAATCTTGGAAAAGTCACCCCCAAAGGGGTAATTTGGGGTGATAAAGTTTGTATGGCGCCACTAAAAATCATGAAATAAAATTATTTTTATAAAAAAATAAAAACCGACTTCAAAAAAACCTGGAGCACTAAAAAGCCTGAAATAATATTTCTATTACCACCACTGCCTACCCCTTCGGGAAAATCAGGCGTGATGATGTGTTATAGAGCTTTTTAGTGCTCCAGGTTTTTTTTGTCTTGCCTATGATATCTTTTTATACCACTGAGTTGCTAGACAAACTTGTTTTTTTTGACGGGAAGTGGCGAAGTGCAACATTGAAAATCTATATTATTATAGGTAGGTACTTGACACTGGCTATATGCGACAAGAAAAGCCAAGACAAAAAAACATGCGTACGGCCCGCCTGATGTTAAGCGTGTTTCAGTTGATGTTATTCATACTACTTAATATTAGTAATACGAAATTATTTTTGTTTGCTTATTTTTAAGTTGGACTAACCACCGTTTGGTGGGGTAGTACCACCCTCTCATAGAAGATCGGCGTAAAGCAGCTATTACAGCTGCGTTTCGTACGATGAGTGTGAGAGCCGTAAGCCCAAACCCCCCCCCCTTCTCCCCTACCCCTTCCCTTCAGGTCGGCAATGTTTACTATATGTTTAGTTTTATTGAGCATCAGGATTAAGTTGGGAGACCGCAGTTCAATGCTCTACATTACTAAACCATACATCAAATAAACATCACAGCTTCTTAGGGATGGGTCCAAATTTAATAAGTCGCTAAATTTGCAGTGCTAAATTTATTTAGTGTCATCACCCGTTAAATATTTTTTTAGAAATGTAACGTCACCACTTTTATCCCCATTCGGGGGTAGTCAGAGGCTTGAGTGGATATACACCACCCCATTGTAGAGGTATTAACCAACTCAAAGCCCACGTGTATATAGGTGAATTTTTCAAGTGTGCGTGGATGGCCAAATCCGAAACTATAAGGAATATCGAAAGGTACTCAAAGAAGTCTCGGGGCCGATTTTGGTGAAAACTAAAACTGCATCATTGGATTTTTGAAAAAAACTAAATTCGTAGCCAGGAATCGAACTAGTTGATTTCGAACTAGTTGAAAAAAACCACTTACTGTATTATTACACCATTCGATAGTGTCGCTGATAAGGAACGAATTCTGGGAAATAATGACATACGGCAAACTTAAAAAAAACTGTGTTTTTTAATAAACTGCTGCATATTTTCAAGTTGACTGTAATAAGTCATACGTACATTACCTTTACCTTGTTCTAAATTATGCTCAATATTTTTATTTATTTACCTTCGCAGCGCAGTCATCTTCATAACATTATGTTCTAATTACAAATTTTCAATCATTTTTGAACAATTAATCAGTTTAGGTTTAATAGTTAGGTAACTTAAGAGAAATAAAATACTATTTTGTTTAAAATTAGCTCTTTCCTTAAGTTTACCGTAAAAACAATATTCGTAGCCAGGAATCAAACTAGTTGATTTAGAATAAAAAACCAAATACTGTATTATTACACCATTCGATAGTGTCACTGAATAGAAACGAATTTTGAGAAGTAATTACAACTTCTCAAAATTCGCATGTGTGTGTGCATAATTTACAGTTCGCTGACGGCGAGAGAAAACATCGTGAGGAAACCTACCTATCCCTCGGGATTAGGTAATAGTCAGTTCCTGTATACACGGCGACAAGATTCACCACCTGTCACGTTGGGTTCTGACTATACAGGGTGAATTTTTCAAGTGTGCGTGGATGGCCAAATCCGAAACTATGAGTGATATCGAAAAGTACTCAAAAAAATCTCGGGGCTGATTTTGATGAAAGCTAAAACTGCATCATTGGATTTTTGAAAAAACAATAGTCGTAGTCAGGAATCGAACTAGTTGATTAAGAATAAAAAACCACATGCTGTATTATTACAGCATTCGATAGTGTCGCTGATAAGAAACGAATTTTGAGAAGTAATTACAATTTTCATCAAAATCAGCCCCGAGATTCTTTTGAGTACTTTTTGATATCACTCATAGTTTCGGATTTGGCCATCCACGCACACTTGAAAAATTCACCCTGTATAGTCAGAACCCAACGTGACAGGTGGTGAATCTTGTCGCCGTGTATACAGGAACTGACTATTACCTAATCCCGAGGGATAGGTAGGTTTCCTCACGATGTTTTCTCTCGCCGTCAGCGAACTGTAAATTATGCACATAGATGAAAATTCATCCATTAGTGCATGCCCCACCGGGGATCGAGCCTGGGACCTTTTGATTGTTAGCCCAACCAGTTCACCACAGTCGCTTGCAGTGCAATTGTTATCCCGAGATTAGAGTCTTCATGATTTTCCCTGTTTTCGGAACAATACACACTTAGGTGTTGTAATTATTATGTATTGTTCCGAAAACTAGCAAAGTGGAAGCTCGAAGAACCCCAGCGAGACAGTGGAGCACATCTTGCTTCATTGCCCTGTATTTGCACGCCAAAGATATGATGCACACACAAACATAATAAAATTTGTACGGAACCCTCAGAGCACGAGTCCTACTTGCACTTGTCCGGTTTTAATTTGTAATGAGTAGCCCAAATACAAATTTTCATATCTCTAGCTTCAGAAAAATTGGGACGCCTATACAAACTTCCACCCCCTATTTTACACCGTTAGAGGTGAAATGATCAAAAACGCTGAAATTACTATTCTTAGTTAATAAGAAGCCTAAATACAAATTTTCTTGTGCCTAGCTTTAGAAAAATTTGAACCCCCATATAAACTTCCACCCCTTATTTTACCCTCTTGGGGGTAGAATTTTCAAAAGCGCTGAAATTACTATTTTGTATTTGTATTAGTAGCCTAAATAGAAATTTTCATGTTTCTAACTTCAGAAATGAGGGAATTCCATACAAACTTCCACCCCTTATTTTACCCCCTTAGGGTAAGAATTTTCCAAAATCCTTCCTTTGCTCTTCTTTTACGCTATGAAAGGTACTTACTGTCCAAATTTCATGTTTGTATCACCAGCGGTTTGAGCTGTGCACGTTTTGACGGACGGACAGATAGACAGACGGACAAAAGTGATTCTATAAGGGTTCCGTTTTTTCTTTTTGAGGTACGGAACCCTAAAAACTCACAAAACGAGGCGTTTTGTGGAGCAAGTATTTTATTTTTAATTATACCATATATTATTATTATCATGGAGCTGCTCCAGACCCATGGCTCTGGCTTGAAAATCTTGACCTTACATGAAAATTCGTATTTCGGCTACTCAGCCTACAAATACAAATATTCATGTCTCTAGCTTCAGAAAAACTGGGACTATCCATAGATACTTTCTCCTCTTAATTGTTGAATTCTCAAAAATCCTTCCTGTGGTCTTCTTCTACGCTATAAAAAGTTACAATTTCATGTTTCTAACCCAAGCGGTTTAGGCTGTGCACGTTTTGACAGACGGACAGATAGACTGACGGGCAAAACAGTGATCCTATGAGGGTTGCATGCATGCCCGGCATGCGTTGCATTGCCACTCCATCCGTCCGTCATCCTCCATCAATCCATCAGTCAAATAAGGGGTAACCTTTTTCAAAAATGTGCCTGCGACTAGATTACCCGATGTTGTCAACAATTTTTCTTGTTTGCAGTTATTTAGAATTTTAAGTTGTTTTAATTTTACTTATTTTGTCCTATAATATTAAACATTTAAATTATGTACTAGTCTTTTTTTAAGTAGTACTACCTATTACCCAGTGTTGGGCAAAATTACATTTCAGAACAATTAAAAATTAACAGTTAGTGAGCTTTTATTTACTATATCAACAAAATAACAATAAAAAGATTACAAAGAAAAAATAACCTACCCACCTACCTATTAATAAAAATGTAGTACTTAAATTGTACTTAAGATTTAGTGAAAATTTTCCTTTACGAAGTTACCCTTATACGACTAAATAAAAGTAGGCAAGATACGAATTTAGTATATGAGTCACTTCTGTTTTTGATTTATCATGTCGTCTTTTTGATGTATCGTGGCGTATCGAAAATTCTAAATTCAAAAAATTCAACTCGCGGTCCTACGACATTGTTTGAGCAAAAAGCGGTCAACCTCGAGCTGTCAGTTGCAATGGTTCCAGCCTTAACGCGCCGATGTATCGGGCGTCTTACCAACTAGGCTACGGCCTCCTCCACACCGCACTCTACTCTTACTTTGTACCAGGGTTGCAAAAAACAGGAAATTAAAAATTAAAACTGTTTAAAACGTGTTTAAATCATTGTTTAAAACATTGATTTAAATCAGAATGAATAAATCACTGTGTTTAAAACATGTTTTAAATTATTAAAACATGTTTTAAACACGGTGTTTAAAACAAGGTGATTTTTTTCGTAACAACCCTGCTTTGTACCCACAGTAGCAGCACCGAATGAGCAATGAACACAAAAGCAATCAATACAAAATATTAAACAAATTGTTATCCTATAAAGTAGGAACTACAAGTTGTAGGGACGGTGAGGGAAAACATCGTGAGGAAACCTACCTATCCCTCGGGATTAGGTAATAGTCAGTTCCTGTATACACGGCGACAAGGTTCACCACCTGTCACGTTGGGTTCTGACTATCTGGTGAAACGTGGGCTTTGAGTTGGTTAATACCTCCACAAGGTGGTGGTGTATGGCCACTCAAGCCTCTGACTACCCCCGAACGGGGATAAAAGTCGTGACGTTACGTTACATAGGAACTCCTTGTTAAATTTATTTTTTGTTATACCGACCCAACAGGATATTAAATAGCAAATTGTAATCCTATTAGTCTGATCGAGACTTTCTTGACCTTTCCACAAAAGATCGACTTCATTTAATTTTGAGGAAGCCTACGATAAGTCACTTAGGTATACTAACACCCTCCCAACTAAGGGCCTATTAATGTCTACAACTAAGGACATATAAGGGCGTTCACAGACTATGGACAAATAGTTCACACAGCATGTCCATTGTGTCCCTAAAAAATCCCACACTGTCCCTCGGGATCCTGAAACTTTTTCAATAACCGATTATTATTATTTCCTTGAAATGTCGAATGGATGAACGATGACCCCAATGTGGACTGGGTTTTTTAATGTCTTACGTCATGTATATGCTCAGTTGGCAGCACGGGTATAGTAACATTTCCAACATAAGCTTGTATCTTTTATGCACGGGTGTCAATAATAAAGGTAACTCAGCGTATATTGGACGAGTAGGCGACCGTACTAGCTTTGGAATTTCTTATCGGAACAAATAAACGGCTTAAAAACTTGTAAAATATACGTAATGGCGGCCACAAACGTTCAAGCATACTTGTGCAAGCCTAGGCTTGTACAATACGCGCAATCATGGGAGTGGCCAAATACGCCACACACCTTCAAGTTTAATTGTGCAAGCCTAGGCTTGTACAATACGCGAAGTGGGCACAGACGGCTCAAGCATGCTTGCGCAAACGGCTCAAGTGTGCTTGACAGTCGGTCTTAGAGTTGACTTTTGCTTGCACGAATACTACGTATGTACTGCGACACTATGTATGTTCTCTGTCACCTGTCACTGAGGCTCGAGGCATTTCGCCACAAACTTGCGCAAACTCCATTGATGGGGAGCCGTAGAAGGGTTTTCTGGATTTAGTGGAGCGCGTCAGATTAAGATAAGGGAGATACCTTACATATTGATAAGAACCTCCAACCAGTAGGAGCCCATGATTGGTGGGTGCGCTCAGGGGAACAAAAAAAAATAAACCATCTTAAAATACTCGAACTCGTCAGATTAAGATAAGGGGGATTCATTACTAGCAAAGAAGTGTGAAAAGTGTCAGTTTTGCTAATTTGATCGTCAGTCTAAGAAATGGGAGCATCTGTAAGTTTCAATTTTTATTTTTTTCAATTTATCATGTTAGAGCATGATAAATATCAATATCTGCCACGCTTGAGTATTTCCATGTCATTGCTTTTTTACAATTTTAAAATGATCATGTAGACGCTTCCTCCACCGCTGAAAGTGGAAACATCTAGAACCATTTATTCTTTCTATCATCTAATCTACAGAATCTAATAGGTTTGGGCGACTCTGGAGTAAATCCACAGTTGGGTCTCCTACCAGTTTGTACAAGTCTGGAGTCGAAAATTGGAACACTGGTGCAAATGTCAAATGGCACAAGTCTGTGCCCACACACGCTCAAGTATACTTGTGCAAACTGGTGTTTTCACAAGTATGCTTGAGCGGTGTGTGGCGGTTATAGCATTGTACCCATTATAATCAATCAAGTTCATTGGCACCTAACAATAGGAAACGGAAGCATAATTTATAAGAACAACGCTAGGTAACCCTCTGGTTCTGAACATGGCACGTAAAACTTTAATGAGCGCTGTAAGTACTCAGACGTGTTTAGAATAAAGAAACAAACCGTCTACAGCCCTGATTTACAACTGTTGTTGTATTGCGTTGAGAATACGTTGGGTTTAATGTACACTGATGAAGGATACCTGTATATTACTATCCGTTAATAGAAAATATTGTTGTCATGCAAAGACAACCGGGCAACGCATGCTGCTGGCCTACTCCGAAATACGAACCTAACGTTTCGGCTGACGGATTGTCGTGATTTGACATTTCTTCTTTCGTTTTTCTCTACTATTTGACATTGTTTTGATCGTAAATCGAATCCGTACTTCGGACGATCCGTCAGCGACGTATTTCGGAGTAACCCCCTGGTGAAAACGTTTAGTCGCACTTTGACATCAACAGAATTGGCATCAGTGCCTAAATTTGAAACCCCTTTTTATCAGCGTTTATAATTATAGCTATTGCGTTTATAATTATTGATCGAGATTAAGTTTGTTGATTAGAAATTAATACACTTCAGTTTTTAACCGAACAGCTGGGGTGAAAGTTTCTGTAAAATTTACGAAAGGTTTCCAAACATGCTTAGTCAACAAAATAATGAAGGAAAATGTTCAGAATATAGACCTGTAGGTAATAAATAACGTAAATTTGGTTTAACAAAGCAATTAATCTTTTGCCAAGTTTTCACATGAACTACTGAGTAGACTTGGCAAGTACTTAAATAGATGTGTCCATATGGCGCGCATGCCGCACCCGAGCACTCATATTATGACATTACGTCTATGCGTTCCGACGTCAAAAGTGAGTGCTCGCGCGAGGCATGCGCCTGATGAAGACGCCGCCAATCGCTGTGGAGACGTGCACGATGTAATTTACGCCTGGCATATTTTTTCTTTTAAAAAAGCACTTACAACGAAGACGTGACAGATTTTAAAGGCATTTTAAGATAAAGTTTCCCATTACGGTATATTATCCAATTATTGCTCACCGCCTCTGATGCCTGCGTTCCCATCAGCACTCAAACAGCATAGAAAAGTCTGTATAAATTCCTTTGTAATAATAATAATAATAATATAACGTCACGACTTTTATCCCCATTCGGGGGTAGTCAGAGGCTTGAGTGGCCATACACCACCACATTGTGGAGGTATTAAGCTAACTCAAAGCCCACGTTTCACCAGATAGTCAGAACCCAACGTGACAGGTGGTGAACCTTGTCGCCGTGTATACAGGAACTGACTATTACCTAATCCCGGGGGATAGGTTTCCTCACGATGTTTTCCCTCACCGTAAGCGAACTGTAAATTATGCACATTGATGAAAATTCATCCATTGGTGCATGCCCCACCGGGGATCGAACCTGGGACCTTCTGATTGGTAGCCCAACGTGTTCGCCCCTAGGCTACAGTCGCTGTATGTAATTCCTTTGTATGTTACGAAATATGTGAATTTGCGGCTAAAGATCAAACTATTCTCTTCGTATAAATAGGCAAAGCAAATAACATGTTTGAATCTCGTGTGTACACATTTTTACTGGAAGTATAATATTTCTCCGATACACACTTTGTTTTATTTACATTGTGTTTCATCCGACGACCGTTGATCTATAAATATGTTATTTATCTATTGGGAACGTACAAAAAACAAATCCCCACTGTCTTGATATATTTGTGAGAGTATAATCATTACACCAAACACCAATACAATACTAACACAATCATAGGAATCCTAAATCAACAGCGCTATTGTTTGTGGAGTGTATCTGAGTAAACTGCGGCAGATGGTGAGGCCTTCAACTATACTAGAAGATTTATGAACACGCTTATCTTGGACTAGGTAAGGACTGAGTATCCTTAATATTATAAATGCGAAAGTGTGTGTGAATGTTTGTTACCACGTATCTCCATAACTACTGCACCAATTTTAATGAAATTTTAAATGTAGATAGTGTAAACTCTGTAATAAGACATAGGCTAATCATACCTATCAATTTCAACCCCTAAGATGGTTAAATAGGGGATGAAAGTTTGTATGGAGGTCGTCATTCTTGAAAATATATTGTGACTTGGACGTGTAAAATACAAGGTTAAGTTTAAGTGTGGAAGAATACAAAGCAAGAGGAAGACCCGAGAAAAGATAGATGGATTGTATAAAGAGTGAGATGTATGAGGTTGGAGTGGATATAAGTATGACAGCAAAGCGCGATGAAAGGACTGCGCCGACCCCAAATAATGCCTAGTGTAAATAAATGTTATTCAAACGAGCTGCATCCGAAATGGAAGCCGACTGCAATATTTCAATTTTGAGCTCGTCTGAATAATGACTTAAAGTATAGATAGTTTTCGCATAAGCGTATATGCGTCAAGACAGAGGATAAACAATAAAATAGAGGGAAATGTACCGCGTGCAAGACGGATAGAATAACCACCAATAGTACAATTTTCATTTAAAAAAAATATAAATCATCTAATTAGAACTCTACCGTTTGAGTTGTGAAGTTGAATAAGGACGATCCTCCGTACTGATAAATTATAATGACCAACTTAAACAGAGCCGTGAAGGCCTTCCACCGCTTTGAGCTTTACGCACTCACCTTGAACTAAGCGCTAAGATAATGTTAACTTCAAAGTTTCACGCAACACTAATATAACAAAGGATGGAGTTAATTATAGGGTTGTGTAGGTACGATAAATAATACGCGATATAGTACAGCAACTTCGTAGCGTCCGTATAAATAATACGCTATATAGTACAGCTACTACGTAGCGTCCGTATAAATAATACGCGATATAGTACAGCTACTACGTAGCGTCCGTATAAATAATACGCGATATAGTACAGCAACTACGTAGCGTCCGTATAAATAATACGCGATATAGCACAGCAACTACGTAGCGTCCGTATAAATAATACGCGATATAGTACAGCTACTAAGTAGCGTCCGTATTAATAATACGCGATATAGTACAGCAACTACGTAGCGTCCATATAAATAATACGCGATATAGTACAGCAACTACGTGGCGTCCGTATAAATAATACGCGATATAGTACAGCAACTACGTAGCGTCCATATAAATAATATGATATAGCAACTATAATAGTACAGCAACGCATTTAATGTTTTTACAGGATAAGCACCTTTATCACATTCACCTGATATATTGGATCAGAATAATAAAGATGAATAAGGTAGAGCTTAGAAATTATACCACAATAATAGCTTCTATAACCACTTAGTGGTTATACAGAATTAGAAGATATTCAAGAACGTACCTTAGCTGCAGAAAGATAGATTATTGGTATTGAAATGAAGGCAGAAAGCGACGCTGTGATCAAAATTACTGTAAGTGACAGACAGTTCCTTCACCATGAAGGTAAAATGCTAATACAATTTACAATCAATTGTCAGGCCCTCGTAGTGACGCAAATAGTTGAGCTATTGTTGGCGATTCAATAACTCAATCACTCGAGTGACAATTTCATTTAGGTTACCTTGAAATGGTACTGTTTGTACCAATTGTGGTGTGTGTACCACTTATACCAGTGAAATATCAATAGTCATCGTTTCCTTGTTGTCAAGTCCATAATTTATTTCAGTGGAATGAAAGCAAGCGTTTAAATACTAATGGATGGGGAGGCGAGCGTGCAATTCGTGGATTTGCACGAGCGTCGTCCAAACCTAGTAGATCTAGATGTTTCCACTTTCAGCGGTGGGGGAAGCGTATACATGAAAAAAAAATTTTTTTTGTATAAAAAAGCAATGTGACCCAAAATGACATAAAAATACTCAAACTTGTCAGATATTAATACTTTCATGCTCCAACATGATAAATTGAAAAAAAACAATACTAGAGCACGTCAGAATTTGTAAGCATCTATAGGCTACGGTAACTGCTTAAAATCAGGCGGGCCGTACGTTTTTTTGGCACCGCAGTCCTATATTAAAAAAAAAAAACTGAGGGGGTGAAAAAGTGAAACTTCCAGATGCTCCCATTTCTTAGACTGGCGATCAAATTAGCAAAATTAACACTTTTGACACTTCTTAGCTAGTAATGAATCCCCCTTATCTTAATCTGACGAGTTCGAGTATTTTAAGATGGTCTATTTTTTTTTTTGGTTCCCCTGAGCAAACCCACCAATATTAAGGGCTCATATTTTTTTGAGGTTCTTATCAATATGTAAGCTTTCTTCCTTATCTTAATCTGACGCGCGATTTGTTCCTGTATACACGGCGACAAGGTTCACCACCTGACACGTTGGGTTCTGACTATCTGGTGAAACGTGGGCTTTGAGTTGATTAATACCTCCACAATGTGGTGGTGTATGGCCACTCATGCCTCTGACTACCCCCGAATGGGGATAAAAGTCGTGACGTTACATTTTAATCTGACGCGCTCGTGCAAATCCAGAATTCTACGGCTCCGAATCTATAAATATTGTCGACATCGGCAGTTGTGTGTCGTGAATAGGTACCTTTATATTACAGCAAAGCTGAAACTCTGCTAATATGTAGGTGCCGTAGAATAACTTTTTATTAGAACAAATTATGTTAATACTTACCTAATTTAAATGTTAGTAAGGTGACAAGTAAGTTTGTACTTGAAATTATTTCACCGTGCGGTAAAATTAGGTAGCTTTGAAATCCTCCAAAACTAAGAACTTTAGACTTTCGACTGAAATTATCTTAAACATATTGCCTTAAATAAAACGTCTAATCTAGATATCCATGAAAATAAAAGATAAGTTTTATGTAGGCTGTAGAAGAACTTATGATATAACTTACTAGTTTTTGTCCCAAATTTAAGACTATACCTTTCTAGATAGAATATACCATGCTAGAAATACCAGCCACTAAACTATGGTTATGTTAGCAAAATGTTTATGTACCATTTGTAAATACTCAGTATTAGATTATAAAAATATAAAATTTACAGCTATAATAAATTCAAAAATATTAAACAAAGCGATTCGGTAATTTAGAATCCTTTATTTACACTCGCTGCTTGCATTCCGTCGTCGGATTTCAGAACAAAGTTAGATAAATAGCGCAGATATTTCATTTCAGACAAACAAACAAGCGCCGCGTATCTTTGTTCGGCACTTGCAAAATAATTAAAACATCCTATAATATTTTCGTTCCTTTTCAAAGTCGTTGAACCATTGCTTCTCTGATAAAAATAATGTTTGACAAAAAACTTTGTGTATCCAGCAATGGAATTGAAAGATAGTTTTTTTTTTGTGATTAAAAGGTACTAACAAACAAGCGTTCCCGTAACCTATTTTATTATATCTACATCAAACACACAATATAAGATTGCATAGCAATTTTATACATATTAGATCTACATATGTATTTACACAGTACACATACGTACAAACCTCTTATAATTACTGTAGGTATGTAACCAAAGTAATATCCAATGAAAATTCACTTAAGTAGGATTAATTTTCGCAGCTTAATATTACACAGGTAAATTATAATTATGATTACGGTAATTACTTCCCGCTACCGGCAACATGAGTATGTTTTAGTATCACCAACATGTGTAGCTCTGCGTGAGTTCATACGTTTGGAATCGCTAGTCGCTAGCGACTGCGTGAAATGTGTGACTATTTATTATTGCCTGTCGAGTCCGATCGAAATGCTATACGATTTAACCATAGAAATATTCGCGAGCGTAAACTTATAGTAGAGCTACTAATAAGTACAATGACGCCAGAGAATGGGTCTCGTACAAATGGCCCTCAACATTACGTTGTTCAAACTACGTGTATGCAAATGCACCCAATTTGCTGAAATGGAATTTAGTTTTGGTTGAGTAACGTAAGCTTCATTATGTAAATTAGGTTAGGGAACTTTCGCCCTGTTGCTTAAAATATAATTAAGTATTTTACTCAAAAAAGTTTATAATGTTGTCATTATTTCACAAACCTTCTTCGAGCAAAATCGGATTTGTCGTACTGCAAGAGCTACATGACATACAATGTATTAATACCCAGTATTATCGTCATTATATTGCTGTTATTTGACCGTTGCCATGGAAACGTAACAAACAGGTATGTTTATGGTTCGTTATTAAAAAATCTGAGTGACGGTTAAAACGAGTAGGTCGCGCCTTTGCCATGGAAACGTAAACAGAGAAAATACACAACTATAGATATAGTTCGTGAAAATATAAATATAATTGTATTAATTATTATACCCACTTAGCTAGTTTTGTTTAAACTAATATTCGCAACTAATAGTCGCTTTTTGAGTAAAGCACTATACAAGCCTTGGTCTCTAATGAGTGTACTGCTGACCACGCTATACTGGCCTCAAGCTAAGCTTCGCTACGCTCACGGCCTCCAAGCTTGGTCATCATAGCTACCCTTGCTGGCCGCGCTATTAAGGCTTCGACCTTTGGTCTCGGCCTTTATTTTAGCTTGTCCATCAAGGGTTGCAATGCTGATCGCGTTGTGGAGGACTGGAGCTGCGCTGCGCTGCGCTTTCGCCCATCAACAACGCGGTCAACAACACACTCATTAGAGACCGCAGCAGTAATGTACTATTATATTTTTGTCTGTAATTTTAAGTGTTCCCAGAAAAATAATTATATCTCCAAACTTCGCAAAGCAACACACCTTTTCGCAGTTCCAAAAAGAAGCTAATCCTATCATAATACGTGCGGGATACGAGAACGCTTATAATGTATTATTTTGTTAACATACCAACCGGCGAATTTAATTAGTTCCAGTTTAGGGCGCGGACGAATTTCGCAGGATTATGGTATTTCTGCGTCAACCCTTCTCTTTCGGGTATTTGCTAGAGATTGAAAAAAGTGGTACAATTAAGGGCCACAGGGCCACATTAGTCGGTATACCTATCATGGAATTATTTCAGTATTTTTTAGATCTAGTAGTTATATGTACAACGTCTATACCTATATAGTCCGCTTGATTCCATAATATTGTAACACATTTTCTTCACACAAATCACGAACGAACGAACGATACAGATGGTCCGGATTCGTTACGAACCCTGGGGCCCTTCTTGGCCCCAGGTTCCAAAGGTGTGTAATTTCATAGATTTACTGTTTCAAAGACGTTAAATACGGTCGAAACTTCGAAGCTGTTTGAACCTGATTCTCAATTTGCACGACGTAATATATTGTAGGTAAGTCTAATGTATAGCGCGCAGGCTCTATATATTTAAACGCGCGGATTGTACCTAATTAATCACGGCCTTGAGTCTGTTAACAACTGCCCATTGCGAGATCGCTGAGCCCTAAGTCGCTTAGCCATTGACATTGAACTGCTATAGTGGTCGAACCTTTGATTGCTCTACCTACCGGCTGATCGGCGTCGGGATCGATCACTATAGCAAAACGTCACAGTGGCGCCACAATGGCTAAGCGACCAAGAGCCCTGGTCTTAATACTAACTTTGTGAAATTCTTCATTGAAAGCCGCAAATTCTTGACCGTCGGTATGTCGTCGGCTAGAGGACTACTCACCCGAGGCCTGGTGTTCGTATAATTTAATGATACAACAGCGTAATCGAATTAGCGTCAACCTTCGCACGAATGCCGATCCCATGGACTTGAGAACACGGAAATGGAGATTGATGGTGCGCAAACATGGCGCGTGTTATATGGAGTGATGCGAGGAGGGTTCGATTAATTGCTGGTGCTGAGACCGGCCTCATTTATTTACCTAATCAATAATTGGGAAGCCCTCAAATCATATGGATTAAACACCCAGTACTATCTACTTCTGGTACGAACTAGAGTGACTGACATAGCTCTAAGAATCTAAAAGATAATTTCCTGGGAATTTTTTTACACACGGCTACCTGATCCCAAACTAAACAGAGCTTGTACTATGGAAATCAGATAACTGATATACTACATATACTACTTTTTTATTTGTAAATACATACTTAATATACATATACACCCAGACTCGGGACGTACAGACACGTTCATGCACACAAATGCATGTCCGGGGTAGGAATCGAACCTACGACCTGTGGCCCGATTCACGTAACCAAAACCGTAACGATGTCTCAGCGATATAGTCGTTGATAGCCTTTTTGTATTATGAAAAGGCTATCAACGACTATATCGTTGATACATCGTTACGGTTTTGGTTACGTGAATCGGGCTACTGCAGCGTGAAAGGTGCCATCACGCCAACCACGCCAACGGGCCCGTCGATCGAGATGAAGCATCTAACTCAAGGATTTCGAACTAGTGGGGCGCGTTACACTCGGAGATTGTAGAATGAAGCGGTGGCTCCAAAAACTCTGCAGTTATCTAGAGACTAGACTGTATGGTACTGTAGATGTATGTACGCTTTTGTTGCGTGCATTCACGCTATAGTAAAATTGACCTTAAGGTAAAGGTAAATAGCCAACGCTGGGCCTAAGCTTGAAGATTTATGACATAATTTCCTTTCGTAAACCCGGTCAGTGACTGTTATGAATGTCAACTAGCAAGCTAAAGGTCGAGCCTCCGTTTCCGCTGGACCAATTTCGTAATTCGGTGTTATTTGCCACCAATTGTATGGACAAGTTTTGTGTATGGGACTAAGGCTCTGTAATTTACGTAAGTAGCGTGACTTTCCTGTCACTCGTCTGAACTTTACGAAGAAAATCGTCATTTATTTATGCATAGATAGTGATCATTGGCATGCGACGCAGGTGGGTATAGTACCTAAAATATGACCATGAACCAAGCGGCATACTCTCAAACTACTAGGGCCCGTATTAATAAATCGATCTCAAGATTAAGAACGAACTTGAGATGCTGTTTTTGTCGGATGTTCCATACATTTAACGTCAAAACTGCATCTTAAGATCGATCTCAACTTTGAGATGCATTAATTAATACGAGCCTAAGTAGTTGTATTACGTAATCATGAAATTACAACATGAACAATGTGCTTATGTAACAGGCAACCTGCCGTATTAATAATATTGTTCGCCTCCCTCAAATATGTTTGTTCTAATTACCTTTGAGTACCTAATTACTAAATAACTCTACGTAAATTAGTAATATCACTCGGTATATTAGCAAGTTAATACACTAGACAGAGCTGTGCTTACATAAATAGGATCTTAATTTCGAATGTTAGTAAGTAAGCCGTTCGTTAACGGCACCTGACTATTATCTTTACATCAAGGCTAATTTATAAAGTAAGTTATCTTGTTAATTATATAGCTGAAGACATTACATGATAGGTACTCTATGTTATTCGCTATTTGATAATAACGTAGCGACTTTATATCTTACGAAATCTTGGCTACGGGACAGAAGATGCTAAGTAAAACGATTATGCCAAGTATGTAGTAGTACCTAGGTAATACTACACAGTAAACTAGTACAGTAGGTATAATTATACTTGGGTTGGGTTATGCTAGATTTTAAGCCAGTTTACAATAGTTTCTGGGAATAAAAGTGATTTATAATGCCAGGGTTAGTCCGGGGTTTGACGGGCCCGTTAGCGTCGTTGGCGCGGAGGCGCCTTTCACGCTGCAGGTCGTAGGTTCGATTCCTACCCGGGACATGCATTTGTGTGCATGAACATGTCTGTATGTCCGGAGTCTGGGTGTATATGTATATTAAGTATGTATTTACAAATAAAAAGTAGTATATGTAGTAATATCAGTTATCTGGTTTCCATAGTACAAGCTCTGCTTAGTTTGGGATCAGGTAACCGTGTGTAAAAATGTCCGAGGATATTATTATTATTATTATTATCATGACTGTCTATAAATTTGGTGGATGTTTGTTGTGTTTGTTTGTTGGGGGAGGTTCGATCCCCAGTGGGGCATGCACCAATGGATGAATTTTCATCTATGTGCATAATTTACAGTTCGCTTACGGTGAGGGAAAACATCGTGAGGAAACCTACCTATCCCTCGGGATTAGGTAATAGTCAGATCCTGTATACACGGCGACAAGGTTCACCACCTGTCACGTTGGGTTCTGACTATCTGGTGAAACGTGGGCTTCGAGTTGGCTTAATACCTCCACAATGTGGTGGTATATGGCCACTCAAGCCTCTGACTACCCCCGAATGGGGATAAAAGTCGTGACGTTACATTACATTACACATGTTTGCTCTAGAAGTTTAGAGGACGAAAGGAGAGCCACGAATGCTATAAATCAATGCTACCTACATATAACTAGTCCAATCAAATCATAATAATCAATTTTTGACCCCAATAAACAGGCTTATTAATACGGGTAAAACTTGACTAAGCTCACGATTTAATGCTTTGAATCAAGTGGCCTGTTGGCCATATAAATGGGCTGGCTTGAATAAACAGGCTATTAACTTTTTACTCTATTGGGACCATTTGTCAGACGGGTTTACGATTTCTGGAATTTCTTTGAAAAAAAAAACATTCATTTCGTCGCTGTCAGAGGCTTCATGGAGGGAATCCTGTTTTATATGGATTTGGTTTTTATTGAGAGTAATCAATACGAATTATGCGGAATATTAAGGACATTTTTTGCATCACACAGAAATCATTTAATTACATATAATCTGCTTTACTTTTACTCATACGCAGTAGACGCGGTATATTTTATTCATCCATCCATCGCGTTTTCTTGATATTCATAATTATATTTGTTATTTTGCAGAGCTTGATGATGACATAATAATGATCTTAGTTCCATCCATGGACCAATTACAAAGGGGACTGGCCCTAAGCAACTCGGCCGAGTGGTCGGCCTAGTACTAAATCGACATAAAACGAAGCGAGTAGTTCAACTATTTACCGATAGATAGAAATGAAAAAACAATGATCACGTTTTTTTTCATACATATATCTAATAAGGGCACCTCTTTCTTTAGTCTTTACTCTGTGGTTCCATCTCAATAAATAGACAGAAATCAATTAAAATTACCGACTGAACGGTCGCCGGTCCCCTCAGGCCTTCGTAGTTGAATTACTACGGTATCTCGACCCCTGACTTGACAATAAAATTCAATTAGACAAAGTTTGGATATTATTTAAATAGCAGTGATAGCCGATTAGTTAAGCGTCTTGCGGGCTTAAGGTCAAAACTTGAGAGCAAACTAAAAGTTCAGTTAACAACCTGTCAGTATAACCCACCCCAACTTTAATAATATCAATACTATCGCGTTTCTAATTAACAGAGATCGGGGTAGGTAGATTGATTTTTCGTACTTGCGCCATGAGGTCATAACATGGACATGCCATTTTCCCGGAATTACCGGAAATGGAACTGGGATGTCAAAACATTTCGTAAAAAATATATCGTCAGTGGAAAGAAAAAACGCTAATACGCCAAAATGGTACTTTTGGAAAACGAGGTTTAAAGTAATTTACTTTAAAGCTCGTTTTCCAAAAGTACCATTTTGGCGTTTTAGCATTTTTTCCTTTCCACTGACGTAAAATGAAAAACGCTTAAGTGAGCAAATTACATCATATATTGATTTTTGTCCTGATTATGTGTCTCTATACAATTAAAATAAATGACCATAAGTTTTTCAATGTTTTTTAAGTTCAATCTATTTCTTTTGACGTCTAAAATCCATTTATAAGTAGAAAATGATCGTTCGACATCTGTAGAAGTCTGAGTCTTATCCATATTAACATATATACGTTTGACGTCAATAACCTTAAATCAATCTACCTACTCCGATCTCTGCTAATTAAGTAGGTACTACTCTATGTAACATACACATGTAACATATCACGTCTCTATTCATGTAACGTCACGACTTTTATCCCCATTCGGGGGTAGTCAGAGGCTTGAGTGGTCATACACCACCACATTGTGGAGGTATTAACCAACTCAAAGCCCACGTTTCACCTGATAGTCAGAACCCAACGTGACAGGTGGTGAACCTTGTCGCCGTGTTTGCAGGAACTGACTATTACCTAATCCCGAGGGATAGGTAGGTACTACTCTATACTTGGCATAATCGTTTTACTTTGCATGTTTTGTCTTCACATTAAGAGGAGGGTTCGAAATTTGGTTGATTTTCTATTTTACTTTTTCTTTAAGTAAGTATGTGGACTAGGAATCTTATATTTAGATGTATGATTTTTGACTATATTATCTTGAGTATCTTTAAATCCAAATCACGATTTGATGAAATTTTCTCGATAAAAAAAAATTATGAAATGAGCTCTAATTATTTACAATTTTCCTTGCTACCACGATGTTTTTACGATTTAGATCACGAAATTATTTCTAAAACTTAGCAAATAATGATATCTAAACTACCCTTCAACCATATTTTAATTCATGAAGTAGTTTTTTTTTAATTCAAGTAAATGTGGTTTGGCGCTTACGTTGTTTATTTCCGAGCGCGCGCACAATATCGCCATCTCACATTTTAAGTACTTGAACTAACCATGTCTCTCTCTAACTTTGTATTGTCAGTGTCCGCTCGGACTTGTTCGGCGTCGGACCTGTGAAGGATTTTTTAAAAAATATTACGAAAAAATATTACGGTCGTGCCACATTACAGGTACAGTACAGTATTTACAGTCCGCCGACGCCTATGATAAATAAATAAATATCCTTGGAAATTCTTTTACACATGACTACCTGATCCCAAACTAAGCAGAGCTTGTACTATGGAAACCAGATAACTGATATTACTACATATACTACTTTTTGTTTGTAAATACAAACTAAATATACACTTAATTACACCTAGACTCGGAACATGCGGACATGTTCATGCACACAAATGCATGTCCTGGGCAGGAATCGAACCTACGACCTGCACTGCAGCGTGATTTTCGTTTGCTTTTCCTTGTCTTGTGTAATTTCTTTTCATCTCTTGTCATTTTGTGTCATCTCTTGTCATTTTGTGTCATCTCTTGTCATTTCATAGTTATTCGTGTCATTTCTGTAAAAACTCCCTATTTCGCTTACTGTTATATACTTGCAGCATGGTCTTGGGCCGACAGTGGGAATACATTGCTTGTCAAAACAATGGAGTCGCTTTATTGCGTTTGTTGTAGGTATGGATGGGCAAGTAATAAATATATCATACATCAATAAATTATCGTAAAAAATAACATTACAGATATGGATAGGAAAATGTTTGTCCGTCCTATTCAATCTATTATATTATAAACGAAAGTAACTCTGTCTGTTACCTTTTCACGGCTAAACCGCTGAACCAATGTTGATGAATTTTGGTATGGAGATAGACTGGGTCTTGGCGGAGAACATAGGCTACTTTTTAGGGTTCCAAAGGGTGCTAACGGGACCCTATTACTAGGCCTACGCTGTCCGTCTGTCTGTCTGTCCGTCTGTCAGCGCGGGCTGTATCTCACGAACCGTAACAGGTAGAGAGTTGAAATTTTCACTGAATGTGTATTTCTGTTGCCGGTGCAGAACAAATACTAAAAATATAATAACATTTAAAAATAAATATCAAGTCTCAAACTTGATATTTTTGATGTGTTTATTCTACGGTGGTACGGAACCCTTTATGTGCGAGTCCGACGCCTTCAGATCTTATGAATGTTTTCTTGAAATAAATATAGTGTATTTTAAGTAATTAACTGGCCAACCCTCAGGTCCTATCTACCATGTTAGGATCTTTTTCGTTCTAGCGGGTGTAAACCGTGATTTAACGAGTTAATGTGATAATTTTTGTATTTAAATTATTCAATTCAATGTATTTGTTTCAGACATAGTCCAATATTGATTATTAAAATTATTATAATTTCACAATAAATATAAAACAATAAATAAAAGTAAAATTAAATTTAAAAAAATAAAAAAATATTTTTTATTTTTCATGTTTTATCATTAAAATACAATATAATATAACATAAATTAAAATAAAATACAATAAAATAAAAACCTACCCCTAATTAAACAAATACCGTCCGCGTGGGATACTGGCTGCATGTCCTCCCTGTATTCAAGCTGTTCCTGTTGTCAAGCGAATTTTTTGAGCAAGGAAAGACCCAGCCCTCTTGTCACCTGTGGCGGTAACCAGTCTAAGGGTGATTTGGATAGATAAAAAAATAAAGATAAAAAGATAAACAAAAAATAAATGCATGGTTAAATCAATAAAATTAATAAAAACTGAAAATTAAATTAAAAAATTAATTAAATATGGTAAAAAAAAATATTATGACACCGCTGATGACTTCATGATCGGCATCGAAGTTAAGTACCAAAGTATTCCTTTGCCTACGAAACATGAAAAAGATACTCATATCCGGCAGTCAGTCACTGACACAGAGTATGTACATTTTTACCCGACTACGGTGGGCGGAGGGTTATGATTTTGACCGATATGTATGTATGTTCATCTGCTCCCGTATAACGTCCAAACTATTTTTATCATAATAATTTGACTAATGAGATATCGTTGGACGCGTCTGGATCGTCCGCTGGTTATAGGCTATTATACGATCGAAATATTGTTATACGTATCTATCAGCATATTGTAGGTATCGTTTGTCTTCTTTTGACTTACTTTGTCTTCAGCAATAAAAACAACATAGAAATTAAATTATTTTTTTCAAATACACTCGATATAAAAATCCCATATAAAACGAAAAAAATATATTTGAATATTTTCATCCATTTCATCTATTTTAAAAGGTGCACTGGGACATATTATTTTAATTGTACGAATTAAACAATATTGTTCCTTCAAAAAATAACTATACTATAGTCTACTCCATAGCTGTTCTGTCCTAGCTAAGCGAGAGGGATATATCCTTCGGCAGCTCACGCGACGCTAGCCACACCCCGAAACTAAAATTCATTTTTTTCTTGTATCGTCTTAAATATTTTGTAAATGATGATGATCGAATCCGGCCGATTTCGGCAGTTGCCACTGCTTCAATTCCCATGTCGCTCGTGTGCTCGCATGTAGCCAATCTTCTTTGAGTAGAAGATTTCTTTTGTAAATAAGGATGACAGCAACAGCATGCTTTCTTGATGGCGATAGCATAACATAATATCGTGCTCGATAAAACCCTTGTAAAACATGTATGTTGCAGTATTAATTATAAAATTCAATAATTAAAAATCCTCATTCTCTACAAAACAACTAACCAGCATAGTAAGCTTAGTAAGTTATATATGTCACGTAAATTACATTATTCGACCAACAGTTTTATTTTGAAATCTATGGGCGAATTCGTTTATTTGATATTTTTTTTATTTTTTTTATTTATTTATTTAGGCATCAAACAGGGACATATCACTAGGATATGCGATTTATCCTTTACAAATATCAAATTGGTTTATCGGTCTTTTGCGAGAACAATCTTGTATTGACAATACTTGTTTAATATTACAGAGGAAAATTGTAGGCTCGTGAAATAAACTTTACAAGCGTCTAACGTGTGTTAACTTTCTTTAGAATCCGAAGTTTGAATAAATAATGGTTATAAATAATATCTTTACGCCTGTATGCCCGTAAAAAAGCAGGAAGAATCGTTTTGCTTACGGATTTTTTACAGAATATTCTTCAGTAGGTATAATTTTGCTTTTGCAATGTAGAAATAGATTATTTTTCTCTTCTTGTTTTTGTTCTGTGCTGCCTCAAATAGCAAAACCTAAAAGGCAAATAACAAATACTTTCACGTTGGGAGAGCAATGGTCCATGTATTGGCATATTAGGACTTGAATATAACCTGAATACCTATTCCCATTTTAGGGTACTACCTCTAAAAGCGGACCGTAAAAACCCGTATTGTAACAAATTTTGTCGCGATCTTAGAAATAAATGTTACTCTATTTATAAAAAGGATTTCGCTCAGTTGCGTAGTTTTCTTTGTAGGTCTAACGATGCAAATTAATCTTACTCTTATAACATAGAGGACGCTACGAGAGGGGAACCGGAGTTAACAGTTTCTATTTTATTTATTTTTTATTCGTATTAATTCGATACAATAATATAAACGGATATTTTATTGGGTTGCGCGTGATTTGATATGTGACTGATTAGTGGCGCGAACACACTTTTTACGTAGTGTGTTTTGTACCCTTCTCATTCTAAGTAGGATTCTATTTAATAAATAAAAATGCCAGTGATAATAATGCTTTCTCAACGACGATACGATTGTATTATAAGATAGCACAAAATCTAAAGTTATTGTATGGCCATAGATAAGTATAACTATCCCCACCACCACACCGTACAGTGGACTGGGGGCGATCCCACTGACACCCAGATAAGGGCAAATTACGAAAAGGCCGTTTCCGAAATTTTCCTCTATCGGGAATCGAACCCGTAACGACCCGATGCAGTGAGTCGAGCGACGCTCGAACCAATGCGCCAAGCGGTCGTCATACTAGTAAAGTCTTTTTAAAAGACATCCAGGTTTCGTACATGACATCAGAAAATACGAAATGGGAGCTGGGGTTAGAACTTGCACCCCCTAATTTCCTAGACTAGTATTGTACAACCTTGGCAATGATTTTTCACATTGACTACAAATAATCTATCTGGTGTAAGATTCTCTTGTGACACCCAAAACATCCCAAAAGCCATCCAAAACATCAACACATTAACATATACGTCACACCCTTTGTACTAAAGTTAAACATAATAAAAAAATTGTACGTGTTTGTTATTTCGCCTTTGATGGAGGTTTTTGAGGATCAAAAGCCGCGTTAAATGTGGACGGAAATTGTTTTGATTTCGGATGTGTTCTGAGAAAACAATTACGTTTGTTGTAGAGACTGTTTGTTAGTAGTCAACTGTACTTGTTAGTAGTCAACCAATGATGCCGCGATCATGTTTGGAGGCTAGCTGACAGTTTATAGCTGAAAATCAGGTCCAAGTTCTGTCCAAGTCAAGTCCAAGTCCAAGTCAAGTCCAAGCCCTGGGAGACACATTGAATTATTCCAAATAGGGGGCTAACAGCGCCACATAGCAATTTTGCAAACGCAATTAATTTTTCTGATTTTCTAGCACAATCCTTAGCAATTATGCAAAATTTCTGTAAAGTAGTCACACATTTTACGCCATTCGTGACGATTTCGTCAGAGGAAACATTTATTGTGTTTGCAGAATTACTATGTGGCGTTGTTAGCCCCCTGGTGTGATGTACAAAATGAAGATACAACGAATTGAAAGGAGTGATCAATTTTAAAAATTATTCGCCAAGGGTACGCTTGAAGTTGAAAAAGTTTTACATTTTGTGAAACAATTCTCGGGGGAAATCGGAGGTACAAAGCGATCATCCTGTATTTTACTTTTAATAATTTTGAATAAGATACTCGTTCTGGAGGTACCTAAATGATATTTCGGGACTTGTTCAACCATTCTATAAATTATTCCATATCGGTTCCCAAGTAAATTTGAAAATTAATTTTCTTTTGACATTTCGTATTAGATATAAATAAAAAATAAAAATAAATATAACGTCACGACTTTTATCAAAATTCGGGGATAGTCAAAGACTTGAGTGGCTATACACCACCACATTGTGAAGGTGTTAAGTCAACTCAAAGCCCACGTTTCACCAGATAGTCAGAACCCAACGTGACAGGTGGTGAACCTTGTCGCCATGTATACAGGATCTGACTATTACCTAATCCTGAGGCATAGGTAGGTTTCCTCACTATGTTTTCTGGATAAATGGTAATGAGCATGAGCAATGGTAATGAGGTAATGATCACGGTGCAACTCACACGTTGAGTACTAGAGCGTATGCTCTGGCGGCAGGACCTACCGTAGATGATCCCTGACGCCTCGTAATGGGTTGCCAGGTATAGTGTGCCTCCTTTTATAGACCTCAGGGTTGGTGGGGGGCACTATAATAAATCTTTTGCACAGATATGGTCCTCGTTCCCTCAGGTAAGCAACGTGCTAACGACGCCTTAGGTAGTACAATGATGGGCTACGGTAAACTCTTGAAGCTAGGCTTTGCCGCCTTAGTTTTATAAATAAAATCGACTGCTAGATTAGTCATCCATTTTTGTTTTACATTATGTATAAAAGATCCTTAAGCTCGTAGGTGAGAATCCAATTTGGATTTGTTTGCAGCGGCTCGAGTCGGCGCGGGTGTGGTGGATCGCAGCCGAGCGGTTCCGATTATTTGCATTTATATTAAACGGGCTTAACAATGAGTTATCAGGACATTTTGTGAGGACAGGCGAACCTCTGTTCTTGTATCAATTGTCATTAGGTAGCGTGATAAATATCGCCAGATACCCGGTTTCTATGTTTAACGGATCGTTAGATTTATCAGTAACCGATCTTTGAGTTACGATTGATTTTTATTGATAGCTATTTGAAGTTGCAAAAATTTATTGTAGTAACACAACAGTCTCACAGCCACCTAGTGCCAAGCATCCTACACTCGAAACATTCAACCAGGTGGTAAAAAAACCTATGTAAGTACATATGTCACGCCAAGATACCGTATTCTAAAGTCTAAGAAGTAAGAAATTTTAGAACTACTCGTATAAAAGGAATTTTATCTCGCGGGCTCCGTTTAAACATCGTTGTTTATTAAGGTACTTACTGTTGTTCAGGATGAAACTTTACCCATTATTTACATTACATAGAACCCCCTAAATACCCCTAAACGGCCATCAAATACCTATCAATGTTCGTACAGTTCGTACGTTCGGTACAGGTAGCGCAACCAGTCGCTCCACCAACAAAATGTATAGAGCGGTATGAAGAGGATTGAATATTTGTCAAAACGTCATAATATTTATTATTTTGATGGATAAAAGTTATCCATCGATTCTGAAACGGGATCGAAGCCATTTAGGTACTAACATTACAAAATAAGTACTAAGTACTTAATAATCATAGGTAGGTAGGTAATAAGTATTTTTTATACTTTTACTTTGCTGAAATCTGATATATTTTCCGAGATTTTCCGATGCGGTGTGTTGATAACATCACCAAGTGTCCAAGTTGTTTGAAAGTCAATTAAAAGTTCGGAAACTAGTTCAAAGTAAACAATATAAAGTTAGTTAGTTTTCAACAAAAATAGGGTTAGGTGTGAGAAGGTAAGGTAAAAGCCGACTAATTTTAACAGCGTATTTAACAGCACAGTGACAACTAATGGCACTGAATGGTTTCTTATTGTAGGCCTCATATGGAAACTCTAGGTCGCTCAACGCGTAGAGATTAATGCTCAAAGTAATAATATCCTGGGACATTTTTTACACACGGCTACCTGATCCCAAACTAAGCAGAGCTTGTACTATGGAAACCAGATAACTGATATTACTACATATACTACTTTTTTGTTTGGAAATACATACTTAATATACATATACACCCAGACACGGGACATACAGACATGTTCATGCACACAAATGCATGTCCCGGGTAGGAATCGAACCTACGACCTGCAGCGTGAAAGGCGCCACCACGCCAACGAGCCCGTCTAAATAGTCAAAATATTTTTATCCATCCAAGCTAAATGAAACACTTATGAATAGTCAACATTATAATTGGAGTGTTACCACCGATTCGTAATGTTGCTTTCATTGTGTAGAGCCGGCAAGAAACTCAACGGTACCCAACGGCTCGAGTTTTGAAGGCGAAATCCGTAGATGAACTAAAGTGACTGACATAGCTCTAACGCCCGTATCTATAAACAAGTCATTACTTTATTGTTAAGTAAATTCTCATTAACAAACCTGTTAACAAATTCTCTATAGAATATTGTCATATTGTATGAAAAATCTGTCGAAACGGGGTAGGACAAGTTTTTTGCTTAGAATTTTCTTAAGAAAAAAATCATTTGTCTATAGATTGGTACTATAAGTATACAGAATACTGTAGTTGGTACAAAACTGGTTAGCTTGGGGCTGACAGGCTCAAACAATACACGTTAATACTGAAAACAAGTAGCTATGTTTTATACGAATAAACAGGGAAAACATACGTAAAAATATATAAGAGGATTTAGCGCCTCAAGGTGTAATCTTCTACACAATACATGATAAATGTCAACTGGGATTCAGTGTTGTATATCAGTAAAGGGAAATAAACCTTTAAGGGCAAGAAAACGTAAATCGGGATATGGCGGTATTAAAGATTTTTTCATCACACCCATTCGAAAAACGTCAATTGCCTTTCAAGGCTAAAAAATAAATTAATAAATTCTATCTAAATTCTATTTTGCTCCCATGGGAGTTTTTGTTTTTCCTTCCTGATTGGTCAGCGTTCGTGCTTCTGAATTGAATGTAAAAAAAAAAACGAACGCTTAATGTATGAAGAAGTTACTGGCCGGTTAGGATTACGCGGCAACCAAAGAGAATGTAATGGCAACGCGCGCTGAAAAAAAAATTTCATGTACATTTTTCTTTTAATTTCTTCGAGAAAACCGAGACATCGGTTTAGTAAGTTTAAGTTATTGCAAATAATAATGACAAAGGAGTTCGAGTGATGATATATTATTTGTTTGGATAATATGAGAGTTTCGAGTACTTAGAGGTACACGTAGCTTTTTATTTTTCTCATAGGTAGTGATGAAACATAGTATGTATCATTCGGGGCCAAAATATTTTGTCCTCGGGCGGCGTATATTGAATTCCGCGCAAAGCTCAGGATTCTACTTTAGTATCCCTCGCTACGCTCGGGATTCTACTATAGAATCCTTCGCTTTCCTCTGAATTCAAAATAACGCCCTCGCGGATCAAAATATCACTTTGGCCCCATATAACACAAATAACTATTGTTCGCATTTTATTCAAAGTAACAATAGAGTAACAGGGATAGTTTGGAGCTACCTTTATCCACATAACAGTCTGTCGCGTTTCATACAAAACCTTTTCTATCTAGACTTTTGCGTAGGATTGTGCTCAATACCCGATCCCTCTGGGCCCTTGATAGACATATTTCTACGGAACTAGATATATTTTTTTATCATAAAGCTGTAAGGCCACAGCCAGGTCGGTATAAAAGCTTATCTCGTTCGAATCTTTGTTGTTACAGTTTCAGTTTTCAATTTAATTTTAGACAGTCCGAGCAGTCCGAATCCTGAAGAATTCTGCCAAATTGTCTTACCGGGTATTACTTTGATTTCGGATGCTAGATATCAATATTCAGCCAATGCAATGTAATAGAAACTGACCCAAATACTGAAATTACGTAAAATAAATAAACAAAAAGGCAAAGTAGAAGCGAAGACAGACGAAAAATTTGGTTTAGTAATTTATTCTATTTGACGGGCCCGTTAGCGTGGTTGGCGTGATGGCGCCTTTCACGCTGCAGGTCGTAGGTTCGATTCCTACCCGGGACATGCATTGGTGTGCATGAACATGTCTGCATGTCCGGAGTCTGGGTGTATATGTATATTAAGTATGTATTTACAAATAAAAAAGTAGTATATGTAGTAATATCAGTTATCTGGTTTCCATAGTACAAGCTCTGCTTAGTTTGGGATCAGGTAGCCGTGTGTAAAAAATGTCCCAGGATATTATTATTCTTCTTCTTCTTTTGCACGCGAAAGATATGTACATTCGTCCGACACTTCACTCAAGAATCACAACTCAATAGCAACGTCCAGAAGTGTCACATGCCGCGCGAGGAAAATTTTCCTCGCCAAGTTTGACTTGCCTCACGTGAGGCAAATGCGCGCCCTGCCTCACCTGAGCACTCACATTTGCCTCGCCTAGTTTGGCAGTCGTGAGACAGAACGATGTCAAACGTGTCAAACTGATTGATCGGGTATACCTTTCCCTGTCTAGAGTGTCAGTTGCCCCGCCATTTGCCTCGCGCGGCATGCGACTGAGGCAAACGTCGTGCTTCGCGAGGCATGTGGGTGAGCAGCCTCGCGCGGCATGTGCATGTTGTAGACACGTCTAATTAATGATCTCTCACTACGTTAGGTACACAACCATTAGTGGAGAACTCAACTTGATCTTGTATAAACACTCTCCGGATGTACTATTTACGTCAATCACAATTGTAATACTATCGATGAGTACAAATGAGTACTACATATCTACCCACTGATATGATCACTTACGGATTTACTATATTATGGGCTGAGCGTTGTCCGATTTTTCTATGTACTACTTGTAACAACCGTTTACTGATCTAACGGTCTGTTAGCGTGTTGGTAAACTCGGGTCAGGCTGTGCAAACAACTTATTCATTTAAGTACTTCCTATGTCCAGGGATTTTTAAATAACATCTGTACCCCAATAAAATGTTTTGCAGTAATTAATTGGTGATTTAATTTCACGAAAACATGAAAAATCTTTACAAATCTGTTTGAATTTACGCACCAGTATTTATCAAAAGGCGAATTTTTGCCGCCAACGACGGTTACACCGCTTCACAGCGATAAATAGTAGGGTGACCATGTGTCCATGTGACATCGGACATAATCAGCCACTACCTACTGAGTAGTGTTCTTGATAAACATCAGTGCCCTTGACTTTGTCAGCTTGTAATTCTAAGCTGGCTGTCACGCAGCAGCCTCAAGTATGATTGTGCAGGTATTTGATGTAACAATATTACATCGTGATGGAGTGACATCAAATTATTGGCACTGAAGTAATCTATGGGTACTGTACAATGGGCAAGGGGCGATTCCAGTGTCACCCAGACCAGGGCAAATTACGAAAAGGCATTTCCGAAATTTTCCTCTGGCAGAAATCGAACCCGCAACTCGATGCAGTGAGCCGAGTGGCCTACGCTCGAACCACTGCGCCGAGCAGTCGTCATATTAATTTTTAATGTTAAATCCTACAATCCGTGTTTACATATGATTGCATGGACACCCTAAAAGCAAAACACAATCTTGGCAGGCTTTACATGGCTTACAAAACGGCTCATTCACTGAAACCCAACATCCTGTAATACTTGCTCGCTCACACGTCAATAAATTTGTAAGTGCGTGAAAGAGACAAGGAGCATAGAATATTTTCATTAGCCTTACAGCTTTGCAACGACATGTTACGACATCTTACGTCACGAAGTTTAATCAGCATTGCGCTGATTTTATTTGTATGCAAGATCTGATCATATTGAGTAGGAATCACATCAAATATACGAACACGTGATCAAAATGCATTAGCTACGTCCAGAAGTGTCACATGCCGCGCGAGGAAAATTTTCCTCGCGAAGTTTGACTTGCCTCACGTGAGGCAAATGCGCGCCCTGCCTCACCTGAGCACTCACATTTGCCTCGCCTAGTTTGGCAGTCGTGACACAGAACGATGACAAACGTGTCAAACTGATTGATCGGGTATACCTTTCCCTGTCTAGAGTGTCAGTTGCCTCGCCATTTGCCTCGCGCGGCATGCGACTGAGGCAAACGTCGTGCTTCGCGAGGCATGTGGGTGAGCAGCCTCCTGCGGCATGTGCATGTTGTAGACACGCCTATTTATGTATCTTTTGACAGTATTCGATTCTGATGCACAGTTTCATAGTATTAAGTCGTCACGCTATTTCAAATATATTTTTTGTTTTTTTTCTGTTTAATGTTCCACCCTGTTACATCACTAAATACGGATATTTATCAAAACATTTTCATTAAAATCATAAAACTTTAATAATAATAATAAATAATAATTTTGCCCTTTTAACGTCCCGCTCCTGGGCACGGGCCTCCCCTCAATGCGAGGGGGATTCAGGCCATAATCCACCACGCTGGCCCAATGCGGGTTGGTGGATTTCACATGTCTAAAGACATGCAGGTTTCCTCACGATGTTTTCCTTCACCGTAAGCAAGTGATAATCATATTAAAGTTATGATGCACACATGGATTTCGAAAAATCCAGAGGTGTGAGCCAGGGTTTGAACCCATGACCTTAAGCCCGCAAGACGCGTGCTTAACCAATCGGCTACCACTGCTGTTTTTAAAATCATAAAACTTTATGCCTTTTAAAATATTTCGTGTCGATACAATATTATTGGTTAATGAAACGTAAAGGATTAAACGTCGTGTTTTCCTTCCATTACCGGATTTAGAAAATCAATACGTATTCCCTTTTACAACTGGTAGGTAATGGATTAATTCAATAGTTCTGCTGTCAAGGTGCACTTAGTAAAACGACTTTCGGCAATGGCCAATATTTGGTAACAGTTGGAGGTTGGCTGTGATGTGAACATTGGTCTGGACTAAGCGTGTGAATAATGAAGCACGACGTTTGCCTCAGTCGCATGCCGCGCGAGGCAAATGGCGAGGCAACTAACACTCTAGACAGAGAAAGGTATAGCCGAGCAATCAGTTTGACACGTTTGACATCATTCTGTCTGGTGACTATGCCAAACTAGGCGAGGCAAATGACAGCGCTCAGGTGAGGAAGGACGCGCATTTGCCTCGCGCCAGGCAAGTCAAACTTCGTGAGGCAATTATTCTCGCGCGGCATGTGACACATCTGGACGTAGCTAATAAAAAATATACCTACTTACTTCCACACTCCGCTATACCCCGCCATCGCTTGTCAATTTTACATACAATTATTATAAGCTAAGTTTACGTGCCTTTTCTAATGAAATGTACAATGGTTTTAAAGAGTAATAGTTAAATGCGCGACGTAGGCGCCGGCGCCGTCCGTACCGCACTCGCATCCACTGTATGTTCGGTGTGTAGGTAATATGAGATACAGTGTGATTTTCTATCCACAAATACCGACCGGGGTAGTACCACCCTCTCACAGAAGATTTGCGTAAAGCAGCTATTACAGCTGCGTTTCGTTCGATGAGTGAGAGAGCCGTAAGCCCACCCCCCCTCCCCCTCCCTCCATCCCACTCCCCTTCAGGTCGGCAATGTGCGAGCAATGCCTTTGGTATTGTAAGCATCTATAGGCTACGGTAACTGCTTAACATCAGGCGGGCCGTATGCTTTTTTGCCACCGCAGTCCTATAAAAAAATAATATATACATAATATAGAAACGCAAGTGCAATTTCTAGGAGTCATGAAGTGTTCTATGGTACTGGCTATCTGCGGCCAGTATTGGCTCAATTTCAAACTAGGTGCGCAATTCAGTGGTCTTGAACTCCAAATCAGCTGGCCTACTCCGAAATACGAACCTAACGTTTCGGCTGACGGATTGTCGTGATTTGACATTTCTTCTTTCGTTTTTCTCTACGATTTGACATTGTTTTGATCGTATATCGAATCCGTACTTCGGACGATCCGTCAGCGACGTATTTAGGAGTAACCCCCCTGGCTCTTTTTTAAAATCATACGACCATAGTTGTCCAATCAGCAGTTTTAATAAACATGTTTAGAATCTATATTTACAGTTCGTTGACGGTGAGGAAACACATCGTGAGGAAACCGATCTATCCCTCGGGATTAGGTAATAGTCAGTTCCTGTATACACGGCGTCAAGGTTCACCACCTGTCACGTTGGGTTCTGACTATCCAGTGAAACGTGGGCTTTGAGTTGGTTAATACCTCCACAATGTGGTGGTGTATGGCCACTCAAGACTGACTAACCCCGAATGGGGATAAAAGTTGTGACGTTACATTAACATGTATAAAATAATAACAAATTCTTATGTCTGTAGTTTTTATTCGAGAGTATTTCTGGTCCTGACGTAATTTCAGAACGAGAATACTCTTGATTAAATTGTAACAAAAAGTGTTATCTTGTCTAATGAATATAGCGTGGCGTCTTTCATAATACGGAGTAATTAAATACTGAGTTATTTTATACAGCTAATTGGACTGGATTGTTGTTTTTATTTTGTAAAATTAACAAGAGATCTACTTAGATGTATGATAATTATAAGGTCTGCACTATGAAAACTTTGATCTTACCGACTTAGGGCTACCTATATCGTACGAGGACACCAGTGGTAGCGCAACCAGTCGCTCTACTAACAAAATGTATAGAGCTGTATGGAGGATATCGCGCCTGGTGTCCGCTTGGTAGCGCAACCAATTCGGTGTCGGCTATCGAATCACCCGCTAGTGGCGCAACTATGGTTGCCTCGTGCGCTATCGCACTTATATTCATACAATTTATGAAGCTTTTGAAATAAAAATTACATAATAATATTTAAGGGCGGAGTTCACCAACACACTAACGGACTGATAGAGCAGTAAACGGACTGTTATCAGTACATCAAACAATCGGTTACTGCTTTAACGATCCGTTAGTGTGTTGATGAACACGGCTTTTAAGTACTTAAAGTGTTTTTGTACTCGAGCGCAAATCAAATTTAAGAGCTGTAATAATATACCTAATATCATAGATTAATTTTAGTTTCCGCGGCGCTCCAACTAGATGGAGCATGCGCACTAATAAAATGCGGCAACGGATAATGCTCAAATTTTTGAGTACTTCAGTACATCTGTCAGCAACCATTGTATGAAAATGACAGGCCGCGTCGAAAATAAGTTGCCTCATTTCTGGAAATGTTTTTTCTTTCTAGTAAATCTATGCCTAATATAGATGACGACAAAGTCAAGTTGCCTTAGGTACGTCATACACGCAGTAGAGTTCTTATTAAATATTTTACCGAGTCATAACTAAAACAAATCTCTATAAAATAATCCCTTTTAAGACCTCATGAAGAGTTGATACTAAAGAAACATCTCCGTAAAAGTGTGGTCTCGACGCACTTTGTGAAGCAGCAAATCTTCCTAATGTTCCCTGATGTTACGTAAAAGCTAGCCTCTAGGAGGATAAGCCATCTCTTAGTTAGATAAATGGCGCTTATGGAGTAGTGAAGTGGCTGTAGGTATAACTAAAGTCTGATTTTTAATTAGACGAAGTGGGCTGACAGGTTCTTATGTGACTTTTCTATATAAATAGAACAAATAAGGTTCAAATTCATAGAGCAGTGACATTTTCAGCTGTCAGTTGGCTTCGTCTAATTAAAAATCAGACTATAAGTATAAAATTCAAGACACAAGTCTGATTCAATCTATCTAGGGCCCGTATTAATAAATGCATCTCAAATTGATCGATCTTAAGATGCAGTTTTGACGTTTAATGTATGGAACATCTGTCAAAAACAGCATCACAAGTTCGATCTCAATCTTGAGATCGATTTATTAATACGGGCGTTAGGCGAAGGCTAGACGTAAAGTATTTACTGTGGTCCGTCATTATTTTTCAAATACCTTGGTCCAAACAGATCGTGTAGGCTAGTGTACTGATGGATGACAGTATTTGCCTGGATTTTCAATTCCAGAATGACAGTTTGGCATTCCACGTCGCGAAAGCAATAGAGTGGACATGTCTTCTGAAATTGCGGATTAAACCAAGCGCTAAGGTTGGCTTGGTAATATCCATACCAAGCTTTCGTGTTTCATTTGACGTCTGGACTGTACGAACTACGTCACAATACTGACGGAATAAATACTGAACGTGTAGCCTGCGTCGATGGAATGACATCCATCATTATGTAACATACTGACGGACCACAGTATATACTTTACGTCTAGCCTTCGCCTTAGTCATTCCATGTTAATACACAATGTAATTATATTCAAGGCCTAATTATTGTCCATCTCACGAGTTTAGTGATGGTAGAGCTGAGCTGTAGTCAATTGTTTGCGGCTCATATACGGATGGGTAGTACCCTCTCACAGAAGATCGACGTAAAGTAGCTATTATAGCTGCGTTTCGTTCGAAGTGAAAGAGCTGTTGACCATCACCTCTATTCCCTCTCCTTTCAGTCGGCAACGTGCCAGCCATGCCTTTGGTATTGCAAGCATCAATAGTTACGGTAACTTCTGAATATAAGAGGGCCCGTAGGGTTCTTTGCCGCCTATGTTGCATAAAAGAGATATCTGTATAATGCAAGTTATGTAAACATTAAGAACAGGGGGCTTACCACAAGCTCTTATTGCGATTCAATTATAGGAACGTTTTAACGACATTTTAATCACGTTTCTTATTGTCATGACAATAAGGTACGTCATTGCACAAAAAGTCGCTGAAACGTTAATACGTTCCTGTAATTGAATCGCAATAAGAGCTTGTGGTAAGCCCCCAGATTTCAGTAAACAACGAAATAAAGTTAATGTAAAACGCTTGTAATCCTAATGTCAAATTTAAAGAGAATTTTAGACAGTTTACAACGGTTTTACAAAGCATTTCCAGGAACAAAAGTGATTTCTAATGCCTTTGATTTGATTTTGATTTATATGTAGGTAACATGTTTCTCTCTATTTAATATGTTTGTCGTGAAGGCATCGTTAATGCACAGATGTACATAACGTTTGGATCATTAGTGTAGAGACTATCAGCATTAATGTTTAATGGGTTTAGAACTTTGTAAGTGGTCGGTAATTGGTAATAATGTGTTGGTAATTTGTAGGTACTATTTTGGTAATTTTAGTTTATTTAACAGCAAAGCGTTAGTTGTAATACCGTGGGGAAAGTTTCTTTGCGCCTTATGTCCAACTGTAATTTTCTATCCATCTATTTGTCAGGTGGATGATGTCCACTGCTGGATATAAACCTCCCACGATAACTTCCACACATCCGTATAGTTATTATTAGCCCTTTATAAGTTCTTTAATATAATAATAATTAGCCCCTTTAACATCCCATTCCTGGGCAGGGGCCTGCCCTCAATGCGAGAGGGATTCAGGCCATAATACCCCACGTTAGCCCAATGCGGGGATTGCATGTGTCTTTCGAAAACGGGTTAGTTTTTTTTTTTTTTTTTGGAAGTCGATTGACGAAAGAGATATACGGAGCGAAAGTGAGTGGATGCGTCGGAAGAGGGCGCCCAAGGAGAACTTTTCACGACCAGATTAATGGTCTCTTCCAGAAAGGTCAAGTCCGTTGCACCCTCAACCGACGGCAGTGTATGAGAAGATGTATGAATGTGGATGAAGCAAAAGAGGTGTGTCAAAATCGTAGCATGTGGCAATCAATAGTCTCTGCCTACCCCCTTGGGATACAGGCGTGAGTATATGTATGTATGTATGTATGTTAGATTTTCTCAGAACTGCAGGTTTCTTCAAGACGTTTTTCCTTCCCCCTAAGCACACTTGCTAAGGGTGAAGGAATTCAATTTCATTTCAATATGATTTTCACCTATTGAAATAGATCTTAACTGCAAGTATTCGTTCCCGCGCTAGTAAACTAAGCTCTACATCGCACCTCGTCTTTATATCACTTAGACGTCAGCTTAGGACCGCCATTTACCGGCTTTTAGTTGCGGCAAATCTTAACTTCAACGCGGAGTTTTTTTTATTTTTACCCGACTACGGAGGCGTTATGATTTTGACCGGTATGTATGTATGTATGTATGTATGTATGTATGTATGTATGTATGTATGTATGTATGTGCATCTGTTCCCACCTAACTTCCAAACTACTTGTCGTAATTTGACAAATGAGGTATCGTCAGAAGCGGCTTAATGGCGCGCTGGTTATAGGCTATGTGACGTCACATAAAATTGCATATGGCGCCCTCTAGAAGAAATAATGTCATGAACTAAAAAAAAATCATTTTTTAATGAAACCGTGTGGGGTATCAAATGAAAGAGCTTGATGAGCACATTTCAAAAATATATATATTGTTACCTATAACTCCAAAATAATTAAATAAAAAGTAAGTTTAAAAACTAAAACCCGACTACGGAAAAAACGCGCTCTAAAAAGTATGAAACAAGAAAATATTCTCATCTAGAGGATAGCCGTGGTCCGTGTTCATGTGCCATTTGGCCCTAAAAGACCTACACGGACCACGGCTATCCTCTAGATGAGAATATTTTCTTGTTTCATACTTTTTAGAGCGCGTTTTTTCCGTAGTCGGGTTTTAGTTTTTAAACTTACTTTTTTAATATAAAAAAATATACACTAGACTCTTGACACAGATACATCAATCATCTATCATACAGGGATGTTTTATTAGGAAACTTCATCAAAAAAATATACATTTTGATAGTTATTCAAAACGTATTTTTTTTTTTAAATAAACGCTATCTGGCGATTCTGAAACGCGCCCTTAGTTAAAATGCAAATAGAATACTTCCCATAATTTCCGATGAAAAGTTACTTCTTAGTCTAGACTTTACAGAATACCGTGAAAGCCACTTACTGCGAAGCCTGTTAACTTGGACTTTTTCAACTGATGTTACTATCTTATTATAGTCTGTACCCCGAACTCCATTACCTATATTATAATTAAGTATTAGAGACGGGTCGTTTGGACCCTCAGTAACAGTGGGGTTAAAGTCTTTGATATTAGCCACTAGTGGGCGCCGGTGCTGCAGAAGTCTGCAATTCTGTACGCGGCAAATTAAGTTGGAGACCATTTTGCTTGTTCAGTGTTGGAAAGATGGAGGTCAATGTTTTCACTTCGAAATTCAATTAGGAATAGCGGGATCCAGTGCTTGGTCACATTCCGCGCGCGGCAGCCTCGGTCGCTTGCTCGGGCAAGCCAAAGGGCGAGCCATCTTATACTCTTAGGCAGAGAAGGGTATACCCAAGGTATTGTCTGTTAATAAGTTTAAAACTATAGTTAAAACTAGACTCTGTCAAAAGGCCTATTACAAAATCTCGGATAACTTGGAAGATAAATCAGCTTGGGACTGATCGCTCAAATACACTTCGTTATGACTAGTGCCATGTTAAAGTGTAGCGTGTCTTGCCTTGCTTATTTCGGAAGGCAGCACACTGGAGCTATTGTTTACCAAAATACATTGTATTAATATAAGTAAATGGCGATTTAAAAAAACAATGTAAAAAGACAAGCCCGCTGAGTTTCTTGCCGGATCTTCTCAGTCGAGGTCGCGTTTCCGATCCGGCGGCAGAAGTTAAGGAAAAAATATAAAATGACAATTTGTAAGTGCCCCCGTAGGCCTAAACAAAATAAATGATTTGAAATTTTGAATTTTATTACATTGTCGATCTGTCTCATGAATAGGCCAAACTAGGCGAGATAAATGTAAGCGCTCGGGTGAGGCATGGCGAGCATTTAGTTCGTGCGCGCTTTGTCAAACTAAGCGAGGCAAAGCTGCCTCGCGCGGCATGCGAGCCGTCTGGTCACAGAAAATTAGATATGAATTAGGAATACCTACTATATAGTATCCAAAAAGACGCAACACATTTTGCGTCGGTTTGGACACTTGATTTAACCAATTATGATTCTGCCATGATTTGCTAAAATTTTGTTATGAAGTGTCATAACAAAACTAAATAAGTATTATTTTTTTCTTCGGATACTGCGATGTAATTTACGCACATAAATAGTACTTGCTTAGCAGTATTAGAAGATTCATAAATAAATTATGGAGCTGCTATACAAGGTAAGATGTAACACGAGTGGAGTGGCGTTTCAAGTGGGACTGTGTAGTCAGTCATAGGGTTGCGATTAGTGTTGTGTAATACTTTGTAGCAGTATTTAAGTGCATAATCCACCAGACGGAGCTCCAGACGCACCGCAGGATATCATCCCTATCTTGTTGATATTCCTCATATTCGCACGCAGCGCTACAAATCATCCTTAATAATGCGCACAGCCAAGGAGTGGAACTCCCTGCCTGCGTCTGTATTTCCGAGTGCATACAACCCAAATCTCTTCAAAAGTAGGGTGAACAGGCAACTTCTGGGTGCGCTCGCTCCATCGTCGACCTCATCTTGATCCCCTGCGGCATGATTGAGGTCAAGAGCAAGCCCATTGTTAACAAAAAATAAAAATTTTCTAACAACTTTTATATTTTCCTTTTAATTAACTTCGTAGGAGTTCCAAGGCAATATAGATTTTCTTCTGTAATCGTGGTTAACCTCGGTGTCTTTGTTGAATACTATTGTCGATCCTGGATTACAGGTTTGGTAGTAGTGAGTGTGTGGCAGGCCTAGTCCCATAAAAATAATATAATAACTGTAATGTGGACGTTCCTTAGGGTTGTCTGTTACGCAATGTATACAATGTCCGGGACCCGGATAAACAAGCTTGATATTTAATGAGTGTTACAGTTGCCAACTTCCCTTGACTCGTTTCGTTGATTACAATTTTACTGCAGAGATGTGTGCGTCTTTTTGAATGTGTGATTATGTAATATAAAGCTTGAGTGTTATTTAAAAAATATTGTATAAATCTCTATCAAAATTCCAATAACGGATAAAGTTCCACTGAATTCCACAATTTAATTATATTTATATGATGTTGTCTTAGGGCCTCCGCAGACTAGCAACTTTTAGCATCGGCGATCGGCGATTTTGATGCTGAGTCTCGCTCGTTCCGGCTCGAAGAAACGCGACGCAGCATCGATACGTCACAAAATTGCCGGTCGCCGATGCTAAAAGTAGCTAGTCTGCGGAGGCCCTTAGTTTTAAATATTGCCCACGATTTCAAAGACACCCTTTATAAAGTGGCTGTTAACAAATTAAATAGATGCGCGATTACCATCACTAAACCAAGGAGTAAGTAAACTCTAGCATGGCCCCGCTTACAGTAAACTGTTCAGAGGTTTATACCCGGGTAACTGAAACCACAGCCATAAATTTAACGATATTTACGCTAGCGTACGTTGACGCTAACATATTACGCTACGGCGTAGCGGCTACGCTGTACCCGTAGATGCAGCGCAGTGGTTCACGCCGGAATTCCCGAATGGAATTTTCAATTTTTCCGTTGAGCGCTTATGTGTATCAGGTTGATCGTTAAATAAACATATTCAACCCTCTTTTGCTGCGTTATGGAAGTTAGAAAAAAATGTTACGAGGCTACGGTACTTGCAATTTTATAAACAAGATTGGATCCAACACAATATCCAGCAAGAAACTCAGTATTACAGTGTTTTAAGATCGGAAGGAGATGGCGGGATGAGTTCATGAACAGTTGGCCCACTATATTCACAAACAGGGAGAAATGTCAGAAGTACCTAAAGGGAGACCTTTGCCGAGCTGTGGGATGGTCGTAGTCTAAGTTTCTTATAAATATTATGAACAAAACAGTTCCAGAGTAATAGTAAGTAAGTGAGTAAGTCATTCATTTATTTGTGCAACATGGGTAAAAAAAAGTTGGTGTTACAAAGTGTTCTGGCTTGCCGCTCCTATATTCCTTCCTCTACCAATTCCATATCCAATTTCAAACTCATGGCGCCATTTTCTGGCCAATCATCGAAGAGATTACCTCCGCCGCGAAGAATCGACCAATAGCGACGAAGCAAGCTCTCGCAGCGCGCCAACAACTTGAAGACGGCTGTGTTTTTCGCGGTGTTCCAACTTTTTAATTCTAATAATTCTAAATAACAAGAAATTCACGGTTTTGGACTGTAATTGGGTCGACCCTTGGACAATATTTAAGCATATTTCGTGAATACGTGTGCGTGAGTGTGTGAGCTGTGAAAATACCATATAGTGTGGACAGTGCACCGCCGAAGAAGATCCTCCGTCGCTGCCCTGGTCGGCGTGTCTCGGCGTCACCTGCGCAGAGCCAGCATCCTCAAAACTACCTTGCCGTGAGTTTCTCAAACCTATTCATTCCAACCTTTCCCGGGTGAGCCAGACAAAACTTCCCACCCACGGGGATCAGGCTTCCACCTTCGATAAAGGACGCGGTTATCCGCCATTTTATAAGTGGTCCGTACGAGCGCGAATATCCTATGGAATTTTGGGTTCAATTTCATTAGAAAACTCCGAAACTATAGTTCATTCCTAACTAACAATCCTTTTCTTTCGTTTTATTGCGTTTTCAAACTAAATAACAAGTTTTCAAACCATAGTTACAAACATTGTGTATCACAAGAAAGTACCTAGATACCTACGTAGGTAGATGGATAATTTTATTCGATATTTAACCATAATTTGTTCAGGTTACCTCGCGACAGCTAGTTGGTAGGTACCTAACTACCATTGGATCGTAAAATTGTTCTAGTCCCTAGGTAGGTACATTCACTGATTTAAGACTGATACTTAGGTACCTAATAAGTAGGTATCTACTAGGTAGTAGTTATAGGTATTTATTATTTCAAGCGTTAGAAATACGTAGGTACCTACATACTTCATAACATCAACATTGCATCTCTTCGCATAGATAGCTACCTAGGTAGGTACCTATTGAACAAGCAAAATGACAGACGGAACAAGTTCGAAAACAATTGAAATTGAAAGACAACTCAAGTTGCTTACTACTCAACGCGAATACGCGTTTCGAGATATTCAAATTTTATATGACTTGTCTAAGCTTATTCCAACTGATAAGAGTGCAGCATCTCAATTTGAGGCACGTTTTAAGCGCATTGATTTATTACGTAAAGAATACTTGGAATATACGTCTCAAATAAACGATTTAAAATTAATATTAAAGCCAGATGCCGTTATTGACATGAACGCCGCGATTGCGTTTGACGACATGTACTACGCCGTCAGCGCCGTGAAGTCAGCTGCGGACGCGAGTCGCGCCGCCGCGCTCGGCTCCGGCCGGCCCGATTACGAGCCGGACCCGAGTACGTCATCCGGGCTTTCTTATCATAGCGCGAAACCGATCGCGCAAACGCGCTTACCTAAACTTGAGTTACCAAAGTTTGACGGAAATATTGAATATTGGCAAGCGTTCTTCGATACGTTTTCGTCACTTGTACATGATAATAATAATATAAGCTCGATTGAAAAATTCCACTATTTATTATCGTGTCTTTCGGGTTCAGCGTTATCGATAGCGAAGGGAGTGCCTGTTACGTCTGATAATTACCAAATCGTCTTTGATGCTCTCGTCGAGCGGTTCCAAAATAAACGTATTTTGGCTGCTACGTATTTAGATAAAATAAGTAATTGTTCGCCATTAAAGTCTGGTAACTTACAAGATTTACGTAATTTAACAAATGTGTTAAATGAAACTGTTAATGCCCTTAAGGCGATGAAAATTAAGAAGTTGGACGAGTTTGTCTTATTTTATTTAGCTGCGCGTATTTTAGACATTGACACTCGTAAACGATTCGAATTGCAAAATGGCGAACAAATACCTACCTTTTCTGATTTGTTGATCTTCCTACAGGGGTATGTCAAAGTGCTTGAGGTCAGTCAATCGGGTAACCTTTCCGGTTCTGGTTCTCAACCAAAACAGTTCAATAAAAATACTGAGCGTGCCACGGATACGCGGAACAGGAATAATAATTACAAATCTACATCATTGCCGTCCAACACTGCGCCTGCGGTGGATTCGAACGCGGCAAATAAAACAGCTGAGTGTCCGTGTTGCGGTGAAACTCATGCACTTTTTAAATGTTCTAAGTTTCAAGAACTTAATATTTCTGAAAAGTACCGATTTGTGTCCGACAAAAATGTTTGTGTTAACTGTTTACGCCAATATCATAACGTAAATAAATGCTTTTCAAAGGGCACGTGCTCGACCTGTGGTATGCGTCATCATAGTCTACTCCATGACAGTTCCACTGTCTCGGTTCCGTGTAACTCCATCGAGGTTACTGCTGAAGAGGTTGGGGCCGACGAGTTCCCCACCAGTGTGAGCTCCGCGACGACTACCGCTCACGTCGGTCATAGTCGCGCGCTTGTTTTGCTCGGCACGTGCGTAGTGCGCGTCCGCGGTTGCGGTTCCTCCGCTCAACCCGTCTTTGCCCGCGCGCTCATTGATAGTGGAGCTCAGGATTGTTTTATGACGTCATCGCTCGCTCAACGTTTAGGTGTACCTATACGCCGTTGTAATCTCGCTGTAGCAGGTCTGGGCAACTACGTCGTTCACCAAGTGAAGGGGGAGACTTCGTGCACTGTGTTCCCTTCGGACTCTGAAAATCCAAGCTTCGTTATTAATTCAATTGTTATGAATACAATAACAAATAAAATGCCAGTGGTCGAATTACCTTCCCATGTTCGTGCGAATTTCAAACATTTAATACTGGCGGACAAACAGTTTGACAAACCAACTGACATCGACTTGTTACTAGGCGCGGAACTGTTTCATCAAATATACGATGGGCCACGCTTAGAAATAGGCCCGGGCTTACCGGTCGCCTTACATAGTATCTTCGGGTGGGTGCTCACTGGCAAGGTGGATAGTGACTGTCACCCTCCGCGTTCGGTCTCTTCCCTCGTCGCTTCCACCCGCGCTCTAGACAACGTGGTCAAGCGTTTCTGGGAGGTCGAAGAGCCACCGAGTACAGTTGTGTCGAACCCCGAAGACGTCGAGTGCGAAAAGTTATACTCTACGCTAGTGTCCCGTAAACCTAACGGTCGTTACGTCGTTCCATTATTACTAAAGGATTCGTGCAACGATCTCGGTGACTCTTACGTCATGGCAAAATCACGCTTATTCAAACTCGAAAAACGACTTGAGCGTAATAGTAACTTAAAAGGTGATTATTGCGATTTTATGAACGAGTACTCGAGGCTCGGTCATATGCAACCTGTAACTCTGGGTTCCGGCAGATTTATTATACCACATCATTGTGTACTCCGCCCTGAGAGTACTACCACAAAACTTCGTGTTGTTTTTGACGCAAGTGCAAACACAACCAACGGAAAGTCGTTGAATGACTGTGTGTATACTGGCCCTAAGCTGCAGAACGACATTGTCGATGTTCTTACGAAGTTTCGTCTCCACGCAGTTGTGTTTACTTCGGATATTTCAAAAATGTATCGTAACATAGATTTACGTCCGACAGATAGAGTGTGGCAGCACGTGCTGTGGAGAGATTCGCCCTCTGATCCCTTGTGCGAATACGAACTAAATACCGTAACGTATGGCGTGACCAGTTCACCTTATTTGGCCATTCGTACTCTGCACCAACTTGCGGTCGATCATGGCTCTCAGTATCCTCAAGCGGCGAAGATCATACGTCATGATACATTCATGGATGACGTGGTGGCTGGAGCGCCCTCTATCGGCCAAGCACTGAAACTTAAAAATGAGCTTATTCAGCTACTGAGTTGTGCCCAATTCGAGCTCCGTAAATGGAGTAGCAATGCTCCCGAGTTCATTGCGGCTTTACCTTCTGAACATTGTCAGGTACCGAAAGCCTTCTGTGATGAAAATCACCAACACATTCTCAAAATTCTCGGTGTTCAGTGGGACCCCATCGATGACTTCTTTACGTACTCGATATCGGAGCTGAATTCAAGTTTAACCAAGCGTGCCATTTTATCAAATGTCGCCCGCATCTATGATCCGGTTGGATGGCTCGCCCCCGTTGTTCTGGTTGCCAAATTGTTGCTGCAAGAAATGTGGCGCCTTCAGCTCAGCTGGGACGAGTCTGTCCCGTCGGAGATTGCTCTTCAGTGGCAAAACTTTGCTTCTGAAATGGAGCACGTTAAAAACATTAAACTATCACGTAGACTCACATCAGATGATAGTAATACTTACCAATTGATTGGATTCTGTGATGGGTCCTCGAAGGCCTATGGATGCTGCGTGTATCTGAGAAGGGTCGGTGCTCATCATTGTGACGCGCATTTGTTGATCGCAAAATCCAAAGTGGCTCCCATAAAGCCGCTCACTGTGAACCGCCTCGAGCTATGCGGTGCTGTCCTGCTTGGGCGCGTTATTAAACACATGTACAACTTGCTTCAAGATAAAATTCCTCTTAGTAAAGTTATCGCTTTCACAGATAGTAGCACCGTACTATCATGGCTACACACTGAACCTCACAAACTTAAGACTTTTGTTTCTCATCGAGTCGTAAAAATCCTTGATGACGTAGCAGTGGAGAACTGGCAACACGTCTCGACGCATGACAACCCTGCTGATCATTGCAGTCGAGGGCTCAGCTGTTCACAGCTGTCGGCTTGCTCGCAATGGTGGTCAGGTCCAACTTGGCTCTCGAACGATTCCTCCAGTTGGCCAGTGAAGTGCGATTGGGAATCACCCGAATCTGTACCTGAGTTGCGTACCGCCGCTCATGTATCTCAAGCAGATCCTAGCTCTCCAGAGCCTGATCTCATTAGTCTATTTTTAGAGCGGTACTCTACGCTACCGCGCGTTCAACGTGTGCTAGCTTGGTGTTTGCGTGCTTTGGCAGCTTTCAAGCGAAACTACGGTAATAGGAGTACTTTAAGTTCCCCAGATCTGGAGCAGTCAATGATGTGTATGGTTCAACACGAACAACGACTTTATCTGACGGCCGAAGTCAAAGCCTCTAAAGCCGTTAAAAGGCTGCATCCGTTTGTTGACAACGCGGGTCTTTTGCGAGTGGGGGGACGTCTTACACATTCTGATTTACCTGTTGCCGTAAAACATCCTTTACTATTGCCAAAATCTTCACGATTATCACTGTTGATCATAGATCATTATCACAAAACTTACCTCCATTGCGGTCCTCGTACTCTGCAATCTCTCATTCAACGTAAATTTTGGATACTTGGTATCCGTAACTTAATTCGATCCCGGTTATCTAAGTGTGTCACCTGCTTTAAGGTCAAACCTGTCGCTTGTCAACCTTTGATGGGAGATCTTCCATCATCGAGAGTAAAACCAACACGGTGTTTCCAAAAGGTAGGGATAGACTTCGCCGGTCCCTTCACTGTGAAGGAGAGTCGTAGACGAAATGCTCGTACTTATAAGGTCTACGTGTGTGTTTTCGTTTGCCTCGCTGTAAAGGCTATCCACCTTGAAGCGGTAACTGAGTTATCGACTCCGGCTTTCTTAGCTGCGTTAGATCGATTCGTATCGCGCCGTGGGCTCTGCACATTCATAGTGACCGACTGTGGCACTAACTTCATAGGTGCAAAGCGCTATATAAACGAGCTACAACAACTCGTTCATCAAAACCACGATTCGCTTGAGTCTAACCTCGCGAAACAAAATATTGAATGGAGACTGAACCCTCCTACCGGTAGTAACTTCGGTGGAATTTTCGAAAGTGGTGTCAAATCCATGAAATTTCACTTAAAGCGTGTGGTAGGTTCACAGGTGTTGACACTCGAAGAACTGATGACTGTACTTACCAAGGTCGAAGCAGTCCTAAATTCACGGCCACTGTGCTGTCTATCCTCTGATCCGGAAGAAGTCGACGTTCTAACTCCCGGACATTTTCTGACTAACGGTCCCTTGGTATCGTTACCTGAGCCAGCTGGCCTACTCCGAAATACGAACCTAACGTTTCGGCTGACGGATTGTCGTGATTTGACATTTCTTCTTTCGTTTTTCTCTACGATTTGACATTGTTTTGATCGTATATCGAATCCGTACTTCGGACGATCCGTCAGCGACGTATTTAGGAGTAACCCCCCTGAACTCGCTGATGAATATGTTCCACCTCTTGCGCGCTGGCAAATGCTCCAAAAAATTACCCAGTCCTTCTGGCGTATTTGGCAAAAGGATTATCTCCATACCTTGCAACAACGCGCAAAATGGTTCCAGGAACGTGCCAATATTCAAACCGGAGACATTGTTCTAATTGTTGAAAACAACCTACCACCTCTAGAGTGGCGTTCTGGCAGGGTACTCAACTTGCATCCCGGAAATGACGGCGTAGTGCGTGTCGTCACCTTACGCACTGCCAATGGACTCCTTCGGAGACCTGTCAATAAACTTTGCCCTTTACCTATCAGTCAATAAATAACAAAAAAAACAAAAAAAACACTACTTATACAACCAAACCTTACATTATAATTTTAGTATCTAAGTAATAAAACCGTAAAAGTAGAGCAGTAATTTGATTTATCTTTCAATTAAATTCATTTTGGATAGTTATCTATATATCTCATTTCCTATCTAATTAGGCGAATCATCTCATATAATGATAGGATACTTTTCTGATAGGTAGAATTTCATCATTTCATTAGGCAGTTCCTTATCTGAAATCTGGAACGATTTCAAGTGGGGGGAAATGTTCTGGCTTGCCGCTCCTATATTCCTTCCTCTACCAATTCCATATCCAATTTCAAACTCATGGCGCCATTTTCTGGCCAATCATCGAAGAGATTACCTCCGCCGCGAAGAATCGACCAATAGCGACGAAGCAAGCTCTCGCAGCGCGCCAACAACTTGAAGACGGCTGTGTTTTTCGCGGTGTTCCAACTTTTTAATTCTAATAATTCTAAATAACAAGAAATTCACGGTTTTGGACTGTAATTGGGTCGACCCTTGGACAATATTTAAGCATATTTCGTGAATACGTGTGCGTGAGTGTGTGAGCTGTGAAAATACCATATAGTGTGGACAGTGCACCGCCGAAGAAGATCCTCCGTCGCTGCCCTGGTCGGCGTGTCTCGGCGTCACCTGCGCAGAGCCAGCATCCTCAAAACTACCTTGTGTAACGTTCTCTTTGTGGTGGTAGCTTACCCGGCCATCCACTCCAAAAAGGCGTTACAAAGTTATTTGTTGTACATACATCCACGGGTTGTCCGGGGATATATATACAACAAAAACAATAATAAACCAGCTGTATCCTACCTACAGGACATAGCTATGAGGTCTTTGGTTGTGAAATAAAATACAAAATTACAATTGAAGAGGGTCATGAGTTTATTTAACACATAATAAACATAAGCTCAGTCGAAGGGGTCGTTACATGGATTCATATGTGTGAGGTTGTCATAGCCATAAAAATTACAATTATAAGTGTCACTTAGGTTACTTACGTGACCCTAAACATGAGGAGTTGTCATGTTAAACTAAATTTATAAGTTATACCACCAAAAGTAAAAATATTAAGTTTTTAACGGACTCAGCGCATAATAATGAAAAGTGGAGTTGGTACCTGGCTGGTTACACCTTACATTAAGTGTTGGAGTATCACTAATGGGCCATCATTATGTTGTCAACACCATTCAGTAGAAAAGTGGACCTCGGCATCCATCCCGAAGAAAGTTCCTCATGAGATGGTCTCAATGAGAGTCAAATTTGCATCACATTCCACATTGTGGAGAAAACTAACACAAAATAAGTGGATATTTAAATCTTGCATGAAACAGCTTTTAAATAAAACTTTTAATCACAGTTTTTAAATAAAACTTTTAATCACAGTTTTTAAATAAAACTTTTAATCCCATCGCTGAAACAATAGAAAAATAATCTTTGTTAATAAATACCAATGGTAGGTAGGTATAGGAGAAAATGGTTACATCCATTTTTGGAATTATGGTGTACTTACCATGGAGCTGTGGCTTGTGGACATCACAAACTCCTGCGCCCTCCCGCGACCAAAATTGTAGGTATTTACCTACTGTCTGAAATAGAGGAAACATCCAAATCATGATAATGCGTCCCGCGATGACAAGCAACGAAATATCATTTCTCAACCAAATTTCACCTACATACTTACTTGAACATGTTGGTTGTGGTCCTCTGATTTGATTAGGTTTTAAGCCATCAGGGCTAAATTAACAGACACAATTAATAATCAGAGCAATATTTGCCTGGCACACCGGCCGGCACAAACGTCAAATAGACCGTTCTTGTTGCCAGCGTCAGCCTCCTTCATAACTACCAATCCCCGTTCAAAGCTACTACTAAAGAAATAAGAAAACTGCAACTTGACTAGAAACCAACGACTTGGAGATCTATAAATTGATAAAGTAATTAATAATAACTATAAGAGTCATTATTAAGTAGTTTTACCCAACGATGAACAAAAATACATTAACCCGTACAAATTTCTACCCCAAAATTATCTACTAAACCTACCATAATATTGTCGTACTGGTAACCTCGACCTAAAAGAATTTGCTATGATTGGTAGAATGATAGGGATTGATTGAAATGCAGCAAGCTTGTGATTGGTCGAAAATTATGATAAATAATCACTATTCCTGAAAAATCTACTGAAAGAAACACCTATATGAAAGTTGCATACAGTTTTCATAAGGTTTTATCAACTTATAATCCAAAACCTCAATAAAACCAAACGTATTTGCAAAGATAATTTGATAATATAAACACGTTTTTGTTGAAAGTTGCTACTTTTCGCCACCAGAGGCGTACTAGTAGCCAAAAACAGAGCGAGATAGAAATAATTCCATTTCGCGCGAATTTCATAATTCTACCAAAATCCACAACGTTACACTTGCCGTGAGTTTCTCAAACCTATTCATTCCAACCTTTCCCGGGTGAGCCAGACAAAACTTCCCACCCACGGGGATCAGGCTTCCACCTTCGATAAAGGACGCGGTTATCCGCCACAAAGATTAAATTACATGTTGCACTATGTTTTGCCGTTTGGCGTACAAATATGGTATTTAATTAATTATAATGTAGGAAGGTACGTAACCATAATAGCAATTAATATCTTGAGGGTGTCATCCATTGTTGCAACCGAAGAGCTCTTACCCTGTAATTTATTCCTGCTATCTAGGGCTGTAACTATGAGTTATGTATGAAGCATGATCGTAGTATAGTGTGAAGTAAACAGTATAATTATTCCGAGCGCGATTACAAAGTGACGTGATGAACACGTGTTTGTGTTTATGACCGCCGCCTTCCGTCCGACGGTCTTGAAGATGAATGACTGACACTCTGATACCTTGGGACCTACACTTTTACAAACGAAAACGAAATTTCGGACGAAATTTCGCGTATTTCCTACTACGTTTCTCATTCATTCCGACATTTCTTACGAAGGAAAATTGTTTGACGTTTAGATTCGACGACGACGAAGACGTTAAACAGTTTTCGTTCGTAAGAAATGTCGGAATGAATGAGAAACGTAGTAGGAAATACGGGAAATTTCGTCCAAAATAGTAGGCCGCTTAAAGAGTAGGCCCTCTGATCATGTCGTTCTGTGACTGGTTTGAGAATGCTAGTTTCCTAACACAGAGTACTTTGTGTTTTCTTACACATAAGGAAGTTGGAGCATGAACTAACTTATTTGTTTTTCATAATTGAGTGGATTTATTATACGGTGTATGAAAAAAATTTTTACATCAACACCCAATCTTGGAAAAATTGTGACAGGGACCTTTCTTGCTGACAGGGAGGGAATCTTCGAAGGATGCCCAGACCTCTTGTGGGAGAGGCCGATTCTGACCCAGTAAAACCTCCCCGGTGGTCGCCTTCAGCACTTCGGAGGGGCTCCAGGATCTATAAATAGAACGCACTGGTATGTAATAGAGACCTAGTAAAAGTTAATTAACTTGTTTTTTGTAAGCAAATGCTTGTTTGTTGGACGTGAACAGAATGCATTTACTAATTAATCATCATTACATGGACCTCCGTCCATGTAATGATGATTAATTAGTAAATGCATTCTGTTTACAACATTTTTACTGTGTCAAACGATGATTAAATAGAGACTTCTCTAATAAATTTACGTATCACTCGCGGCTTTATAACTATACAGGGTGTCCCAAAACTTTGCCACATGGAGGGGGAGTACCTTAAATATTGTAGATAGAGAATTTTACTGAATGAAGACTTCATTTTTATTTTAAAAACAATACGAACTGCATTCAAAGATTTTTGAAAACTCGCTTGCCACACTCGGGAATCGAACCGGCTAAAATCCGAAAAAATAACACCCTGTTCTTTTATGGCATCAATCGATAGGATCAATGATAAGAACCAAATCTCTCTAACAAACATGGTAAATTAAATGAAAGGAAAACCATGAAATCTAAACTTATAAATTCATGAATTCAAAGATAAAGTATATCCACAAAAAATGGAGCTAATTTCGAGCAACAAATTAGTTAGTTTACCATTTTTTAATCGTTCAATTAAAATAAGTGAAGATTTTATGGATTGCTTTCATTTTGAAAACTCGCTTGCCACACTCGGGAATCGAACCGGCTAAAATCCGAATAATAACATCCTGTACTTTTATAGCATCAATCGATAGGGTCAATCATAAGGATAAAATCTCTTTAAGAAACATAGTAAATTAAATGAAAGGAAACCCATAAAATCGTTACTTATTTTAATTTTCACTTATTTTAATACTTATAAGTTAAGATATCACGGTTTCCCTTTCATTTAATTTCCCATGTTTGTTAGAGTGATTTGATCCTTGTGATTGATCCTATCGATTGATGCCATAAAAGTACAGGGTGTTATTTTTTCGGATTTTAGCCGGTTCGATTCCCGAGTGTGGCAAGCGAGTTTTCAAAAATCTTTGAATGCAGTTCGTATTGTTTTTAAAATAAAAATGAAGTCTTCATTCAGTAAAATTCTCTATCTACAATATTTAAGGTACTTCCCCTCCAAGTGGCAAAGTTTTGGGACACCCTGTATAGCCGCAAGTGATACGTAAATTAAAACAAAAAACAAAACAGAATTTAACTAAATTCTGTTTTTTTTTTTGTTTTTTTTTATAGGATTTCGGTGGCAATAAAGCGAACGGCCCGCCTGATCTTAAGCAGGTGATGATGGTGGTGGTGATGTTAATGTCAGTAGCTCTTCCATAGGCTTACACGTTCTCTAGGAGACGGTAATTCCATCATTACTCTTGGAGCCTCTCTTCAGCGAACGTATCAACTAGTAGATAGAGTTTCAGGAAGCATAATAAAAAAGTATCCGAAGTACTTACGCAAGTGTACTTACGCAAACAGGTTACATAAATACCTGTCATAATTTTCAATATTATTATCCGACTGAAATAAAATACTGTGCCTAATGCCGTGTGCAAAAATAAAATACTGTGCCTAATTGCAGCAAGTTCGGCAAGTCGCAGAACTTGCTGCAAGTTCCACATGTACACGGTTGTGTAAAATTGCAGTCAGTGGAAACACGTCGTCAAGTAACTTCTGCAAGAAATTGCGGAAGTTACTTGCCAGTGGACACATGGCATAACAGATAGTAACTTAAATATTTGTACGGGTCAGTCTATCTTTTTCCATAGCAGTAAGCAAGTTGGGTATGAGTTCATTATTACTTTGAAGGACAATTGAAGTGATGAAAAATGACTAACTTACTTCAATAGATGTGTCCATATGGCGCGCATGCCTCACCCGAGCACTCATATTATGACATTACGTCTATGCGTTCCGACATCAAAAGTGAGTGCTCGCGCGAGGCATGCGCCTGAAAAAGACGCCGCCAATTGTTATGACTATAATTTCGATAGAAATTAAGTAATAAAGTGCTGAACGAATTAGACATGCGAAGAGAGAGTTGAACCGGATGGTGGCGCGTTTGATTCTCGTAGAGGTTACTTTCGGAAATAGCCTTGGCGGAATATTGTATGTCTACATGTTACTGGGATCGTCCTCAGTATAATTTATAATATAATAATAATTTAGCCCTTTTAACGTCCCACTACTGGGCACGGGCCTCCCCTCAATGCGAGGGGGATTTAGGCCATAATCCACCACGCTGGCCCAGTGCGGGTTGGTGGATTTCACATGTCTAAAGACATGCAGGTTTCCTCACGATGTTTTCCTTCACCGTACATGGGTACAGTATAATTTACGGTACCCATAATACAAACGTTTCTTAATTTGGGACTTCATATTTGGCGCGTAAGATGGCGATTTAAAAAAATATGACAGGTATGTATAGAAATTTAGTTTTTTTATAGATCATTGAATATTTACACATTTTTACTACGTACTTATATATTTTATAAATGTTTTAATGGTTAGTTAACCTTACTGAACTTCGAACTATAAGTTCTTAATTAATTAAACTTAATTAACGGGCCTTTGATGTTCTAAATATTTTTAACTAAGCATTTTATTTTAAATCTTTAGATTTTTTTTGAGCAACTTGTTATAAGTATCAAAGTAATAACGCAAATTCGCATTGAGTATTGTAAAAATATTTTCTATTAGTAAAAATTCAAGATGATTAAAATGTAACATCTCATGTAAAGTCTTGAATCTTGCATATAGCTTCCATGGTTTACTACTATTATTGAAAATAACCATTTCTCTCATAGACAATTGGTTTTTTTTCTCAAGTAGAATCTCAGTCACAAAATCACAGTAAATTCAAGTCCCTACTAAAGTGTCTGAAACAAGTCTTATGCGGCCAGCTTGCTGGGTACTTTTGGCATCGACGACGACGTGGAGTCCCTTTTGTATATATAATTTTGTATTATTATTATTATTATTTATTATTTTCTTTATTTAGGTTAGTGTGTAAATATTTATAATTCTATGTTAAAGCTTTTTGAAGTAGTTTTTTTATAATTTCATTTCACAATTTTTTATATTAGAACCTACTTATAAGTAGATATACAGATTACACCAGTGTAAGAATCATAAGAATCGGTCGTAGTATCTAAGAAAATGGCAATTTACCATACATTTTTGAAGTCGGCTAAAAATATAAAAACGCTATAAAAATCTCGCTAACGTCTGTGCAGTCTTTTGTGCGGTCATAAAATGAGCGGCCCGCAACCTTGACCGCGAAGCTTTTTATATATTTTTAATTAAACATGTGGTATGATTAACATTGTGAATGGATAAATCTAAACGCAGGTATAAAGTAGCATAATCTATTTTTTCAGAAGTGAGACTACCTCTACTGGGTGTTACAAGGAAAAAATGTTATGTGATTTTTCTGTTTTATGAAACTGGTTTGTGCTGCGGTAATAGATTTTATTATAAAAGATAAAATGCCTGCCTGCTATACAGGCGGTTTCAGAAGTCCAAAATAATAAATTTTAAGTACAAGATGCTTATTGTAGACAAATAGTGTGTGACTATTTTAGTTACAGGCCTTCAATATATTCATATTGAACAATTTTTGTGTTGCGGTCTTAGAAAACATCATCAATTTGGCATAGGACTCGAAATAGTAGTTTTTAAAGTGCGGATGTGATCTATATTTTTTCTTGATAGTATTATTCTTACGTATTAATTTCTTACTTTTGGAGAATCCTGCATAGCAAGCATCTTATCTTTTATAAATCTCAAATCAAATCTCAAATCTTATATAAAATCTCTTGTAAAAGCTACTCCTATAAAATATACCTAAATAATTTCATATAACAGGAAAAATCACATAACATTATTTCCTTACCCTATAACCAATCCCATGAAATTCCCAAAGGAACAATAGCTATTATCCTTAAAATAAGTATGTGATTGGGACTCGGTAAGCGGAAAGAATCATTGGGGTCAGTAGTTTTGCGCCGTTACCAGAGTACCCTGGTAACGGCCTTCCAATATCACGGCAAGAAAATAACCTTATATACTTCCTCAACATTCATAAAACCATCAACATTTTACGTAAAATCATGTTATGGGAAATATTATGGCAAGAAAAACACATCGTTGAAGTTTATCGAGTTCCTTTCAGCCGCCATGGCAAATGAGTTTTGTAACCAGGGGGCTTACCACCACCTCTTATAGCAGTTTTGTTTTAACGTTTCAGCGACTTGTTGTGCAATGACGTTTCTTATTGTCATGACAATATGGTACGTCATTACACAAAAAGTCGCTGAAACGTTAAAACGTTCCTGTAATTGAATCGCAATAAGAGTTCGTGGTAAGCCCCCAGTTGCGATGGTAGGTTTTCCTTAATATTCAATTAGGTTGCAAACAAAGAATCTCGCTAACCCGAGGCGATAGTGTCATAGTAGAATTACCTATAACTCAAAAATATTTAAATAAAAAGTAAGTTTAAAAACTAAAACCCGACTACTGAAAAATCGCGCTCTAAAAAGTATGAAACAAGAAAATATTCTCATCTAGAGGATAGCCGTGGTCCGTGTAGGTTCTTTAGGGCCAAATGGCATATGAACACGGACCACGGCTATCCTCTAGATGAGAATATTTTCTTGTTTCATACTTTTTAGAGCGCGATTTTTCAGTAGTCGGGTTTTAGTTTTTAAACTTACTTTTTATTTAAATATTTTTGAGTTATAGGTAACAATATATATATTTTTTAAATGTGCTCATCAAGCTCTTTCATTTGGTACCCCACGCGGTTTTATTAAAAAATGTTTTTTTTTTAGTTCATGATATTATGTCCTCTAGAGGGCGCCATATGCAATTTTATGTGACGTCACATAGCCTATAACCAGCGCGCCATTAAGCCGCTTCTAACGATACCTCATTTGTCAAATTACGACAAGTAGTTTGGAAGTTAGGTGGGAACAGATGCACATACATACATACATACATACATACATACATACATACCGGTCAAAATCATAACCCTCCGCCGTAGTCGGGTAAAAATGGGTAGTAAGTTATCTTCATAGAAACGCACCGCGCGCGGCTTGTATGTGTGCGCCATGCGTATCTATGCGTCGCGCACGCACACTCAAACCAAAACTAAACCCGCTTATCAGTGCGAAACAATGCATGTGATGTTTGAGTGTGCGTGCGCGACCCATAGATACGCATGGCGCATACATATAAGCCGCGCGCGGTGCGTTTCTATGAAGATAACCTACTATCCATCTTTCTACTATGATAGTGTTCATAACTACGTTATGTTTATATTTTCATAAAGTGTTTACGTTATTATGGAAATGCAAGTTATAATACAATAATTAATTTATACATAGATAGATAGATTAATGATTGGGCGCGCACGAGAAACTTTCATAAATCTGTGCGCAATCCTTGAAACTCTCTACCTATGTCGGAAGTTTAATAGAATGAAGTTCTTATACGTACTCAATAATTCTATCATCCTCGCAGCATCTCCATTTGCTGGAAAATGAATAAAAGCCATCTAGTGACTGTAAAATGATTGGCAAACGTGACATGCCTACGCTTTTTATTATTATTTTGCTATTTCTAGCTCTGAGGACTTGGAAACGTGATCTAAATGCAATTTTCCAGCTATTTTTAGCATCGGGTACGAACGTCATGGTACGCGATTGTCTCATAACTATTTTCAGTGCTTCAAGCTTTTAGGCTATATAAAATAGAATGAAATTGAGCATAATTTGTTACATTAATGATTTTATTTACGCCCGTAAAGCGCGCGCGCGAATCAATCATGAATCTATGCATAATTTATGATGTCTAAGGTTTGGTGGCAAAGACAGCATTTAAATAATTTTACATTTTATATAGAGTTCGCCGTAACAGACGATTCAAGCACATTCGTTTCCTGCACGTAAAAGCTGTTTAACAGTTTTGACTCTTTATTTTTTGTGCAGAACAATAAGCATTTCATAAAAACAGAAAATGGTAAATAACCCAAATAAAAGAGATAATATCCCAAGAACACTCTCTATCTTTTTAATGTACCTACATAATTTAGTATGTATTGTAACTCCAGTTTTGAACGGAAATGCTACTGAACTTATCCGTACTTAAGTAGGTACAATCAAGCTGTCGAGACGTTGAATTAGATAAAATAAATAATTTCCTACTGTGCCGCCAAAGTTAAAAATCCCTGCTTATCAAGCATAGTAACATAAAATCTGGAGAAAATCAATGTCTAGGGCGTACGAAATTTGTTCCTTATCGTGTTTGAGGCCATTTATGGAACCACAGAGGAAAAAGGAAATGCTCCATATCGTGTTTGAGGACATTTATGGAACCACAGAGGAAAAAGGAAATGCTCCAATATTTCGAAGGTTCTTGATTGATACAACAGTTATTATAGGCAGTCATAAGCACACAATAATCTGAAAATAATGATCTCATCCCGGCAGTCCCATTAGTTGAGTCTCGGAGGGCAAATGCCAATCGCTCCGTGTAAATATCGGTAATTGGTCGAATTAGGGTAGACTAGAAGGCGACCCCAATACAAAAAAGAAACAACTACTAAACTAACTTTTTATTTAATTATTTTGGAGTTATAGGTAACAATATAATATATACACTTCTTAACAAAAAAATCTAAACACCTCTGAAGTTAGGTTTTGAATGAGTTTTATGTTTTTTTCTACATTAAACAAACAATAATAATAATGCCAGTTAATTGCGGATATTATAAGGTATCGTTTAACGAATATTAATGTTTCAAATTAAAATTAAATTTCTTTAGCTATCGTGTTTCGTTCAACAGGTATGTTTTTACCTTTTACAAAAAAATTGTAAAATGTTAGAAATATTGATTTCTAACATTTAACAGCGTAAAACAAAAAAATATATAAAAAGTTAATTCAGTATCTCCTATTTCCTCCCCGGGCTCTAATGACTGCTTCCACGCGGAAATTCCGAACGGAGAAATTCCGACGGTAAAAACATACCTGTTGAACAAAACACGATAGCTAAAGAAATTTAATTTTAATTGAAACATTAATAATCGTTAAACGATACCTTATAATATCCGCAATTAACTGGCATTATTATTATTTTTTGTTTAATGTAAAAAAAAACATAAAACTCATTCAAAACCTAACTTCAGAGGTGTTTCGATTTTTTTGATGAGAAGTGTATTTTTGAAATGTGCTCATGTGCTCAATGTCACATAGCCTATAACCAGCGGGACACTAAGCCGCTTCTAACGATACCTCATTTGTCAAATTACGACAAGTAGTTTGGAAGTTAGGCGGGAACAGATGCACATACATACATACATACCGGTCAAAATCATAATCCTCCGCCGTAGTCGGGTAAAAAGGTCTAGAAAGAACAAAATGTGACAGAAGAATAAGCTATTACTTTCGGTCAGATTCTTTATTCAAGTAACAGGTTCAAGTTTGTTTTCCGATTTTCACTGATTACTTTAGTTTTACATGAAGAAACAGGCCGTTAGATTGTGATAGAAAAGCGAATGTGTAATATTTGACCTCAAAGTAGATCATGATCAATTTCATTATACTGAATGAGAACGTCTCTAATGAAAACTGAAAGACATCGCCACAACAAATCGACATTCAATGTTCATTTCGTTTCAAAATCAATATTGAGTACCGTACACAAGTAAATAGATGTGTCCATATGGCGCGCATGCCTCACCCGAGCACTCATATTATGACATTACGTCTGTACGTTCCGACGTCAAAAGTGAGTGCTCGCGCGAGGCATGCGCCTGATGAAGACGCCGCCAATGGTTCAAATGAGATGTCAACACAAATACAGAACAAATTTATTACGGAACGCGAAACGTATTACGCTTTACAGTTCAGTGAATTATATACCGTCCATTGACTTGTAATATCCACATCAACCCGTACTCGGATGAATGGCTGCCAAATATTACAGGGTTGAAAGACTCAAGGATGTACTAAATGCTGAGAAATGAATGAATATTAGGAATATCCAGGAAAAACTAGTCAATCCTCAGACAGATATAAATAAAGACGCGTCATCAAGTTCTTTGGGCACGCAGTCAGGTGAGACCCAGATAGTATAGAGAGGCTGATTATCACTGGCTGTGTCGAAGAAAAGAGCAGGCAATGGATGCTCACCGACGCGATGGACACACACCACTCAAGAGGTAACAGGGGCCACCTTGCAAATAACCATACCATGGACCAATTACTAAGGGGACTGGCCCTAAGCAACTCGGCCGAGTGGTCGGCCTAGTACTAAACTCGACATAAAACGAAGCGAGTAGTTCAACTATTTACCGGTAGATAGAACAATGAAAATGAAAAAACAATGACCACGTTTTTTTCATACATATATCTAATAAGGGCACCTCTTTCTTTAGTCTTTACTCTGTGGACCATACGCATAACGCGAGATAGAGATATCTGAAAAGAGTTGCACTAGGTACGCATCAATATCAGGGCTGTCAGTCATGCGAATACGATGATGCAGACGAAGAAAACAGGAGTTATTCACTTCAGTTGCACCGTCTTTGTTAGTGCAAAAAGTGTCATTATTCTAGTGCGCTCAAACGGTGCAAACGAAACACTTCAGTCAGTTAATTGTATTTTTTTTGCTCTACGTGTGGAATGTTTACCTCTAGTTACACAACAAATCCTAAACTTCTTTGGCCACTAGCAAAAAAGACTATGGTCTTGTTCAAGGTTGAAAAGAGGGCAAGCGGTCACGCGGTCCTAGAAGATGAGTTGATCTCATTAAAACTGTCACGAAGCGTCCCATAGTAGCATGTTTTCGAACTGCTGAAGACCGGAATGCATGGAGCAAAATCGAAAAAACAGCGGTCAACGAAAATGGCAACACATGACCACCATGACAACTGTAAAGTCCCAAACTAAGCAACGCTTGTACTATGGATACCGAATAATGGACTGGGGGTGAACCCAGAGACGCTCAGACTAAGGCAAAATACGAAAAGACCATTTCAGAAATTTGTCTCTGGCGGAAATCGAACCCGCAACAACCCGATGTATTGCCAAGCGGCCTCCGCTCAAACCACTAAACCAAGCGGTCGTCGAATAACTTACACAACTCACAACACATAAGAAGCCATCATGGTTTGAAGATCTTTAACCTAACTAGTATCAATAAGCAAAGGTATTGGGTAATCTATTATTATAAATACACCCTGGTCGTATAAGCGATACGGGTTTGTTATATATTACCTTCACTTTGACCTTTTTATAACCTTTCATAACAAACTGCTGATTACTAATCGGCTGTTGAGGTTTGAGACTGGAATTGTCATATAAAAAATATTATAGTAATAGTATATTTTCTACTAATTAATGAAAAGGGTTGCTGATGTAGAAAGGCAGATATAATTAAGCTTAGTAATAAACTGTGACGGTTAAGGACGAGAAAGGAGTCTAGGGGTTAGAGAAGGACAAAACAGATTGTTTTTCCACAATCCATCCAAACGTATAAAAAATGGACTCAGAATTGTGTTAGTATTTCACTTCATATAACGAAATCCATCACCTCACGTGCCTATACCATCACAGTATCGTTATCTTATGCTCTGTTGTCGTTATTGCTAAAAGAATTTGTGAATAGAGTCCAAATGATGCTGATCCAGACACCGTAGAGTTGTTTGTATTCAGGCTAGGCGAATCCAATTTAAAATGAAGCTCAATGGTTACCTAATCGAGCAAAAATTGCTTCTAAATTGCGAGAGCCTTGAAATCTGTAGCTCATGTTGAAAATTGGCCGGGGTATGACGTAGGTGTACGTTTACGTAGATGATGTTAAGGAAAATCGTGAAAAAAATATTTTTCGGAAAATTACTACCTACTTATTTTTCCTGAAAATGATCATAGGTAATTGTGTACCGGTGTCACTTTTGGCAGTCAAACACGGTGATAACAATTTAATGGGCAATATTAAAATAATTATGGATAGAAAATAGTCAGTTTAACTAATCGTTTTCACTATGGATTTTAAATGTCAATGTCAAATGTGATTATAAGATCAAAATATAGAGAAAAAAATAACAACATTCGAAGCCTGAACGCAACAGATTATTGCTTTCGTAACGGGTTTATAATAATCCCTATTGTGCAGAAATCACGAATACATCTGCATTAAGAGGAGGGTTCGAAATTTGGTTGATTTTCTATTCTACTTTTTCTTTAAGTAAGTATGTGGACTAGGAATCTTATATTTAGATGTATGATTTTTGACTATATTATCTTGAGTATCTTTAAATCCAAATCACGATTTGATGAAATTTTCTCGATAAAAAAAATTTATGAAATGAGCTCTAATTATTTACAATTTTCCTTGCTACCACGATGTTTTTACGATTTAGATCACGAAATTATTTCTAAAACATAGCAAATAATGATATCTAAACTACCCTTCAACCATATTTTAATTCATGGAGTAGTTTTTTTTTAATTCAAGTAAATGTGGTTTGGCGCTTACGTTGTTTATTTCCGAGCGCGCGCACAATATCGCCATCTCACATTTTAAGTACTTGAACTAACCATGTCTCTCTCTAACTTTGTATTGTCAGTGTCCGCTCGGACTTGTTCGACGTCGGACCTGTGAAGGATTTTTTAAAAAATATTACGAAAAAATATTACGGTCGTGCCACATTACAGGTACAGTACAGTATTTACAGTCCGCCGACGCCTATGATAAATAATTAAATATCCTAGGAAATTCTTTTACACATGACTACCTGATCCCAAACTAAGCAGAGCTTGTACTATGGAAACCAGATAACTGATATTACTACATATACTACTTTTTGTTTGTAAATATAAACTAAATATACACTTAATTACACCTAGACTCGGGACATGCGGACATGTTCATGCACACAAATGCATGTCCTGGGCAGGAATCGAACCTACGACCTGCACTGCAGCGTGATTTTCGTTTGCTTTTCCTTGTCTTGTGTAATTTATTTTCATCTCTTGTCATTTTGTGTCATCTCTTGTCATTTTGTGTCATCTCTTGTCATTTCATAGTTATTCGTGTCATTTCTGTAAAAACTCCCTATTTCGCTTACTGTTATATACTTGCAGCATGGTCTTGGGCCGACAGTGGGAATACATTGCTTGTCAAAACAATGGAGTCGCTTTATTGCGTTTGTTGTAGGTATGGATGGGCAAGTAATAAATATATCATACATCAATAAATTATCGTAAAAAATAACATTACAGATATGGATAGGAAAATGTTTGTCCGTCCTATTCAATTTATTATATTATAAACGAAAGTAACTCTGTCTGTTACCTTTTCACAGCTAAACTAAACCGCTGAACCAATGTTGATGAATTTTGGTATGGAGATAGACTGGGTCTTGGCGGAGAACATAGGCTACTTTTTAGGGTTCCAAAGGGTGCTAACGGGACCCTATTACTAGGCCTACGCTGTCCGTCTGTCTGTCTGTCCGTCTGTCAGCGCGGGCTGTATCTCACGAACCGTAACAGGTAGAGAGTTGAAATTTTCACTGAATGTGTATTTCTGTTGCCGGTGCAGAACAAATACTAAAAATATAATAACATTTAAAAATAAATATCAAGTCTCAAACTTGATATTTTTGATGTGTTTATTCTACGGTGGTACGGAACCCTTTATGTGCGAGTCCGACGCCTTCAGATCTTATGAATGTTTTCTTGAAATAAATATAGTGTATTTTAAGTAATTAACTGGCCAACCCTCAGGTCCTACCTACCATGTTAGGATCTTTTTCGTTCTAGCGGGTGTAAACCGTGATTTAACGAGTTAATGTGATAATTTTTGTATTTAAATTATTCAATTCAATGTATTTGTTTCAGACATAGTCCAATATTGATTATTAAAATTATTATAATTTCACAATAAATATAAAACAATAAATAAAAGCAAAATTAAATTTAAAAAAATAAAAAAATATTTTTTATTTTTCATGTTTTATCATTAAAATACAATATAATATAACATAAATTAAAATAAAATACAATAAAATAAAAACCTACCCCTAATTAAACAAATACCGTCCGCGTGGGATACTGGCTGCATGTCCTCCCTGTATTCAAGCTGTTCCTGTTGTCAAGCGAATTTTTTGAGCAAGGAAAGAGCCAGCCCTCTTGTCACCTGTGGCGGTAACCAGTCTAAGGGTGATTTTGATAGATAAAAAAATAAAGATAAAAAGATAAACAATAAATAAATGCATGGTTAAATCAATAAAATTAATAAAAACTGAAAATTAAATTAAAAAATAAATTAAATATGGTAAAAATAAATATTATGACACCGCTGATGACTTCATGATCGGCATCGAAGTTAAGTACCAAAGTATTCCTTTGCCTACGAAACATGAAAAAGATACTCATATCCGGCAGTCAGTCACTGACACAGAGTATGTACATTTTTACCCGACTACGGTGGGCGGAGGGTTATGATTTTGACCGATATGTATGTATGTTCATCTGCTCCCGTATAACGTCCAAACTATTTTTATCATAATAATTTGACTAATGAGATATCGTTGGACGCGTCTGGATCGTCCGCTGGTTATAGGCTATTATACGATCGAAATATTGTTATACGTATCTATCAGCATATTGTAGGTATCGTTTGTCTTCTTTTGACTTACTTTGTCTTCAGCAATAAAAACAACATAGAAATTAAATTATTTTTTTCAAATACACTCGACATAAAAATCCCATATAAAACGAAAAAAATATATTTGAATATTTTCATCCATTTCATCTATTTTAAAAGGTGCACTGGGACATATTATTTTAATTGTACGAATTAAACAATATTGTTCCTTCAAAAAATAACTATACTATAGTCTACTCCATAGCTGTTCTGTCCTAGCTAAGCGAGAGGGATATATCCTTCGGCAGCTCACGCGACGCTAGCCACACCCCGAAACTAATATTCATTTTTTTCTTGTATCGTCTTAACTATATTTTGGTTAGATACTGATAATTTGTGACACGATCAAATACCTAATATTATTTGTATTATTATCAGATCATGAATATTCAGAAGGGCTAGACAAGTGGCTGACGTCTACCAGCGTTCCTTTAAATCGCTACGCTTCATCTATGGAAATGACATAAGTCACGTGATCTCAAGCGTGATCTTCATAGCGACTTGTTGTTGATTTACATAGCGACGCTTGGCATTTCCATACATTGTGAAGTTTATTCTATTCTATTCGATTAGCGTTCATGCCACTTGGCTAGCCCTTCAGATATTCCGCTAAATTCCTTGGTGTGTCGTAAATTATTTCACCATCTTTATTGTACATTCCCGTTGGTCGCTGCTTACTGCTTGTAGCTTGTAGCTCTTGTTATGAGTGTCGGTGATGGCGCAATAAACGCCGGTTCATTTATTTGACGCAGTATATCAGCGTTTAGATAACGACATCTTTACGATAACATGCACGAACATTTTATGTGAATGAGATTTTGGTAGAGCTCAATAGACGTGTCTACAACATGCACATGCCGCGCGAGGCTGCTCACCCACATGCCTCGCGAAGCACGACGTTTGCCTCAGTCGCATGCCGCGCGAGGCAAATGGCGAGGCAACTGACACTCTAGACAGGGAAAGGTATACCCGATCAATCAGTTTGACACGTTTGACATCGTTCTGTCTCACGACTGCCAAACTAGGCGAGGCAAATGTGAGTGCTCAGGTGAGGCAGGGCGCGCGTTTGCCTCACGTGAGGCAAGTCAAACTTGGCGAGGAAAATTTTCCTCGCGCGGCATGTGACACTTCTGGACGTAGCTATTGAAATGAGCTGTAAACAAGAATAATTACGCGTCTTTCTAATACTGAAAGTATCTAGATTTCAAAATGATCCAGACATAGATTAGCTTACCAGAAGGGCTAGACAAGTGGCTGACGTCTACAAGCGTTCCTTCAAATCGCTACGCTTCATGTATGGAAATGACATAAGTCACGTGATCTACATAGCAACTTGTTGTTGATCTACATAGCGACGTTTGACATGTCCATACATTGTGAAGTCTATTCTATTCGATTAGCGTTCATGCCACTTGGCTAGCCCCTCAGACTTCTGATTGCAATTAGTCAGTATTTTGATATGCTGTTGTCATTTATTTATGAACTAAATTAGTTTTTATAGTTCAATAATGGTGCTTCGAATGTTGGCTAAAAATTACGACTTAACTAAATTTGACACATCTAAAAGTATTTTTGTCTTGCTCATACATTGCGATCATGAGATGGTCAATACATTTAGTTTAGTTGTGTATCAACATAATGCAACCAATATTTATCTTTACATACTTTCAAGGAACCCAAAGTTAAAGGAAATAAAATATTTCTACTTAATTTCGATTTAAGTATGATACGCCATACTACATACCTACCAAATATATTATTATATATATTCCTCTGCGCAACAATGTAACCACAGCCTAAATATTCCCGTGGCCTCACCTTCACCAGATGTCATTTAGCTAGCAATCCGATTTGTCGAAAATGGAAATATCCGTCTGAAATACGCTGAGAATTCGATTTATATTGCGTTGTCGTGGGCTTAGTTATAAATTGCTTTAAACGTACCTACGTAACTTTATTGACGGACGAACATAGCACCATGTAACTTGACTTTAGACATGGACCAATTATTAATGGGACTGGCCCTAAGCAACTCGGCCGAGTGGTCGGCCTCGTACTAACATCGACATAAAACGAAGCGAGTAGTTCAACTATTTACCGGTAAATAGAACAATGAAAATGAAAAAACAATGACCACTTTTTTTTCATACATATATCTAATAAGGGCACCTCTTTCTTTAGTCTTTACTCTGTGACTTTAGAAGAGAAAACCAAGTGAGGTGGCATGTCAATTAATTAAATGATAACAATCAAAGGGTTACTGCCTACTGTAAGGGTTAGGGCCTGCAGAATTGCTAGACTTAAGCGGCAGTGGGCAGGGCACATTGCTCGTAGAACGGATGGCCGATGGGGCCGAAGAGTTCTCGAGCGGCGGCCGCGCACCGGAAAGCGTAGCGTGGGTAGGCCTCCCACAAGGTGGACCGACGACCTGGTGAAGGTCGCGGGAATCCGCTGGATGCGGGCAGCGCAAAAGCGGTCATTGTGGCGAACCTTGGGGTAGGCCTATGTCCAGCAGTGGACGTCTTTCGGCTGTAATGATGATGATGATGATGAATCAAAGGGTCCTCGTACGGCGATAGGTAGGTCAAGATTTGCCCACCAACCAGTAGGGCTAAAAAGGCCACATAGTAACTCTGCAAAATAATTATTTTTTCTGATTTTCTAGCAGAATCATTAGCAATTCTGCTATGATTATTTCCGTAAAATGGTTAAGAATGGAGTAACATATGACAGTGACTATTTAAAAAATATTGCGGAATCTCTAAGGATGCTGGTAAAAAAAATCGGAAAAATGTATTCCTTTGCAGAATTACTTTGTGACTTTTTAGCGCCCCAGGGGGCTTAGACAAGTAGCTTCTCCTACAAGCGTTTATACAAAGGGGATAAAATAGGTCATGTGACCTGCTTCTCGGGCCCGTTGGCGTGGTTGGTGTAGATGCCGCCTATCACTCTGCAGGTCGTAGGTTCGATTCCTACCCGGGTCATGCATTTGTGTGCATGAACATTTCTGTATGTCCCGAGTCTGGGTGTAATTATGTATATTAAGTATGTATTTACAAATAAAAAGTAGTATATGTAGTAATATCAGTTATCTGGTTTCCATAGTACAAGTTCTGCTTAGTTTGGGATCAGGTAGCTGTGTGTAAAATAATGTCCCAGGATATTTATTTATTTATTATAATGTAATGTTTATTGGTGGTAGAGCCAAGCTGTAGCTAATTGACTACAGATCATAACATAAGGGATGGCTAAACTGGGGTAGCACCACCCTCTCACAGAAGATCGGCGTAAAGTAGCTATTACAGCTGCGTTTCGTACGATGATTGAAAGAGCCGTTCCAACTATATATTCCAATGTTTATTCAGGAACGTAGCCTAAAGGCCATCGTGCTTAACGAGCTTCATACTATCTACATTTTACTGGCCTGTAGCGGTCGGGCCGAGGTAGAGCATAGACATTTCCATAGTAGCAAGTAATATCGTTTGTTGCATAGGTACAATATCGGCTACCTGCCAAAATGGCTCATTCCAGTAGCTGGTATACATGCTGTAGGTATAAATACATTCGCCTTGAAAATACCAGTGTATTTTGTAAGGATTATATATCTATAAACCTACTATATTACCGTTGCCTTTAATACTATCTACATAAATGGCCGGCCCGACGGGCCCGTTAGCGTGGTTGGCGCGGAGGCGCCTTTCACGCTGCAGGTCGTAGGTTCGATTCCTACCCGGGACATGCATTTGTGTGCATGAACATGTCTGTATGTCCGGAGTCTGGGTGTATATGTATATTAAGTATGTATTTACAAATAAAAAAGTAGTATATGTAGTAATTTCAGTTATCTGGTTTCCATAGTACAAGCTCTGCTTAGTTTGGGATCTGGTAGCCGTGTGTTAAAAATTTCCCAGGATATTATTATTATTATTGTATATTTTGGTAAACAATAGCTCCAGTGGGCTACCCTCCTCTTCTCACATCGCAATCACAAAAATTGTGCTCAGCACACCACTACAGGCAGTGAAATTCACACATCTGTTATCGCACTTGCAATTCGACAACTCACTTATTAAATACATAAGAAGGCATTATTTACCTGAAGATGAGCTATATTGGCAATACCAACATGCTTACAACGTTACAACCGAGCGATTGAGTACTGTGTCCATGGACTTACTTTAGTATCACAAACTATTTTGGACAGTCACGTGTATCCCTTTTTAATGTAAAACCATAAAGGGTTAACGCATGACGTCACCCGTGACGTCAGTCGGTCAATAATAATACTTTATGACGCGTGATATTACCGCGTTCATTCATTACGTTAAGTCAGCGCGTATTGTTCAACAAATGAGTTATTTTCCCGTAATGTCATGAACATTCACGATACCATATGTGATCATCATGCCAAAATGTAAACTAAAGGGCAAGTAGCAGCTACTGTAGGTAGCTTTACATCGCTGCTGGCGTAACTCACACAACATTTTGAATTTGTTTTTTTTTTTATTTGAATGGATTAGTAGACGTCGATCGATATTATTGGTGCGGTAGAAACAAGGATTTTTTGGTAGAAACCCTTATAATAATAATAATTTAGCCCTTTTAACGTCCCACTGCTGGGCACGGGCCTCCCCTCAATGCGAGGGGGATTCAGGCCTTAATTCACCACGCTGGCCCAGTGCGGGTTGGTGGATTTCACATGTCTAAAGACATGCAGGTTTCCTCACGATGTTTTCCTTCACCGTAAGCAAGTGATAATCATATTAAAATTATGATTCACACATAGATTTCGAAAAATCCAGGGGTGTGAGCCAGGGTTTGAACCCATGACCTTAAGCCCGCAAGACGCGTGCTTAACCAATCGGCTACCACTGCTTACCCGGTAGAAACCCTTAGTGACAAAAAAACGTCAAGTCACAAAAATAATTTCATAGAAATCTGTATGCTTAGCGCTTCAACAAAAAGATTATTGTTTGCGGTTCGGCGTTCGGCGTCTAGGTCGAAATGTATGATTCATTAGAATATAAATAAATAAATATAACGTCACGACTTTTATCCCCATTCGGGGGGTAGTCAGTGGCTTGAGTGGCCATACACCACCACATTGTGGAGGTATTAAGCCAACTCAAAGCCCACGTTTCACCAGATAGTCAGAACCCAACGTGACAGGTGGTGAACCTTGTCGCCGTGTATACAGGAACTGACTATTACCTAATCCCGAGGGATAGGTAGGTTTCCTCACGATGTTTTCCCTCACCGTTAGCGAACATTAATTAGATCTATTCTATTTCTAGTTAAATCAATGAGCCGAACTTTTTTGCGAAGGAAACTTTTACCTGCCCTGTAGGTCGTTGCCCTACCTAATAGAACGCGATTACGCGATATTCACAGATTCTCGCGAACTTTAGATGACGAAATAATATCATCTACTTGTATTGCCTGAGGCTTGAGCACATTATATTTAACGTTACGTTAACGTATGTGTGTTCCATCCCACTCATATCTCAGATCTCGTAAAGAATGACAGTGAAAACATGACTTCTTGCAGATGATGATCCGATAATAAAGGAAGATTATATTACGCGAAATGTTATTTTATCTCGCTATCTCTAATCGCTAGCATTGCATCGCTTGAAGTAGTACTTAAGTATTTAGTTTTACGAGTATGGATACTAATTAGTTTTTAGAAGTCGTCACCCTCTAAAAAAATAGTAAGTACCTAAACCGTATAAGGGCTTAAGGCGTGCGTGAGGTGTCCAGTGTTATCGTCAGCTGTTTCATTAATTCCGAGAGCCTAATACAAGCGTTATTCAGATTAATTGGAGGGGCTAACAGGGGTGGTCGACAGGAGACTCGCTCGACAACTTGTAATTGTGCTACCTTAGGTGTATTGGATATCCTTAGGTACCCTACATATATTATCTTCAGACTACCTTTGTACCTTCAGAGGGAAGTAATGAAGTGGAAGTGAATGTTAGAGATAGGGTACCAGTCACGCGGTTTCGTTCAAGCACATATATTTCGGACTAGCTGTGCCCACGACTTCGCATGCGTGTAATTTAACAAAGAGTGTTTGTAAATATAAAGTCTGAGTTACTCCTTATTACATCAGCTATCTGCTAGTGAAAGTACCGTGTAAATCGGTCCAGCCGTTTCGGAGATTAGCGGAAGAGACAAAAAAATAAAAAATTGTGTTTTTGTTATAAGTACCGGATATACTTTAATATGCATTTAGAAAAACGTTGTTATTTTGACATTACAAAAAGATACCTCAATTTTGTTTATTTATATGTAGTATGTATATGTATGTATGTATATATAGATAGAGTCAAACAACCATCATGTGATTCATGGTTTATGTATTTTACATCAAAAATGAAGCCAATGATTTGGACTTTCGATTGAAAATATCAGAGTGATAAAAAAATCGGGGTCTTGCAGTTTCGCACGTGGTAGAGCTTCTTGCGAACTTTGCAATTCAAACGCACAAATGGAATGTATATTTTACAATACACTCGAGGTCTGATATGAGGTCACATCTAGGATAACATAACTTAGTGTTTATTACCTCCAACTTGTCCTAGGTCTTTAGTTATACAAGTTCGTGCGACAAAACATGAAGTAAAACAAAGTTTCTGCTAAAGTTATTCCGATAAATCATGACGTGTATACTATAACTTTGGACTAAACATGAATTATGTCATGAGGCGAGGCTGTAAACACTGAAAATGTGTTGTTTGAACAATCTTATTGTTGCGGTCAAGGAATGATAAATGGTAAATTGCGGTACAGAAAATGTTGGACCATTCTGTATACTTACATCTCCTTTATACATAGAGTTATTGAGATACTAAACCACCAAGCCAATTAGACACTCAGGTATAACTATCAAATGATAATAAGTGCGTAAGTGTAAGTAAGTGATAATAAAGCGACTGTAGCCTAGGGGTGAACAGGTTGGGATAACAATCAGAAGGTCCCAGGTTCGATCCCCGGTGGGGCATGCACCAATGGATGAATTTTCATCTATGTGCATAATTTACAGTTCGCTGACGGTGAGGGAAAACATCGTGAGGAAACCTACCTATCCCTCGGGATTAGGTAATAGTCAGTTCCTGTATACACGGCGACACGGTTCACCACCTGTCACGTTGGGTTCTGACTATCTAGTGAAACGTGGGCTTTGAGTTGGTTAATACCTCTACAATGTGGTGGTGTATGGCCACTCAAGCCTCTGACTACCCCCGAACGGGGATAAAAGTCGTGACGTTACATTTTTTTTTTTTTGATAATAAGTCAATTATTCCGCGGTTCTTCCACCACGTAGTGGGAGCTACTGCCACAAGAATGCCCAGGCATTGGCCCAGGCTCAGTACGTTGTGGACGGACGCGGAATCATTGACTAATTATAATTTGATATTTATACCCGAGTGTCTAGTTGGCTTGGTGGAGTAGTACTATCTGGTACCCAACTTCGTCGGCGTAGAATTTGTGCTTCGAGTAACCTATATTTTTCTTGAAGCTTTCATGTATCTCTATACTAGTTAAATAAATAAAAAACTTGAGAAATGAATGGTCTACCATACAAACTTTCATCCCATATTCCTCCCCCTTCAAGTTTTATTTCCACATCAAAAGTAGCTTATGCCCTTCTTCAAGGTCCTTTCTATCTTTTTAACAAAATTCATCAAAGTTTTGCGGTTAGCGTGAAAACGTAACAGACAGATAGAGTTACTTTCACCTTTATGGCCGGCGCACATATAGCACGGCAAGGCATGGCATATTAATTATTATCAATCGAATTTAATACTTATCCAATCGAAATAGGTGCTCCAGCGGGTGCACCGAGAAAATGCTCCGCGATGCTCCGAGGTCGATCACCGAGCATTGAAATATATACCTTATTTCGATTGGATAAGTATTAAATTCGATTGATAAAAAATAAAATGCCATGCCATGCTGTGCTCTATGTGCGCCGGCCATTATAATACATAGTATAAGTACTATAGATTATGTTGTTGATATCAGTGCACAGTGTATCGAAATAGAATAAAGACATTCCCAAAGGTCACGATAGGCAGGAGCCTGAAACAAAACTCAAGAACGCATGAAAGCATGCTATCAGTCACTATCACTGTCATTGTGTCACACGAATGAAATGGAATACGTTAACGTTTACGTAATACTATGTAAATATAAAGAATGTGCTCGAGGCCTTGTTCTAAGTAACACGTAGTCTTACTAGTTGGGTTTCGGAGAACAGAGGGTAGGTGCTCTGAGTAAAAGCTAGTAAGGACATAAGGCCGAGTAGAACCAACATAATTGCCCACATTACGTTGTTAAGACGCGTGGGATAAACTGGGCTTTTGTATGGGACTGAACCCCCAAACACTCACCACGGTTACACCTGTAAGCCAGTATCGATAATGGTGCCGAAAGATCAGGGGCGCCGACTTTTAGACAATCTCGTGGGTGCTCATGCCTATTTGATGACTCATTTAAAAGAACAAACAAGCAGTAGGACAAAAAGGTGATATTTTTTATGTAGGAAAAATAGGTGTAAAAAAGGTATATGTAAAGTGCAAACCTGACACTCATGTATTTTAATAATCATTAAAAAAAAAACTATTTATGGTTGTAATTTCTGTAATTCTAACTTTGAATCGCAACAAACCTCGAAAATATACCTACTTACTTAAAATCAAGCCTTTTCATTGGAAGTTAGTTATAAATTAATTGAAACGTGCGAGTGGGTGGCGTTGTAAAAATATTGTTCAACACCGATTACTGATAAATTTTAATGTCTGGGCTCATGGGTGCTCGGCACCCACTATTTGGCTCTCATGGGTGCTCGAGCCCCCGAGCACCCACAGAGTCGGCGCCCCTGCGAAAGATGATACCAAGGTTTGACCCTCGACGAGTCCCGGGGAAAAGAAAAGTTGATGAAGTGGCCTATTAAAATCCTGAAATTAAATTATCTACATGATACCATGACACAAATGAGGATGGAATGTTATTAGATATAAGTTACTTGTGCGTAACGAACCCATTCCACTATAATATTGTAAACGGCTGTGAAAATTGCCTATTCGTCAGATCGCTTTTGGAATGTAATTTGTTATTTGCACCTCGCAATAAATTGTAACAAATTACAATATTACCTTATTAAATCAATGTCAAGCAATCAGAGGAAGCCCATTTCTAATAATAATATATAAAAATGTAACATTTATGTAAGAAACAACAGACCTTTTCTAAGAAAATTCAAAGAACGCAGTACCTATTCCGTGGACATATTATAAGGAATAGGGATATAATAGGGAAAACAGCGGGAAACATGTGACTGCCAGAAATAGTATGTCCTACTAAACGGAGCCCATAGACACAGTACGTCTCAGTAGTTCGCGGAAAATAATGTTGAAAACATCTCGTTTAACATGTCGGGTAACATGTTGCTATACGGTTTTCTTCTGGTGAATCATCTCAGCCGAAAGACGTCCACTGCTGGACATAGGCCTCCCCCAAGGTTCGCCACAATGACCGGTCTTGCGCTGCCCGCATCCAGCGGATTCCCGCGACCTTCACCAGGTCGTCGGTCCACCTTGTGGGAGGCCTACCCACGCTACGCTTTCCGGTGCGCGGCCGCCACTCGAGAACTTTTCGGCCCCATCGGCCATCCGTTCTGGTGAATAACACGCATCAAAATGGCTTTAACTTGATCGTCGAATTGCGGGTGCGATAGATGTGTAATTTTGATGCATATAGTGGTGCGCTGAGCACAAGTCTTATGATTGCAATGTAAGGAGGTCACATATCTGCTAAAATAATACATCAATGGATGCGTACAGTTTTACTTCAAGGAGCACGGAAGTCAAAACATGAGTGATCGAAACAGGAGTTTTACCGCGGTCAATAGGTATATTGAGTCAGAAAAATACCTAGGTAAGCCGGTAATGCCTAGACGTGTAGGTACGTACCTAGATTCTTTTTTATTTTTCTTACTCTTATATACGTGTATCACATGATACAATAATATCCATCTCCACTAGAGATCAAGCTAATGTTATAGTAATCGGATATCTTTATAGAAACACCTCTTTTCCATTAACTGAGATATATCTGACTACCTAATGTGGTAACAAAATTTGTAAAGTACTAGGAATTCGAACATTGGAAGTTACTTGAATATTTTTAGAGCACATTGAAGATGGATGACTTCGCAAACTTTTTAGTGAGTAAGCTACACGCGTTACATCATAATGTCATTCGGTTATTGATTAGGTATACGGGAATAGATTATTGATCGTGTTAGTCTGATGGATGCGAAAATGTCCAAAAACTTTAATGAAAACTAAAGAAAAAACCACTAAAATAGTCTATGTTAATGCAAGTTTGTTAAGTTGGGAAACAAAAGAAATGTATCATAGGCTCATAAGGGGTGTGTATTTTGAATTCGTCTACCCCCGCTGAATTGACCAGCGTAGCTTATCATGCTCTTGTAGCGACTGTGAATATAATTTTGAGTAGAAATATGTTTGTAAGTTTATCCTATGTTTAAGTTTGTGTTTTAAGAACTACCTGAGTGTCCGGCCGCCGAAGGCTGCCTGTGCTATACCTAGAATGTAGGTTTATTTATTCCCACTACCATAGATTAATTTTAGTTTCCGCCAGGGGGCTCCAACTAGATGGAGCATGCGCACTAATAAAATGCGGCAACTGATACCACGCAAATTTTTAAGTGCTTCAGTACATCTGACAGCAACCATTGTATGAAACTGACAGGCCGCATCGAAAATAAGTTGCCTCATTTCTGGAAATGATTTTTCTTAGTAGGGCGGTATCGAATTAAAGCACATGCGCGAAACATTTCTATGCCCACTACCTTTTTCATACCAAAGTTAACTATTAAGCAAATTTACCTATGCCAGTGGGTTAGAAAACGTTTTCATTTCATCGCAATAAGTGGAGTAGACATTGTTATCTGCGAGAACCTTGTAGATTTCCGCCCTACTTCCCGGCTGGCGGTGAAATGCCAACTGTTACTCGGAGTACAAACTGGAGGAATATCTCACTCCGTGTGCAATTATATTGAAGGATGTCGTCGTGAAACTGTGTACAGAAAAACCTTAAGAATTTTCCTTTATATAATTTGCCGACCTTTAAGGATTTTAAAAGCAGTGGTAGCCGATTGGTTAAGCACGCGTCTTGCGGACTTAAGGTCATGGGTTCAAACCCTGGCTCACACCTCTGGATTTTTCGAAATCTATGTGTGAATCATAACTTTAATATGATTATCACTAGCTTACGGTGAAGGAAAACATCGTGAGGAAATCTGCATGTCTTTAGACATGTGAAATCCACCAACCCGCACTGGGCCAGCGTGGTGGATTGTGGCCTGAATCCCCCTCGCATTGAGGGGAGGCCCGTGCCCAGCAGTGGGACGTTAAAAGGGCTAATTTTTTTATTTTTTTTAAGGATTTTTCGTGAGTATATCGCACTGTGACATAAACCTTTACAACTGGTCGAGGGTCAAACCACGGCGTCATCGTTGGTCACCATTGTTGATCCTGGCTTACAGGAGTAACAGTGGTGGGAGTGTGTGGCGGGACTTGTCCCAAAAATACTTTAAAACTAAGCTAAAATAATTAAAAAACACAAGGAGTAGGCTTATTTTATAAGTATGGTTGTTAAGATAAATACTGGGCTGCTATTGCGAACCCAATAAGAAAGCAATAATCCGTTTCTTTCGGTATTAATTCGAATGTTGAATTTTGTCACAATTTTCGTAGTAAATTATTGTCAAAATCACGAACGAATGACGAAAGAAACAGATGGTCTGGGTTCGTAATACGTAATACATAAGTGGAACATACCTACCTAATAAAAACAATGTTAAAAAACACGATAAAATCGAATCAGGAAATAATATACAGTTAAAAACCCATCAAAATATACCTATAGATAACAGAAATCGTTTTGTTAATCCCAATCAAAACTCATAAAGCTGTCGATGGAATCCCATGGATTTGTGAGCTGATAGCGTGCACCATTCATAATGGAACATAGTAATTACGGGCTTTTGGTAATGACGCGTTTCCTAAAATAGGTGCTTACTTACCTATCCGTATACAGGGTGTAAGATAAGACGAGAGACGTATTGAAGGAGGGTGTTCAGTATTCGATTCTCATTCCAAATATGTAAAAAAATATGATAATGAAATAAAATACGAATTTATTAATGAATATGAAGTATGAAGGAAAAACGGATTAAAGTGATTGACACCAGTCAATTCCCTGTGATAAGACAGCTCATAGTCGCTCGCTGGCTGGGTGGCCCACGTTGCGAAACTTTTTGCAATATTTTTATTAAGTTTTATCTGTTTATTGGTGTTTATTTATTATTTATATTTTATAGTTAAGTGTATGCATGGATTATCATGAGATTGAATGTGTCTCTCGTCTAACCTAACACCCTGTATATTCTTGTCAGTGAGTACATCGCACCCGTATTATTTAAAGTGGTAGTTATTGTATATCCAATTTTCCATGGCACTAAGTCATGTAGAGCCGATTAACATATACCGGGCATAGTTCCAAACTTCGGGCCTTGGAAATACAATGACGAAACTCAAATACATTATACTTATAGTATACTTCTAGGTTCGGATACTTTAAATTCTAATATTATGTAATTATAATTCACACTACGTTTTAATTCGATACTTTGAGGATACAAAGAAGCCTGTAGGTACGTATATTATTCTAGAGTATCATACCTCTGTGTGAAACTTACAACTTATACTTTTACGTTTATTATCGCAAAAATGCAATAAAATCGATGAGCCATAAAACGACCTAAACAGATTGAATTATAAGTAAGGATTATAGTTTGAACTTTTATCCTCTATTAGGAGCTTCCCAAATGATTATCACTTGCTTACGGTGAAGGAAAACATCGTGAGGAAACCTGCATGTCTTTAGACATGTGAAATCCACCAACCAGCATTGGGCCAGCGTGGTGGATTATGGCCTGAATCCCCCTCGCATTGAGGGGAGGCCCGTGCCCAGCAGTGGGACGTTAAAAGGGCTAAGTTATTATTTTATTATTATTAAGAGCTCCCAGCTATTTCAATCTGTTTATGTCGTTTTAGGGCTAATCGGTTTTATTGTTATTTAATTTCATAATTTTACAAACGTTATCATTGATCTATAGGTATGTCTACAAAAGAAAAGTCGATCCCGGTTGGTGTCATTTAGAGCGCGGCTCCACTAGTGCGCTGCGCTGCGTCGTCGCAACGGATCAAAGGGTCGACGGGTGAGAGACGAAGCGGGGGTAGGTGATGCGCCAGTACAAAATCTTGCGACGACGCAACGCAATGCGCTAATGGAGCCCAGCCCTTAGACAGCGCGTGTCAGAGGTTTTCAGGTCGCTTGAACAACTCTGCATCTAGGTTGCCACTAACCATACGATAAGATAAGAAGAAGCAGAGTCACAGCATATGATAATGATTGATGTACTAGCCCACTTAGAATAGCTCCCCCATTGCTTGTTGTGTAAAGAACAAAGATATAACGAGCTTGAAATAAGTTTATTCGTGGAGCACAAGGGTCTTGCGACGCGTAGTTTAATCAAAGAAACGTCTTTCAAACTCAATACAGGCTTTGCGAATCAACTTATATGTTGCTACTTTTTGGCGATGTTGATTCATTTTAGGCCTCGTGAGTTCACTCAAGTGAATGAGCGCTTTGTGAAACGAACTCATCTAATATAGAAATTTAGAATATACAGCACCCATACCTATTAGGAAAGAGATTTATTATAGTGGCCCCCTTACCAACCGTAAGGTTACAAAAGAAGGCACAGTATACCCGGCAACCCCTTACGAGGCGTCAGGGACCATCTGCGGTAGGTCCTGCCGCCAGAGCATCCACTCTAGTGCTCAACGTGTGAGTTGCACCGTGATCGCTCACTACCATTACCATCATACCATCATACCATCTATTATTTAGAATATACAGTGTATTCTGTACGTTGAGCTTGCTCGGACGCTCGAGCGTTCGCTCGACCATGTTCGAGGAGTCCACCATAGCCCGAGAAAGCTTGCTCAAGGTGCCAATCGTCATAATTGGCAAATTGAACATGCCAATCGAGCAAATTAAAATACATTCTCAGACACCTTTGCTCCATTAGGTACGTATAGCGTATTCTTTTATCGTATAGCTCTGTCCCTCTCTGCTGGGTGTCTGTACTGTACAGTGTATGTCGGTTTAGGGAATAACCAGATTCAAAAGACTAGGCCATCAGGAGGTAGCAATTAGGTCCAAACAAACAAAGAAGTCTAATATCTAATAAAGCTGGGCTCAGTCGCAGCCCAGCTTTCCTGAGGATGATGTTTAGAGGCGAAACACGTGTCGAATTTATTTTGGATTCGCTTTGTCTGCGGAGAATTGCTAATTGTTTGGGTCCATGACTCATGACAGACATACTCTCGACTGACAGGGAGTTAGGTCTTGTTGGCCTCTTCTATTATCGATCAATTCATTTGGTTTATAATTTTGGAGGTTTACAATTCCAAGGGTGAGTGGTGGGTCCCTCTCTATAATTGTTTAACAATAGATTTCCGCAAAGTTACGCCTGATTCCATCAATTATAATAAAGTCACACAGAAGCTACAATATAAATTGTCCAGACAAATCAGTTTTATGGCGACTTTCCATCGTTATCGCTGTGTCAATATTTGAACGAGAATGATTGCCATAGGTATCAGGGCTCGAGTATTTGCTGGCTGATATAGGCCGCAGGCTAATGTACTGGCAAATATATTTTTAGCAATGCGAACTTATCACATTTGACGGGCCCGTTAGCGTGGTTGGCGCGGAGGCGACTTTCACGCTGCAGGTCGTAGGTTCGATTCCTACCCGTGACATGCATTTGTGTGCATGAACATGTCTGTATGTCCGGAGTCTGGGTGTATATGTATATTAAGTATGTATTTACAAATAAAAAAGTAGTATATGTAGTAATATCAGTTATCTGGTTTCCATAGTACAAGCTCTGCTTAGTTTGGGATCAGGTAGCCGTGTGTAAAACATGTTCCAGGATATTACATTACTAAGAGCTTTTCACAGAGGTATAGAGCCAAGCCGAGGTGGCTCGACCAGGGTAGTACCACCCTCTCACAGGAGGTTGCCGTAAAGTAGCTACTTTAATTGCGTTTTGTACGATGAGTGGGAGAGCCGGAAACCCAACCTCACCGTCCTCACCCTTTCCCTCCCCCTGTCCCACTTCCCCTCAGGTCGTCAACGTGCGAGCGATTCTTTTCATAAACGTCATGATTTTTATCCCCATTCGGGGATAGTCAGAGGCTTGAGTGGCCATACACCACCACATTGTGGAGGTATTAAGTCAACTCAAAGTCCACGTTTCACCAGATAGTCAGCGCTTTCGCCAGATACCCAACGTGACAGGTGGTGATCCTTGTCGCCGTGTATACAGGAACTGACTATTACCTAGTCCCGAGGGATAGGTAGGTTTCTTCACGATATTTTCCCTCACCGTAAGCGAACTGTAAATTATGCACATAGATGAAAATTCATTCATTGGTGCATGCCCCACCGGGGATTTAACCTGGGACCTACTGATTGCTAGCCCAACGTGTTCGCCCCTAGGCTACAGTCGCTAATTCTTTTCATATTGCAAGTCAATAGCTACGTCCAGAAGTGTCACATGCCGCGCGAGGAAAATTTTCCTCGCGGTGTTTGACTTGCCTCACGTGAGGCAAATGCGCGCCCTGCCTCACCTGAGCACTCACATTTGCGTCGCCTAGTTTGAGACAGAACGATGTCAAACGTGTCAAACTGATTGATCGGGTATACCTTTCCCTGTCTAGAGTGTCAGTTGCCTCGCCATTTGCCTCGCGCGGCATGCGACTGAGGCAAACGTCGTGCTTCGCGAGGCATGTGGGTGAGCAGCCTCGCGCGGCATGTGACACTTCTGGACGTAGCTATTAGGGTACGGTATACGTTGCGACATCAAAAGTGAGTGCTCGGGCGCGGGACGCGCCTGATGTAGACGCAGCCAGCTAACCAAGGTAGATTATAACAGCAACAATAAGATGTTCTAAACGATATTTGAAAAGACTAGTTGTTATTAGGGCGTGCAGTTTCATAGATTTTCCATTTCGGAATTGGCCTACGAAATTGGGTTCCTCCGTTTTGTAATTCCGAAATTTAAACGTCATTTTTGGTAAATGTATTATAAAATGCAATTTTACCGTAAAATCTGAAATGTTTAGTATAGAATTGTGTTTTACGGCTAGTTTCATTATCATCATGGCTAGTCTTTTAACAGCCCACAACGAACTATGTTACTTTACGTACAAAATAAATACAATACAGTTAAACCGCAAATACATGTACCTAAGGTTATTAAAAAAGTAGTAATCAACTTTTGAACTCACCTCCTCATATACTGAAACTTGATGACGATGAATATCAGCAGTGTGTTCGCGGACAGCGATGCCGTCAGCACCACCACATACAGCACGATGATGACCACGTCTGGCCTATAGAACACGTCCAGGTCCAACGGAGGTACACCCCACACATCAGAACCGTTCAGAGTCACTCCCACACTCGTATTCAACAACTGCGAAGACATATTCATTCCTGTACCTACGACTTCACCACAGAAAGTACACCTAACATAACATATTCGTTAATTAACGCTTTGAGTTCACTATTGTTGGCTAAATACATCTTCGCTGTGTATTCCAATGGTTTTTATTACGCTTCTGTCCGTATCAGTGTAATGCTGGCAGCCATTTTTAGATTTTCGCTAATGTAAATAAAATTCAGTCGTATTGTATGTCCGTTTCAATGTTTAATGGGCACTTCACGATTAAATAACGGTTTGTTTAGGAGAAACTGTTATTCAGTTATGGATGTTGATCGGATTTAGTACGTGATAACAACCGGTTGCTTAGCGGTTTTCTGCAAATTGTTTGTATTTTGTATGTATCTTTGAAATGCTCTTGTATTTAATTTAAATAAGTAATTATATGATGGTGAAGTAGATTAATTAATACCGAGACAGTTAATAAATTGACTTCGTTCGTATTTTATTAACTTTATTTAAAATATGTTTTTAAGTATTTAAATCGAAATTTTCCAACCACACTAAACTTCAAACATAGTATAAAGAAACACAAAGTGCAATGCAAAATAAATGATTTATGAATAACACAACCTCTCGAATTGGATTGCGAATCCCAAAATAAATCCCTGATAAAAACTCAGCACAAATAAAACCAACACATTTAGGCGATGGTTGTACAATTGCCAGCGAACACTTGCCAGTTTCCAAATACACAATAAGCCTATCGAAATTTATTCGCACATAAAAGTAAATGAAGTGTCTTAAAAATAAGAGAAATATGTAAACTGTCTGTTTAGTGTGTTTATGTAAACTGACACGGATATAACGAGTAGTAGTATAATCGACCTACGCGGAACTTACCTGAATCATTTGGTGCGCCCAGATGCCTTGCATGCCGCGCCCGAGCACCGTTGTTATGACATTATGTGTATGTGTTTCGACGTCATAACGAAGTGCTCGGGCGAGGCATGCGTCTGATGTAGACGCAGCCAATAGACGTGTCTACAACATGCACATGCCGCGCGAGGCTGCTCACCCACATGCCTCGCGAAGCACGACGTTTGCCTCAGTCGCATGCCGCGCGAGGCAAACGGCGAGGCAACTGACACTCTAGACAGGGAAAGGTATACCCGATCAATCAGTTTGACACGTTTGACATCGTTCTGTCTCACGACTGCCAAACTAGGCGAGGCAAATGTGAGTGCTCAGGTGAGGCAGGGCGCGCATTTGCCTCACGTGAGGCAAGTCAAACTTGGCGAGGAAAATTTTCCTCGCGCGGCATGTGACACTTCTGGACGTAGCTAATGACTAATAACATAGATACCGTACTTCTTATTACAGTAAACGTAACAAAAATCCTAACAGCATCGCGATCACATTGTCCTTTATCTAGAAAAAAATGGATACCAAAAAACTATAAACTAGATAAACTAGATAACTTTAATAAAATATTGATTCGTACTGAAAAATGTTAATATAGTGGTCTGAGATGCTCGTAATCTAATAAAATAATATTAAGAAATATTTCTTTCAAAGTATTCTAATTTCCAATTTTCTGAAAACTTCAATCCACATCTAAAGTTTACCAGTTATTTTATTATTATAGAAGGTATATTTCAATAGAGTTATTGGCAACTTGTCGTCTGCCCATAACAATATTGTTGGGTATTATTTATCTGTAAGATATTCAGCACATAATTAATTAATATTTGCTAAATAAAACACGAGGCTTTTTCCAATACAAACTCCATATTTATTCATCTGACGTGACGTATTTTCGTGACATTGACATATGTCAGCGATACAGATAAATAATATCCAACAAATATTATTTGAAATCGACCGCATGGTTTTTAAAACAGAGGAAATGAGAAATGCAACATTGAGAATTCCCTATAATGCGATAAGGAATGATGTTAAGAACCTTTTTTCAGACGAAAGCTATTGGTAGCAGATGACCTTTACAACATTAAGCGAGAGAGCAAGCAGTCAGCCTGGTTCAGTCAGGGTTAAGCAATAGTGGGCCTTAAATATAGCTCACTACAGGGGCGCCGACTCCGTGGGTGCTCGGGGGCTCAAGCACCCGTGAGAACCAAGTAGTGGGTGCTGAGCACCCATGAGCCCAGACATTTAAAATTGATCAGTAATCGGGTTTCGGTTTCAGGCCCGTGCCCAGTAGTGGGACGTTAAAAGTGCTAATCTTATTATTATTATAATCGGTTTTGAATTTATTCCATTTTCTTCGGTTTTGAGCAATATATCTACAACCTCACCCGCTCGCAGCCTCGCACGTTTCAGTCAGTCGAATGTTGATTGATTTAGATTAAACAATATCTGTAACTTCGAATAAAAAAGGTTCAATATTGGAGCTTCAATTTGGGATTCAATATTGGAGTTACAGCAATTACAATTTTATACCTATTTTTCCTACATAAAAAAATGCATCAACTTTTTGTCCTACTGCTTGTCTATTCTTTTAAACGAGTCAGCAAATAGGCATGAGCACCCACGAGATCGTCTAAAAGCCGGCGCCCCTCGCTCACTAGACAGAACTAAGTACGAAGAAGATTTAAAATCATTAATATACATAGCAAAGTCTCAAAAACAGCAAAATTTCTACATATTCAAAAGATGAATTCCCAAAAATATACAAACATTCATCGACTTTTACCCCCTTATGCGATGGCTTCAAAAATCCTTTATTAGTACTAACCTATGTTACATAGGCAACTCCTGTGTAAAATTTCATACTTTTAGACTCATCAGTTTAAGCTCTGCGTTGTCTGTTATTAAGGTTCGGGTTTAATATGTGACAAGTAGTAGGGTCTGCAAATAGACTTATATATTACGGTCTACATTAATAACAGGGACTCTGGAGTATATACTCGAACACTTCTGGAACACGACCCCACTACCCAACACTACAAAAATAATTAATGCATACTCCATCCGATAGTTAATTGAACAAGCCTCACGTACTCGTATCTGCAAATTATGCAATCTGCGCCTCTCCACCCCGCCCGATATTAACGGCGAGCTAATATTTATTTTACACTGCAAACGAGATGTACTTTGATGTCGAAAAGTTCAAAGAACACCCACACGTAATCTTCGCTAGCGATTTGAGGTTGGTAATTAAATTTTTCCGCACAACGTGCGTTGCGAACTAATTAAATTGGATTAAAATGTATACTGGCTGGTAGATGGAGTTATGGTAATTATTGTGGAGGGCGTAAGGGGTGTTATTGCGCGCTTCATTACCATTATAATTACAAATTACGTACAGACTCTACGATATATTCAATTAATTATAATGATATGTACTTACGGCTCTAGCAATAAGCCCCACTACATTAAACAGTACGAATGTAAAATTAATATTCCATCATAAGCAGATTGTGTACGTAATTATAATAGTTTTATTGACTTAGTATTTGTATTGGTCTCAAGTGCAGCGCTCTAAAGCACTAAAATTCAATGTCACACGAGACACATCTTCAATCTTGTGATGCATGGTGTACGTAAATATAACGACTCCTTCCAAGACATTCTAGAATCGGTACCTATCTTTATTGTCGAAACGAAGGATAGCTTGATAGAATAAATGATTTAAAAAATTAAAAACACGACTGCCCTGCCAAAAAACGAACTAAAAAGTATAAGGGCAGTCGAGTTTTTTAATTTTTTAAATTATTTATTTTTATTTTATGCATTTTAGTGATAACAGCCAAAAACTAAATCTTTGTTTTGCATGGACACCCTACCTATGTTAAATTATGCCTATAAATTCTACAGTTTTAGAATGGGCTCATCAAGGCCTTCCATTTGATACCCATATTGTAATAACGGAAGAAAATCATTTTTATTACATTTCAAAATTGAGCCATAATGCCGCCATACTTTTTTTTTTCAAAAATAATATACCCAGTGTTACCCGGAACGATGTAAGGATTCTAACGATACCCCATACATCCAAATCCATTCAGGCATTTATAAGTTATGGTGGAATAAAGAATCTCACATACATACATACATGAACCCTAAACACATATACACTCCTTTTTTTGAGCAGTCGTGTAAAAAGGGCCTATTTTAGATGGGGGACTACCAGCTTAATATTTCAAGTAACATACTCCAGACCTAGGTGTTTACTTTCTATTAGATTGCTACCAAACATTCGTGTGCTTAAGCTCGCAGAATCGATGGCCGGTAGACCAGAAAGGTTTTAAAGCCTCAAACCCGAAAACGTGTTTTGGACCCCAGAGAACCGGAGGACTGTGTTGTGTGGGATTCATTAGGGGGACTTATGTCCAGCAGTGGACGTCTTTCGGCTGATGGATGCATGGATGGATAGAGCCATGTTCACTGCGACTTGAGGGATTAATGGCGCCGTATCCGGCAGCCTATCCAAATTCGGCATACTTCTAACGAGACGACATATAAAACTCGTAATAATGGAAATAAAGCCATAAATACTAAGGAAAGCGACATTATCATAATAATAATAAACTGTTTGGCACAATCTTCTCTTTATGGTTTATTTATTACCACTTATTATACAAGCCAGTCGCCTAGTCCCAAGTCTGACTCGCCCAAACCTTGTACTTAATACAAATTAATTCAAGACCTGTGACATTATTATCGTGTCTACTATATTGGAACTCTAGCATTAATTTATACATCTACTAATATCACTACCGTTTATATAAAATTGTACAACAGGGCCTCGAGTCTCTTAACAATTGAATTGGATATTATCCATTGCGAAACCACTGATATCTAATATTATCTTCGTGAATTCTTAATTATAAATCGCATATTCTTGGCGGTCTACATATTGTCAGCAAGAGGACTGCTAACAGATTGTCTGATGGTCTGATAATTAGTTCTCCGGCTGTACAATGTGCTATCGATTGGCTGCGTTTACACAAGTCAGAATGCATAGATAAATTCTTAAAAGATGACTCGGGCGCGGCAGTTCGGGGGCATGCGTACGCACTTATTAAGTGCGTCTGCATGAGCCCAGCAGCGTTCCCGAGCAATCAGTTTTTACATCTAACCTCTGGCCATTAGCGAGTGTAAATCTCATAGTAGAGCAAAACCGCCCGGTAATAAATATTCACGTAAAATCCTACTACTTATCGTTTTTACTTCGCCGCGGTCCATCACGGAAAAAGGTATCACATTATTCATACATTTTAACATAATGCGAGGATTCTGTTAAATGGAATCTGACAAATGTGGGGCGCAAATGACGGTGTAATCGCTTTGTGCGAGATGACAAGCGAGAGTTCCACCTGTTCGACGTTTTACAAAGCGAAAAATCATTAAGATAATGATAGACAGGCAGACAGCCCCGATCGGTAAACAATCAGAGGTTGAGCAACGCTGGGCAAGGTCAGTCAGAAATGGGTGGTAATTTACTGGCATTTCATACTAGCGTCTCCGTGCTTTGGAGGGCACGTCAAATGTCAGTCCCGGTTGTTGACATCTAGGTAGCATTCGTTGAGCAAGAAGCCTTCGGGCGGATTGGACAACTCTGACACTAGGTTGGCCACTAACCATATGATAATAAGAAAAAGAAGAATTTGTTCGATAGCGCCACAAAATGATCAAAGTCATAATTTTCTGGGGAATTAGGGAAGATAAGTGAGTATGTAGTGCCCTCAACCGACGGAAGTGCATGAAAATATGGTATGTAGATAAAGCGAATATTATGTAGATGTCAGGGTTGTCTGACCAGAGGGGCTAGCCAAGTGGCCTGAACGCTAATCGAATAGAAAAGAACAAACTTCACAATGTATGGAAATGTCAAACGTCGCTATGTAAATCAACAACAAGTTGCTATGAAGATCACGCTTGAGATCACGTCACTTATGTATTCTTTTCTATTCGATTAGCGTTCATGCCACTTGGCTAGCCCCTCTGGAGGATGGCCTGAGGCAATCGTGGTTTATGCCTTGCCCTATGGGATACAGACGTGAGCACAATTGTATATAATACATACAGCAAGTACACATAAAGTAGTCTACATAAAGCAGTGTTTTATTTATGAACAAAATCAACAACAGCATCACAAACAAATCAACAGGGGGCTTACCACAAGCTCTTATTGCGATTCAATTACAGGAACGTATTAACATTTCAGCGACTTTTTGTGCAATGACGTACCTTATTGTCATGACAATAAGAAACGTCATTAAAACGTCGTTAAAACGTTCCTATAATTGAATCGCAATAAGAGCTTGTGGTAAGCCCCCTGGCATCTTCTGGGTGCGCTCGCTCCACCGTCGACCTCATCTTTGCCCCTGCGGCAAGATTGAGGTCAAGAGCAAGCCCATTTTTAATAAAAAAATAATAATAAAATAATAAAATAATAATTTTGCCCTTTTAACGTCCCACTGATGGGCACGGGCCTCCCCTCAATGCGAGGGGGATTTAGGCCATAATCCACCACGCTGGCCCAATGCGGGTTGGTGGATTTCACATGCCTAAAGACATGCAGGTTTCCTCACGATGTTTTCCTTCACCGTAAGCAAGTGATAATCATATTAAAGTTATGATTAACACATAGATTGCAGTGGTAGCCGATTGGTAAAGCACGCGTCTTGCGGGCTCAAGGTCTTGGGTTCAAACCCTGGCTCACACCTCTGGATTTTTCGAAATAAAAAAATAATAATGAGAATTAAAACGTGGTCTTTTCTGATTATACAGGGAAGTTAGTGTAATGTAGAAAATAGACCGATATATTAATATGACGGTAAGTAGATATCATACAATTACATACCTAATTTATCTATTTTAACACATTAATTATAATGAGAGCTTGAAGATACATACATACCTATAAATTATGATTTTAACCGTAAACTGTTAGTTTTAGCTAAACCCTACTTAATTAAATAAGTTTTGAACTTTTGTTATTATCACTCTCTACGTTAACACTTTTAAATAGCTACGTCCAGAAGTGTCACATGCCGCGCGAGGCTGCTCACCCACATGCCTCGCGAAGCACGACGTTTGCCTCAGTCGCATGCCGCGCGAGGCAAATGGCGAGGCAACTGACACTCTAGACAGGGAAAGGTATACCCGATCAATCAGTTTGACACGTTTGACATCGTTCTGTCTCACGACTGCCAAACTAGGCGACGCAAATGTGAGTGCTCAGGTGAGGCAGGGCGCGCATTTGCCTCACGTGAGGCAAGTCAAACACCGCGAGGAAAATTTTCCTCGCGCGGCATGTGACACTTCTGGACGTAGCTATTTACTTTTTTGTGTGTTCAATTATTTTTTTATTATAATTAAAACCATCCTCCTAATTATTCAGTTAATTGAATTTTAGTTGTTTTTTCATACTTGGTACTTTAAAGTTTCCATTAAATTTTGAACACTAAACTGTTATTACTTTTCAGTCAAGTCGAAACACTATACACAGTCAGCCTTTATTTGTTCACTTAAAATAGTATTTCCGAACTTTTCCCATTGGCTGAAACTTCGATCATACAGCGTACGAGCGCGTCGTATCTGAAGCATCGTCCGCGGCCGACTGAAACTGAAAGCTTGCCTCAAGTCCATGGCATGTTTACGGACGCTTTTTACGATCATATAGTGAACAATAATGTTTTTCTGTATTGATAATAAAGTTCTTTGAATACAGACGCTTGTTTATGGTATATTATTTTGACTTTTACTGGTTTTTAAGACTGGGTTTGATAGCGGGGCAGAAGGAAATAATTTCTTGTACTTTAGGTACTAGAGGAATGCATAATAGAGGTTATGGATAGGAGGTTATGGATTCTATTATATTCCGTAACTGTACGATGACGGTGGCGAGATTTTGAAGTGTTATTTTTATTATTTGCCCTAGCATTACTGGAGTGCCGCCAGTACATTTTAGCCTGGGGCCAGAAACTAAAGTATAATAGATCCACATTGTTGTTTTGTTTCTACCTAGGGTCCACAAAAATAAATTGTAAAGTACCAACACAGGAATGTGGTAATACCGAACGCTGTTCCAGATGTGTTACATCTAAGCCCGGAATCCCTCTATTACTAGGATGGACGGTATTACCCTTTAGACTACTGACGCTTGCTGTTCCCGAAATAGTTGTAGGTTCAATTGATACTACCTCGAAATTCACCAACACTACAATTCAACCCAATTGAATTATCTGTACAATAAATTCTATACCTAATACTAGTCCCACAATGACACGTGCGTTTTCATCCGGTATGAATTATGATTGGGAATCGAATCCTTTGTGACTTCGATAGCATCCGGTGAGGAATCAGCCATGATATACGTTTCGAACTACATTATAATACTCACAAATTGAATTAATCTAGAGTTGTAAATATATTATGGGATCATAAAACTCGGTTTGTTAACGTCGTAAATTACTTGTGACGCAGAGATGATCACATATCTAATAGCGTTTTGTTAATGTACGTGTAACTCCATCAGAGAAAATGTATAGAAATGACACATATTTTGTGAGTGACTGACAGACATTTGTATTCAAAGGTTGCGTCTACATCAGGCGCATGCCTTGCCCGAGCACTCAGTTTTGACTTCGTAATGCATAGGTACATAATTTCATAACATGAATGCTCGGGCAAGGCAGCGAGGCATCTAGGCGCACCAATTCATTTTTGCCCCAACGAAACATTATTTACGGCTGATTCCTATCGAGACACTACATCACTTCTACTGAATGAAGTGAATGCTGAATGGCGTAGCGGCTTGAGTGAGGCTTCGAAGGTGAAGGTAGGTTCAACGGATTACATTGTTCATCTAGTGAATTCAGCCTTAAAGCACCTGCCTCTAGAAGCCTCGAAAAGGTTGATTTTACACAATAAACTGTTAATAATCCTTGAACTTGCTACGTTAGAATTTTCCAGGCTCTTTTTACCACAAGAAAATAGTTTATTTAACGATAATGATAAGCGGTGTCGATAAATTTAAACCAAATACAGGTTGACTGGTTAAACACTTTACATATTGAAGGACATGATAATGTATGGTAACATGAAACGTTTAAAAAAATAAAACTAAAAAAATACCAATGAACTACAGAGAAAACCTTAATTAAATTAATGTGCTAAAACTCTGAAATTGTGGACACCGCTATCGCTAGTACGCGTGTTCTGCGCGAACGGAGTTAATGGCGGCGTCTTCATCAGGCGCATGCCTCGCGCGAGCACTCACTTTTGACGTCGGAACGCATAGACGTAATGTCATAATATGAGTGCTCGGGTGAGGCATGCGCGCCATATGGACACATCTATTGACACTTGATAGATACGTCAAATCAAGGAGGTACGATCCTGACCACGCTTATTGTTTTGAGTGGATAATTAAAAATAAATTAGGCAAATATTAGACACCTATTTTTTTACATAATTAGAACGAGAATCGAGTACTGAGCACTCTATATCAATATGTAAAGTGTTCAACCAGTCAGCATGTATATTGCTGCATGTTGTGTTCTGTACATACAATTTTATACATAGTCTTGATATCTCCAGGTCTACCATGTTGTTCACTCGCTAGTCCGAACTATTATGAACTGGTAGTAGTTTCTATTCGTAAATAGACGTGTCTACAACATGCACTTGCCGCGCGAGGCTGCTCACCCACATGCCTCGCGAAGCACGACGTTTGCCTCAGTCGCATGCCGCGCGAGGCAAATGGCGAGGCAACTGACACTCTAGACAGGGAAAGGTATACCCGATCAATCAGTTTGACACGTTTGACATCGTTCTGTCTCACGACTGCCAAACTAGGCGAGGCAAATGTGAGTGCTCAGGTGAGGCAGGGCGCGCATTTGCCTCACGTGAGGCAAGTCAAACTTAGCGAGGAAAATTTTCCTCGCGCGGCATGTGCCACTTCTGGACGTACCTAATGCTTAGTTGTCCTACATTAATAAGAATATGTTTAGTCATAGCGAACTCTAGGTAGAGTGATCTTGTCGCGATATGTAGCATGCTAGTTAATATGTAATGATGTCATCAAAACCCTACTTAGAAATTATCAGAATACAATGAAAGCCACTTATGTTTGACGCCCGCTTTGCGCATTGAAGCGCAAGCCGCTCGGGTGACTGTATCGGATGGTTGCAGGTTCGATTTCCGCGAGAGGTGAAGGTGGTCGAGCCAAGCTGTAGCCAATTGACTGCAGCTCATAAACGGGCTGGCTCGACCGGGGTAGTACCCTCTCACAGAAGATCGGCGTAAAGCAGCTATTACAGCTGCGTCTCGTACGTTGAGTGAGAGAGCCGAAAGCCCAATCCCCCCCCCCCTCCACCTTCCTCTATCCCACTCCCCTTCAGGTCGGCAATGTGCGAGCAATGCCTTTGGTATTGTAAGCATCTATAGGCTACGGCAACTGCTTAACATCAGGCGGGCCGTACGCTTTTTTGCCACGGCAGTCCTATAAAAAAGGAAAATTTTGGAAACGGCCTTTTTGTAATTTGCTCTGGTCTGTGTATCACTGGGATCGCCCCTAGTCTATTCTACGGTGCCCATATTACAAGCTTTATACAGTTGGTGTATAAATTTATTTATTTGATGTTACATCCTAATTAATGATTACTTATTGTACCATCTTCTATTTTTATAACCTGCCATATCACGTAGAATGTATATTAGTACATAAATATCGGATTTGTATAAGGACCCAAATCAATTAGTATCGTCCAAGAAAGTGGTTCGTTCGCACCTTCGTACAGTCGAGTAGAAAAGAATAACAACGGTTATTTAAATCAAAATAATTTTGTTTTACAAATGAGTTTTGACTTATATTAAAAAATACACAATTTAATGGTCTCTGGAATGTTAATTGTAAATTATAAGTAAACGCGTTTGCGTTTGGATGAATAAATAACCAACCTTACAGTACGTAATCGTCAAACATATTGCATGAAGATTCGGAATATAATTTCTAAGGAGAGTTAACGCCTTAACGCACACAAAATATTTTTTTTCTAATTGAAATATCTAAGTAAAATTCTAATACTCGTAAAATAATACAATTTTGTACGTTAGTGGCGTCCTTGGTAACTTCCTACGGTCCCAAGTTCGAATTCCGCCTATATTGAAATTCCTGATCGTACTTCCTATAAGATCAATGTTCTGTAAACATTGGTAATATTTTACTTCAGATAACTATTACTTGTATCTAGGCGGCAGTTGTCAGGTTCAACGCTTCAGATTGACAACGTGCAAGCGCCTTTGGTATAGCACGCATCTGTAAGCTACGGTAACTGCTTAACATCGGGCGAGCCGTAGCTTGATTGCAACCTTAGTAACATAAAAAATACAATATTTTTTGAGGATTACTAAATCACACCACCTGTCCTGTCACCTGTCGCGTTGGGTTCTGACTATTTGGTGAAACGTGGGCTTTGAGTTGGCTTAATACCTCCACAATGTGGTGGTGTATGGTCGCTCAAGCCTCTGACTACCCCCGTATGGGGATAAAAGTCGTGACGTTACATTTTTTTTTTTACATTATTAAATGGTTTTGACGTCGTCTGTACTGGATCTCATTACACGTACTGCTCCACAAACATATCAGGGCGGGTTTATGGGGATGATGGTGCGATCGCTGCCATTGTTCTGTTGCCCCTAATTCTATTTACACACCGTCAAATATTTACGACCACCCTTATATTGGTGATGCCGTAAATAATCAAGAATATACCTATCTACCTACCTGCGTTACTAAGGTCCGTATTAATAAATCGATCTCAAGATTGAGATCGAACTTGAGAAGCGGTTTTGACAGATGTTCCATACATTAAACGTCAAAACTGCATCTTAAGATCGATCTCGAATTTGAGATGCATTTATTAATACGGGCCTAGATCCTTAAGGTGAATATGACCACGAGTCTTCCAGTCATAATAGCCCTACGAATTACAGAAAAATAACGCTTAAAAGTTCTATGTGATACAAAAATAATATAAAAGATAATTTTTACGATTCCGTAGTTAAAGTTAAAATAATGTGTAGTCAAATATTTTGGCTAGCTAATAGCAAAAAATATTTTTTTGTTATTGAAATAGGTAAAGAATACTACATTGTGCGTGGCTCGATACGCACTTGGTCGGTTTTAAATTAAATAATCGCGTGTCCCAAAACTCCCTGTTAATCTAATAGAAAACTATATCAGCTGTATTTTTACACGGCTTATTAAGAAACAGTTTATAAATAGCTAACCTGAACCCAGAATTATTAATATTCTCCGACCGTTCAAGAAAGGCTACACGCGAATGTGCCCGAAAATGAATTATATCAAAATTCCTCGCATCCTCCTTCTGTTGCATGGACCATTTCCATCATAAATGCTGTTTACTCCGCCAGACTTTTGTCGTAAATTAAGACGTGTAGTGGAAACTTACTGCGTAAGCCTAATTACTTAAGTTTAATAAAACTCTAAAGGTACGATTCTGAGCAACGAGGCAGACGGCAGACGTCACTCGACCCTATACAAATTGTCACATGACACGTGCCACGACGGCACGACGGCATTCAATTTCTATGAGATCGAGTGAAGTCTGCCATCTGCCGCGTTGCTCGGAAGAGCACTTTGAGATCGAGTGACGTCTGCCGTCTGCTGCGTTGCTCGGAATCGCACTTTAACTGTAGCTAGATAGTTGAAACGTAAAGTCAATTCCTGATTAACAATCGAAAATCATTTCACATCTTAAAATAAGCCAATAGAACTGAAGCTGGAAGAACACATCACATATTCAACGACGTTACAAAAGCTTATAAAATTAATAATCCCCATCACTACGGAAATTAATTTTACCTTGCATCAAGAACAGTCATTTGAATGGAAAGCGGATACGATGAACACTAAAAAATATATTTAATTCATCCTATTCACTCTCACGCAAATTTCTTTACACGGATTTCGCTTCCACTGTAACTCCACATTGAATTCTTGAAAGGGTATGTTTACAGGTCCCTAAAAGGTCGGCACCGAGTCTGCTCCAAGTTGCAGCTGTGGGCAGTTTCCACTTACCATCAGCTAGTCTGTCCGTGTGCCTTCTACTTTTTCTAAAAACCATTTTACTTTTACATTTTTACTCGGTAAACAAACATAACTATAGCCTATTTGCTATCCGCTTGAACTATTTATTACGAGTCCTTTCTGATAGTATTGCGTCATTCAGTGTTTCGTGTGGGATCCTAATATCAGCCAACTTGCATAAATATTGGAAACGTATTTTTGTTTTATGAAACAGACACACATCTGGTGTAGAGCGACAGCCGCTGCGGATACGAGGCCTCGAGTGGCATGATTTGGTACCGGAGCAACGATCTATGCGAGCCAGCTGATATTATATTCCAACTTATCATAAGTATAGTGTATCGATATATAGAAAACATTGTAGCCTTGTTGCTAAAACTTATCATGATAAAATAGCCGCGAGAATTCCTGTCAATTCCTGGGCGACTGTGGTCCAAATGAATTACATTCGTTTTGTCGTTAGTTAGCTAGAAGCCAGAAAAAGTTTTTTTAAGTGACTAAGGTGGGAAACAAGCTTACGGCCTGTGGCCCGATTCACGTAAAAACAAACAATCCAAATAACGCTTAAGTTCGAAAGTCGTTCGATCGAAATCCTACCCAAGTTGGTATTCACGTGTTCCTTGAACGCAGTTGGATAGGACTTCAACTCAAACGTTTAATAATAATAATAATAATTTATCCCTTTTCCCGTCCCACTGCTGGGCACGGGCCTCCCCTCAATGCGAGGGGGATTCAGGCCACAATCCACCACGCTGGCCCAGTGCGGCCCAACTCAAACGTTTACTCAACGAAAACGGTTACTCAACAGATGTGTCCATATGGCGCGCATGCCTCACCCGAGCACTCATATCACTCACATTACGTCTATGCGTTCCGACGTCAAAACTGAGTGCTCGCGCGAGGCATGCGCCTGATGAAGACGCCGCCAACGACTTGTTGCCATGACGAAAAGGCTATCAACGACTATGTCGGTACGATATCGTTACGGTTTTTAATACGTGAATCGGGCTATGCAAAACCAAAAGCATTGCTTGCACGTTGCCAATCTGAAGGGGGGTGGAAGGGAATGGGGAGGCTAGGGAAGCCTCATAAAATTATGTAGGTATACCTTGCTATCGGTATTTTTTTTAATAGGACTGAGGTGGTAAACAAGCCCGGTCTTCTGTAATCTTAGTAGTTGGGTCTTATGGACGACTAGCAAGCATTTTTTTTTTTTATAGGACTGCGGTGGCAAAAAAGCGTACGGCCCGCCTGATGTTAAGCAGTTACCGTAGCCTATAGATGCTTACAATACCAAAGGCATTGCTCGCACAATGAAGGGGCGTGGGATGGAGGGAGGGGGAGGGGGGGGTGGGCTTACGGCTCTCTCACTCATCGAACGAAACGCGGCTGTAATAGCAGCTTTACGCCGATCTTCTGTGAGAGGGTGGTACTACCCCGGTAGAGCCAGCCCGTTTATGAGCTGCAGTCAATTGGCTACAGCTTGGCTCTACCACCTTCAAAAACTCTAGTCTCTCTCTAATTCTACTGTATTAGCCAAATGAGGGTAGACTTGCCGTCTCCGATATAAAAATATAAGAATGAAAAGCTAGGAAAATCCATAAAGTTCACTAACTTGAACCCACTTAAATACAGATTCAGACCGGCAGTCAGATAGTTTTGGTCACAATTAACAAGCTCCCACGAGTCACCAAACATCTATTATTAAAAAATCAACTACTCTACTACTAGGTAGCTCAAACTACGCTAAATATATTGCGCATCGAGTCCGCTGAGTATATTCCTGGGTACTAGCAAGTTGCCCAGATTTCCGTTGACTGATAGCCCCCGGGAGACCGAGACGACAACTTGAACTTGAGACATTCTGCTTGAATTGAATATTGAAGCGAATCAGAAACGTCGCGGATGAAAAGATTTTTATATAAATATATTAAAGAACCAAATCCTTTGTGAGGTTGAGTATTTTGCTTAATGCTGCACTATTTTTGGTCCAGCTAATGGTTAATAGAATTTAATAACTAATAGATGGGGAGGCGAGCGTGCAATTCGTGGATTTGCACGAGCGCCGTCCAAACCTAGTAGATTCGGTAGATGAGATGATAGGAAGAATACATTGTTCAAGATGTTTCCACTTTCAGCGGTGGGGGAAGCGTATACATAAAAAAAAAATTTTTTTGTATAAAAAGCAATGACATAAAAATACTCAAGCGTGTCAGATATTGATACTTTTCATGCTCCATCATGCTAAATTGAAAAAAAAGAATTACTCGAGCGCGTCAGAATTTGTAAGCATCTATAGGCTACGGTAACTGCTTAAAATCAGGCGGGCCGTACGTTTTTTTGCCACCGCAGTCACATATTAAAAAAAACTGAGGGGGTGAAAAAGTGAAACTTCCAGATGCTCCCATTTCTTAGACTGACGATCAAATTAGCAAAATTGACACTTTTGACACTTCTTAGCTAGTAATGAATCCCCCTTATCTTAATCTAACGAGTTCGAGTATTTTAAGATAGACGATTTTTTTTTTTGGTTCCATTGAGCAAACCTACCAATATTATGGGCTCATAATTTTTTGAGGTTCTTATCAATATGTAAGCTATCTCCCTTATCTTAATCTGAAGCGCTCGTGCAAATCCCGAAACCCCTTCTACGGCTCCCCATCTATAACCTAATGGTAACTAACATAAGGTTGTATAGCGATGTCCGCTATTTAATATAAATTTATCGATATTTTATAATACCAAGACCAACTCCCTTCCCCCTTCCTTCCCTTTGTCCCACTCCCCTTCTAGTCACATAAAAAATAAAATAAAATAATATAAATGCAGAATATTAATTTACTTCACACCGTTGGTTGATACACTACTGCTGATTACTGCACTTAGTATGATCCGTGATATTATGCAAATTTATCTACAACTGTTAAAGTTATCAATTGCGATTTACATAACAATCTAATTTCGGTAATCTCCCAATATATGTAACAAGGCAACCCGTCCTAAATAATCCTCTTGCCAAAAATACGAGCCTTCAAAGCCTCTGAACATAGTACACACTTTACTTTTATTTTAACAACAAAATGCGACAAAGTCGACGTAAAAAATGTTATTTGCTCCGATGTCACCGACATAACGTGCCTACGATTTATTTTACAAAATAACGTATGGTACTGCTTTGTGTGTAATATACTTAAACATTACCTATATAACACATGACCCATTTTAACGTGATTTGTATGCTATAGAAAGCCGAGTAATCAAAAAGTAATTTTAGAACTGAGATATATTTTCATACTTTGCGTTGCGTTTATGTGAACTTACTCTACGTCATCCTTTCCCAAAGTGGGCGATAACGCCCCCTTGTGGGCGCTGCAGGCCTAAAGGGTGGCGGTAAGAGACCCAGAAAAAAAACGCCCCCCCCCCATTTTTTTATCGCCCACTTTGGGAACCTATGCTCTACGTGATCGGTTTGCGATATCATTTATTTTTACTACATGAAACGTTATTATAAATTAATATCCGTTTGGAACATGGAATACGTAGGTAATGTTCGTATTTAACTGTAATTTATTACGTATCTAAGGTAATGTCAAAATATTTTTATTCACATAATAAATAGACAACATAAATATATTAGTGCTACCACCGGTTCGTAATGCTGCTTCCATTGGGAAGAGTCGGCAAAAAACTCAATGGTTACTCTTTAAATAGAAAAATAAAATCTGTGTACATTATCAAAACAGCAACGCAATGTGAGCAGGCATCGCCATCTTTACTACAAAATACAGTTATTCAATATTATCAAGCGAATTCACTCACATTTTGCTATTTACATAGAAAGCTAGCCTAAAGCGCTGGGTTCCTAGGAATCATATAACGGCCGCACTAGAACATTGGCTATGTCAAAAACGGTGTCCAGACCGGTCTCTATGCAACCGCGCCATAGTTTACATAGCCAATGTTCTAATGCGGTCGTTATATGACGGCACCGTTCTGGAGGAACCCAGCGCTTAAGAAGCTATGCATGCCTACTCCCACTTTACAGTAAAAACTAAAACAAATTGAAAACAGTTGCTTTGGTGTAACCTTCCGTGTTTAAATGCAAATTGAACTGGGCAGAAGTTAAGGAACAATGTTCTCAAGAGGAAAATATCAAGTAACGAAGATGACAAGAAAGAAGTATCAGAGGGCCTACTCTTTTACAAACGAAATCGAAAGGTCAAATAATTTTCGTTTGTAAGAAATGTCGGAATCAATGAGAAACGTAGTAGGAAATATGCGAATTTCGTCCGAAATTTCGTTTTCGTTTGTAAAAGAGTAGGCCCTCAGTGATGAAAGCCCAAGTTACGTAAAATCCCATGCTGGGATATCTTATCTCGATCGACGGAGATCTGTCTCTTCTCTAACGAAACGTAATCCACAATTCCATCAAACGTTAGCACGATATCGCACGAGGCAACCATGGTGGCGCCACCAGTGGTTGATTCGATAGCCGACACCGAATTGGTTGCGCTACCAAGCGGACAACAGGTGCGATATCCTCCATACAGCTCTATACATTTTGTTGGTGGAGCGACTGGTTGCGCTACCACTGGTGTCCTCGTGCGATATAGCCCTTAAACATTGATGTATGTCTTTCGTAGCAGTCAAAGTGATGGAAGTTTGAATGATTAAACTATAGTTTAAACTTTCCTTGGCTGACCGTAAAAACTAGAACTTAAAACATTTCTGTTTGAACTTGAAGTTAAACTTTTTAATATTTTAGAAACTTTTTAATGATTGCGTCTTTGCAGTTTATTACATAGCACACTTAACAGTTTGAAATAAACTTTGGAAAAGTTAGTATTCTTGTGTATGTGTCTTGGATATAAACTCCAGAGTACCTTCGTATATCTAAATATCTTGACGGGCCCGTTAGCGTGGTTGGCGCGGAGGCGACTTTCACGCTGCAGGTCGTAGGTTCGATTCCTACCCGTGACATGCATTTGTGTGCATGAACATGTCTGTATGTCCGGAGTCTGGGTGTATATGTATATTAAGTATGTATTTACAAATAAAAAAGTAGTATATGTAGTAATATCAGTTATCTGGTTTCCATAGTACAAGCTCTGCTTAGTTTGGGATCAGGTAGCCGTGTGTAAAAAATGTCCCAGGATATTATTATTATTATTATATTCACTGAGAATTCATGTTTGTGTGGTTGTTTAGTAACATCTTGACTTAATACTCTCGATCGACATTATATTTTAAGAGAAAGTACTAAGACTATATAAGCTAGGGAAATACTAGTTATAATAGTATATAAATAAAAATAAATAAAAATATAACGTCACGACTTTTATCCCCATTCGGGGGTAGTCAGAAGCTTGAGTGGCCATACACCACCACATTGTGGAGGTATTAAGCCAACTCAAAGCCCACGTTTCACCAGATAGTCAGAACCCAACGTGACAGGTGAATAATAGTATCTAAATATAAAGATAGTAAGTAGTAGTACCATCAGATTTAGGCTCGCTAGTCGCCAGCGTCTGCGTAAATTGTATAGCAAATTGTATCGGCCACCCCGAGAAACTCACAATTTGGCGAACGTATTAGGTATCTCGGGGTGGAGTTACAGAACTAAACTTTAGTAAAATACTGCCTATACTGTATTTAACATTGTGTTAATATAGCTTTTGATAACTTTATTCATAAACTCTGCGTACCTTCAAAGGAATAGAGTGCAATGCGCGAGCAATGGCTATGGTATTGTAAGCATCTATAGGCTACGGTAACTGCTTAACATCAGGCGGGCCGTACGCTTTTTGCCACCGCAGTCCTATAAAAAAAACCAGTGGTGCTCAAACTTGATGCGCGGAGCAAACATACATGAAATACATAAGTATATACGGAGCATACATGAAATATAACTCTATTTGTGGAATGTTCCACAATGGTCACTTTACGACACGACACTAAAAGAATACTCTGATGAATACCCTTTATTGCCATTCATTGTACGAGTTTTTACACTGCACCTTACCAGTAGGTGTTATGGGATTATATTTAGTTTTCTTTTCTGCGACAATGCATGTGATTTGTGGGAAAATTTACATGTGTAGATACCCCCATAGAAAGTTGATGATGGATTGAGACTGGCATTACAAATCACTGTTGTAAATGTTTTTTAAAACCATTGTAGAATGGCTAAAAATCTCTATAAGGCCAGGCCAGGTGTATTGGTTTATGTAGGTAGTCGCGAGTTCTAATTCTCGTCAGGGATTTTTTTTTAAATATTATTTTCGTTATTCACCTGGTCTGGGCCTTACCCTGTTCGCCCCTAGTCCATTGAACCGCTTTTACAAACTATGAGCAACCTTTCTTAAACCAATTTTATTTAGGACCTAAAACCAATAAAATAGAAAACTAACCACCCAAATATAATAAAACTTCTATTGTTTTCAAAGATACATTAAAAACAAACGTGACTCTATTGGATTAAGAACTTCTATCTCTAAATAGCTTAAAGTTTCATTGACAAAATTCTAAAAGAATAAGCAAAATCTCTTTAGATTCTTTTTATAAAACTATTTGTTTCGGTACCTATTTAGTAGATAGTACAATGTTTGTGTAATTAGTCAATTTATTATGATAAATGGACGCAACTTTCCATTTCGACAGGCACTGGAAGATGGATGGCCTAAGTTTACGTAAGTGTTCAGAAATACAGAAAAAGTGTTGTTACGCTAAAAATATTGGTTACTAAGCATTTTTTGTATACGTATCTTGTGATTCTATTCAGCCCAAGATTACGTAGCGAGTTCCGTCCCGCTTATAACATATTGCATGAATAAAAATGACTGACAGCATGCTTCCTCGGTGGCGATACGCTTTGCTAAGAGAATCATTCTTCTGAGGACGATACGATTTTATTGTCTTCTATACAGGGTGTCCCAAAACTTTGCCACATGGAGGGGAAGTACCTTAAATATTGTAGATAGAGAATTTTACTGAATGAATACTTCATTTTTATTTTAAAATCAATACGAACTGCATTCAAAGATTTTTGAAAACTCGCTTGCCACACTCGGGAATCGAACCGGCTAAAATCCGAAACAATAACAATCTGTACTTTTATGGCATCAATCGATAGGATCAATCACAAGGATCAAATCACCCTAACAAACATGGGAAATTAAATGAAAGGAAAACCGTGATATCTTAACTTATAAGAATTAAAATAAGTGAAAATTAAATTAAGTAACGATTTTATGGGTTTCTTTTCATTTAATTTACTATGTTTCTTAAAGAGATTTTATCCTTATGATTGACCCTATCGATTGATGCTATAAAAGTACAGGATATTATTATTCGGATTTTAGCCGGTTCGATTCCCGAGTGTGGCAAGCGAATTTTCTAAATGAAAGGAACCCATAAAATCTTCACTTATTTTAATTGAACGAATAAAAAATGGTAAACTAACTAATTTGTTGCTCGAAATTAGCTCAATTTTTTGTGGATACAAATATCTTTGAATTCATGAATTTATAAGTTTAGATTTCATGGTTTTCCTTTCATTTAATTTAACATGTTTGTTAGAGAGATTTGGTTCTTATCATTGATCCTATCGATTGATGCCATAAAACAACAGGATGTTATTTTTTCGGATTTTAGCTGGTTCGATTCCCGAGTGTGGCAAGCGAGTTTTCAATAATCTTTGAATGCAGTTCGTATTGTTTTTAAAATAAAAATGAAGTCTTCATTCAGTAAAATTCTCTATCTACAATATTTAAGGTACTTCCCCTCCATGTGGCAAAGTTTTGGGACACCCTGTATAAACCTCAAAACTGCATCTTAAGAGCGATCTCAAATTTGGGGACGTATTACGAACCCGGATTATTTCGTTCGTTCGTGCACAAAAGTATCAAAATTTAAAATTCGAAGCCTGAAGATACGGAGTATCGGTTTTGTACCGGTTTCGTAATAGCAGCTGGGCTTTTATTGCTAACACGTCAAACTGTTTCGTTCGGAATTCGAATTTTGAATTTTGACACATTTCCGTTGTAGTACTAGTACTAGTACACAAAATACACAAAACGAAGCACACACGGAATATATTGACGGGTTTATTTATAACTGCCTACGTAAAAAAATTGTACGCGTTGTAATATGTAGTACCTAAAAATCCTTCTGCATCGAATTCCACTAAGTTTAACTATTATAGTACGTTGGTACTACAAGAATATCCCTGAAAAAAAAAATGCAGGCTCGAAAACAATGAAATACTTTTTACTAAACGCACTTCTAGTAGATAGGTACTGATAATGCATAAAAAGATTTGATGCCTCAACTGTGTTTGTGGTTTAGGTTTACATTAGAGTCTACAAACATATTAAATAATTTTATCCTATTTTTTTATCCGCTTCATATTTTATTAATAACCATTCGGCCAACAGATTGTTTATTATTTCTATTTAAATAATCAAATATAACAGACCACAGTTTTATGCCTGATGTACTGCTAAAGTAAATAGGCTCGCCCGCTATGAGATCTGGGTACTTTTGGCTAAATCAGGGCCTATATACCTACATAACGTAGCCCTAATAAATATTAGTAACGTCACGACTTTTTATCCCCATTCGGGGGTAGTCAGAGGCTTGAGTGGCCATACCACCACGTTGTGGAGGTAAAAAATAAATAAATAATGAATAAATATTAGGTAGTTCTTAACTATAAAATAGTTTTCTCATAGTTACTAGTAGTTGTTAGCTGCATGCATTATTACTTTTAAAAGTTTCCAAGCTTGTGGATTTCGCGTTCGCGTCAGCGGGTTGCTGAGTGCGACTGGAATACTTAATTAATGGGCTGGTCTTTATGACCCTCGAGACTTATCAAGACTGAATAACAACCATTAACGGTTGTCTGATGAAGGTCTTTCTTGATAGGTACACTTCGTCAAACAACCTTTAGGTAGTGTTACAATGATACAGGAATTTTCAGGAATGATACAGGAGATTTCGTGATTTCAGTATATTATTTGTTCTCAAATTACAACTGAAATGTTAAATAGGAAATTATGTACAAATCGTCATACCGCGATCAAATTTTGGTATTCGGCACCTATTGAAAACTTTCTTTAACTACAAAACAACTAGGTAAAATTGCCTCTGGCGGGAATCGAACCCGCAACAACCCGTTGCAGTGAGCCGAGTGGAATACGCTCAAACCACTGCGCCAAGTGGTCGTCAACAGATTCACAGAATACTTCTAAAACATATAACGACCAAAATATTGCATGCAGTGGCTTACAATGCAAGGAGTGGCTTATAAATTCGTTTATCGTTTTGGCTTATTCAGAATGGCGACGATTTATCAGTAGCGCGCGAATCTTGCAGTATTCCAGACAATATTGAAGACGCAGCACTCCACAATTTCGTCATTTTGTGGGGCTCTCACATTTCTGTGTTATAAATTCAGTTTAGGAGCATTTAATGAGCCATATATGAGCGCAATGTGTGAGCACTATAAGCTAATAATTTTCGCCCGCTCTTCTTTTCAGACCTAATTAGACGTGTCTACAACATGCACATGCCGCGCGAGGCTGCTCACCCACATGCCTCGCGAAGCACGACGTTTGCCTCAGTCGCATGCCGCGCGAGGCAAATGGCGAGGCAACTGACACCCTAGACAGGGAAAGGTATACCCGATCAATCAGTTTGACACGTTTGACATCGTTCTGTCTCACGACTGCCAAACTAGGCGAGGCAAATGTGAGTGCTCAGGTGAGGCAGGGCGCGCATTTGCCTCACGTGAGGCAAGTCAAACTTGGCGAGGAAAATTTTCCTCGCGCGGCATGTGACACTTCTGGACGTAGCTATTAAACAGGTTGATTTAAATTAGGTACAGGTTATAATCCAATTACAAATACCTTAATTACCACGTACTAGGGTGGTACCCACTAGATGCTGATTGATCAAATATTTAATTAGAGCACCTTAAAAGTGGACAGAGTGACAATTTTTTCATAAAAGAACATGCTGTATTTTGTTTTCTCTTTTCCTTTAACTGTGGTTCATAAGGATAGTATCTATTTATCTGTACAATACGCTTATCTAAAGGATGGGCAGAGGGCCACAAATGTACCTTTACTCAGCACTTTACTAATAAATAGCTTAGATTAACAAAGTAACGTCCAATTACGATCCTCCGGCTAACGAGCGCTGCGTCTCGCACAAGTTGAAGCATTAATTTTAATCGGAGCTAATTAGGGATCTTCGAAGAAGGTCTGCAGCGAGGAGTTTTGAAAAAAAAACGGTTCTATTTGGGACAATATTTATAATTAATTAATTAAATTTTAAACGTCTACTTATTAACGAAATACTTATCTAACCTGCAGAAATAATAGACGAAACAAAGTGTGATATTAAGCATGGTGTAAGAAACTTCTATGGCCAGAATCACAATAAATATGAATCTGCTTTATACGGAACTCAAAATGTTTAAATGTATCTTGATTGCCCATGCCTTTAATATAGAAACTATAGTACGTTTTTTTATACTTGTCCTATTTGGTAAGCAAAGATGGCGTCCAGCGGGGCGATTGCGTAACTTTTTTGTCAATGTTTCAATGGTTTCGTATATAATTGACACAGGATGAACGAAACCAATTGAAACATTGACAAAAAAGTTACGCAATCGCCCCGCTGGACGCCATCTTTGCTTACCAAATAGGACAAGTATAAAAAAACGTACTATAGATAGGAATGACTGGTAAAACTTCACTTATTTGCGTCATATGAGGGCAATCATGTCCAAAGCACGTCTGAGAAAACTTTTCCACTGCGAGACTGGTTCGAGGGGGCTCAAAACACAATACCCTTTTCTGATCGCAAATAAAACGACTTCAAAAATGCAAAATCAAAGTCGAAGACAAATGAAAGCCTAAAAATATAATGTTTCAGGTTTATTTCATCGATAGCTTTGTGTTACGAAGTTGAAGAGAGAGATTTTATTGAAATTGAGTCGTTCGAACGAACACTTAGTTGATAAATTGGTGAAACCCAGCCAAGTATGATTTCAGAATGAAATGGTTCTGATTGGTATCTATTAATAATGAAAGTGCTAGGATAACCTCTTTCCCTTTCATCTAAAGGTCTTATCATTTACAATATTGTAATTGTTTTTAAGCGACCATTATTATTTATACCTACTTATTATTACGTAAAAATAACATCCTGTATTTTCACATATTAATGACATCGTTCTTAGTTATCCCAATTTGTGTTTTACTGTACAAAACTTACGGTTTAATTTTAACGTTTAGTATGAACCCCAGCCGAGTACGCGTAATTATAAATTAACTCTAACATTTCCTTGAAATTAATGATTACGATTTCAGGATTACATATCTCCACGGCACTTTTGGATTACATTGGAATGAGGACTTTAAATGCTTGTACAAAAGGTTCTATATACATTGTTATAATATTGTTGATGTTATATAAAATTTGTATGTCAGGAAATAACAATAAGGGTAATGTATGTACGTTGTTATTAAAAGACGGTTAAGCATTTTATGTCACGTTTTAGTGACACGTAGAATTACTGTTCTATTTATTTCTCAAATAGGAACTTAGGACAAGAGGTGACATGTTTGAATCTCTGGTATCAGGTAGCTTACCTGGAGGGGCTAAAAGGACTACTAGTAATGAGTAATTAATGAATGAATGACTAAATGAAGAAAAAAATAACACAGGCCGTTCACACAATCTTATTTCTTGGTACCTTACTTAACAAATCACAAAAGTATCTACAACAACTTATATTCCTATCTGTACGTGCGCAACCAATAATACGAGTTTTATGTATTTTTAATCCTGGTTTGTTTTGACGGGTCCGTTGGCGTGGTTGGCGTGATGGCGCCTTTCACGCTGCAGGTCGTAGGTTCGATTCCTTCCCGGGACATGCATTTGTGTGCATGAACAAGTCTGTATGTCCCGAGTCTGGGTGTATATGTATATTAAGTATGTATTTACAAATAAAAAAGTAGTATATGTAGTAATATCAGTTATTCCGTAGTACAAGCTCTGCTTAGTTTGGGATCAGGTAGCCGTGTGTAAAAAATGTCCCAGGATATTATTAAAAACATTATTATTATTATTAATCCTTTGAAGTTACCTAACTTGCCAGTGTTAGATAAAAAGAAGTAAACAGTGAGATATGCCTTTCTCTACATCATTTGGTTTGTAATATCGCCATAAATATTTACAATACGATGCAAATCAGTAGCGACTGTACATTGTACTGCATTTATATATATGATGTGTTCGTGAATGAAATAGTTTTGTGCGGAATATTTGGCATTACGCCAGTGTAAGTATTATTATCTGATCTAGAATTCCTCTAGATGTTTCGGGAAATGGACAATATAAAGGCCTGTTTTAGATAACTTTCCATCAAATAAATATATCATTTTGACACATATTGTATGGAAAAAACTCCGTGCTTCGGAGGGCACGTTAAGCTGGCGGTCCCGGGTGTCATTTGAAGATCTTTGACAGTCGTTACGGGCAGTCAGAAGCCTGAACATCTGACAAAAATGGTCTTGCCCTTAGGTTGCCGATAGTTCCACTAGTTGGGTCTCGGAGGGCAGATGGCTATCGCTCCGTGTAATTATTGGTGATCAGCCAGATCAGGGTAGACTGAAAGCCGACCCCTCATAATGGGATAAGGCTAGGAAGAAGAAGCTTCTATAGAAAAACTGTCAAAATGTCATAATATTTATCTGGTGAATAAAAGTTATCTGACGATTCCAAAACAGGTCCTTAGTGTTTTAGATACCACATCACATATGTAGGCATCAATATCATTGCATTGAATATGGGGTTTTATTATAATTAGTTTTATTCGTATTTTGGTATGTAAGAGAGTGGTACTACCCTAGTCGAGCCAGCCCGTATATGAGCTGCAGTCAATTGGCTACAGCTTGGCTCTATGACCTATACATTTTTACCGTTTTCTATTAGTTCTCTAAATTAGTCTCAAATACGCAATCAAGCTCTCACGGAGTTGAGATTATATAAGTAAGGCGACGGCTAGACGTTCAGTAAGTACTGTGATCCGTCATTATTTATCAAAAACCGTGGTCCAAATTGATCGTATAGGTAGGCTAGTGTACTGATGGATGACAGTATTTACCACGAATTTCAATTCCAGAATGACAGTTTGTGGTAAATACTAACATCCATCAGTACCTACACTAGCCTACACGATCAGTTTGGACTTCGGCATAGTAGAAATATGGATAGTAGGTTATCTTCATAGAAACGCACGCAGATTGCGCATTAAACCAAGCGCTAAGATAATATCCACACAAGCTTTCGTGTTTCATTTGACGTCTGCACTGTACAAACTACGTCACAATACTGACGGAATAAATACTGAACGTCTAGCCTGCTTGTTTATTCCGTCGATGGAATGACATCCATAATTATTTACCATACTGACGGACCTCAGTATATACTTCACGTCTAGCCTTCACCTAACACTATGTATTGATAACATTGAAATAAGAGAAAAGAGAGACATATGGAGAACTAAAGGGGAAGCTTTTGCCCAGGAGTGGGACTTATAACGACTATTTAAAAAAAATCTATGATAGGTACTATACCGAAAAACTAACGAGTGATAAATGCTAAGACGTGTTTTCAACGAATTCATAATTATTTTCATAAAGCAGGTAAACAAACTAAACTTTTCATATCAACATAACAATGCTAGATTTCTGAATGAATCAGTATTTTTTTTGCGTTTTTTGGCTATCCGCCAGCCCAATGGCTACAAGATTTTTGCTATTATCATAGCTATGAAGTTATTGCTGGCTACGTTTCTGTCCAGTTCTGATACGCTATTGATAAATTATACTGACGTCTTCCGGCTTGTGGATACATTTACAGTTTATTAAATTAGTCATACTAAGGGCCATTTATCACCAATTAAATATGGAGTTTTGATAGATATTCTGTGGAAAAAAATTCAAAACACCATATTTATTTGGTGGATAAAAGTTATGCGACGATTCTGAAATAGGCCCTAAGTGATTATATTTGTTTAGAGTTCCTAAAACTTGATTATATACAAGGGCTACAACCCACTTATTACACCAATAAGTTTCATGGAATTAATGAGAATTAAGTAGATTAGGTTTTGTCCTACCAGTTCCATTGGATATATTGACAGTAGAACTAGTGTATGATCCCCTTATAGTACCTACTGCTACTACGACGAAATATAATACAAGTTGATGACTTGTATAATTTACGAGCTTTACCACTGTGCAAGCAAAAAATATGTTAAAATATTCACAAATCAAGCCACAAGGTCGCTCAGTTGTTTTGAAATAAAATTTAAATTGCAAACAAATCGTTTTCGTAGCGGCGTAGCGCTTCGTAGCACCGTAGGGCCGTAGCGACAGTTCAAAGGATTTGCATACATTCTCCACTGCGTTGCTCGTTAAAGGCGGTTCACTAAATGGAAGTTTGTTTGTGGATTTGGTTCGTAAAGATTTTTTTACACTATAAATAGCAGTATATGTACAAGGAAATACTACAAGTAGAGTTGCTAAGTAAGCTACGAAGTAAGAAATTTACACAATAAAATTAGATTACTTAAAATAATTGACTGGGTACTTGTAGTTTTATAAACCTGTAAGTTAATTAAATAACTTATTCATATTTAAAAAATCTACAATTTATTTTGTGACCCCACATGAAAAATGTCTAACATAGGTATTATTATTTTGTTCCAACAATTTTGTAGAACGGCGCCCACGGTGCGGTGATGAGTCAGTAAAAACTGAATTTAATAACACGCATGAATTGCGATAATTTTTCATTGGCATTTCAAACAAAAAATCTTAAAAGGTATATTTGGTTCATTGAATATTACATTTGCAGGGTATTTAGGTAAAAGGGTTACTTGTTTCTTTGAGTCGAGATGTTGTACCAATGATTCCACAAAATAAGTATCGCCCGCGGCGTCTCGTACAAGTTTCAATTAGGAACCTACCTATCGTTATTGTATGAAAATTGGGTCTTAGGTTACACGTGCCAATTCTGCGGGAAAGTATTCCTCTCTCCTTCAATCAATTTCGCAATTACATTAATTGGGTTGTACCCTATTCATAATAAAATTAATTGAGTGGTATTATATGACTAATTATCAATTAATATATAAAATACTAGCTTTTTCCCGCGACTTCGTCCGCGTAGAATTTAAATTTAAAAAAATCGGATCTCTGATCTCGGATCCCGGACCCCGTATCTCGGATCCCAAATCCCGGGACCCCGTATTCCGTGTCCCGTATATCCCGGATCCCGTATCCCAGTATCCCGTATTTGCCAGCAAAAGTCCCTTCAAAATCGGTCCAGCCGTTTCGGAGATTAACCGGAATCGGTATCGCCATACAAACTTTTACCCCCTTAGCGGTTAAATTTTCAAAAACGCTGAAGTTAATATTTATTTATTTATAAAAAGAAACCACCAAACGAATTTTCATCAACTTCAAAAATGACGATCTTAGATTTACATAATTATATTGTAGAATTAAAAAAACTAATCTAAAAATTAACAGAAATCTTCATTTGAATTTTTCTATTCCCTATTGGATCTTATTGCATGTGTACCACAAATCATAATTTGAGCTTTATTAGCAAAGCGTTCAAGTATTTTTATTATTTGGTTCTATTTCAAACTTCACTGAAACAACAACGAAATAAATTTCAGCCAACTTATGTAACGATTCTTGAACTGAAACTCCGCAGTTGTTTTCAGAGAGAACTTTAAAAATAAATAAGAAAGTTGCAAGTAGCCTGATTGTGAGAGACGCGGTCTCACTGAACGTAGTACAATGCATGTGCCAACTAGGATGAATATAATGCTGGTCATATGTTGCAGTGCCCTATTCATAGTAGGTACGATGTTCGTGTGATATTAGTCACATTTGTATTTGGTCATATTCGATCTAACAATTTCTATACCTATCAGTCACGATAATCGTAAGTTTGTTACTTATACATAATTTTTTGATGTACTTATTTCACGTTTCATTACACATAATGAAACAACAGTATTAATGATTGCGTCTTACTCTCTCCTCTTTCTTTAATGGTATAAAACATTATCAGAATTATCCTTCCTTATCATCCAAAATTTAGGTAAACAGATCTTTAAATTTAAGGCTAACCGCCGACCAAGTTAAGGCTGCTATTGGCGGCCCCTTCTATGAGTGTACCAGAAGAGCAGCAGTGCGTGAGGAGTGGCGACGGGCTACTAACGTCTAAGTGATGACCACGACCACTCTGCCAAGAGTGTTACACGACAAAGAAGAGAGAGCTTTAAAATGATAAATTATCGCTATTTTATAATGACATTTTAATAAATTGTAACGATAAATAGCTTTCCGATAAACACTGAATCTTTTTGACTACGAAGACAAATCGAGCTCATTAATACTGTTCCTTTATGCTGTGTTTCCAAGAATTTAACTATGGATAAGGCTCGCGAGCCTCCTCAGCGCTCATTATTCCTGGTCGGAATGTGAGCTCGGCCGAGCAGCGCGCACCGCCGCGTCGCAATCCCGACCCCATTTCAAGCACAATATACCAGTGTTTACAAATAAACACACCATTGTTCCAACAAGCCGCCGCACAGCCGGGAAAACTGACTTTTCGAGGAATTACTAAACCCAGGCTATTGTCCATATACGAAGCAGGGTACTTTATTTGAATGCTCACATTTGCCGAGAGTGTTTCGGTGTATTGCCATTTCATAGTTCCCGTTGGAAAAGAGACCAAATATATCTGAGTTATTGTTAGAGAAAGTTTGTTGAGCGGTAGGAAAATACACATTTCAAGAACAAACACACTGAGAAATAAAAAAACGACAACAAAATGGTTTTTGTAGTTCCTAGTAGTATTTTTAGTATGTTTTACTAAACGTTATGTATTTACAGCAAATGTTTTATAAATGTGAGACATTATATAAAACATTTGTTGTAAATACAAAACGTTTAGTAAAAAATATTGAAAACACTACTAGGAATACCTACTAGGAATTACAAAAAACATTTATCTATCGTAAAATTTTTCTCAGTGCAAAATACTTCTGCTTCTACTACTTCTTTATGGCTGCGAAATAAAAGTATACCTACTTGCAAATATGCAGACAAATATGACTTTGCTATGAACTTACAAATGTGTGAATTACATGTAGTGGTGCGCTTAGCACAAGTCTATAGTGATTGCAATGTTAGTAGTTACCATATCTGCTAAAATAATACATCAATGGTTTCCAGTTATAATTTATACGATATTCAATAGTATGATCTTATTTGGATAGGATCATTTGATTCTGTAAAGTTTAGCCCCAAACTAAATAAAACTGAAAGGTCTAGCGTTCGGTTTATTAGGTTATATACATGGTTAATAAATAATTTTACTGCTCAGTTTTACTAGGCAAGGTTTATGCAGTGCGGGCACTCCGCACTACACATAACGACCGAGTCGGTGTATGTCAACGCTCGGATAAAACATTTCGCTAAGTATGTCGTAAACTGCTTAACTTGCTTTATATTTAATTACATTTGGATATCTCAAGCTGACGGTAAACGGATATGAGACATCAACATATTTCGACAAGGAGAAAAATCAATTAAAAGTTATGGCACCGTGACACATCAGGGCGAATGGAGGGACGTATAGACAGACGGACGGACGGACGGATGGAGAGATAGACTATAGGATAACAAGGGCTCTTGGTCGACGGTTACTAAGTTACTAAAGCAAACTAGAAAATATTAAAAAATAAAATATTATTTATTCATCATGTAATCACATAGTTTTATATAATAATCAATAACAATAATAATATAAACACTTCAGACACGTCGACAAACTCACGCGAACACACACACAATAAACGTAATCTACTCATAAGTTAAAGGTTTTGTAAGGGCGAGGCCCTACTAGCGCGTTGCGCTCCGTCGTCGCAACGGATCAAAGGGTCGACGGGCGAGAGACGAAGCGGGGGAGGGTGATGCGCCAGTACAAAATCTTGCGACGACGCAACACAACGCGCTAATGGAGCCTGGGCCTACCTCGGTTGGTAAGTACCAAATTCAAACTGAAAAACATTTCGCCATAAAATGTGTCTAAAAATCAATTTCTTGTGGTACTTTAGAAGCACTTTTGCATCGAAATATGATTCCATATTTCTTTGAGATTATAATCTGGTACCTACTTTTATTCTATTTAAAAAACGTATCAATCAAATTAATATTAATTATTTTCATCACGGCAAATTCGATGCAAATAGGCACTATTCGAAATTACAAGCAAACATGTATCATATTTGTTCTAAATTCATAAGTAATACATTATTTTCTATATTTACTACTCTCGCTAAGGGCCCGCCTTAAGTCTGAGTTTTATCAATTTCAAGCAGCATCCATCAAGTTATTTGATAGCACCCATTAATGCCGTTATCGAGACTTCCTCAAATTCCAGAGATTTAAAGTTAGGTAGTTAGGCCGAATTCATCAAGAGTTATAACTAAACGAAGTAATTGAGCCATTTATTACTCCCGTCCTAAGGAAAGCTTTAGTGGCAAGTGACTTAAAATGGGGAGTCTTCTTTTATAGTACTTAATGAAGTTTACAAAGAACTCGTCACGACACTGAAGATACCTAACTTGCGTATCAACAGTACTGAATCATCAAGAAACGAAAATGACACTAGCAATGCAAGATCTAATTTGCTAATTGATATTCAAGTTACTATTAAATTGTTAGGAACGCTAGCATAATCTAATGAACCTCTTATCAGTTGAGCAAACAGTAATCCCCAGCGCAAATCTTTGCATAGTTCAAATTGTATTAAACTATTAACTGATTCATATCCAAACGTCACTGGACCGCGAAAATTCAATTCGCAATGTTGTTAATCTCAATGTTGGCTGGAAACTGTTTTGAACTCGAGGGCCGTATATCATTGCTTGCCCAGGAGGTCATCCAGTAAGTCCTGGTTGGTCATGTTGGCGTCACCGAGCATATTACTCCGAGATTCCCGAGAACTCTTTTTACCAGATAAAGACCTCTTCCTTCCGATCGAAACAGTCTCTGGGAATATCTGTTCGGACAGCATCTTGAAATTATTATTCAACTCGTTCAAAGCCGCTTCAGGAATTTCCGTGTTGGAATTCACGAATTCGTTTATTTTATCAACAGCTTCCAACTGCTGTACCAACTTGTCGCTCTCAAATCGCGACTGGTTGAAGTGTTTCACGTGCTTATCTATAACTTTGCTACTCTTCTCGATATCTTGGATGATATCTTTACAATATTTCTCTAATGGTTTGGCTGAATTTCTGCGTTCTATCATATTATTATTTTCAGTTACTCTCATTATTTGAGTTTCGTGTATTGCAACCGTTGTTATTGTGTCATCTACAGAGGTATTTTCAAAAAACGATACATTAGAGTTTCTCCTGCCTCTTGATTTCGGACGTTCGTGATCACTTACCACAACTTCCTCCACAATAGATTCTTCCGTCGCCCTTTTCCTCAGCGCGCTGGTCTTCCTAGACGCCGACTCTTCATTGTTCTTTATCTTGTGCATCAGTTCCGTCTTCATTGCCTCCATTTTCTTTTGGAGCTCGTCGGGTGAACTTTTCAAGTCTAACTCATCGTCGAATATTGCTAGATCCGCCATTCCGTCTTGGACTGTTTTTGCCAGTTCTATCATGTCATCGGATCCTTTAGAACTCTTCCTGGTGCCAGGGTTGGGCGTGGATCTCGTGCTGGTGGAATTGGTTCGGCTCCTGGCGTAGCGTGAACGAGGTTCGGTGGATGATGAGGTGTCTTCGTCGTTGGATAGCACGCTGCTAATGGTGCGGGAATTCTCGCATAGTCGCGCTAGTATATTTTGGTCTACCTGTGAAGAGGAATATTCACTGACCGTCATAATAAAAAGTGTGAGTGTACTGTATAAGAATGTTGGATTTAAAATCAATATTCCTATAAGTACTTTTTAATATCTCAAACATAGTAATTCGTCAGAGCTTTTGTTCCTCCCAAAACGTGGCTCAATTGTACATTACATGTTCAACCCGGCATTCATCACGAAATATTTTTCAGCAAAGCATTGGTTCATCTATGACGTAAACATCACAACAAAATTCAATCCATATTTTTATGTTCACACATCTCTCTATGTTATCATTCTACGAAGGACTACTACTTAACTCCATATAGGTAATACTTGTTATTACTCACAACATTATTTAATCTGTCGTCCTTTCGGAAGTTCGCTGCGTCCATTTCAGATTTAGTTTTGTTCATCATTTTAGGTATGTTGACACCCGAGGAAGTCTTAGTTGGTGACTTAAGAGATCGACTTGCGGCTGTGCTCAGCATCTTCTCTTTCATCTGAAACAATAGTAAGGTTCTGAACAAGCGTATTTAAGTTCTAATGATGATTATAACACCTTCATTAATTAATCGTTAAGTTATAAGCGATATTAGGCCCAAATAATTAAACGAGAGTGAGCATTCTAATTAAATGTATTTCAACAAACCGTACATGAAAAAATATAATTCTAAAATGACATCTTGTTCTTTTTCAGACATGACAGATGCCTCATTTAACATTGTGGTATTTGAAAACCTTAAATAGGTTTTATGCGAACTCATTACAAAATTTATAATCCAACAAGCGCAAAGACGAGACAAGTCAGGCAACATTATCTGATGTCTAGAAGGGGTGTTATCGGTACGCATTAACAGGCAGATGCTTCTACTGTATTGAGTATGATGATAGCTTGGGCACTTGCTGTTGCTGCTGTTTGAAGAAATATCTTCCAATATTTTCCTCGAACTGTCACCTAACTACATGCTACTGGTATTTTTTTAAGCACGCATATGAACACGCTGAAGTGATAAAGTTAAAGTACAGCTTTAAATAAAACCTCAATAATAGTGGTGAGTTTATCAGCATTGCTGATGGCCAGGTCGAGGTCGTGCCTCGTGTCCTTGTGCTTGTTGATCTCTTGCTGCAGCTGGTGCTTGAAGTTCTTCGCCTCGAGCACGATGCGCCGCTGCAGCATCATTATCAGCTCGTTCTGTTGCTGCACCTTCGATGTTAGCTCGGACACTTGGTTGTGGAGCTTCTCGCGTTCGAGAAGGTTTCTGAAAACAGAGCGCTGCTATTACAAAGCCGGTAGGAATGCTATGCGTGTCGTTCGTACTTCAAATTCTGACATATTTCCTAGTAAATTAGTGTCAAAATCACAGAGTAACGATAAAGATGGTCCGGTTTCCTTTGTGGGCATAATTTCCAAGTGTCAAAATTATCCTAATATCCAAGTGCCAAAATGATCCAAATTTCCAAGTGCCAAAATGGTCAATGTTCATCCCAGGACTTGGTACTGGTTGTGTGGGTAAGTAAACAAACTAAATCAGCCTAAAGTAACTGCATTGTCATCCTTCTTATTGTCATGATGTTATAAGCTGGACAGAAAGACTTAGATGTTTAGTTGAGGATCAAAGATGCATTAAATCTAGACCAAATATTTTGGGAAGTAATGTGTAGCCTCGCTTGACTAAGCTCTAAACGAGGTTACACAACCTACGATGTTCATAATAAACCTTGGAAGTTGGACTCGGCAGCTTTTTCTTAGTGGCTTCTTCAGGGATATTAGCATGACTCTTTCTTTCTACAGCATTCTCACTTATTTCCTGAGTTATCTGTCACTAACCTGTCCTTACTGAGCTCCAGCAAGTGTTGGTGCTCGTCTCTCAGCTGCTGCAACTGCATGTCCCTCTCTTTCAGCTTGTGTGTCACCTCCTTGTATTGCTGTTTCAACTGCTTGTACTTCATCTGCTGTATCCTTATCTCCTCGGTGTGGGAACTCAGAACTTGAGGCAGTTCTGCGTTTGAATTCTCGTACCTAGTAATAGGTAACAAAATCTTATGGACTTATTTCATAACTATTCTGTGGTACACTGAAGAATAGGATAAGAAATTTAGTATTATATTAAAAACTTGCCTTTGTAGAGCAATCTCTTGTTTCTTTTGTATAGCGCGCAGAACTTTGTTCTCGTTACTTAATTCCTGGAAAAATATTATTGCACATTTAGACATTGTTTGAGTAAATACCGTATTAATTTTTTTCTTAATTCAGGTATAACATTGTACAACTCTCTCTTAAGAAAGGCCCCGGACATTGTGTATCCCAGTTTTATAATATTCAATCTGGTATCGACACGATATGAATTCCCAATGCTCCCACATCAGTTTTAAAATAAGTAGGTATTTGTTCGGTCCAGGAGTATAAAAATTACAAAACGATTGTGAATTGTTAACAAACATCTTATAGTACTGTTGTGGCACCATAAGACCCACATGGCTGGGTACCTACCACCATAACCACCATAAAACAAATGGGACATTTTGCGAACGGGACAATAATACCGGACGAATTCATATTATTCCAGCCAAAGGGGAAAGCCAAGGGGTAGCCAACAGACAGCAGCTCATGCATCTGGCTCGACGAGCTAATTTAGCTGCGTTTCGTACGATGAGTGAGAGAGCCGGAAGCCCACTATGCTAATTCCCTTTAGGTTAGGTACTGACAGACTGTAGGACGGATTGTAGGACGGAAGCTTGTTTGCCACCTACAAAAAAGTAATAAGGGATAGTCAAATGTTTACCTGTAGATGGTAGTGTGCATCAGCGAGCTGATTCTGCAGCTGCTTGACGCGGTGCGTCTTGGCGGAGAGCACACGCTGCGCCACGTACCGGTCGCCGTTCTTGCTGTTGAGCGACGGGTTGGACATGTCCACGAGCGGGCTCAGGCGCTTACGCTTGTGCAACAAGTTTAAACGAGAGTTGCTGCTGTACACGCTCTCCAGGGATTCTTTTCTGGAATTAACCATTGCTAGAATAAAACACTCTAGGTAGGTTGCAGTGGTTTTAAACATGGTAGGTACTCATCGCTGAATTGAATGCCACTTAAAGTCGATAAATTAACCATTTCTTTATGGAACTAGGCCCACCACACTTAGGATCCACATAATTGTCTAACGAATATCAACCTTGCGATCTTCGTCATAATGAGTATGCTGCATGTCTAGTATCTACTTAAAGCCATTGCTTATAAATTACAGATATATTCGGTTTAAATAGTAGGTAATAGTTGCAGAATAACCTATAAGTACTTACCTATTGTATTGGCTACTCATTGAAGTAGGAAACAAATACTCTATAACCTCAGTAGATACCTACTTATTGATGTGATAGAAGAGTTGGTAAAACAGGTAAACCTTCGACTTTTGAAAGACCCGTGAAGTTTGCCAACACGATGGGCCAGTGTTGTGCAATCACGACCAAAATCGTCTGCGCACTGAGGGAGTCTACCCGGTATAATATCAATGGCCTCACCCCCTATGAGGTGGGTACATTGAGACCATAATAGCACCAGCTATGTTTTTTTTTTAATTTACTTTAGTTTAATCACGTTTGGTGGCTTGTGGTTCGCAATAGAATTGCATGGCAGCATCCGCTATTTGATACGGGTGCACCAGCCATATGTCGGTGCACTACAGTCGACCTCTGCCAGAGAATATTGCAGAAAACGAACGAAGCACCAAAGCTTACCTTAGGTCTTTCCGTTTGTCCTCCGGTATCAGACTCAGCACTGACATTCTTCGGTTCACATACAAAACACCATTGTCTATACAAAATATTTAGCTCGAAAAGGAGCTAATGGGCACATAATAGGTAATAATTTCTATGATAATTGATAGTAGCGACAGTATGTTGTGGCGGCCGAGTCGCTAGGCGACGGATAACATGTCAATCGATAGATTTGAAATGCGATCGAATGTTACTGGCTGTGATGAGGTCGCATGTGTGATATGTATTATCATTACGCCAGTTGCCAATTGGGTAAGCAGGTATAATAATGTTTCCAACAGGGTTGTTACGAAAAATTCACCTTGTTTTAAACACTGTGTTTAAAACATGTTTTAATCATTTAAAACATGTTTTAAACACTGTGTTTAAAACATGTTTTAATCATTTAAAACATGTTTTAAACACGGTGATTTTAAATTCGGTGATTTATTTAAATCAATGTTTTAAACAATGATTTAAACACGTTTTAAACAGTTTTCATTTATATTTCCTGTTTTTGTGCAACCCTGGTTTTAATCGTCGAAGTTATTCCCTATCTAAAGTCACTTCTAGTTCATTCGCAACTTGAGTTTTAAAAAGGTATAAAATAAAACACTTGTTTCGTTAACAAAATAATATACTTATTCAACAAGTTACTGTACACAGTATCAACTTTATTTACATAATTTATAATCCTCAGTTCAACATTCCCTTTAGATTCCAGATATTCCGTTCCTTCCAATCGACACCATCGGTGGTGTCGTTTGGAATCTCTAGTCCATACGACACCACCCTAGTGATGTCCAGAAACGCGTGTTTTTGACAAACAGCTCCCAGTTCATTAAAATAAATAAATAAATATCAGACAACATCACATACATTGATCCGACCCCAAAGTTATTATTTCAAGTTATCTATAGTTAAACGATAATTAATAAAACAGAGTTTATGAAATAAATATAAACTAAACTAACTAAACTAACAGATAAATATAAACTTTATCAAATGACATACCTCATTAATGAAACTGCTTGAACATAATTGGAGTTTTCATATCAACAACTTTGTATGTAGGTAACCTCACTAATAGTCGGTGGTGTCGTATGGACTAGAGATTCCATACGACACCACCGGTGGTGTCGTTTTGGTGGTGTCGAGTGGAAGGAATGAGATATTCAACTTTGGTAACAATATTGTAGCGCACAAAACACAATGTGTTGATTTAGCTATATTTAGAAAATAAAACAAATCTACATAACAATTAGTTCTTCAGTATTTTTAATAGAAATAATTGTATTAACAGTGGCAGCCGATTGGTTAAGCACGCGTCTTGCGGGCCTTAGGTCGTGGGTTCAAACCCTGGCTCACAGCTCTGGATTTTTCCAAATCTATGTGTGAATCATAACTTTAATATGATTATGACTTGCTAACGGTGAAGGAAAACATCGTGAGGAAACCTGCATGTCTTTAGACATGTGAAATCCACCAACCCGCACTGGGCCAGCGTGGTGGATTATGGCCTGAATCCCCCTCGCATTGAGGGGAGGCCCGTGCCCAGCAGTGGGGCGTTAAAAGGGCTACATTATTTATTATTTATTTTTAATTGTATTACGTTTTGGCTTGTTTTCCTTCCCGGAGCAAGGACCGTGGAAGTCGTGGGAACATTAAACATCAATTGTGATAGACTAGGTAGTACTATAAACATTATTATAAAATTATGTAGGTCTAGAACTCTGAAATTTTATTTATCGTCATTGCGCTTGCTGCCGCCATCGCGATGCAAATCATAAACCAACAGTCTGATGATTTCAGTCAAATAACATTACAAAAATAACGCACGCTCAATAATAAAACCGATTAAATTCAAAAAAATAACAACATTAGGTAACAACCCGAACTGCAAGCGGTATGACTATTGGCGGCAGAAATTTGAGTCTAGACCATAGAGATTTTATTTAGAAGAGACGTTCGTAGTAGATATCTCTATGAAACAACGCGTGGTCATTTTCCCGGGATGCGTGGCATCTATCTACCGCTAAATAGCTGAACTACTCGCTTCGTTTTATGTCGATGTTAGTACTAGGCCGACCACTCGGCCGAGTTGCTTAGACCCAGTCCCCTTAGTAATTGGTCCATGGTCTAGAGGTCTAGACCACAGAGATTTTTTTCCAGGTCTGTGATCTAAACAGAAAATAAGAGGCTATAGTCCCCTTTTGATTGTAGGCGTGCGTATGCAATAGCTATTATAAATGAAAATTTTTCTACGCTCTCTTCGCTCGCGCCGTATTTATCCAAGTGGGTGTTTTGTTTGATGTCTATGCGTGCGGAAATTAGTATAACAGCTGCTGTAAGGTAAATGAGCAGATGTAAATTTTTGTGCTCGCTATTTTGCACTTTATCTTGTTAGACCCTGCTTGAGTTTCCAGTATCTAGCCGTGGACAAGTGTGTGTTCCGGAGCTGTTACAAAATTATCGCGCTCGATCCGCTCGCGTTAAGTCTTCAATTGGATTTCACGGCACGCGTACAAAAATGTTAACAAGACAGAAATAAATTATTGTCAATTACACGACGTCACCATATTGATCCGAGACACTGTAGTTACTTCAACCCGGCACTCATCAGTCTCGTTGCTAATAACGACAGTTAAAACACTGTCCACTGCGTTAACAATTAACGTTAAGACGAACGGTCCAGTCACCACCGAACCTTCATTACTGAGCGCGCGATACTATGGTCTGATTTTTAATTAGACGACGCTGCCAGGTTTTTATGTCACATTTCAATGTAAATAGAACAAATAAGGTTCAAATTCGACATTTTCAGCTGTCAGTTGGCTTCGTCTAATTAAAAATCAGACCATAGGAATGAATCGTTTCACACAACTAACACATGTTATTGACATTCACTTGGGTATATTGTCCCTGTTCTGTTTCTCCCAGAGCCTGGTGTAGAGGGATTGTGGGTTGTCGATGAGTTGCTGGTGCGTGCCCTGCTCGGAGATGCTACCATGTTCTAAGACCAGGATGTGGTCCGCGTCGGCCACCGTGGACAGTCGGTGCGCGATGCAGATGGACGTGCGGCCCACTGTCGCCGCCTTCAGCGCTTGCAGGATCGCCTGCACAACATAACACACGTCAAAACAAATAAATATCGCTAGACAAATACCAACTGTACTGTACTAATCGACGCTTGTTCTATGGCTACCAGACAATGGTTTGGGGACGATCCTAATGACACCCAAGCCAGGGCAAATTACGAAGAGGCCGTTTCCGAAATTGCTCAACAACCTTGTGCAGTGGCCTACGCTTGAACTTTTTCAAATTCAGTTCATTTATTTTGTTTAGGCCTACCGAGACACTTACAAATTGTCATTTTACATTTTTCCTTAAATTCCACCGCCGGATCGGAAACGCGACCTCGACTTAGAAGATCCGGCAAGAAACTCAGCGGGCTTGTCTTTTTTTTTTTTTCTTACCTAGCAGTCTACTACTACTTTACCAAGCAGTCGTTGAAGTGCAGCAGTAGACGCGTTCCAGTAGCCCGATTCACGTAACCAAAACCGTAACAATATCTCAGCGATATAGTCGTTACGGTTTTGGTTACGTGAATCGGGCCACAGGTGTTGTAAAAATATTTTTTTTTATGGTGGTGGTGGTTTCTATGTGTGAATCATTACTTAAATATTACGGTGAAGGAAAACATCGTGAGGAAACCTGCATGTCTTTAGACATGTGAAATCCACCAACCCGCACTGGGCCAGCGTGGTGGATTACGGCCTGAATCCCCCTCGCATTGTGGGGAGGCCCGTGCCAAGCAGTGGGACGTTAAAAGGACTAATTTTTTATTATTTTTATTGTGGTACTGAGTTGGCAAACAAGCGTACGGCTCGCTTGATGTGAAGCAGTTACCGTAGTCTATATTCTTCCACGTTGCCGACCTGGAGGGGACCGGGACGGAGGAGGAAGGGGGAGGGAGGTTGGGGGGGTTATTATAGTAAGGTAGAGGAGCAATAGTATGTGTGTATGTTGGTACGCACGTGTTCAGTGATGGAGTCGAGGCTGGAGGTGGCCTCGTCGAACACGACGATGGGCGCGTCCTTGAGTATGGCGCGCGCGATGGCGACGCGCTGCTTCTCGCCGCCGGACAGTTTTAACCCGCGCTCGCCCACCTGCGTCTCGTACCCCTGATAACGACACATCACACACTTTACGTACGTCCGGACCTATACGGACGTATCCGGTAATAGGTATTTTCATCACTGATACGCGGAAAGTAGGACGAAAGGTGCCTGAAGAGCCGACCGAAAGTGATACTTTTCTGATCGGGCAAAATCGTGTTTCCAGAAACACGATTTTGGCTGATCTATCAAAATTTCGACGATTCTGTCAAATTATAAATAAAATACGAGTTCTATTTTCAAATTTCTATTGACGTCTCGACTTTTATCCCCACTATTACTACTACTATTACTCTACTTTTTTTTTTGTTTTTACTTTTGTTCTGTTTTTTTTTTCATTTTTTTTTCTTTTTGTCGTTATTTTTTTGTTCTTTTGGTAGTTTCTTTTTCCCCTTTTTCTTTTTTTTCGTCTTTTTTTGTTCTGTTTTTGTCTTTTTTTATAATTTTTGCTCTGTCTTTTTTCTTATTTTTTTTGTCTTTTTCACATTTTTTCTATATTTTTTTTTGGCTTCTGGCTCGGGTAACAATGTACTAATAGGTTTTAACGGAAATGGAAAATCTTCCAGCCGGGCGGGTGGTATGCCCGGCGGGGCCGGCCGCTACGCCCCGATGGTTGTTGTCGGGGTTTTACTGGGTAACAATCCCACATACCCCGGGCCTCTCCCACGGGAGGCCCGGCCATCTTTCTTTCTAAGGGCCCGGCCACGACTTCGCGCGACGTCGACGGGCGGCAGCGTTTTTTGCTAAAATGTAGCATCGCGCGCGTTGCAGCTGACAGCGGCAGCTCGTGGCGTCATGGCGTAAGGATTTCCTCCCCGTGAACACAATGAAAATGTCCAGACTAACCGGAGACATAGGTACTACATTGAAACGTTACTATAAAAACCCGAAAACAATTCCGGATGTTTGAAGAACATTCCGAACTTCCGTGATTTATAATTGTCGTTAAAATATACGAAATATTCTCCAGAATTATTTTTTTTAGATCACTAAAAATAACTTGTCTAGCTGATAAATAAACTTCTACTAGCTTTATTCGCGACTCCGCCCGCGTGGATCTCACCTATCACTCTGATATACCCTCGAAATACATTGAATTTCCCGTGACAAAAATAATCCTAACATTGACTCGGGCTATAAAACCTATGGCTATGCCGAACATCATGGCAATATATCCAGTAAACATAGTGATTTCTACATCCAGTAAAACAGCTGTCTTCCTGAGGCTTTTAAAAGTTGACAAAATCCCAAAAATAAACCTAAATAGATCTGACTAAGTAGAATTTTGACGCGCGTGGTTCCCTCGCGTTGTGTGGTCAATGTTTTGAAACTGATACTACTTATCAGGTGCGTAGCTACCGCCGTATCAATGATACGGGCTCCCGGACTACAGGAGCCCCGAACGTGTGTGTAAATTCTTTACCCTCCATTTGGGCCCCCCAACAATTTTTTATACAGGGCCCGTCTAAGGCAACCTGCCCCACTGTTACTTATGCACTAGTACTAGACAATGTATGTACCTTAGGCCAAGTCTGCACTGCTTCGTGTAGCTCCGCCATCTTGCTGGCCTTGTAGACCTCCTCGTGGGACTTGGCCAGGTCGCCGTAGTGCAGGTTGTGGAATATCGTGTCGTGGAACAGCACGCAGTCCTAAAGGATATACATTCAATTACTATTTATTTATAGTCAGCGCTAGACGCGGGACAAAACAAGACTATGTCACGGATTATGTGGCAGTGGGTCTCTCTTTTTTGCCTTGAAATAAGACGAAAAGTAAGAATAAAGGAACTCTCTCCGATGAAGTCTTCCATTGCTAGGAGAAATCCTCCATCTCTTCAATCTAGCGTACGGTACTATTAAATGGTGGAACATTATTGGTTCATACGGATTCATATGGCGGTATTAAGTAGTCATACCAAAATTTAAACACCCTATCGGAATCCTATGGGGGGCGATTTTTCAAAATCCCGCAACACTTTTCTTAATTTTGTACGTAGAGTATACATACTACGTAAAACGAATCGTGGGCTTTGAGTTGGTTAATACCTCCACAATGTGGTGTTGTATGGCCACTCAAGCCTCTGACTACCCCCGAATGGGGATAAAAATCGTGAAGTTACGTTACAGTACACATTCTAAGTCAATCAAGATTATTTATAAACGCTTCAATCCATAATTTCATCTTTGATTTCTGGAATGAATTTTTTGTGGGATCAATCCGGAGCTATTGGCTACCCAAGAAACAAAAATCTATCAATATTGTTTCAGAGATGCAGAAGATGTGGGGTAACATACGAAGAAAAAGATACACTGGCCGAATTGACAACCTTTTGAAGTCTACTAAAACCAAACTTACTTGTGGTACGACCCCGATGGCTTTCCTCAGGCTGTTCAGATCCACGTCCCTAATGTTCTGGCCGTTTATCAATATGCTGCCCGATTGCGGCTCAAAGAACCGGAATAGCAGTCGCACCATCGTCGATTTACTAGAAATTGAAATACAATTCGTTTCATGCCATTGTCTCTAAGAATAAATGTTCTAAATCAAAGGAATAGTGTTTAATTTCTATTGTGAAATCCAACATCCTTATTCTGCTGATGCTGGCACACGAACTTAATTTGAGTACATAAAATTACATTTAAATTAAATGACATTAAATTTAGGCAAATTTCAAAGAAGTACATTGTATTGCTGTCCTTATCATGCCCGTGAGATACAACCAAGACGCAAAATTGTTAGATGTATCACACAAAGTTCTAGGTCTGATTACCCCTCACATTATAAGGAATGTCCCCAGTACAATGGCAATAGGCGTGCCACATAACATAACACATAACATAAACGTCACGACTTTTATCCCCAATAGGGGGTAGTCAGAAGCTTGAGTGGCCATACACCACCACATTGTGGAGGTATTAAGCCATCTCAAGGCCCACGTTTCACCAGATAGTCAGAACCCAAAGTGACAGGTGGTGAACCTTGTCGCCGTGTATACAGGAACTGACTATTACCTAATCCCGAGGGATAGGTAGGTTTCCTCACGATGTTTTCCCTCACCGTCAGCGAACTGTAAATATATTGCGTGCCCCTAAATACATTGGGACTTTTTGGGATCAAAATACCGCGAAGTGCACTGCAGTGTACCTGGGCGCCAAGACCCTCTGATTGGCGATCAGAATAGCAAAACGGTACAGTGGCAGGTCAATGGCTAAGCGACTCCCTGGCTACCCCTTTGGTGAGTATAGTCGTGATGTTGTTTACCCGCTGCCCGAGCCGCCGACGATGCCGATCTTCCTGCCGGCGGGGATGGTGAAGCTCAGGTTGTTCAGGATGGGTTTTCCATTGATATACTTGAAGCTAACGTTCTTGAATTCTATAGTCGCCGTCTTCGGGTCCACTATTAGAGGGGGGGCGTTGTCTTTTTCCTGAAAATAACAACAGAAATAATAATAAGATTATTATTTTCAATTGGCAATTTTATATTTTATAATAATAATAATATCCTGGGACATTTTTGTACACACGGTTACCTGATCCCAAACTAAGCAGAGCTTGAACCTACTATGGAAACCAGATAACTGATATTACTACATATACTACATTTTTATTTGTAAATACATACTTAATATACATACACCCAGACTCGGGACATACAGACATGTTCATGCACACAAATGCATGTCCCGGGTAGGAATCGAACCTACGACCTGCAGCGTGAAAATCGCCTCCGCGCCAACCACGCTAACGGGCCCGTTTTTATTTTGTTATTTAACCTTTCTAGTAGATATCACGGAAGGACACTCGTAACAACTCGTTCCCACTTTTCGGATGTCGGGCTCGTTTTAATCGGGTGTCGGAGTCTCTGTTCACATTTGTCGGATGTCGGACCCGATAGAATCTGGAGCCATTTTTTGGCAGACTGCGATGGACGTCGACGGGCGGAAGGGACGACATAATGTGAACAGTACCATACTTACTTATAGGCGAGCGAGATCCGACACGATTTTTTTTACGGTCGTAAAGGGCTAGCAAAACACCCGATATTTCTTACCGGGGTAGCGCGGTGACAAGAAGTTGTTGTGGAATAAGGCTGCGTTCCAGACGACGTAGTTTTTGTTATTTTCGTTCATAAATGTCGTTTCACTTGAACCAACTGGTCCTGAAACTGATCATTATTATCGTCTTTAACAGTTTTCGTGAACGAAAATAACAAAATTTACGTCGAATGGAACGCATCATAAGTGTGATCAAATAAAAAATAATAATTTAGCCCTTTTAACGTCCCACTACTGGGCACGGGCCTCCCCTCAATGCGAGGGGGATTCAGGCCATAATCCACCACGCTGGCCCAGTGCGGGTTGGTAGATTTCACATGTCTAAAGACATGCAGGTTTCCTCACGATGTTTTCCTTCACCGTAAGCAAGTGATAATCATATTAAAGTTATGATTCACACATAGATTTCGAAAAATCCAGAGGTGTGAGCCAGGGTTTGAACCCAGGACCTTAAGCCCGCAAGACGTTAACCAATCGGCTACCACTGCTTCAAGTGTGATCAGCTCGATATAAAATGTTCTGCCACTAGAGCAACCGATTTTCTGACAGGCTTGACACCCGACAAGTAGGAAAGGACTGTTAGATGCTGCTGGACAGTCGGCTGCTCGACTTTGAGAATTGAAGCAAATTCCAGCAAGTCGTTTGGATCATTCGTAAGTCGGTACCAGAAGCTAGTTTCTTTTGTAGTAAAAACACGACTGCCCTGCCAAAAACGAACTAAAAAGTATAAAACAAGTGCAGTGTCATTGCAGTCCGGGTACCGTTCTGTGAACACTTTTTAATCTAAGAGGTCCCCCGACTGCAATGACACTGCACTTGTTTTATACTTTTTAGTTCGTTTTTTGGCAGGGCAGACGTGTTTTTAATTTTTTTAATTATATAATTTTATTTCATACATTTTAAGTGACAAGTTTAATAAAACTTGCCACTTGAAATATCAATCGTTTGCAGACAATATATTTTTTTCATATGGCAATAAATTATATATTTTTAGAATGTGCTCATCAAGGCCTTCAATTTGATAGCCATACTGTAATAATGGAAGCAAATATTTTTCACATTGAAATAATGCCATAATGCCGCCATTGTTTTTTTTCCAGAAACAATATACCCAGTATTACCCGGGATGACGTAAGGATTTTAACAATATCCCATACATCCAAATCGGTTTAAGCATTTTAAAGTTATGGTGGAATAAATAATCTCACATACATACAAACAAACAAACATACATGAACCCTAAACACATATACACTCTTTTTTTGGGCAGTCGTGTAAAAATAGCTCCAGCTGTCAATGTTATTGGATAGGGTGGTGGATAGGGAGTGTAGAGTGTACCTTGATCCTGGACTGGACGGTCATGAGCGTGAACATGGTCTGCATGTCGACGAGCGCCTGGCGCACCTCGCGGTACACGGAGCCCAGGAACCCGAGCGGCACGGACAGCTGGAACAGCAGCCCGTTCACCATCACCAGGTCGCCCACCGTCATGCGACCTGACATCAAAGTCAAAGCGTTTATTTTGTTTAGGCCTACGGGGGCACTTACAAATTGACATTTTTCATTTTCTCCTTAAATTCTACTGCCGGATCGGAAACGCGATCTCGACTGAGAAGATCCGGCAAGAAACTCAGCGGGCTTGTCTTTTTTAAATTGTTTTTTTTTATCGCCATTTACTTATTTTAATACAATGTAATTTGTTAAACAATAGCTCCAGTGTGCTGCCTTCCGAAATAAGCAAGACAAGACACGCTACACTTTATCATGACACTGTTATTAACAAAGTGTATTTGAGCGATCAGTCCCAAGCTGATTTATCTTCCAAGTAATCCGAGATTTTGTAATAGGCCTTTTGACAGAGTTTAGTTTTAACTTTAGTTTTAAACTTATTAACAGGCAAATCTCGGATTTCTTTAGGAAGTTTGTTGTAGAAGCGTATGCATTGTCCTACAAAGGAATTACTTATTCTGTGGAGACGAGTTACATGTACGGATAGCTTGTGTTTATTCCGTGTATTTATCGAATGAGCATCGCTCCTTTTTTCAACACACTATACACACCACACCGTTGTCAACACAACACAATAACGCTATCAGACTACGCCTGCGGTACTACTCAAAACAAACGAAACTGGTAACTAGCGCTTCAGCAACGGGCTGTCGCGCGGGGGCACCAAAATGCTGCATGACGCCACGAGCTGCTGCTCTCGGCGGCAACGCGCGCGATGCATCTCATTCCTTCCACTCGACACCACCAAAACGACACCACCGGTGGTGTCGTATGGAATCTCTAGTCCATACGACACCACCGACTATTAGTGAGGTTATCTACATACAAAGTTGTTGATATGAAAACTCCAATTAAGTTCAAGCAGTTTCATTAATGAGGTATGTCATTTGATAAAGTTTATATTTATCTGTTAGTTTAGTTAGTTTAGTTTATATTTATTTCATAAACTCTGTTTTATTAATTATCGTTTAACTATAGATAACTTGAAATAATAACTTTGGGGTCGGATCAATGTATGTGATGTTGTCTGATATTTATTTATTTATTTTAATGAACTGGGAGCTGTTTGTCAAAAACACGCGTTTCTGGACATCACTAGGGTGGTGTCGTATGGACTAGAGATTCCAAACGACACCACCGATGGTGTCGTTTTGGTGGTGTCGAGTGGGAGGAACGATGCATCTTGACATGCGGTTCATCTTGACATTCCTTAGTTACAGTTTTGGTTCTAATTATTAGTATTTACTACTTTACCGGATCCCTCACGTCTTTCGTCTTCGTCTTCTACGGGACACAGATTTTAGTATTTTTGTATTCAGTGTTTTATTTTTTATTATTATTAGTTTTAATTGTGTTTTCTATTACGGACCCTATATGTGGTAACTGTAGGCTTAGTTTTTATTTATTGTTATACTCATTCGCATTAAGTACAAGCTGTTTGTTATCCCAAAAACAAATAAATAAATAAATGCAACACTTTAGCACCCCCGTGTTGTCGCCCGTCGCTGAAGCGCGAAGTCGTGGCCGGGCCGTTAGGTAACGAGTCGCACGTGGATTGTCCACCACGCTATTCAAAACGAACGCGACCGGTTAGTAAAAGGCTATGCACACGGTGTGTAGCGGCGCCCTGCATACAACAATCTAAGGTACTACTCACAGAGTAAAGACTAAAGAGAGAGGTGCCCTTATTAGATATATGTATGAAAAAAAAAACGTGGTCATTGTTTTTTCATTTTCATTGTTCTATCTACCGGTAAATAGTTGAACTACTCGCTTCGTTTTATGTCGATGTTAGTACTAGGCCGGCCACTCGGCCGACTTGCTTAGGGCCAGTCCCCTTAGTAATTGGTCCATGGTACTACTCCACCGCACCAACTACTCGCTCGGATGGAATGCGGCTTCCCCGGCCGCACTCCTGCCTTATTGTGCGGGTGACGTCACATTTGACAGGTTCCTAGTTGCCTTGGTGGAGAAGTATTATATGTCACACGCCTACCGGACACGCTGCCCGCGGGACGAGGCGGGAAGGGGGAGGGGGAGGGGGAGAAGGGGAGGGGAGAAGGGGAGGGGAGGGGGAGGGGAGGGGGAGGGGAGGGGAGGGGAGGGGAGGGGAGGGGAGGGGAGGGGAGGGGAGGGGAGGGGAGGGGGGAGGGGGAGAGGGAGGGGGAGGATTCGGCATTCAATTCAATTCAGAACCCGGCGTCACAACGTCATTGCAGCGCCGTAGCAATGCCGCGACGCCGCACCATACGTGTGCATAGGCCCGGACTCCCCGAACTTAAATTACTAATTTGTAGCTAGAATGTCACATCACTGGTATTTCTAGGGCAGCTCGTATATAACGCAATTGAAAATAGTACTACCTGGGCAGTAAAACACTATGGTAGTGCGCGATTGGTTTCAAAAACTTGTCTGCGTACTTGAGTGAGTGTTTTCCTTTTTTTGGTATGAAGCTTGGGTTCCTTTTGAGAAGCGCTTTGGACGAACTACGCGCGACTAGAGTTGTTAATTAGTTAGTAATTTTAATTACTAACCAGTTCAGTTTCTTTTGAGTAACACCATAGACGAATAGCCTTATTGAATGTGTTCAGAAACGGCGGGAATCAACTTATAAGCCAGGATCGAAAATGGTGTCCAACAATGACGACAAAGCTTGACCCTCGACAAGTCCCGAGGAAAAGCTATGTTGTCTTGGAGCCCGCACTAATTTAATCAAAAGTAAGTACAAAAATTACAGTATTGGCTGATTGCCACATAAATAAGAATGTTGCAACTGATGGAAGACCAGTTGTAAAGCACCACGGATAGCAATTCGGCCAACAGGATCAGCACAGGGGGTCTAAGACCGCCACTATGTAACATTGCAGCAATTCTGCAAAAGCAATTAATGATTCCGACCATCCAAAAGAATCCGTTAAATTTCCGTGAAACGGTCACGTATAGCGAAAAATGTGTGACTATTTTACAGAAATTTACCGGAATTATTAAGGATTCTGCAAAAAAATCTGAAAAATTAATTGCATTGGTAATGTTGCATAGCATCGCCATTACTATTAGCTTGTGTTGTGTTAGTTACCTTTGACGATCTCGTTGGCGGCGAGTATCATGACGAGGCTGAGCCCGCCGCTGAAGATGGCGTGCTGGCCGAAGTTGAGCAGCGCGAGGCTGGTGGCCGTCTTCAGCGACGCGTCCTGGTACCGCTTCAGGCTCACGTCGTACTTCTCCAGCTCGTATTTCTCGTTGTTGAAGTACTACAATACATTTTGTTAACAATAAAAAGTCCTGACTCCTGGAATCCTCGATGGGGTATAAGTGGATGCAGTAAATCATCATCATCATCTCAGCCGAAAGACGTCCACTGCTGGACATAGGCCTCCCCCAAGGTTCGCCACAATGACCGGTCTTGCGCTGTCCGCATCCAGCGGATTACCGCGACCTTCACCAGGTCGTCGGTCCACCTCGTGGGAGGCCTACCCACGCCTAGCGCACCGGTGCAGTAAATAAATAAATAAATATCACCAGAGCTATACAGGGTGAATTTTTCAAGTGTGCGTGGATGGCTTAATCCGAAACTATGAGGAATAGCGAAAAGTACTCAAAGGAGTCTCAGGACCGATTTTGATGAAAACTAAAACTGCATCATTGGATTTTTTTAAAAATAATATTCGTAGCCAGGAATCGAACTAGTTGATATAAAAAAAAACACACACTGTATTACACCATTCGATAGTGTCGCTGATAAGGAACGAATTCTGAATTGACATACGCAACGACGAAATCTGAAAATATATTTAGACCATCGATTTTTTAGGATTTTTTACTAATTTCAACAGCTCGTATAATGAAATAGAACTTGCCACAATACCTTAACAGTTTCGTAGTTGATGAGCGAGTCGATGGCCTTGTTCCCGGCCTCGTTCTCGGCCTTGTTCATGTACACCCTGAACTTGGTCCGCCACTGCGTGACCGCCAGTGTGAACACGGCGTACACTCCCACGCAGCCGAACGCGAGACCTTTCAACGATAACGATATACACTTTATTATTTTTACCCGACTACGGAGAATGGTTATGATTTTGACCGATATAATAATAATAATAAATAAATAATAAATTCATTTATTTCAGGTATGCTCCCATAGTTACAATACTTATACAAATAAAAATAAAATAAAACATAAAACCCACAATAGTGGGCGCGTCTCTAAAAAAAAAAAAACATTTAAAAAAAAAATGAGTGCAAAAAATAAAATAAAAATGTATGTGGGTGGGTATGTATGTATGTTCATCTGTTCCCTCGTAACTTCCAAACTAGGTACTTATCATAATTTGACAAATGGGGTATCATTGGAAGCGTCTTGCTAGTCTGGCTGGTTGTGACTTCAAATTAAATTGAATATGGCGCCCTATAGAGGACATAATGTCATGAACTCCATTTTTATTTTTTAATGAAGCCGTGTTGGGAATCAAATGAAAGAGCTTAATTCTTCTTCTTATCGTATGGTTGATGGGCAAACTGGTGTCTGAGTTGTTCAAGCCGCCCGAAGACCTCTGACAAGGCTTAACGAATGCTGCCTAGATGACAACGGACAGACTCTTTTCGCACCCTCCGAAACACGGAGACGCTCAGTTCAAATGCCACTAAATAGTCACCTCTCTGACTGACTTTGCCAAGCGTTGCGTAACCGTTAGCGATACCGATCGCGCGCTATATTTTTCTTTCGGGTATGTACACTACTAGACACCCGCCAACCGACAAGCAATGGTATAAAACAATTGATATAATATTAAATTGTCATTCAAATAAATTTGCTAGCGCGTATGCTACGCTTTAACTTTCAGTGCAGAATCCATAGATATATAGTAATAGATCAGAAGTTATTGTTTATGGTATACATATTTGATGCAAATAAGGACCACATTAACGAAAACATATCTGTCTCATTCTTACACGTCACAATTTAGCTATGTAAAACAGTACAATATATGTCATATATTTCTTTTTTCCGGAAGTTTTTGGTTAGTTCCGTCAGTAAGCCGCCTCCCTGAGGGCCTTTTTGGGCCACCATATTGGGTTTTCGGCTATGGTCGGGTCACTATGGTTAGTACTTCATCTGTCATGTCAGCGTCTTATACAAATTATTTTAAATTTCACGCTGAACTGTGTGTATTTTGTGACTCTTTATTAGATTATTTAGGATTATTAAGGAAAAAGCAATATAGTTTAGTGTTGCGTTAGGGCATGCAGTTCTGATTCTCGAAAGAATTTCGAAGGATTGTCATTTTTCAGATTAGTTGTGTTATTTTCATATTTAAGTGTATTTATAGTGTGTGAAAATACATTTCGTGTACATAATATTAATTTTTAATTGTGTTCTCGTCTATAATCTTACTCTTCAATTCATATTTTCAACTAAAATAGAAATAACAAATATTTGATATGTTTACATAAAAACGTAGTGTTGTTCTTACATGTTTTGTTTCAAAGTTATCGATACAAATTCTATTCACCTACACGTTGGACCGCGCCGTTACCCCGCGGTGACCGCCCACAAATAGATTATTTTTGTTTTGGAAGGTGCGTGACTGCGTCGCCTTAAAATTGTTTTTTAATTTGTTATCACTACTCAAGAACATAAAGATGCGCGAAAGAGAAAACAAGTTGATTTTTGGATACTTATTTTTGAATTGTAATGTAATTGTAATTGTTTGACAGCCAATCGATGATAACTTTGCCAATAGTTGTGAAGAGCTGTCAACTGAGATACATAATAGCCCCGCTGACCCTTACAGATTTGTCTCCCCCTTTTTTGCCTTATTTGATTTAGCCCAGCATAGCTGTACCTACCTAATCAAGACCCAGCACTTTTCCCGCGACATGATCGTTGGGTATATCGATATGGATACTATCGACTATCTAAAAGTACAACACTTTTTGCTGCGGGCGGAGTCGCGCCATATTGGACGGTCGTTTGCTCGGGTTTGGCTCCAGATGACGTCACATAGGGCTTGTCCTCTATCTTTCTTATGGTCAATGGCAGAATCCCTCTAGACTCTACAGCATCCATTCCCAAAGTGAGCGATAACGCCCACTTGTGGGTGCTGCAGGCCTAAAGGGGGCGGTAAGAGACCCAGAAAAAAAATGGGGGCGTTGTGTACACTCTACACCCCCTTCTCCCTTTAGACCTGCAGCACCCACAAGGGGGCGTTATCGCTCACTTTGGGAATGGATGCTCTAGAGGGATTCTTCCTAAGGGTCAGTTCTAGTCTAGACCGATACATAAAATGGTACTTACCAGCGAAAGCCATGCCTCCCTTCAAGCCCAGTATGGTGGAGACTAACGTCAATTCGAATATAGTCGGCACTATGTTGAACACCATCGCGGACAACACGAAGTTGATGGCGCGCGAGCCGCGGTCTATCGTCTGGGAATAACAGCTCTATTTTATACACAGATAGGTTCAAAGAAAAATACAGGTTCCAAGGAGAGTAGATGACTATAGCAAATGCTTGGCTGTGTGCAAAACTGATCTAGGAGTGGGACAAAATACATTATTAGTTGATACAGAAGAATCACTATATAAAAACACAAATATATACAAGCTACTCTCGACACGCGACAATACAGTGCAAACTACGGGCCCGTTGGCGTGGTTGGCGCGGAGGCGCCTTTCACGCTGCAGGTCGTAGGTTCGATTCCTACCCGGGACATGCATTTGTGTGCATGAACATGTCTGTATGTCCGGAGTCTGGGTTTGTATGTATAATAAGTATGCATTTACAAATAAAAAAGTAGCATATGCAGTAATATCAGTTATCTGGTTTCCATAGTACAAGCTCTGCTTAGTTTGGGATCAGGTAACCGTGCGTACAAAAATGTCCCAGGATATTAAACTTGAATGATTCGAGTGCCCCCGTGGGGTGGCGCTGCCGTAGATATTTTGAATACAGATAATACTCTACCATGTTTCAAACCCTATGAACACTCACGCCATCTTTGTTTTCAAATAGTAAAGAGAAATATATTTTGGTTAAGGACAGCACCTCTGAAAGTAAAACTTAGAAATGCTTGGGAGAAATTCTAAAGGAACTTCAAAATTCAAATTGTAGGGATGTTTCCTACCTTCTATAATTTTACACAAAGGGCCGTGAAGTGGAATAAAAGACGATGATAGGAATACATACCTTGGACAAGGCCCCCGTCTGCCTGCCCAGATGGAAGCTCAGGTCGAGGTTGTGCAGGTGAATGAACACGTTGCAGGCCAGCTTGCGGATGGAGTGCTGCGCCACCTTCGCGAACACCGCGTTCCGCAGCTCGTTGAAACCCGCCGCGGTCGCGCGGGCTATGCCGTCTGCAACACAAATTGGAATATGACATACTCACGCACTTACTTATTACTACTACTTACTTATTATTAGGTAGGTACCTTAATATTCTTTTAAATATACTTTACGCCTAGCCCGCATTGCGAATAAAATCCGCGCGGTTATTATTCGCGCGGATTATATTCCGCGCCGCACATTGCGCGAATTAAAAATCGCGACATTGATTATGATTTCATTGATTACAGAATTGCAAAAAAAAACCGCGCGGATTGTATTCGCAGTGCGGGCTAGGCCTTACTTTTATTATATACTCTCTTACTTTTACTATATATGTCTGGTAAAAATTAGCCCTATTGTTTAGTATGCGGAATAGGCATCCACACATCTTTGAAAAATATACCCTGTTTATTAAATAACCAAAAAACGGTCCTAACAGCTTAATATTACATCCAACCAGGGTCTTTTTTCCATACGGCTGGCGGGTTATAATGTGATGGTGTGTCTCCATGGGCATGTGTGTGCACTGACATCCGAGCAGCAAGCTGAAGGCGGCGGTGCCGATGGCCTGCGGCGCCGTGGCCATGCCGAGCAGCGCGTCGCCCGCCGGAGTGATGGCCGCGCCGTTCACCTCGTCCACCGCGTACTTGAACAGGAACGGGACCGTCACGTTCATCACCTTCGCGCCGAACAGCAGCGACAGGGACAGCATCACGCGGTTTCTGATCATTTGGTTGTCCTGCGGATGAGAGGCCAACTTTAAGACCATCCGTCGACAGAACTACTCAATAGGAACGGAACTTCTACTCCACCAAGCCAACTAGGAACCTGTCAAATGACACTCGCAAAGGCGGTGGCGGTGTGCGGGAGGTGTGCGGGCGGAAAGCCGCAGGCGGTGGCGGGGTGGCGGGCGGTCGGCGGGGAAGCCGCATTCCATCCGAGTTCCTAGTTGGCTTGGTGGATTAGTACTAATTAGAAACGCTAGTCGCGCGTGGTTCGTCTACGGCACTACTCGAAAGTAACGTCAATCACTTTTGTACCTAGAAATGCTTTGTAAATTCATTGTAAACTAGCTACAAATCTGTCAAAATTTGACGGCTAATCTTTGAAACTTTCTGGTAGCATTTGATTTTTTGAAGATGGTTAACAGGCAATAGCTACATTTTTGCTTCTCAACTTTCGTTTACATATTGTTTTCAAACAGAAGATTACTAAAAGAATTTTCGATATCCACATGTCCCATCATTATGATAATACATAACGCAAATACAGCTGTTTTATTATTTTACAAATTTTAATCTTTTTAATAGTAATACAATTTAAGAGTAGGTATTACACCATATCTTTAATCCATATCCAGTATACTAATGTATTTTTTTGTTATAAATAGGTAGATAACTCAAGTAATGATGACCTGTCTGACATTGATGATGTTCAGTTTGTGTAATAAGCATCCTATCCATGTTTCATAAATATTATAATTACTTAAGAAGACATGATAAAACTGTTTAGCTGCAGTGTGTGCTTGTAATTTCTGTTGGTGTTTACATTAAGGGGTGTGCTAGATTTTAATCGCAAATTCATGAGAATCTGACATTGCAAGTTTAGGGATTGGTATACCAACGTGATATCATCACAAGATGCTTAGTCATGCTTTTAAACTAATAATAGATATCTATACATTACACGTCATCAAGTAAGATAAGGTTAAGGTGAAAATAGTCAGTCCAAACACTTGTGCCACACAAGGTCATAAAACATTCCCTTAGATTTTGTTAGTTTAGTTGGTGTTTCCACCAAATCACTACCGTTTGGCTCAACAGTTATGGACTAATTAGGTAAGTAAGAGTAAAAAAAACTGTTTACAAGTAACCCGCTCACTTCTCCAATAAAATCAAACATTAAAGTCTTACCTTAGGCCACACATACTCCAGCATGCCCCTAACCATATTGGTCCCGGACACAGGCTTCGCGTCCGCCAAGTTTATATCTTCACGGGACAAAACAGAGGCACCTGGATGAAAGCAGTCTCTTTTTTGGATACCTAAGGAAGGGATAACTCCATCAGGATATGTTCAAGGATTAGGTGAAACATAAACGAGGATAAGCAGGATATGTGCCTACACAGGGCATGCGGGATAAGGGTGAGGATACAAAGAGCTGCGTTCCAACCAAGTATTAGCAAAACTAAGCTAACAGTGTGATGAGAGATTTAGAAAAAAAAATCTGAAATTTTTAAAGTCAACATTATTTTTAGTGCATTATGGAAATAAGGCTTCAACTACTGCAAGTAACAATGAAAGTGCGAACATTAGGAGTAAACAACATAATGATTTCTGAACTAGAAACAAAACATCTACAAATTACATACACACAGGTATATATGTGAGAAACTTATAAAATAGGTGTCCCTTGTAATGTTTTCCAAGGACTGATTTAACAAATAACTAAAGAACAGGTAGCTTTTAGTTTTACCTGTATTTTAAATGCAGATAACATAAAATTGTACTTATTTGTTCAGAACCCACCTCTAATGTTACCTATATACTTATATTGAGTAGGTATGTAGCAATAAGTATCTCTATGTATAATTCAGTTAAGATTAAATTAGCACTGATCAAGGTCATTACCAAATATTATGTAAGTACGATTCTGTACTTCCCTCTATTTAAAATAATGTTGAATTTCACTTTGTAAGGTAAATAATAAATTGGAATTGTAAATTACATCGCTGTTGTAACGTACCAACTGGTATTTTTCCTGTTTTTGGTTTGTTTGCCAACACTGCTGCCAAAACATTTTTCGCTGTATCGCCACCTCCAGTACTGCCCGGGGGTTGTGAAGAATATAACTAAAAATAAAATAAACGCGCCGTAACATCACTTTCTCAAATAAAATTAAAAATATATAGAAAATCGTAGACGTGTGAAAACACAACTTGTATTGAAAAATATTACCCTCATATGACTCGTGACCGCACATTGTCTGCATAATATATTTAGCTGTGGTTTATATAAAATTACTGATACACTACTAGAGTAAGATTTTAAGAATTTCACATGATTTTTAATTATTTTATGCAATTTCTTATTTGATAGCAAAGCGGCCGCCATGATGGCAGAATGACAAGTGGAATAGGGATGTACTGTACTGTAGCCGTGCCGTAGCGCCTGTAGCTAGCAAGCATATCTGCGATACTTGTTACTTAGTAACAGGTATAGTATACCTGGTATACTGTCAAGGGTTACGTTAGAACTAGAATTATATTTTTCTGTAAATAAGTTTATCAGTTTTCATTTTCTCCATATTATACGAAGATTTAATAAAAAAATATAAAATTACGAAATACTCAGCGCCCCTAACGCTACACACTAACCGAAACTAGCGTTGTATGTGACTCAAATCCAGTAGCTGAACTCTCAGTGAGGCGTTGCCCTTCATTCTGATGTACTCAGCAATATGCCCCGCAATCATGCCCTCAGCAATATGTATAGTAGGCGACAGGTTCGGATGACATTTTTCTAGTGATGTAGCAAAACGTGCCAGTAGTTTTATCGTTTTTTTTTTGCAACCTAACAAAATAAGGTTTAATTGATGGAATCAGGCGTAACTTTGCGGAAATTAAGGCTTATTATAAGTAAAATCGAAAAATATTTTATAATAATATTTTATTCATAATTACTCACAGAGTAATTATAATAATTGTTTTTCCGTTCAATGTCACAATTTTTAATACTTTTCTGGCTAGTTCTCGTGTATGAGAAAGAATTATTGGTTTTTCTGTTTTACCACGTGACGAGGAAGCGACCAAAGTCATTTTAATATACTATAACAAAGAACAATGTGAGCGAGATCGAAATCGATAACTATAGATAGCGGAATCGTGCAGCGATAAGGCTAGGAACGCGCAGGCGATGCGCGGGTATGTGGGGTGTCACCTCCCCCGCACCTCAGCTCATACCCCGATTGTCATCCGAACCTGTCGCCTACTAAGTATCCACTAAGGCACTTATGCACCACAAATTACGCCACGCTAAGCAGAGTATTTAACAGAATACATAGGGTATCTGTTTTTTGTGTGAGCGAACAACCCTACCAGAAAGTGACACACGAGACTGCTGTCATTGTCAGTCAGACAGTAATAACCTGACAGAAGTTCTGTCACAGAACCATAAACATAATTATTACAGAAGATTAATTTCTTTGGAATAGGCATCTTCATGAAAATAGGATGGAAAATAGTAAAAACTCGCCAGCTATGTTCTAGGAGAGGTTTTAGTATGGGATGGGAGAAGGCCATTTATATCCACCGTTTATTTTTCAAATATTTATCCACAGACGACCGCTTGGCTTGGCACAGTGGTTTGAACGTTGGCCGCTCGGCTCACTGCATCGGGTGGTTGCGGGTTCGATTCCCGCCAGAGGCAAATTTCGGAACCGGCCTTTTAGTAATTTACCCTCGTCTGGGTGTCACTGGGATCGCCCCCAGTCCATTGTATGGTAGCCATAGTACAAGCGTTGCTAGTTTGGGACCATACAGCTGGTGTGAAGTTTGGCCATATTATTATGGAGTACCTATGGATTAATCAAAAAATCAGTATCATCATTTGGCAGTAATGAATCCTAATAATGTCTGAGAAATAAGAAAAGATAGTAGAGGTAGTCACTAACATTTAATAAACTTTTCTAATATACTAACATACTGACACATTAGTGATACACAATTACTTAAAACAGTGCACTGATTGACCATTTCTAGTTTACTCAAAGAAACTTTAATCGATGCTAATTTATCTCTAACCATTGGTGCTATTATTTCATTCAAATTACTATCATTAGAACAAATAGCAGCTGAATATATTAATCTACTGACATCCCTACTGTGATCATAATAATATTTGACAACCATTAACAAACCATAGAAGTTAAAACTTAGGCCCTTTGAATCAATATACAAATCTTTATTCAAACTATGACTATTTATAAAAGAAACCTGCTCTTGAGACAACTTAATTGATTTTGACAATAAAAATGTTTTTATATCTTCAAAACTAAATGACACATAATCTAAATCATTAGCAGGTATAAAGAAACCATATTCAGTGATCAGTTTCAAATTATGACTATCCCCGTAACAAATAAACACTTGAGTGTATGAATCAAAACTGTTCTTTGTGTATATTGAAAATTGCACATCAGAGAATAAGTCCTCATTAAGATTATTTACACTCACATTCTCAACATTCTTACTGACCAGTAATTTGGTTTCATTCCTTGCATTAGGACTGTGGTTTATCATATCTAAGTAGGGACACAATGATATTTTTGTATTATCGCTAATCAGATTTATAATTGAATCTTCAATATTTTTCAAATCTATAACTTTGGTTAAATCCATAAAAACACATCTAGTATTTACAGTGAAATAGGCCCATTCATAGAGTGCTAATGAGAATGATTCTTTGAAGTTTTGTATACGTCTGTCTGTGCTCAAATTACTCAATAAAATTTCATTAAAAATACTAAATGAGGAATTTATAGAATCCATTTGTTTCGAAATTACAGATAATATATCAGGGTCTAAATCACATTTTATTTCGTTTGGTAAAAAATAAGGGACAGAGTATTCTTTTGGCAAACTTTCCAAGTAGACGTTCCATTTTGTTTTAACACTTTCAACTTTCAAAAAACTTAAATAAAAGGCCATCAATGACTGAAACGACACTGCCTGCTTGTACTCTACAAGACATCGTTTGGAATTGTCTAAAAATATATCACAAAACAATTTGTCCATTAAAAGAGTAGTCACATTGATAGTGAGATTTAGAGGAAGATGGATGAGTTCCTCTCCTGGTCGGATCTTCTTTTTAGTCAGCACCCCGCGTCCTGTGTCGTCAAACACAGCTAAAACAAGTTTTTCATTGCGTCGCATGCCATGTTCAGCCAACCAGGAGTTCAATAAAATTATTTCATTCTTATCATCACATGCGCAAAATTTGCGCGCTTTCTTTAGATTCCTTAACCGTCGGGTACGTCCCATTTTGTGATTAGAATATAAAACGCACTCCTTGTATTTTCTTTGCTCCTTGTCAATACATCTTACATTATACAAATACTATCTTTATTTATTTCAATACTTAGCATTTTCATTGAAAATTAAATGAAAATTATCTGTTTGTTGTTTATCTGTCAGTATTTACAAGTTTGACAAGACAACCGTGACAGTGGCATAGGACTGTCAAGTCTTTTTCCCCAAAATTTGTTACCATTTACCCTAGATTTTGCATAATATTTTTGTAACAATACCTAAAATTCCACAGTTAAATAAAAAAAATGTTCAAAATGTAGACTTAATTAAAAACCTAGTTTTTTCTTTCACTTGTAAAGTAAGATTTTAAAAGTTTTATTTTCCTTTACAAATTTTTGTTTAAATAACGCTCAACCTCAACTCCAGTGGCGCCACCGAAATGGACAGCAAGACAGGAGCACGATTTGAGTTTTTGTTTATAGCCTTTGCAAATTATAATAAAATGTAGGTACAATTTTATACACATTCTCTAACTGTAGAATAAATGCAAGTACAAAGAAACAAGCGGAGTGACCACGAAAATGAAAACAAATAAGGACAAGTAAGCAGTGAGGGAGTGGGCTCGAGATTAAAAACATATATTATGGATTAAGTTAGTTTAACAGTACACATTTTATAACACACTACCAAAAATTATCTATTATTCCTCAAAATGTCGCAAAACATGTTACTCCTAAAATACCCTAAAGAAATGTCATACCTGAACCATATTTTTACCTTAGGTCTAGGGTATATTTTCCAATGTTGGCAACTCTGAACGAGATCACAGCTGGTGCGTTCCATTCACTGTTATTTTTGTTAATTTCGTTATTTTCGATCACAAATCTCGTTCCACTCGCACCAACTTGTACTGAAAGTGATCATTATTATCGTTTTTAACAGTTTTTGTGGACGAAAATAGCAAAAATTACGGTGAATGGAACGCAGCAAGACTACAAATGGTGCGTTCCATTCACTGATAATTTTGTTATTTTCGTCCACATAAAGTGTTAAAAACGATAATAATGATCACTTTCAGTACAAATTGGTTCGAGTGGAACGACATTTATGAACGAAAATTACAAAATTAACAGTGAATGGAACGCACCACTAGTACGAAACATTTTTTGGCCTTTTTGGTCCATACCATAGAGAAATTAATACATTTTGTCAGGATCACGGATGTATACTGAAGGATAAACCTTTTGAGTTTTTGGTTAATAAGAAACTCAACTTTATTGTCCTTTCTTAAGATCTATTACCTGGACAATTCTGTAGAAAAACGAGCCGAGCGAGAGGCCCCGCGTGGGACCGTGTCCCTCTCACTCCGAGTTGCCATGCCAAAATAATATTATCGTTGGTAGTTTTTAAATCAACCAAATAAATGAATTTATGATTTATCGTGACTACCTATTGTTTCATCGAAACATGTTGGATTCATAATCATTATTTTAAATTTGTAGCCATATTTTTTTATAGCAAGTAATATTGAATATTATTTATATTTTGTAAATGATCGGTTTTTTATCTTTAATATTGGTAATAATGTTAAGATAGGGTGACCATAAAACCACATGACTTTGTCATCCGCTTGGTGTAGTGGTTTGATCGTAGGCCGCTGGGCACATTGTACCGGTTGGTTGAGGGTTCGATTTCCGTCGGGTAAAATTCCGGAAATGGTATTTTCGTAATTTGCTCTGGTCTTGTATAGCTTCCAGTTCATTGGACGGGACTTATAGTAGGTACAAGCGTTGCTTAATTTGGGACCATATAGTTGATGTATTAGTCTGGAGATATTTATTTATTTATCCATTGTTTGCAGTGTTTCTTTTACTTATAGAGTAGCTACCAACGTGAAGATGAACCATAGTAATTAGGTACCTTCTTTTATACCTTCGACAGGCATCAGAGACACCTCCGTTATAGTTCGTTTTATAAAATATAGGTCATGTGCGTTACTCATGTAACTATTTATAATACAATAAGTACGTTAAATTTTTATTATTGCGTGGACACCCAAAGTTGAGGGACACTGTACCACAATGGGCCCCTCTCACTCGGCTCGTTTTTTGTGCAGCAGTTAACTGTCCAGTATTCATTTACGTTCGTGGTCAGGATCGAGTTGAGTCGCATCGTGCATATTTTGACAGCTGTGTCGAGATCATAGATTTATATTACAGGATAGACTAGTTGAGTTTTTGGTTAAAAATAAATTCAACTTTATAATCCTAGTTTAAGGTCTATTATACCTTGACAATTCCGTAGATAGAAAACGAGCTGAGTGAGAGGCCCAATGTGGGACGGTGTCCCTCTCACTCCGAGTTGCCAAGCTAGGGTGACCCTAATACCCCATGACATTGTTGTCCGCTCGGCGTAGTGGTTTGAGCGTAGGCACTAGACTCATTGCACCGGTTAGTTGCGGGTTCGATACCCGTAGCGTGGACACCTTAGTAGAAAGGAACACTGTACGACAATGGGCCTCTCACTCGGCTCGATTTTTGTGCAGCAGTTAGCTATCTTCCAGTAGGTATTTATTTAGATTCATGTCCATAACAGATTTGCGCACTGCGCATGTCTGTGGTTGGTCTATGGTATGTTTTGTCTCTGTCTGTATATGTTTTTTTTACATGCTTGAAATTCAACCGTCAAACGGTAACTTACATTTATGATTTTATTCGTTATTTTGTGATTTATTTTCGATTACTTTCGTAGCTTTTGCTTGTGTTGGTGTGTTCGTTTTATTTTGTGTCCTTACAAGATGTCCATGCAACAAACTAAGAATTGTATTACTCTACGAGGATCTGCACAAATTGTTTGTGAATACCTGAGTAAGTACATAATGTAGTAATTCTGTTGAACAACCTTTTTATTGTATATAATTGAATGATAATAGCTCTCTTCATTTTTTTACCTACTAAACAATCAAATAAATCCTTACAGTCGTTTTACGTGAGACTCTTCAGCAAACAAATAGTTACACTTTCGCATTATTATTCAATGTTTTTTTACTTGCAGGGTTTGCAATAAACTCAGTCTTATTCCAAAGAGGTTTGTACCCACCGGAGACATTCAAAGCTGAAGCTCAGTATGGCCTTACCTTGTTGATATCCGAAGATGCTCAGATTAAGAATTTTCTAACCAATCTTCTGTCGCAGAGTGAAGGTAAGGATAATATTTTAATTTATGTGGATGTTAAATAGTTGGTAGGTACCTACACCTACTTAGATTTAAATATAAGAATGCTTTACTAAGGCTTAGTAGGTAACTAAAAAGTTGTTAGGTGTGCTGAGTGTTTGTCGTTGACTAAAAACTTAGAATGTGTTAAACCTACCTACTTACTTAGTTACAAAATACATTGTAGATAGATACACCCATTTTTCGCACAACCTGACCATCTGATAAATCATTCTGAGTAAATTATAACTGCTTAAGTATTTGTTTATTCGAACAATGCACTTACATTAATTTCAGAATGGATACTCAACAAAAAAGTAAGCAAATTATCACTTGTAATCCTAAACATAGCCAACAAAGAAGTGCTAGAATGTTGGGACTTCAACGTTCAATACGAAGATGGGGACTTGACATTATCAAAAGAAAAAAATGAAACTGTAGCCAGTAAGGACTTGAAGAAGATTCAACAGGAGATCAGAGATGTCATGCTTCAGGTAGCGGCCACAATATCATATTTGCCATTTCTAGATTGTAGATGCTCCTTCGATGTGTTAGTTCATGCTAAAAATGACTGTGACATACCTGAGAAGTGGGCTGAGGCTGAGCCAATATCTATTGCTAACGCTCAGAACGTACAGCTTAAGTCGTTTAGCACTAGTCTCCATAAAATGGAAACGGTTGTTAGTTATAAGCTTGTTGATTAGAGTTTTAGCAGTATTATTTTAGATATTTGTAAGACTTGTATTGTTGATTTGTGTTTAGTTAGATATGGTTCATTTCATAAATCCATTTTAACTAAGTTTTAGTTGAGTAGATACATAAAATTCATACTTGATTTAATAATGCAACATTATTTTGTTTTTACGCGACTGCCCTAGAAGGAGGGTTACGTTTTTAAATCATTCATGGAAATTCAATTAAACGATTGGCGTCAGCAACTTCTTGTAAGTTATCCTTCTAATTTAAAACTTTCTTTCTAATACTTAAATCAGTAATTTTTTTATAGGATAGTATGAATAAACCCAATGGCTGCATCTACATCACGCGCACGCCGCGCCCGAACACTCAGTTTTGACATCGGAACATATAAACTTTGTCATAGCAAGTGCTCGGGCGAGGCACGCGAGCCATCTGGACGCACCAAATCAATTTTATTTTCAATATCATTATCCCCATAAATTGAAGTTCATGAATAATGATGATGTTCAATGATGAAAATAAACTGTGATAATTTGAGAATGGCTGCATTAGTGTAAATGATCCTTCCCCTTAGCTGCTAAGTAATTGTTTGTTCTCAAATGCCTTTCTAATTGCCTTTAGTGAGACTACTTTTTCACCCCCTCATTATAATTTTTTAATAGGACTGCGGTGGCAAAAAAGCGTACAGCCCACCTGATTTCAAGCAGTTACTGTAGCCTATAGATGCTTACAAAATCTGGCGCGCTCGATTAATATTTTTTTTATTATTATTATAGTATTTTTTTTTTTCACTTTATCATGTTGGAGCATGAAAAGTATCAATATCTGACACGTTAGAGTATTTACTTTCATTGCTGTTTATAAAAAAAAAAAAATGAAATTGACATATAGACGCTTCCCCCACCGCTGAAAGTGGAAACATCTAGAACAATGTATTCTTCCTATCAACTCATCTACCGAATCTACTAGGTTTGGACGACGCTCGAGTAAATCCACGAAGTGCACGCTGGGCTCCCCATCCATTTTACTTGACCGATAGGTTGTGCATGTTAGTGTGTAGTTGTCAAGTATAGCTACTTCAGTATTGTAAATATTTAGTAAGTATCTTACTTTGGGTGATAAAAATGTTTATAGATAAGTAGTGATTATATTGTTTCGTAGCATTTTTGCAAGTTTGTTTTTTAATATAATTTTGTGATAAGTACCAACCATGATTTTCTTTTAGTTTAGAAGATCTATTTTTGAACATTTCTATCAAGTTAATTGATTTATTATTTAGTAAAATATACCGCTTTACTATACTTCATTCATTTATTGTGTAACAAAGCACTTACGAAATAGCAATTACAAGCTACAATAAATAACACCTAATCAGCAAATAATACTGTACATGACTGTTAATATAACTTAACATTTCCATTAGCATTTAAAATGATTATGCAGTAAACTTATAATTCATAGCTTAAATACCTTAATAAGGTCAAGTTCAGTAAAAAGTAATTACAACTGTTTTTTTTCTATATATTGCTAGTTTTTTGAAAGCCAAAGAAGTTATACGAACTGTCCAATATAGTATACAATACAAAAAAAATCTTGAAGAAAAAGTACTTAATTATAAACTTCCTTGGGTACCTACCATAGACAGTAGAAAAAAATGTCAAAAGTCTTATCAATTAAGCTGTGAATTATAAGAACAAGCTTTATGTGATATTTCAAAAATACGCAAAAGAAAACATTCAATATCTACCATCAAAAAAATTCAAGTACCTATCTACCTAAAACATAAAAATTCATTTTTTCTTATATAAATATGAAAAATACTTATTGGAATAATAAATGTGTACATAATTTTCGGATTAATTGTTGCCTGTAGAAATTATATTCTGTTCGTAGTATTGCCATCCTATCGAAATGGGGCAGAAATCCATATTAGGCACATGTGGGGTATTTTTTTCAGTCACTATAACTTGGACAATTCAGTGCCTTGTGTCGCTGACCGTACCCAATGACTACTTACTTATAATTTTTACTTGTTTATAGTTTTCTTGTAGAGTTTCAAATAGATTGACTTACCTACTTATTAAAATTTAGGAACATAGTTATGGAATTAATTTTATCAATAATTCACATTTTCTAAGCACCACGAGATAAACTTGTCCTAACATATCATACAAATTAAAATAATGTACAAAATTCAGCTTAATCTAAAGCAGTTATAATCCGAGTATGGTGTTCGAGGAGTATTTTGTCTTTAAGGTTTTAGTTATTGTGGATCTATATTCCTCCTAGTTGCGATATAAACCACTGCACTGAAATACAAACTAGAAGGCACCTAGATTTTTTACTGAATTTACCCAGTTAGTAATATAAGGGGGCGTCCTTAAATTACGTGAGGTGATTTTTGAGATTTTTCGACCCCCCTCCCCCCTCGGTGAGATTTCGTGTGATTTTGCTCGACACCCTCCCTCCCTCTCTAATCTAACGTGAGATTTTTCAAAGGCTATATATTCTAGTGGAGAAACATGTTTTACTTAATTTAGCCAAATTTTCTTGCAATTTTATACTGTTTCTTGCAGTTAAAAAAAATTACATGAGATTTGCCGAGACCCCCCTCTCCCACACGTGAGATTTGGTGAGATTTTGCTCGACCCCCTCCCCCTAAATGCCTCACGTAATTTATGGACGCCCCCTAAGTAGGTGCTTACTTGTGTTTGTAGATAAGCCAGTATGTTTTTGCGTTTGGCAAATTAAAATCCACTTAATACGATAAATTTCGTAAATTAGTTCCACTACATTTTATCACCTACTTAGGCAAGTACTTATGTCAGTAGTAAGTAATATGAATATTAAAATCAGCTAAAGTTTTCTGCCATCCCTGTTTTAGTCGAGACTATAATATTTTTTAAAATTTCTGTTGGACATGAAAAGGCAAGACGATAGGGAACTGCAATACCTACCTACATCAATATTATAAAGTGCAGGAATGCTTCTGTCTTAATCATATAAACATATCGCCAAAATTACATAATATCTTCAGTCGTATCGTTGTCTTATTTATCACCACAGTGGTTCGCCTTTACCTGCAGACAGAAAAAAATATGTTTTTAACAGAATTATGTCTGTATTTTTGCATGCAAATTGTTAAATGAGCCTAGTTATTGTTATCTCACAACAAATAATTAATTTTCTAGTGAAGTAGTTTTAGTTTTGTGCTTTCTATATACATGCGTTGAGCATGCTTTACCCAAATTGTATTAGTAGGTACCCATGTACATAAAGCATTAGTAATAAGTACTTAAAAATACATAATATAAACGAAAAAATGTAACAAAATATGGAAAAAATAGGTTTATATTATTGAAAATAGCAATGGAGAATACAATCATTATGGGGTTACATTTTTTCATTCTAGAAAATGAGTGCGGATGGTTAAACGAGTGCACGACACAAAATAAATTTCGAAAATACATACCATTTTTGATCGAATTCCCCTACTCCATCAATGTTTCAAGGATTTAAGGAAAAATGCAAAAGAAAAAGAAACAAGAACATTGTCGCCTTTCTGTTAATTCCAACACTCATTCTTTTATTGTGATTTTGGTTTTATCCAATACATTGACTTAACACGATGTTTCGCGTTTATTTGTTGTGAGAATACAAAAACTCATGTTAAAATGTTATGACGTCATTAAATGAAAATAGTTAGATAAGTATACTTAGTACTTATCATATTTTGTAAGAAATAGACGAGTATGAAAAGAAAATATACTCTTCATTCATAAACTTTCTAACAATTTGCTAAAGCGTTTGGAATTTTCACGAATGACGTCATTTCACCTTAGACGTATAAATGCCCTAAAATCCTCAAAAAAATATTAATAATAAATATTCCATTTTCTACTATAGTTACATGATATAAATAGTAAACATAAAAGTCGAAATAACTTTATACAAAATGAAAAAAAAAAACAGAATTGTGATAATAGTGTTTCGGTCCCATATAGCGAGTTTTAAGTGATAAAAAGTAAAGAAATATTAAAAAATGTAATCGCTATATCCACAACCATTCGTTCAATTAACCACACTCATAATATTTTATATATAAATTAATTAATTTATGTCTATCTAGTTATAGTTAAAACTGCTATCTGACTAGGTGGTGTATCGGACCGACAAAAACTTGGGATAACTTTTTCGAACTTTTTTTTTGATATGCTTGCTATGCAAATTAATTATTGAGTTACGTTTGCCATCAGATTACTGTTAGTACATCTAAGTAAAATAGTCGTCGTCGCCTAGGTAGGCCCAGAAAACGTTGGCGTGAACCTGGATTGGCAGAATAAGCAAATGATAGGGAAAAGTAGAGAGTTGTGGGGAGACCTTTGCCTAGCAGTGGTCACGTGGGTTAAAAAAACATACTTACAATTTATATTAAAGATATTTGTAGTTCAAAGTAAAATTTGTTAGTTATGAGTTTTTTACCTTCATAAAATTATTTGGTTTTAATTAGGGTCCAATTTAATGGATCTGGCGTTGCTTAGATATATGAGTATGTATCTTGTGTTGTACTTAACATATCTAAATATTGCATAGCAAGCATGTGATTCTGTCTGTATAAAAAAATGTATTTTTGTTTTTAAAACCCTTACCCTAATAGATATGTACATAACTTGCAAGTCTCTTTATCATAATATTACAGACTACTAGTAATCAAACCTTAAAGTTAATAATAACATTATAGTAAATTGCAAATATTACAAAAAAATGTTTAAAATATTTACATCTTCAATAACAGAAGAAAATAAAAGATTACCGCAAACGAAGTTATTTCTCAAGTGACATGAGTTAGATAAAATAGCATTTGCAATAATCGTAGTCACAGAAAGTCCGTTCCACAACAACGGACAAGCATCGGCTATCACCAAAAAAAATACTAATTAAAAAAGTCGTGAAAAATAGGAAATTCAGTTCATGTTAAATTATAATTAATATAATTGTTGGAACTGTTAAATGGAAAGATACTTAAATGTTTATAATCTCACTGGGCCAGCTATTAAATAAATAATTTACTAATAATTTAAAGCTCCACGAAGATAACACTTTACCGAATTTTATGAAATAGGTATACATACCTCAATAAAAGCGATAGATAGAATAGGATAATGTTTAAAAATCAATAAATTTGAATCTGCATACCGATACGCGATTCATGATAAAAAATAGTATTTACAAAGAACCAAACTGGTGGCTGGCAGTTAAATTCTAAATAATTCAGTATAGGCATCGTTGCCTCGCATTTATTATTATTCGTAATTTTTTCCTACAGGCGTTCGCGTTGGAATCATTGGGCTGAAGGACTGTGTCATGATAGTAAAAAAAATTGTTAAATCGTAAAACAAATTGAGTGCCCTAAAACTGTAACATAAATTATTAGGTAACACTCATAAAATATATACTTAATGTAGGGTAACAAATACATAGATACGAATAAAGTATGCGTATACACGTGTACATATATCGAAGTACGTGTAAGTTTTCAGTCCAACGGCCCAGTGCGTTCGGAAAGTCGCGAGCTAAAAAATTTAAAATTGGAACGAGGTGGGTTACTCGCGGGCGCATCTCTCGCTAACAGTAGTACGTGATCGAGAGGCCCAGTTTACACGTGTAGGAATGGGACATACTGCTTCTATTCGATATATCCTTGTTCTCGCAACGCTGCCCGTTGAACCCTTCCGGACATCTGTCGAGGAGAAAGGGATTCAATTAATAACAACTTCTAATATCACAATAGTATCTATCAAAAAAAATCTAAATATTTGCAGTTTGTAATGAACGGTTTTGTTGCGATGTGATAATTTATTCTACCTAATTTAATGTATCAGAAAAATAACTTACTTGCAAGCTTGCTCTTGAACAATCTCGAAAAACAAGCATGTGCCTCCGTTGAGGCAGTACGACGACGGATCGGGCATCGGACATGGCGAGCCCAACGTCGCTGTGGAAGACAAACACTCCGTATTAGAAAACATACCGCTTGCAAACTAGTTTCTCTAATGCTCTGTGACGTACCAGTGCAGTATAGTGATAAAACTACTGATTTCATATGTAAACCATAGACCACGGAATGTTAATCTGAAGTTATAGAGTGCAATAGAAAATATCTACACTCAGCAATACTCAGCTGGATAATAATGAATGGCGAAGGGTTTCCCAATGAGTACAATCACCAATATATCATCCACTCGCAAGCCAATATCATGTATCGATAACTGAACACCGTCATGAAAAACACAGATTCAACAAACAAACGCTATACAATGTAACCGATCACCCCATTGGCCCGCATAAAGCCATTGTTTAGTTCCAAAGTTCGCCGAACGAGCAGTAAAAGTTTCCCAAGTGTGTTCGCAGTATCGATGCTACGGTAAACAATATGACATGGTTCGGTTCGTTCTTTTGTACTCATCGGAAGCACCAATACTTGATACCATTTGTGAAGTGGGCATATGTTGGAAAATGAGTTATACTATAAGTGAAGCAACAGTTGCATAATGCATAGAATTTACGTAATTTGGGGAGTTAGACGTTAACAAGGTATATTTAGAGTACCAAATGTTACTAGATCAGGATATTGAGTAACTCATGAAGTAATTTAAATCATAGAGGAACATGGATGTCGAATTCGCATCAAATACTCACTGTCTTCAGGTACCGCAGTAACTGGCGGTAGAACGCTCACGTTTGCGGATGCGATTGCCGGTGGGCCCACCGCACCCTGCGCTCTGCATTCGTATTTAGCTGCGTCTTCAGTACGCGCGTGCCTTATCACTAATACCGAGCGCCTCCTGAAACATGACAGATTTTCATCAGCAAAAGAAAAAACGAGATAATAAAGATTTGGAAAGGAAAGAAGTGAGGGAAAAGAGAGATGATTAATTCGAAGAGGTCTCAAAACTAATAGGTATTTGTGAGTCATTGTAGAAGCTCACAGATAATCAAATAAATAAAACATTGAATACTGTTCTAATTAATAGCGTAGATTTCTGCATGGCTAAATGTAGTTGCCGGTAAATTTAGAGATACAAAAATGCCAGGACATCCGTCTTGAAATTCTCCACCTATATATTTTATTACCTACTTTCAAAAATACGACGGCGGCGGAGCGAAAATAAATTCATAAATAATTAATTATTTTAAGAACATAGCTATCGCAGTTTCTTCTAAAATAAAAAAGAGCTATTGTTAATCTGAATAATTATCGACGTTATGATAGGAATTTGAATACCTACTAAGAAGTTAAACTCATTAAAAGAAAAATGCAGCAGACGCTGTTGTAAAATATCTAAATCATCATCTAAATTCCCAACGACCCGTGAAATTGTTCGCATAATTACTCCTTACAATTGCATTTTATCCTTCTGATACACCAATGATTAATTTTATTGCTTAACGCTAAGGTTTATTTTGAAAAGTTTCGACTGAAAATTCATTTGAGGAGACACTTCCAGGTCGGTCAATGACAGTCGTCTGCAGTTGTGATTAGTGCAGTAATCTGAATGCTGATATTAATGTTAGCACCATGTGATTGCAAGCCCCATTTGTATGTAGACAACATTGTTACTATTGGCCCCGAGCTGCAGATACAAACATGATCTCGTTTCGGATCAAGATTAACATTCCGCTTGAGCAAGTCATCTGGGCCATTACGATCTTAGTCATTCGAATATGTATTGGTAATTAGGTAGTTATTGCATTTGGCTGCTGTGATGGCTCGAGACGTCTGTAGTAATATTCATTCGGATTTTTAATAATATATATTAAGTATATATTTGACTCTACATGTAAATGTGTACGTGTGTACGTGTACGTGTACGTGTGTGTGTAATATGTAACTCTACGTGTGTGTGTATATTTACCTAATTCTATAAGATATGATAGCTGTAATGATTTGAGAAAATAATGACAAGAGGAAGATTCAGTTTAAAACAACCGGAGGCTCCCTTAAGATCGACTTGATCGGAATGCAAAACACCTGTTTATTTGGTAATAACACCATTTTCCGATTGGTTCGTCAGACCATGAGTCTTCTGTTTTTCATCAGCTGTAAAATATGGAGAAAACACTCTTTGATGTAAATAATGTCCGAAATATAAGAGAAGTAAAATAGCGATCTCTTCAGCCCGCGTATAATAAAGTAACATTGTAGGTATGTAAACTTGTGCCCATGTAGCGCCAATGAAGACGTGAATAAAAAGGTTCACTACAAGAAAAATAATCTAAACTAATAAAACGAATTCTCACCTAAAATTCTGCACCCGGAACCTCCTCAAGCCGATATCGGCGACAGGTCTGCCTTCCTTGTACCATGTGATGCGGGGAGGTGGCCGCGCGCTGGCTCTGCACTCCAGTCTCACTCTGTTACCCCGTGTTGTCCTCACCGACTGCATTTGTTCAACTCGTGCTGGGCTACCTGGATAGAAATAGTTTTATGAGCAAATGGTTCGTCAGAACTAGACGAAATTTTGCTCGTTCTAGTTTTTTTTGTCTGGTGAGTTCATTAATGGCTTTTTCTTATCACACGTGCAGGTTTATTATAGCCAAATAGAATTAGTGGGACTCATTCTCCGTATTCAACTAGTTGTCATAAATATATTTTTTATCCGGATAACCGTGCCAATTTGAAGTCGCTAATCAATATTAATCGATAAACTGGAAGCAATAAAGAAAATTGGAAAATCCCTATAGTCACATCATCGCAAACATTTAAGCGAGTTGCCTTCAAAAGTCCCAAACTAAAAATAAGTCGCTGTCATTAGGCCAATGGCCTTATTATTTTGTGTGACGAGTAACATATGTAAGAACCGAAATAAACCCGTATTATCTAAACGGGAGTCATTCGTTTGGACAACATCCCATCCACGGGCGACGGAAAAAAAATTGGCTGTGTTTCAGTGTGTAAACCGAAAAAAACACGAACAGCGCTAGTAGTAAATCATTAACTATGTCTTTAGGATGTGTCATCCTTAATGTCTGGTCGGAATAGATTGGGTTGCGAAAGCTCTTACATATATTTTATTTTTTGTTGGACATATATTTTATATTAATCCGACTACAGGCCGTCCGATGAAAACTTAATAAGAAACGACATTGTAAATTTTGACCAAATGTTATGAAAATCGCAGTTTTGTAACTGTTATGTGACGATTCGTAATTTTTTTGATTATATCCAGAACTTCGGATAGGTCTGCCTGCAAATACACCTTGCTTGCAGCTAGCCATTGAAATTTGTCTGTCATTGTGTTAACTTTAATGGAATGGTTAGTGAGATATTTATTGATGTCATTGGTATGGTCTATTGTTGGTTAGTTACCATAACTTAGGTAAACCATTCCCATAAACAATTTATTCCTCTTATAAATCACTTTTCTAGATGTGCAGCTAAAGTCATGAAAAAACTTGGCACAGTATTCTCAAGATTAACTATGAGTGTTTGGGATAACCACATTCAAAGGGATTATGCTGGGTCGAATTAAACACGTCGTCTACATTCTCTGATGGATTGGCATCTCGGTTCTATATTGAACCCTTATTATCCCTACGCGATGAGATCATTCACTATTATGACGTCATCCATTCAATCTTTCGTACACCCACTCACTATTTCATTCATAACTGACGTTCCAGATTTATGGTGCCAATTCTTTGATAGCTCTTTTATTGGAACCATTTTTGCGATGTTTGTTAAAATGTTTTTTGAGAACATGATTCTATGAATACGTTACGGGTTGATTTATACTACAAAAGTGATAAGTGGAAGTGGATGGCGTCGGAGGAACTACAAGAAGAAGCTATTAGCTATTGTTTATTGTGGAGATCGACCAAGGTGAGTTTGAATTAGTTTTACACCTGCTCTTTAACTATCTACAGGCTTTGTAATTTTTAAGTACTGTGGGTGTGTAGTTTAGTATCTGATTGAGATTCATTTAATTAGTGGCCAAGACCAACTATAAAATCTTTGATCACAACGAGACGTATACTCCCTATAGGACCTCTTATTCGAGGTATAGAGAGAGACCTTAAGCATGTTAAAACGTACCTACGTCCAAAAATAAATCAATTTTGAAAGCACGTGGACGTGTGTGAATTACGTTCGTATTGCGTCAATGTGGTCTATTGCCCCCTCTTTTTGGATGCTTTGTACCGTGACGTATGTAGACTCAGTTAAAAACTCATGACTGTGGGCGTCACGCGTATTTGGTACAAAATTACTAGAAATTTGTCCATCGTCAGTAAGCAGCAGTTTAAGAATTCCTTTTGAATGGAGTCGATGAAGCTTCCCGCCGGGTTGCAGTTCATGCCAATTCCGTCACCCACGCGTCTAGCTGTGACGTCATAGAAGAGTGTCTTTAACCTGCAGTTTGCGGGTTTATGAATGGGAATCAACATACGTTGGAGAGATTCGTACTCGTGACCAGAGCATCGTTAGAGTCAGTTGCAGTCCAAAAATGTCTTGTCTGTAAATATTTTAGAATAGATGGATGAGGGACATGTTGGCTTTGTTCCAAGTGATATCGTTAGCCTAATCCTACCCGAGCGTTTGTCTGCAGCCGTGTTCTAGAAGCTCCAGGCTGTACCAACTGAAGGCTTCTAATCTAACTATTTAGCATGAATATTTAAAATTCTAATTGATATTTCTCAATTTCTCAATTTCTCAATTTTCTTCAATTCGTACCTATCTAATAATGGATAGTTTTTCATTGAATAATATTTCTACAACAACAGACAAAGAAGTACCAGGGTCTCAGAAATCTTTAAAAAGCCGATGTCTCCTTGAAAGTGAAGATTACGTCATTTCTAGCGAATGTTGATACTATAAAGAAATTTGTCTACGAGCGTAGACGGCCGTAGCTAATCAAACACATCGTCACCTAATATAAATAGTCTCTTGGGACCACATCCTCAACGGAAGCTGAATTGGAACATCACAGGTGAGGGGAGCTGGACACTGTCCAAGTGACTCACGCGAAAGCGATCGGGTGGCTGGTGGAAAACAATTGTCCAATAAAGTGCGGAGAACTTGAGGTCGCGGATTACCTGGCGATGCTATTCTGAATTTTATTGATATTGCGGTACTGAGAGATGCATTGAGATCCTTGATGGGTACGCCCTTCGTCGGGTTAATGGGCAACATGAATGAGCGTGCTCGAAATACTACAATTGAAAGGCTACATTAATGTGTAGGTACACTTACGTCTTGAATGTTGATGTGAGAAATAACATTAATCAGCGTCACTTGAAAGCTGGTTTTGGTTTACCGCAAATGTGTATGTACATATATGTATAATCTTATCGACGACCGCTGGGCGCAGTGGTTCCGAGCGTTGTTGGCCGTGCGGCTCACTGCATTGGGTGGTTTCAGTTTCGATTCCCGCCAGGGGGAAATTTCTGAAGCGGCCTTTTGCCCTTTTGGTAATTTGCCATTGTCTAGGTGGCACTGAGATCGCCCCCAGTCCATTGTACGGTACCCATAGTACGAGTGTGGCTTAGTTTGGGACCATACAGTTGGTGTGTAAATCTGGTGATATTTAATTATAATTATTTAAAAAAAAAACTGTTATAAATTCTAAAGCAAAGATAGCTAACGAAACTTACCGAAATTTGCGTTTGCGAGTTGTGAGGCTTTCACGCTGATTTTACTACCTATTACAGATTAGAGATGGCGCTATGCGTTCATACGATGACCATAGTAACCTCCGCAAAATGCAGAAATTCTCACAACTTATTGAGTTATTGCCGAATGTATTCATTATAGATTGATACGTAAGTCAAATCAAAAGAAACTATAAAACAAATTGTTTATCCAGCAATGAAAATAAGGAGCGTTACCGTGCTTAGCGCCTGATATAAATATCCCGCGGTAATTAAAGACGAGGCAGACGGGCCGACGGATTCAAAATAAACTACTTTTTTATTTTTAACTCTGTACCACAATAGGTGCAGCTTAACTTTGAGAGATTTTATGACTTATTTGGGAAGTTTTGTAACCTTTTCTACCGTATTTTCTTTATAACTTATTGTTCTCACCATTTCTCTCAATTTGCTGATACACACTTTATCTACCTATGATTGCCACTCTAGGAACACGCTCGCGCTCTTAATTTTAGAAATGCTTCCAGTGTTATCGAATTAGAAAAACATTGCCATAAATTGTTAAATTTGAAGCACATATTTCCTCATTCCTTTCAGGTTCCCATAAAGCTATATAAAATCGATAATAATTTTTACTCGGGACTCGAAAGCTAACCACCTACCGTGTTGTCGTCGTGTGTGTTCCCGAGAAATCGCGTTACAATTGCCATAAAAACATGTGTTTATATCTTCATACAGAGGCGATCGTGCGCTCGCCCACTTTATTGCTAATTCACAGTAGTTTGTTATTTTTTTAAAGTTAATGGATAAAGTAAGATTAATCCGGAATCGTTAAAGAAATTAGTTAGAGAGGAACATACCTAATATCAAATCGTAGGAACCATGTAGAGACCAACTTAGCAACCTTTTACGCTTTGTATAGTCAATTAATGAACAGCTGATAAAGCTATGGCGATTTATAAGTATGACAGAATTCTCAACACATCATAATGTTTTAGTACGTACCATGTTTATGTCTAAGCGGTACAAATCTGAAGCAGCTAAATTTCTCATACAATGTACTATCCCATCATGCCCATTATACCTTTACCTCTGACCTCATCAACCTTGGACTTCATCAGGGACAAATTGTAATAATTAATTGACATCGACTTCCACTAGTGAGTAGGTACCTACTATCAACCGTCACGTCGTAAGAAAAGACTACAATGTATCCAGCAGTTGTGGCAGTGTGGTTGTGCAGTCATGTTTTCTATAGATACCTGTCGAAAGTGTCTTCATACTAAAGCTCCGGTGGTCGATCGAAGGGATCAGCCATAAAAATTTAAGTGCTTCAGTAATAATTCTATAATAAAAAACATCATTCAATCACTTGGTGGAGTGGTGGCTTGTTTTCATTGCGTTTATATTTAGCTTTAAATGAAAGATGGCCACTAAAATTCGAATATGTATACTTGATTGTAAAGATATGTAGTCGTTATAATATCACTATCATATTAATGAACATCATAGTGGCAAGATTTGTTCGTTACCAGCCACGTGGTCAACCCCCATGACAAGAATTTGCTGAGATTATACATTCAGAACGCTATAAGATCGCGAAATTTAAAGATTAGGCACAATTATTAATCAAATTTTCAACTTGGCTTGATGTTTTAACTTCTATGCTTGCTACGGAAAAGCAGGTACTACTTACTATTCTAGGTTACTATTTCCTTTTAAAGTTCGACAGGAATTAAACCAAAACATTTAATGTTTCGCCACTACTTCGTAGGTATTTATAAATTGCCCCAAATACTGGGATTTCTCAATAATTACAACAAGTCCGCACATCTTTCGAATGCCTGTAATTACGGTGACCGAAAGTGCTGTCCCCAATTCTTTTGGTATCAGAATGGTCCACTCCTGATGGGATATGCAGGGCCGGATTAGCTGATACGCAACATATGTTATTTCTTTAGGGTATGGTCGTTGCCGAGCAGACTTCTGCCCAACTTTGGCTTCTGCAATGTAGAAGAATATAAAAAATTAAAGATACTATATGTACAAGGTAATCCAATTAAAGTGGCCAAACAAATTGTTTTAAAAGTTATTTTTCTAGTGTACCTGCCTGAGCTCCGGCACTGCCAATACGCGACAAGCCAGCACACATACGTAACGTACCTATCGTGCGTAAATTTAAAACGTAACGATCTCAACAATATACGTTCGAATGAGTCAGAAGCTTTCCTTGAAATCGTTCGATGCACAGAGCTATAATTTTTCGCACGCCAAATTATTGCAAGAGCCAAATTTTCAATGGAAATTTCTCGAGGTTACTTGAAAGTGCGTATCGTGGGACATTTTAAGGTGATACAAATGTTCAACTGGGTGGGTCTAAGTAAATGGTTTGATGAAGCAGCTGGCTTATGTGCAATATAAAGTATACAACATTAAACCTCATATGGTCGGGAATAAAATGGCTTAGCCGATTTACTTTAAATGTTACCAAATTTTGTAGAAATCGATTTCAAAATATGAAATTGTCAACCTTAATCGTAAATGTTCTCCATAGCAACTGAACAGATTTACGTGAAACCTATACCAGAAAAATTGTCAAGACTTGTCTAAGAATCCGTGGATCCAAGATTTAATATTAGTCATTTTATTTAAAAAATAATCAATAATAACCTTAAATATGCAACAAACGTCATGGGTCATCATGACTTGGACTGCAAAATGTTCGTCGCAGATCCGCGATGGCGGCCTCCAAAGCTGGACGTGCGCGCAAATTTTTGCGTGAAATTCGTAAAAAAATTACGTCTTCTTAGCATTTTATGAATTAAATCACGTTTTAAATAGTTTAAATATAATATTGAACATATTTTTTAGGATATTATATGATTACAAATATTTTTAAATTAATATTTATGTCAGTGACGCGTTTTGTTGTCATCATAGATTATGAATAATATAGAATGATGACTAGGTATATGATTAAAAAGCATAATCGTCCTCTAAAAACCGCTTACCTACTTTCTAATCTTATTGTCTTGCCTAACAACAACAACAGGTTGGGCTAACAATCAGAAGGTCCCAGGTTCGATCCCCGGTGGGGCATGCACCAATGGATGAATTTTCATCTATGTGCATAATTTACAGTTCGCTGACGGTGAGGGAAAACATCGTGAGGAAACCTACCTATCCATCAGGATTAGGTAATAGTCAGTTCCTGTATACACGGCGACAAGGTTCACCACCTGTCACGTTGGGTTCTGACTATCTGGTGAAACGTGGGCTTTGAGTTGGTTAATCCCTCCACAATGTGGTGGTGTATGGCCACTCACGCCTCTGACTACCCCCGAATGGGGATAAAAGTCGTGACGTTACATTTCATTTTTTCATATTTTTTGTCTTGCCTATGATATCTTTTTATACCACTGAGTTGCTAGACAAACTTGTTTTTTTTTGGCGGCGAAGTGGCGAAGTGGCGAAGTGGCGAAGTGCAACATTGAAAATCTATATTATTATAGGTAGGTACTTGACACTGGCTATATGCGACAAGAAAAGCCAAGACAAAAAAACATGCGTACGGCCCGCCTGATGTTAAGCGTGTTTCAGTTGATGTTATTCATACTACTTAATATTAGTAATACGAAATTATTTTTGTTTGCTTATTTTTAAGTTGGACTAACCACCGTTTGGTGGGGTAGTACCACCCTCTCAAAGAAGATCGGCGTAAAACAGCTATTACAGCTGCGTTTCGTACGATGAGTGAGAGAGCCGTAAGCCCAAACCCCCCCCCCCTTCTCCCCTACCCCTTCCCTTCAGGTCGGCAATGTTTACTATATGTTTAGTTTTATTGAGCATCAGGATTAAGTTGGGAGACCGGAGTTCAATGCTCTACATTACTAAACCATACATCAAATAAACATCACAGCTTCTTAGGGACGGGTCCAAATTTAATAAGTCGCTAAATTTGCAGTGCTAAATTTATTTAGTGTCATCACCTGTTAAATATTTTTTTAGAAATGTAACGTCACCACTTTTATCCCCATTCGGGGGTAGTCAGAGGCTTGAGTGGATATACACCACCCCATTGTAGAGGTATTAACCAACTCAAAGCCCACGTTTATACAGGTGAATTTTTCAAGTGTGCGTGGATGGCCAAATCCGAAACTATAAGGAATATCGAAAGGTACTCAAAGAAGTCTCGGGGCCGATTTTGGTGAAAACTAAAACTGCATCATTGGATTTTTGAAAAAAACTAAATTCGTAGCCAGGAATCGAACTAGTTCATTTCGAACTAGTTGAAAAAAACCACTTACTGTATTATTACACCATTCGATAGTGTCGCTGATAAGGAACGAATTCTGGGAAGTAATGACATACGGCAAACTTAAAAAAACTGTGTTTTTTAATAAACTGCTGCATATTTTCAAGTTGACTGTAATAAGTCATACGTACATTACCTTTACCTTGTTCGAAATTATGCTCAATATTTTTATTTATTTACCTTCGCAGCGCAGTCATCTTCATAACATTATGTTCTAATTACAAATTTTCAATCATTTTTGAACAATTAATCAGTTTAGGTTTAATAGTTAGGTAACTTAAGAGAAATAAAATACTATTTTGTTTAAAATTAGCTCTTTCCTTAAGTTTACCGTAAAAACAATATTCGTAGCCAGGAATCAAACTAGTTGATTTAGAATAATAAACCAAATACTGTATTATTACACCATTCGATAGTGTCACTGAATAGAAACGAATTTTGAGAAGTAATTACAACTTCTCAAAATTCGCATGTGTGTGTGCATAATTTACAGTTCGCTGACGGCGAGAGAAAACATCGTGAGGGAACCTACCTATCCCTCGGGATTAGGTAATAGTCAGTTCCTGTATACACGGCGACAAGATTCACCACCTGTCACGTTGGGTTCTGACTATACAGGGTGAATTTTTCAAGTGAGCGTGGATGGCCAAATCCGAAACTATGAGTGATATCGAAAAGTACTCAAAAAAATCTCGGGGCTGATTTTGATGAAAACTAAAACTGCATCATTGGATTTTTGGAAAAACAATTGTCGTAGCCAGGAATCGAACTAGTTGATTAAGAATAAAAAACCACATACAGCATTCGATAGTGTCGCTGATAAGAAACGAATTTTGAGAAGTAATTACAATTTTCATCAAAATCAGCCCCGAGATTCTTTTGAGTACTTTTTGATATCACTCATAGTTTCGGATTTGGCCATCCACGCACACTTGAAAAATTCACCCTGTATAGTCAGAACCCAACGTGACAGGTGGTGAATCTTGTCGCCGTGTATACAGGAACTGACTATTACCTAATCCCGAGGGATAGGTAGGTTTCCTCACGATGTTTTCTCTCGCCGTCAGCGAACTGTAAATTATGCACATAGATGAAAATTCATCCATTAGTGCATGCCCCAACAGGGATCGAGCCTGGGACCTTTTGATTGTTAGCCCAACCTGTTCACCACAGTCGCTTGCAGCGCAATTGTTATCCCGAGATTCGAGTCTTCATGATTTTCCCTGTTTTCGGAACAATACACACTTAGGTGTTGTAATTATTATGTATTGTTCCGAAAACTAGCAAAGTGGAAGCTCGAAGAACCCCAGCGAGACAGTGGAGCACATCTTGCTTCATTGCCCTGTATTTGCACGCCAAAGATATGATGCACACACAAACATAATAAAATTTGTACGGAACCCTCAGAGCACGAGTCCTACTTGCACTTGTCCGGTTTTAATTTGTAATGAGTAGCCCAAATACAAATTTTTATATCTCTAGCTTCAGAAAAATTGGGACGCCTATACAAACTTGCACCCCCTATTTTACACCGTTAGAGGTGAAATGATCAAAAACGCTGAAATTACTATTCTTAGTTAATAAGAAGCCTAAATACAAATTTTCTTGTGCCTAGCTTTAGAAAAATTTGAATCCCCATATAAACTTCCACCCCTTATTTTACCCTCTTGGGGGTAGAATTTTCAAAAGCGCTGAAATTACTATTTTGTATTTGTATTAGTAGCCTAAATAGAAATTTTCATGTTTCTAACTTCAGAAATGAGGGAATTCCATACAAACTTCCACCCCTTATTTTACCCCCTTAGGGTAAGAATTTTCCAAAATCCTTCCTTTGCTCTTCTTTTACGCTATGAAAGGTACTTACTGTCCAAATTTCATATTTGTATCACCAGCGGTTTGAGCTGTGCACGTTTTGACGGACGGACAGATAGACAGACGGACAAAAAGTGATTCTATAAGGGTTCCGTTTTTTCCTTCTGAGGTACGGAACCCTAAAAACTCACAAAACGAGGCGTTTTGTGGAGCAAGTATTTTATTTTTAATTATACCATATATTATTATTATCATGGAGCTGCTCCAGACCCATGGCTCTGGCTTGAAAATCTTGACCTTACATGAAAATTAGTATTTCGGCTACTCAGCCTACAAATACAAATATTCATGTCTCTAGCTTCAGAAAAACTGGGACTATCCATAGATACTTTCTCCCCTTAATTGTTGAATTCTCAAAAATCCTTCCTGTGGTCTTCTTCTACGCTATAAAAAGTTACAATTTCATGTTTCTAACCCAAGCGGTTTAGGCTGTGCACGTTTTGACAGACGGACAGATAGACTGACGGGAAAAACAGTGATCCTATGAGGGTTGCATGCATGCCCGGCATGCGTTGCATGGCCACTCCATCCGTCCGTCATCCTCCATCAATCCATCAGTCAAATAAGGGGTAACCTTTTCCAAAAATGTGCGCGTACTAGGTCGCAGGCACAGCTAGTAACTAATAAGGATTAGTACTACTTTTATTTCAGTTATTACCCGATGTTGTCAACAATTTTTCTTGTTTGCAGTTATTTAGAATTTTAAGTTGTTTTAATTTTACTTATTTTGTCCTATAATATTAAACATTTAAATTATGTACTAGTCTTTTTTTAAGTAGTACTACCTATGCCCAGTGTTGGGCAAAATTAAATTTCAGAACAATTAAAAATTAACAGTTAGTGAGCTTTTATTTACTATATCAACAAAATAACAATAAAAAAGATTACAAAGAAAAAATAACCTACCCACCTACCTATTAATAAAAATGTAGTACTTAAATTGTACTTAAGATTTAGTGAAAAATTTCCTTTACGAAGTTACCCTTATACGACTAAATAAAAGTAGGCAAGATACGAATTTAGTATATGAGTCACTTCTGTTTTCGATTTATCATGTCGTCTTTTTGATGTATCGTGGCGTATCGAAAATTCTAAATTCAAAAAATTCAACTCGCGGTCCTACGACATTGTTTGAGCAAAAAGCGGTCAACCTCGAGCTGTCAGTTGCAATGGTTCCAGCCTTAATTGCACAACGTCAAAATTGGTTGCAGGATATACCTACCTTCATACGATTTGAAGCAAGATTGAAGACAAATCTTGGATCACAAAGGGTTGAGGATTGGCACTAGCAAGCACTTCTACATTCATCACTGTCTTTATAAGGATCATGTTTTTTTTCGCTAATCTGAGTATTGTAAGGTCGATGAGCTTGTGACGCCCACGAAGTGAATAAAATACTTTTTCAGGTAAATTCATTTATTTTGGCAACATCGCTGCCCTAATTAATTTGGTGAATGACAATCGTCTTCAATGATCGTTTGATAGCTATTGAGGTGACGAGCAGGTGCGGTAGTAAACAGCTTTCTTTAATTAGCCGGATTAATGACAGTAATTGAGATATTTTTAAAGAAAAATGCTTCAGAGGTCGAGAGCATTTTGGTCTGAACGTTGTATAAGCGGCTACATCGCATTTTTTAAAGATTTTTTGTGTCGCGTAGCTGCTATGTTTATAGATTAATAATTGCATTTTAAAACCCAATAATAAGGTTATTCTAAATTCGAAAATAAATATCATAAGTACCTACGACAAATAAGTACAGTTGCAATCCGCGAGTTTGTTTACGCTTGCAACTGAGTGTGAGCGAAAAAAGTACGTAGTACGCATGCGCGAGTGCGAGCCGGGCGCGCGGGCGCGGGCGCGGGCCGAGGCATTTCTACTACGCTACGGCGGCAAGCGTGTGTTTTTTACCGCATTCGGGTTTCCTTTGGACTCGAGCGTCGGGTTTTTTCGTTAGCGCCCTGTTTGGTGTAGCAACTCCATATACAGTTATAGTCGCAAGGCAACCCCGCAGAATTGTTTTTAAATGATGATCACTGCGATGCGTACGCGCAGACAAGGTGACGCGTGCGGTGATTTAATGTGCACCTTTTGAAATAGTTTTACTAAGATTGGAGACATTTTTAAAAGGATATGATTCCTAAGGTTTATTGGTCCCTAGGTATTTAGGCATAGTTATTGTTAGTCGTCATCAGCAACTACACACCTAACCGCGTACTTCCTGTTACCTCTTTAAAAATAGTCTAAAAGTCAGTCGTCAGCATGAATCAATCTTCTTTTGATTTTCTCGCTAAAGAATTCTGCTTTTGCAGTTTCCATTACTACAAGCTAGTTATTAAATTTGTAAGAAGATGCACTCACACAGTCGTCAAATTAAGCTAAGCATTCATTACGAAAGTTTTAGGTGTGAATTTTCGCATACTTCTTTCAGATGCAGTTCTCTAATTGAATCCTATCTCTAAGCAGTCTTTTCAAAGATTGCACATGTATCAAGCGCGCGATGCAGTCCGCATATAAATACAATCTTTTGTTAATCCCCACATGGTCTGGAGTTACGATAAGAGAGTCAATATCCCATCCCAGCCGCGGACAGCAAAAGTAGTTACTTATATGTTTTTTGTTCCTTATCCTCTTTTATTTCTACTGCTCACGTTTTCCATTACATTTGCGTAATCTGATGTTGCTTTGACAAAGTATTAAGTGAGCATAATAGTAACTACATTTTCTAGGAATCTACGGCTTAGAAGGCAATGAGCCAAGTAGACTAGTCTTGAGTAGTGTAGCCCTGGTACTTGTTGGTAGATAAAACTCAGTTTCGTTGTCTAGTGCGCTGTATATGAGATTGGATTATTTGGTATCGTACGATTAATACGTACATTAGATAATACTTAACTTATTGATCATTTATGTGCTCTAAAAGATAATATTGTAGTAGGTAGCTAGTTATAGGAGTTAGTAGGTATCAGCATATTGATCCGCCTAAAATTTTCCCATACGTGATATGAAGACCAAAGCCCGTCAAATGTTCGCGAACCCGCAAAAGTAGTTCACAAAAGTAAAATTTTGTATGCAAATGTGAATTCCTCGCGTGTTCGGAATAAAAAGAAAACAATTATTGCCTTATTAGAGTATTCAATATAGCATTCTTTAAGTAAGTACCTACCTTAAGTGATGTCGGATTAATTTCATGCAATTTAATCAGCCACGTAATTTAGGATTTTCGAATGGTTAAACTCGTACTTAAATACCAACTTGTAATACGATCTTTATTAAAATAAATTCTGATCCTCATAAACGTAAGGTATTTTTGCCAGATTCGTAATCCAACCCCATTAATTTAGTTTTTAAAACATTGACGAAAGTATTTTTAACTTTCAACATGTCAGCATTTTGGTAGTGAGATAATTATGCGCTAAATCGGAAGTATTTTACCTACATATGGATAGAAGAAAATGAAGAAAAACAATCTTTATAATCCAGCAAACATGTTATTTAAATGGATAACTAAGGTAGATACTTAAGTAGGTAATAAAATATTTCATTTTTGCCATACGTTCAAATTTTTGGCACCAAATTTTAAACTGTGGCATCAGAATTCGTATGAAATCACTCGAACATTGGGGTACTTGGAATGCACGAACAATACATGCCTTCAGGCTCTTCACAATTTAAATATATTTATAGGGCATGCGTGGTAGCGGCATTCGGCATAATTTCTGTGGATTCCACTCATTTTATTGGGTCTAGATTGTGATTGCGTGACCATTTTGTAGGGGCCGCATCATCTTGGAACATTCTCGGGATAAGTAAGTAATCGATCTCGTCGTTACTCGTGGCTAGCATTTTTCGTAAGAGGCATTACATTAACCCTCGTTTGAGTTGCGTTTGAGTATTTGGCTGTTCGCAGTAAATACATCTGCGTCAAGCTGGGAGGTACAGTTATCAACTATCGGTTAAAGTTTAGTGAATAACGTTTTAGGTTTTGTTTTTAAATCATTTAAATTTATACTAATAGGTACAACCGAATTAACGTGTATTTTTAGTATTGATTTTAATCTTTTTCTGTATTTAGTGTATTATAAATAAAAAAATTGAAAGATCAATGGGATCAATATTTTTGTTAACTCCAGGGAAATGTCCCGAAAAAAATCACGTTACAGTCACCTTATGGGGACGTTAACCGTTTTAGGAAATATTTGAAGGTTCGATGACTCTTGCTTAGAGGTCACGCGGCTAGGTTGCTACGGGTAGTGCACAAGCAGGATGCGGCCAATTTTGGCGAAAGTGCCATCAGACACCTGCGCTTCAGGCTTGAGTGCACTTTACGATGTCTAAATGGATTAAGCAGAAGTTAGGTAGGGATTATCTTGTAGTTTGTAGTTTTGAAATGGTGTGCAAAACTGGAGGGTCTCGTTTTTAGTCATACCTACTTTAATTTTTCAGGCCTCACTAACGTTAGTATTATTGGCTGGGCATAAGAAAAGAGATCAAGCCCTTGGATGAACCTCGTGTATGATCTAATCAAGAGTCCACGCGCTCGTCAACATAACTGAAGTTTTTATCTTGTAGTTACTTACTTCAAAACTTACCAACCTTACGATAATTATTATATTACGGCCATCTTTTTTTTTCCAGTAATATAGGCACCTAATAATTTCGTCTATCAAACACGCAGAGTTCAAAAAATACTTGCGTTAAAAGCTAATAGAAAGTTCCGAAGTACCAGCGCCAATGTTATAAATAAAATGTTTTACAAACGTGTCCTAATTTACGTGAATTAGACGCGCCGCGAGTGCACGGGTGATACATAAAACGTGAAGAGACTGTGGTAGGTTGAATATAAATTATTTGTGTACTTAAATGATGGATAATTTCTAAGAAATTTAGATTTTTGATAGTTTCTGGGATCTTGGATGAGTGGATTCCGAGCTTCTCAAATGTTAATAAAAATAAAAATATGCTTCTGTAAAATCTGAACATATAAAATTCAAACACTTGAACCTGTGGTAAGTAGTTTTGCTATTACAATTAGTGTTTTAAAGGAAAATCAAAAAGGTGTTAAGTATAAACATATATTAATACAGATGTCACCGCCACCAAGGAATGTACAGAAACCAATTGAACAAATAAACAATATGCATACAAAGAAATTCAAACACCACACCGGCATACATTACAAGAAGTCGGCAATACTGAAAAAGCCGAAGCATGTCCAATGCAAACACCAACAATTGTCACAGAGGACTTGGAACGTGTTGTTTGAACTAAAATTGATCACAATACTAAAGCTACTGTATTTGTTTTCCACATGGATTGGGCATATTATAAAGAAAGAGATGATGATACCAAACTAGTTGATGTTGAAAAGGGAGGCAGGATAGAAACACTTGAGTCTACAGCGGTCTGTGATGAAAGAACGGACAGAATACAAATGAGAGTTAGTGACAATGCATTGGAATCCAGAGTCGGCCAACAAGTGGGTTAAAAGGTGAACCTGACAGCTATTACTGTAATTAGAGGTGTGTTGGCATAGTGATGCAAATGCGATGCCGATGGCAAATGGAGCGAGTTTTTAAGGTTCTGTATGGAATTTAAAATAAGAAGATCCACTTTATTAGTGAAGTTAAAGAAATACATAATTTCTTATTCTTAATTTAGGGCAATGATATTTGACTAATCTAATATTAGCTGATAGTATTGTTTCTTTTGTTATAATGAAAATGCAATAAAGCTAGCAAAGTGTGAAATGTACAATTAGAGCATACAATACACCAAGATAAAATCCTATCAAAATTTCTCGTTCAAATTTGGAGACATTGAAAGGTCTAATTAAATGGTATCTTATGGGGTTTTTACGATAGCTACCATAATCGGCCTTAATCGGTCGGTAATTAAGGCGATTGCCGTCGGTGCGGCCGTGGGAGATGCCGGCACGACGTTACTTTCTGTGAGGCCGATTTTTTGATGGTCTCGACTTTCAAACCCTTTATTGGAATCCTGGAATGCTAAGTTTTTCTTCATAGAACGGTACATTTTGTAATTCAATTAGCTTTCCATGTAAGTACCTTATTTTTACTAAGGTATAGCAGAACAATAATGAAAAGCTCATGTAACTAGAAACAATAAATATTCGAAAATAAGAATGAAAGTAATTGAATAAGTTTAACTCGTAGATTACCCTATCAGTTTACCTGATTGGGGTAGATATATTGGTGAAGTGAACCAAAAAAACGATAAAAAATAACATACCTACCTAAAGATCTACTTCATTTATAGAAATGATTACAACTTCAAGCAAATGAGTAGTTGTCTGTACTTAGAGTAACTAATCCACTGAATTGGATTCCTCTTCATTCAGTTAAAGACTTGGCAACGATATCAGCCGGAAGTTCGACTGTTGGGGAAACAGACGGAATCTAAATAAACTATTTTTATCGATAGCAGACAAGATTTGACACCTTGGCTGTCGGCGTGGCTATGAGAAATACAAATTTTGTAGAGTTAAAAGTTAAGTGCCTAGTTGTTACCAATTTTAAAGAAATTAGTATCTACACATGGCGAGTTTTTCGAGCTGAGAAATCAATTGAGGGTCTCCTGCACCAGGAAACTAAAGTTACCTACAGGAAGAGGTATTTGCACCGCGAGTGATTCTTAGTTCTGCCAATAAAGCCTCATCCTAAGGCTCGTAAAATATCACACACATTAAACATGTAAATAAACTCTACATTAGAACACACATCGGTATATCTAAAACGTCAAAATGAAATCAAACTGGAATCGTAAACTTCTCACTCACAATTTATTAAAACTGAACTCCGATAAACAAACATAATAAACTTGGTGTTATTGTGTAACGACTGAAAGTGAGGGAAACATACTGGCACGCAATTTATATATAACTCATTCAAAATAGTGGCCTACATACTAGGTGAACGGGGATCAATCCGCTGAAGTGGGTGTCAGCCTTGACACTTCTCGCTTTTCTGACCTCCTGAAAATGTTCGCTAGTAAGTTTTCTTATGTGGGTACATGCGGTTAATGACAGCTACGGTAGATACTCAGAAGGCGAAGACGTTTGTAGCGAATTTACTATATGATTGAATATATTTTTTATTGAATAACTAATATCCAAATCCGCCAAATAGATAAGCATTATTTTTTGTATAGATTCCGCATAGTATCTGTGAGCCGTAGTCTAAAGAATGAACATTTTAATCCTGACAATCTGAAGTTTAATGTGGTATATTTGAATCATATGGGCCAAAGGATTCATCAAACAAATTACGTAAAGTCACCGTTTTGAGCGTTAGGAAGCTCCACGTTTACAGCAGCCGAAAACACCAATGTGGGTATGTTAGAAGGAATATCTTTGAATAAAATGGTAGGTTCCAAGTCAGTAATACAGATGTTTCTTTGCGTGATTAATGTATTGCTATAGGTGCTGCTTGTTGGTAACCTACTCTCTTACTGTAAACTCAATAGAAAAAAAATTGTGGTTTGTCCCAAATATTTTGCGCTATATTCTATCACCATGGATATAAGCGGGTATGGTACGTAACACAAAAGTCATAAAAGTTTAAATTGTTAATTATATAAAACGTATTTTATTTACGTCAATCCCCACAACAAATAAAGGCATCTCTGAAGATAACAAAGATGAACATTTTGAACCAATTACGGACACTAACCGCGTCAAAAACTCGTATAAATCGAATACAATAAAAACGCTTTATCGCTAAATCCCTAAACCAAAGATCGGGATCTTTGAAAAGCAGACAAAATAAGAAAAAGAAAACGGCAATGGACAATAAAATTGAGATACTGTTAGTTGTGCAAAAAGCATTCCGTTAGTCCTTGCCGGCGGCGCCTGCGCAGCCGAATCGCGAAACTAAAAGTTAAGAGTGAATCTTTTTTATATTAAGGGCTTATAATTTTAAATTTCACATTGTTAACCATTGCTGCGCGGTTGATGTTAGATGAAAATATTTTTCGGCTGCGTACCGTGCTTATTAATTCCGTTTTAGTTGTTGCCGAGGTTTTTAGTTTTAGCAATTACGAGCGTTATCCAACTTCATATATTTTTTCTTTATTACCAGAAAAAGTTACAAATCTTTCATGAGAATGAAATGCCGTAATTTGCTAAATACATTGCAAGTCGCAATCCGAAAAAGCGAACTTTCCCCGTCCCACGGTTTTTTGCGAACGTCTCATTGTTTTTGCGCGATGGTTGGTGGTATTTTCGGAATTCAGCCATTTACATAAATACCATGGAGTCTTTGTTCAGCCGCTAAGGCGCCGCTGAGGGAACGGGTTGCGCCCGCGACGCTGTTGCGTACGTACGAGCACTCGCGCGCCGATTCGTAAATGGTGAGGCCCGTATGTCGTATTTGTTTTCTGTTTTTGCAGAGTTCGAGAGTTGCGACAGTTGTTTTATCAATATTATACTACTATGTTTATTTATGGGAATTGACAGGAGATTAATGTCGCCTTAACAATAAATAAATAGTGAAATTATAACATAAAAAGCTACGGTCTACTTATTTAATTTTTATTTTACTCCTGTACTTTATTTAGGAAAAAGTTGTTAAAATAATCTTACAAAAGAAACTAACTATAAGTAGCAATGATTTGACTACACTTGTAATAATTTAGTAAAACTGAATACTTATCTAACAAGAAACACTATAAACAAAATCTTTCATACCTATATTAAAGATTACCATACCACTTATCCAAATTCAGTATAAACTACTTAATGCACCTCATTAAAGTTCCATAAGGTCTAAAACTATAAAAGTTAAGACATAACAATCAAAATTCTAATTAGTTTTCAATATATTCCGCCCAGGAGTCGAACCGAAACAGGCCATCAATCTTCAGAGCCGTGGCGCCGTCTTTTCACTGACCCCAACACCCCATTTTTGTAAAAAAAATAAAACCGACGCTACTATAAAGAATGGCCCGCAAAAACCATAATATTCTTCACAAAATTATATCCTTTCAGACAAACAAAACTGACCTTTACGCCATTCAAAATAGGAAATATAATGATTGCATTTTAAAATAGTAAGTTTGGTAATTAGATTCCGACAGTTTGAAACGGCCAAAGAGGCCGACTGTCAAAAAGCCGGCGCCAGAGCCAACGCGTTGTAAATAAAACATCGCGATTCTGATATTTATGATTTTTAGGTATAGCCAGTGTTGCCTTTAGTCGCCAGTATACTACGCGCTCCACGACGTGTGGTTGTTACCTATTGTTGATTTTGAATAATAAAATTAAATCTTTTGCACCTGTCACGTTGGGTTCTGACTATCTGGTGAAACGTGGGCTTTGAGTTGGTTAATACCTCCACAATGTGGTGGTGTATGGCCACTCAAGCCTCTGACTACCCCCGAATGGGGATAAAAGTCGTGACGTTACAAAAAATCTTTTGCGGAATTAATTTATTTTGCAATGCGGTAATTTTACAAGCCGTGCATTATTCGTGCTTTAATAATATGTTTCATATTGTATCTGTCTCTTCTAACTCAACTGTCTGCTCTATAAATCGACTATGACCAACTGTATGGTCCTAAACTAAGCAACTCTAGTAGTATGGTGACCATACAATGGACTGGGGACGATCCCAGTGTCACTCAGACCGCGGCAAATTACGAAAAGGCTATTTCCGAAAATTGTCTCAGGCGGAAATCGAACCCGCAACCATCCGATGCAGTGAGCTGGGTGGCCTACGCTCGAACCACTGCGCCACGTGGTCTTCAAAATGTGTTGACAATTTGGAAGCTTGTGCTTTGAGCCTCCCAAATCGGCCTATTGTCGATTCCTAGTCTAGTCTTCCTTGTATTGATGATGTGGAATCCCATCAAAACCTATTTTTATCCCAGATAAAACTATCCCTATTTCCCTGCCTATCGTAGAACATCTTGGAATGTGGGTAATTGTACCCACAGAGTCTCAGACGTTGGTAACGAAGCTACAACAGCATGAGCAATATTATATTTACGTACGCCATAAAACGCTGGGCAACACCGCATCGGATGATTCAATTGTAGTAGGTAATACGAAAAATATTATCACATAAAAACTATTGGCAACGTGCACTGGGAACGTCTACTTATAAATACAACTCGGTACCGACGTCTGTCTCGCTTCGATGTAGAATCATGTGAAGCCTACTGAGTTTTGAATCTTAATGATTGGTTTGATATACAGAGAGGTTTACCAGAAAATATACCCCCAGATATCCCCTGATATAAGTATATAAGGTCTTGATTTAATAGTGCACGATATTTTGTATGGCGCCTCAGTAAATGCTATAGATAGAAATCATATTATGGTACTTACCTCAAAGAAAACATCTGCTTTATTTTTTTACTTACTAGTTAGTAGGTAGGTTAGCGAAGATTTTCAATCAATGAGTACAGGAAAAACTACACCCATTTCTTTCCAACTGACCTCTGATCATTTTATTTAAAGTACTTACGTTACTTTCAATAACAAACACACACATACTGACTAGTAGGTTATCAGTTATTTCTCTCGTAAATCATCTTTAGAATTTAGGTCAGTACCTGATCAGTTGACGTCTCAGTAGACGCCATGCAAAATATCGTGCATTATTAAATTAAGACCTATAAGAAAGCTGATCGTATTAAAAGCGACCACATAAGATGTAAAACAAAGCTTATAGATGTTCTCCAAATGGCCGCCAAACTGAAGTGGATATGGGCGGGACATGCAGCCAGACTAAAAGATAACCGCTGGAGTGAGAGGATTCTGCACTGGTACCCCCGGGAGGATAAGAGGAAAAGAGGAAGGCCACAACAAGGATGGAAAGATGACATTGTACAAGTAGTAGGAAGAGTTTGGACCCGAGTGGCACAAGACAGGGACAAGTGGCAAGGGATGGAGGAGGCCTACATCCAGAAATGGATGACCTTAACTTAACTTTAATTTATATACTGCTTTTCTATAAGTGTAACATTTTTAAGGAAATAAAGGCTTTTTTTATTTTTATTTTTTATTTTAAGTTTTGTAAGGCCCTCAAGCTGCATGCTAGCATGAGTTAATTGAGAGAGCTTTAAAGGTTCACTGAAGGTTTCAAAGCAGCTGTCAGGAGGATGGAAGAGAGATAGAGTCATGTGAATAGTGATACACAACCCATGCCACAGCTATGTGATTCACTAAGGCCAAACACCCTTACAATGAGTTCAACGTTGATACATTCATGAGATATCGCTTTTGACAACTCTACCTAGTGATTTCCAAGAATGTACGTTTAGTTTGAACATCCGTAACTTTGATGTAAGAATTAGAGAACTTCACCCCAGACCTTGACATGTATAAATGTTAGAATTACAGCAATATTTATGTCTATAGAACTCTTAAAGCTTCCAATTTTTTTACTCACCTAGTAACCTAAAATTTACGTACAAAAAAAAAGATTTTTCGAAATTGTTTTTCTATTTTGAGCCTACGCAGATTTCTACGTTCACGTAGGTACGCTTATCCCACGAAAATCGTCTAGCCGGCACACGCAATTGTATCTTGACGCTTGCCATTAAGGTCGAGAGTCTAATAAGTATTTAAATAATGTATTGTCGGCCGTACATAATAAACATCAACGTGTTGGCATCAATTCGGATGCAAATCGGCCAATTTACAGCGCTTCCGTACTATAATTTAAACGAAAAAGTATGAAAAGTGCATTATTACTCGTATAAATCAGACCGCCACAAGTCAGTCGAGTGAAATATATTTTTGTAAATAAATAAAAAATTGATTTGATGAATCGTCGAATCATTATGTGCAGTGGTATAGAATGAAATATTGTGTCGCCAGTTCATGCAGCTTTTATTTTAAAAAGCAGAGAACGTTTCTATAAGTAAATAACTGAAAGCATTATCAGCTATTTACAATATCTCTAGCGCTTAATAAGCGAGATAATAGTGGATACTTTCATGCGCTCGCGCACCTGCCCGCGCCTCGAGACCTAGCCATCTACGACGTTATCGTTAATATGAAAATAATATCAGGTGGACTACACGTGGATAGTAAACAAGTGGTTGTTATTGTAATTTTATGCAATTTCCAACAGTGTCACTAAACGCTTAACGATATTACATCGCATCTAATGCAGGTAGAGGATATCGTTAGCCGCAGAGTGTGAAGCTATTACCGCCTTGGAAACTGGTTGATTATTTTCACGAGGCTTTTCGCATAGAATGCCATGCTGCTATTTTTTATTTGAGCATAGTATTACAAAATTCTATAGGTGCACTGATAACCGCGGCTCATTTTACGAACCTCGCCTTGATCCTCTTCTAAAGCAACCCTTTGCCAGATTATCACAGATTTCACGCATTTCAATACGCTAACTCGGGTTAATCAAGAAATACTCTAGACAGATCATTATAAATCTTAGAAGTACTAAAATAAATCAGATGAATCTATTGAATGAGGGACAATAACTCGTTTGCGTGAGTAATCTGAGAGCCGGGTGACTATATTCTGGGGAAGACTGACTCAAGAGTAGCTTGTCTATTACGCGGCTTCATGACGCTATCGGCTATTTACTTTTAACTATAACACTGAACTTTTTTCTTTGAAATAGGTTAATCATTGGAGGTGTGAAAACACTGCGCAGTCGTCCGAATATAAAAAAAAAACTGAAGTAAATCAAACGCTGAACGCACATAAGCCAAATCGTATAAAACTGTATCATTGCAAATGAAAAGAGAGCTCGCTTCAAATAAATCAGATTTCGTCCCCCAAACTTAAAAGTACGGTTCACAAAAAAGTCTCGTGGAACAATATTTCATTCATAAACGTCTATCCGCTGCTGCAGTGGGTATACAGTGAAATGGCCGCGCGGTCACGGAATCCAGACGGTGTATATTTAGAACTGGCGACTTTTTTCGTCTCGTCAAAGTATTTTGGTTGCAAAATACCGTTTTGGCGCAAAGTGAGAACGTTACGAATATTTTCTAGAATTTCACTATAGTTTCACGCTATTTCCAATGAGATTTCTTAGAACTATGGCTTTATAGTTGTTAACATATAATATTTCAAGACCGAATAGCTCTTTATTTTTTATTTTCTTTTTGTTTATAGCTTTTTTTCTTTATTTGGAATTGTTTTAAACTATATTGGATTTTTTGAACTTTTCTACTAATTTACCAATTTTGCGGCTAATAATGTCACATAACAAACAAGAATATACAGTCTTCTTAAATTAAATTTTCTGTTAAATCCAAATTCGTCACTCTTAGGTATAATATTTTTCCGCTGCAATCATGACGTTTTTGGCACGTTTTATATACCTAAATAAAATAAAATTGCAACGTTTATCATCTGCTTGAATTCGTAAACATGTGTGTTGACCTCTTAATCGTGTGCTCGTGATGCCAATATTTATTAACATATTTTTATATTTTTTCTTTAAAAATGTGTTGACAGGTGCTAAAAGGCTTATGTCACCGTAGCCAGAATCGTGTGCGTGACACTTCACGTTAACATGTATAAAGTATTCCCCTGTACAGTGACCTGTTTTTTTTTTAGATTTATTCCAGGCGCAGATTTTCACGAAATTCAATGACGTAACTTCAATAAATTTATTAAGCAATACAATGTGTAAATCGCTGTGGCGGCATAACATTCGTAATATGGGCTTGTATTTATTTACTATACTTTGTTAATTAAGAATGAAAGTGATGGATCATTTGTTGCAGAAATTATTCAGGATGTTTTAACAGAATATTGTATTTATCGGTGACTTAAGTACTTAGGTAAAGGTAACAGTTTATTTACTACAGATATATATATATATATATATATATTATATATATATATAACGTCACGACTTTTATCCCCATTCGGGGGTAGTCAGAGGCTTGAGTGGCCATACACCACCACAATGTGGAGGTATTAAGTCAACTCAAAGCCCACGTTTCACCAGATAGTCAGAACCCAACGTGACAGGTGGTGAACCTTGTCGCCGTGTATACAGGAACTGACTATTACCTAATCCCGAGGGATAGGTAGGTTACTACAGGTCCTCCAAAAATATAGAACCTAGTTCAACTCTTTACTTCATACAACAAATTAGTAATGGCACAAGCGTAGAAGAGCTAAGTACTTAGCAATAATAATACTTACTTATGTCTCATTGACGTCTCGTTATTTCCATCTCTACATAGAGTTATTGCACTTAGCCGGCAATGTTATGATTTCAGCGATACGTAATAATTGATATTTATGAAAAGTCCAGACGTAACGGGACACCCACTCTGCCAACGTTTGTGAAAGCATGTAATGTCTCAATTCTGATGAGCGCGTTACGGGGAAAATAAAGATATATGGTAGAGTTCGCATCGCAGGCTGGAATTCAATTCAAGTTAATATTAAAGGTATTTGGGCACAATGAGCACACACATTTGTGCCGTTACATAATACCTAAGCTCAAAATTAATAATTGAAATATTAGTTTTTATACACATTATTTTATTTATTAAATAAATCACACCGTTATCACCATTAACTAACACAAAATAAACACGATTTGCAGAAATTCTTCGAAAGCAAGTTGGTTTAAAAATGTATAATTAGGTATCTCCTACTAGTTTTCGTTCATGTAAGTATTAATATGTGTCTTCTCCTGCTCTATGATTTTTTCCGACTTTTTTTAAAAATGAACTTAATGGTACCCAATTACCTATGCAAATAAGTGACTAACCTCACGACATTTTCCCACCCAATACATTTCCCCTGAGTTTGCGGACGGTACCCGCCGCGCCGTCTCGCCCGCGCTATTTCTAGCGGCGCCCGCCCAGCCAAGTTTATTGACACGACTTAACGCTCGCACCATACTCCGCCCGGATTTTACGGTAATACCCCACACGCGAGCCGCCGGTCATTTGTGACACTTTGGTCACCATCGCACCTTACTTCGCCCGGAGTTTACGGTAATACCCCACACGCAAGCCACCGGTCATTTGTGACACTTTGGTCACCGTCGCGGACGGCTGAAGTACGCTGAACCGGAGATAATAATGATTTGTCGATTGTGTAATTGTAATAAGTTACTCCTTATCCGGGTAGATCAGAAGAACACCACATATCCATTCTGCAAACGCAATTAAATGTAAAAAAAAATGTAACGTCACGACTTTTTATTCCCATTCGGGGGTAGTCAGAGGCTTGAGTGGCCATACACCACCACATTGTGGAGGTACCTATTAACCAACTCAAAGCCCACGTTTCACCAGATAGTCAGAACCCAACGTGACAGGTGGTGAACCTTGTCGCCGTGTACGCAATTAATTTTTCTGATTTTTTAGCAGAATCCTTGCAATTCTGCTTAATTTGTGTAAAATAGTCGCACATTTTACGCCATTTGTGACCATTTCACAGAAGTTTAGCGGAATCGCTAAGGATTCTGCTACAAAATCAGAAAAATGAATTGCGTTTGCAGAATTGATATGTGGCGCTGTTAGCCCTCCTGAATGAATGGCTTCATTCATCCATAAACTGTCATTTTTGCTGGCTTATTCCTCTTTGATTGATTAGCCAATGCGTCTACATCATCAAAATAGATAATACGGTATGAAGTCTAGATCAGTAGCTCGTTTTGTCTCTAGTCGTTGCAAGACAGGGGGCACAACACGCGTTTCTAATAAACCAATGAATTATTAAATGCGGGAACTTTCCTTTGAAGAATCATTTCAGAAAACATAATATTTTATGTTGGCATCGTAAAACTACGGAAAACTTTTTATATTAATTATACACTTATTCACGCTACTTAATTTAGCTCATATAAAGCGGATAAGTAAACAAAACACGCATGATTTTTAAAGCAGGTTTAAGAACACTCATTACCAAGAGCTATTAAATACAATAATTTTTCCTAAATTTTATGCTTCGGCGCTAACATTATTTTTATTTTATTACAATAACATGTTTTCGGCTATTACATATTTGCGTCAGCCAGAGAGCTAGTCATATTTATTTTCCGAACAGACCTTAGGTCGTAATTGAAAAGAATTATGGTAATCTCGGCTTCTGGAAACATTATTTTAAATGTTGTTTAAACAGCTCCAGTTGGATACTTAAATAATGTTTTTTATATTTAGTTTCTACCGTCATTTAAAAAAATAATGCTTCGTGATTAGGTATGTGTTATTGATTCTTACAAAAGTGCCGTTGTTAATAGATTATTTCAACAAACTTTCAGATGAGAGAAGCTATGTATTTTCTTGTTAACAAGCTGTATACCTTGTAGTCTGCGTATTTGTCCGCTTTGTAGGGAGGACTGAAAGTTTTGGATATCGTCCGTTAGGGTTGTTCGATTTGCTATACAAAATAAAAAATACGCACACTATAAGGGCCCTGTTTGTATTTATAAAACGTTCAAAACAAAGCCGGTTAACAAAGACTTGAGTCCAACTATTGCACGTTAACATGTAGGCTGTCGCGGGCGGCAGCACGCGCGCGCCGCCAGGTGGCGCAGGTGTGGCCCCGCCCCCGCCGTCTGCGCATCTCCACTAGGGCTTTTACTACGAACGCACAGCTAATGGATGTACGCAAACCGCTGCTGTTGAGTATTTCGATAAAACATTTTCGAAATCTAACAACTGTTTTATGATGATTCGCGTTTCCTGGGACAACCTGGACATTATATTATATGAGTAATCGGTTTCATAGGTTCCTTTCGAGAGGTCATGTAAGTAAGCTGTGTATATTCGAACTAGTAGGTAGTTCTTGAATAAATGCCGCAAGCCACTCAAAGGCAGTTCAACAGCTTTTAATAGAGTCATGACCATCTAAAACGAAGCTTATCACAAAGAAGCACTTAAGCTCTCTCATCACCGCGCATTAAGTTGATCATAACCGGCCATTACGGTGATCTCGCTTGCGGAGCGGCCCGCGCGCGCGCAGCTGTGCGCCGAACATCTGCCGCCCGCCACGCGCCAAGAGTTCCTTAGTGGTCCGCACTTCAAATATAAATGAGGGAATGTTTCACTTATATTCCTGTAGGTATAGTTTGGATTAACAGTTAATTTCGTATTGAACTAATTAATAAAGTACTACTTACTTATTCTGGAATTAATTTGAGCCTTTTTGAGTGTCTTCCATCGGTAATTTTGATCGAGGTCAAAGAAAAATCATGTATTCAATAATATATCAAGTAAATCGGATTGTCCTGTAGGTTACTCGATCTCGAGATTTCTCGTTTCTTCAAAAACAATCTAGCGTGGATAATGTTGTAGGTTGTATAAGTCGTGGTATTCCCAACTAACCTAAAATAATAATCTGCTAATAATAACATCACACGGTTAAAGGACGTTTAACAATCTAATGTAACCACGAGGCTCCTCGTGGTTGTTGGAAAAATGTCACAATTTCTAGGAAAGACTTGGCAGAGCTTTTATTGGAATTATATTTAACCGGTTTAGTTTACTAATCTATATATATAAAAATGAATCCCTATTTCATGTCATTACTTGACGCGAGAACGGCTGGACCAATTTAGATGATTTTTTTTTTAGATTATTCCGTGAAGTACTAGGAAGGTTAATACATTTAAAAAAAATGGAAAAATTGCCCGGAAAGCGCTAAAAACCCATATTTTACGTATGATTCAAATTACTTTCAATAGATGGCGTAATGAACGCCGGTGTCAGATGGCGGATGGCGACTATAAATTCCTGCAAATTTATTTCATGGGCAATTCATCACAAGAAATAGATCTGCGTTGTGCACATAACAGTGCTGGGCAAAGGTCTCTCCCCATCTTCTTCCATCCATCGCGGTCTTAGGCTCTCTCATACCACCCGTCTAGATGAGCGTCGAGGTCACCGCGCCACTGTTTTTGGGTCTACGTCGGCGACGACGGTCGTGCTCTGGGACCGGTGATAGCTTTGGCCTACCTTTCGGAGCTCATTCGGCTCAGGTGACCCGCCCTGGTCCACTTAAGTGTAGCTGTTTTCGCTCCTACATCCGCGATAAGGGTCATGGAACGCAGCTGGGTGTTCCGCACCCTATCAGTGTGTTTAACACCCAAAATGCTGCTCCATTGCTGTTTGGCAAACCTTCAGTTTGGACTTCTGAGCCTCGGTTAGTGACCATGTCTGGGCGCCGCACTGTGGGCTGAAAATCGAGCTTCATAGTACTTTAAGTATTTTTTTTTTTGCTTTTCATAAGCTTCTAATGCCTTCAGCAGTCCTAAATATAGGTATATAAAGTATATAATTTCATAGGTATACTAAATAAATAAAATAAAAAATGAAAATTTTGCATGGCTCCAAAGTAATAAATCCAATTGTGTATCTTCAAACCCGCTGTGTTAACCGTTATATCCTTACAGATGGCTGTTCTACAAATTATTTGTAATTTTTTGGTGTATATTATATAACGGTAACAACTGCGGTTTTTTTTTATATTTTATACTAAAATTTGTACTTACGTGCGGACCAATGGGTTTATAAACTTGAAATTTTGCATGGAAGTGTCTGTATTTTAGAGAAACACTAATATAGCATATAAGTACAAATTTTAGTTCATACATTTTTTATATAACGTATTCATATAAAAAGAAACGCAGGTGTTACCGTTATATAAAATACGCCAAAAAATTACAAATAATTTGTAGAACAGCCATCTGTAAGGATATAACGGTTAACATAGCGGTTTTGAAGTTATTTGGATTTATTACTTTTGGGCCATACAAAATTTTCATTTTTTTAAATATAATTTAGTAGACCTACGAAATTATATTATTTAATTATATTCATGACTGCTGAAGGCATTAGAAGCATATCAAAAGCAAAAAAAAAAAAAAGAAAAAAATTAAAGTACTATGAAGCTCGATTTTCAGCCCACAGTGGCGCCGTAGGTACGAACGGGCGGGATACACATGTCAATGTGTCAGTGGAAGGTTGCCCTTCATGATGTCTCCCAAGGACCAGTAGCTCTTCGACCAATTTAGCTATTTTTAGGGTTTCGTACCCAAAGGGTACCAACGGGACTCTATTACTAAGCCGGTATCCGTAGCGTGTTAGCGCTACAACAACAAATACTAAAAATAAAATAAAATTTAAAAATAAAGGGGGGGGGGACTCTATTACTAGGCCTACACTGTCCGTCCGTCTGTCAGTGGGCTGTATCTCACGAACCGTAATAGGTAGTGAGTTGAAATTTTCATAGAACGTGTATTTCTGTTGCCGCTACAACAACAAATAATACTAAAAATAAAATCAAAAATCAAAACAAAGGGGGTCCCCATACAAGAAACTTGATATTTTTGACGTTTTTATTCTATGGTGGTACGGATCCCTTTATTTGCGACATGGGAAAGGAGTAGAAAGACGATGAACGGGGGAACGGGGGGGAGGGTTTAGTTATTTTTTGGCTAATAAGTAAATACAAAATTAATTCTGAGGCGGCACGAAGTTCGCCGGGACAGCTAGTAAATTAAATATATCGCTTTATTCAATCTAACGACAGATGCAGTTTGGTCTCGATTATTAAGTCAAATGTTAAGGAATAGCCATGGGTAAATTTGGTAATTAAATTAGTGCGTCTATATGAGCCGTGCGACGCGCCCGTTCAATCAGTTTCGACGTCTGACCACGTAAGCATAACATCATATGCTCGTGGCTTTTGTAGACGCGGCTGATGGTGTTGTCTTTATACCAGTTTTTTATTAAAATAATTTCAGTGATCTTCTTCAATCCATCAATGCTTAGTGTGTCTCTCTCTATCATTGCTCTCCTTGAGATCTTGTTGTTTTTCCATCCAGATTTTCTCCCAGATCGTTGGTCCGTTCTCGTTACCTGACCACGCTTAGTCTGCGTCTGCATTCGACTACTTGTCTATTGTTCCGTCTCTATTTTTGATTAAGATAATGTAGAGCTAAGTGTATTCGTTATAGTACAGGCCAAGCTAATTAATGCTAACCGGTGCAAAGCGGTTTGTACCAGCGGTCATTGTGCGCCATCCAATTCCCACGACCCGTATTGCAACACACGAACGTACAAATTATTATATTTTTATTATATTGCCTTTTTTTCTCGAATTCGAGTAGTTTTTGTTAATTGTGAGGTCTCGGTAGCGAGTTTCGGTTTACTTTTAAAAAAAATAAAGCAATCCTCCGTTTGTGGGATCTTCTGTTAGACCAGCTAAATCTGACCTGGATTGAAAGATGTCCTGATACCTGCCTCCTAATAGCTTTTTCTTCTTGTGGCTGAGAGACGTGATTTTGGTGTGTAGCCTGTGCCACTATATCTCTCCAGATATATTTTTGTAGGCATGGTTGTTTGCAAGATAGCTCTTGTTGCCTTCCGTAATAGCCAAAAGTGGTGTCAGAATTCTTTTTCAATATGTCGATGATCAATCACATCAGAAAATAATCGAAGTTCGTTCATAGATCACTGAATAGACCTCATAGATGCTATTGCAATGTGGTTATACTACGAAAATGGTAGAACATGGGCCACTGTTTTGACTCAATTTATACATTTTTCGTTCTTAGTTCTAGTCTTGATGTTCTTGGATCACTAGCAGGCGGTGGCGCAAGATAGATTAGCACTTCTTCTTATTTAAGTGTCCAAAAACCATGGCGGTGTAGTTGGTGGAGCTCACTCCATCTCTCCCTATCTCTTTCATCTCCTTATACAACATGACACCGACCTTCTCTATCATCGGGCTCATGTAGCTTATATTTGATCGTCCTCTTCCACGCTTGCTTTCTATTTGTGACACACAGTTATTAGTATCAGAACATCTCGGTGAATTTGTAACATGATACACTATAAAGGCACGTTACAAACAAACAAACGAATAATTTCCCCCTGTTCCCGCAACACGTTAGATATATTTATGTAACATTGCCAATACTAATTAGCCTAAGATAGGTCAAGGTTGATGCTGTACGGGATTGCCAACACACACGATTTGTCCCGTTATTTTAGTCGCCTTAATGTTTTTATGACTTGAATAGCCTCAGCCACTAGTTGGGTTAACTTGGTAGGTATAATTCCTTAGTTTAATTAAATCTTACATATAGGTCCGTAAGATCAGTGGATAGTTTAATAAAACCAAGAACTGATCTCATCATTTAATGTAACATCTGACATACCGCATGACATACTCATGTTTCACGAATAAATTATGATTATCTTTATATGTAAGACGGGAGTTTAAACTCTTCCGTGGATTAAGCTACAATTGATCTTATGGCCATTAAAGTGTTGCGGAAGGACAAAGTTATAGATATTCTCAAGGATTTATCTTCTCACATCGGATATTCATCTAGGTACCTATTTATCTCTACATGGAATATAGGCGTTGACGTTGCGTTGGCGTTGAGGGACTGGTGCCCGAGCACGTTATAATATAAAAACAAAATTATTATCACTTCAAGTAGGTACAGGAGCTAATTAGATACTTTCTAAGACTTCTAAGGATGATCATAGATAGCATCCTACTGAAGAAGTCTTCACTTCTATGTGGGAGAAAAGACCGGCCCAGAACTAGTTTTCATGTAAAAATCGTTAATGGACTCATGGCGACCGTTCGGAAAAACATCGGCTTTATTCTTATATCCTGGTTTATCGCGTGAAACGTGTACGAATTACGATCCTCTTGTCTTTGATATCACATGAGGCAATAATGGTTGAATTTTTGTAGCGCTATCAAGGACTTCCTCATGCACCTAAAATTACAAAGTCGCTTTGGGGATGTCGTAAAAAGTGACTAAAGAAATTTTAAATGATACCATCAAAGATTGCATAGGACGTTCCAAATCTGTAAACGAATATCAGGACACTGCTCACCAACTGTATGTCCCAAACTAAGCAATGCTAGTTTTAGGGTAGGTAAAACAACTCGGGGACATTCCAGTGACACCCAGACCAAGGAAAATTACGAAAAGGCCAATTCCATTTGCCCCGCAGGAACACAGCCGTGGCGATGTGTATGTAAAAAAGAGTATCGGACGGATACATTTATAAGATAAGAATACAGATGTAGCATAAAAATCACATGTTAAGTATAGGTACTTAATTTACTCTTTAAAGTCATTTAGAGGTAGGTATGTGTAAAGTCTAGACTCCCGGCAGACAGGAAATCACAGTGCGTCATGCAGACCATTTATCTCGTTAATATGATACCTCCACGTTGTTCCAGTTAGTCAGTAACACAAGTTAATACAGTATACACTGTCGTTTTGAATGTCTATCTGTGCGGTTGAAATCTGATTGATTTTTCATTAAGTAGGTATTCTTTGAGTATGTAGCTCTATAGCTCCGCTGCGTTCCTATGAACGCAGTGTAAAATTAGTTACTTAGGTATAACATTAGCTTCATCTTGTCTCGTATTTTCTAATCAATTCCACAACTACATTGTCGGGGAAAAATTTATAGATCATCCAAAAGAAAAACCAATTGAATCTTTGTAAAAACATTTCACTCTGAGAACAAGATTTTTATAGTTTCCGCTAGACACAAATAAATGTGCAAAATTAAAACTAATTTACGTTTAATATTTACTCGCGCAAATACGTGTACGTATTTTAGACGCACAATGTGCAAGGCCGTAACCTCAAAAATTCGTAGGTGTGTGTTGATTAACTGTTTCTTTTTACACTGTGTCCTCAAGACACTCGATACGCGCTCTTAAGTATTGTTTACAATCACATTCGAGTTCCGGAGGTTATGCTGAAGTGACAGACGAAACTATTCGCAGATGTAATGATTGTGTCATGCCTTAGCAGACTGATAAAGGGCATAAGGTCATAATTTCGGTCTGTTACGTTTCTCTACAAGAAATAAATAACTGATAAAGTAATGGACTACGTGACAACATTGACTATAAATCCTAATAAATCGGTCCCTCTAACCACAACAGATCGCGAACCAAAATGATTTCCTCATCACTACATTTATGCCACTGCACTATTTCCTCACAATAATAAAATCTATCAAAGTTCGCCGAACCCTCGCACGTGACTTTAATGCCTACAATAAACCAACCTCAGCGAGACTGATTAAAGACGTTACACACTTTTAACTGCTTCGGAGGGGGGAGTAAGGCGACCGATATAATGTTTGTTTTACACCAATTGTGTAAATCTCAACACTGCGGTGTAATGGCTGTAATCTTTTGATGCTTTTAATTTGTATGCGGTTAATGAGTTAACGTTTCCCTTTGTGTGGGTACCTATTAGCGTCAAACTGTGTCAGTGTCGGTTGCGTAACTGTATAATTAATAGGGCTTATTAAAATATTATTTATGTAGGTTCTAATATAAAAATACTGAAATTACAACATATAATAAGTTACTAATTCCAACATTTTTTTCTTAAAATCATGAATAGAAAGAAATATGTTATTCATCATAAAATCGATTGATAGTAGGTACTAACCCCATAAAAATAAATATCGGCCAGTTTAAATGGCTTTAATGGACATTAGTATTTTAAGTCATCTCTAACAAGTTGAGCGCGCACACAAAACGCGATATCAACACTTAATACTCCAATACGAATAAATCTCTTTCACGTCTCAGTATTTGATTATGAAGCATTACAATTTTAAACGTTTCGTCTGATGCCTATAAACGTGTTATTTTATAATTTACGACCTCCTTTTATAAGCCTAATAATATTATAAATGCGAGATATTGAACGGGTGTGGATGTTTGTGACTCAATCACATCGTATCGTAACTGGTGGGTAGTTTGAGATCAAATTTAATACAGACGTAGGGTATTGAACAAATCCACTATGAGCTTTACGCTCGCTAATAGTTTTATTGGAAAATGTTCAGCGTTCCTGCCGATCCCCGAGGAACTGACGATATTCGATAGTGGACCTAAAACAACTATCTGTGTAAACCCAGCTCCATGTAGTTATTCCGTTCTGCCCCCTAGAGAAGTAGCATGAATGCTAATCGAATAGAATAGAATAGAATTCACAATGTATGGAAATGTCAAACGTCGCTATGTAGATCAACAACAAGTTGCTATGTAGATCACGTGACTTATGTAATTTCCATACATGAAGCGTAGCGATTTGAAGGGACGCTTGTAGACGTCAGCCACTTGTCTAGCCCTTCTGTATTGGCTAGATATTTAACAGTTCATAACTGTCACATGTCATGGCACCAATCTAGTATAGTTATAATGTGTGTAGCAAGCGGCACCGTTCTGAATGATGACTAATCTATGTATGAAACGTTTTGTATAAATTATTGGTTAGCAGTCGTATAAACGGTTTATTCGACGGTACGTTTGTTTGTAAATATTTCAAGAAATATCGGTTTATGGCTTTCGACTTTTACAACTCAATCTTTTTAAATATATCATATTTTACTACTTGGACTAGATAGAAATAATCCTTGTTTCGTCTGTAATCATCCTCTTAGTATTTGGCGTTTCGCCCTGATTGGTTTTGTTTTTTGGGCTGGACTTCCGGCTCTCTCATTCATCCTACGAAACGCAGCTGTAATAACTACCTTGTGCCGAACTTCTTGGAGAGGGTGGTACTACGCCGGTCGAGCCACTCAGTTAAATGAGGTGCAGTCAATTGGCTACAGCTTGGCTCTACCACTCAGAATTAAAATATCTTATCTTCTCACTTTACTAAAGCTTCAACCACGTAATAATGATTCACGTCTCAAGTGTGTGTTAGGTAGGTACGGCCGTACGGGTGCACTACTCATCTTTTATATTTGGATGCGTGCCGAGTGCGTGCCCTAGTGATGTGCGTCCGATAAGTCGATATTTTAAACCGCTTGACGACAGGTGACAGATTAGTGAAATAAATCTAAAACAAATACGGTATTTGCGTGGGTACTATTCATAATTTTTGAAACATATTTTTCGGAATATTTGTTGTGTCATCTTTTAATAAAAATATTAGGGCCTGAAAATAAAGATGAGTGACTAAACATTTTGATGAATAGTTTTATTAAATGTGAGTATCTACCTCCCTATAAATAAATTAGCAACTTACTAGATAAAAAGTGACAGTCTAATATAAATAAGTGATTAATTTCTTAAGTGCCTATAATACTTATGATATTGTTGAAACGTGCACTCGCTAGTGATGTGTTTATAAGATGTTAATTTTCGAAGTTCTCTAGTAGGTACCTACTTGTCGACAGGCTATAAGAATTATATAGAGGTGAGTGACTTATAATTAGATCGTTTTATGATATTACTAAAACTAAGTTTTAACGCATACTGATTTCATATTTGTGAGAGGTACGCCGCAGAACGTAAAATAAAATAAAAACATACTTTATCATAAAAAGAAAACATCTTGGTTATTAATATCTACCTCGTCATTAAAAAAACTTTACTCTGTAGCCTCAATTTCAACATTTTCCTTGGCAACACATCGTAAGACACCGGCGCCATTCCCATTTAATACAATACTACAATATTTACATTCCTAACGTCGACTTAGTATGCAAAAAGTTTGAAAATAAACTATTAATTAGCACTAACCATTACTCAGTTTTTGTAAACACAAACGAAGCTCTCCCAAACCATTAATATTGGATATCAGATAGACAGCAAGTGTTATGGTTTGAATGTCATACCCGTCACCGTTGAGTAACATAGGTACAAACTGAACAAAAAACCAAACATTGGTTACACTTAACATACATTTATCGCTTAAAATGTATTTGTTTGTCCTGAAATAGTGACGTCACTATTTACCTGAGTACAAAAAGACCCATCGTATTTCAGGTCATCATTATCGTGTTGGTTTCATTTTATCATGTTGGAGCATGAAAAGTATCAATATCTGACACGTTTAAGTATATCCATGTCATTGTTTTTTATAAAAAAAAAATGAAATTGTCATGTAGACGCTTTCCCCACCGCTGAAAGTGGAAACCTCAAGAACAATGTATTCTTCCTATCATCTCATCTACCGAATCTACTAGGTTTGGACAACGCTCGAGTAAATCCACGAAGTGCACGCTGGGCTCCCCATCCATAAGAAAGTACTTCTAACAACTGTGTTGTACAATTTTCTATTACATTAGCTATATAGACAACGTTGCATCTCGTTTCTCTCTGTGTTTGTTATGACTGTTCCGTAGTTTTTTCCCCCAGGGCACCGGAAACTGTCGGACGTGAGCCAGTCACTTGGCACTAATTGCAGTCTGATGGCGGCGCTAGTGGATGTTAATTGGGAACCGACTATTTCTTGATGGTTGCACTCAAACGATGGGGTTATAGGATATTTTTTTCTTGTCTTGTCTTTCTTGTGCTAAATAGATTGATAGCATTGATCTTGAGCTCTTCTAGAATTTATTGTAGAACTCTGTAACATCATCTGCTGATGGCTGGAGTATGTTTCTTGTTCCATAAGTAATAGAAGCTCCATTACATTTATTCATCGGAATACCGCATACAATCCTTGACATTTTTTCTAAGAAGGTATTAAAAAAAGTTACATGGCCGTATTTCTATTATCCAATACTAGCATTTATAAAAATTTGTCCGAATCAAGTTCTATTATTTAAATAGATAAAACGGAACTTCCACAAATGACCCCATTGTCTCTGGTCATAGTCAACGAGCGTCATGTCGGAATAGACTCCATCTTTTTTCTCTTCTGAGCGCATAATTAGCGTTGTCGGTGCGAACGAAATCGATAGTCGATGCAGCGGACCGTGGACAACACTTTTTGTGCAATTTTTGATATTCAGCGCAAGTGAAAAACTTAAGCGATGTGTTTAACTCTCAATGGGTGTTAGAACAGTGAGCTAACATCAGAAATGGATGTAAGCTTGCCCAGAAATTGGTTGCAAAATGTATGTATCGTAGTCATGAGCTCACATAACGTTATTTCTGTAGTATATATCTACGAATACTTTACAAATAAATAAAGGAGCCTAATGTACCAATTTAAATTTGGTGTTCGTGATCCTAAAAGAAGAATTAGCTAAGCCAAGCGGGTTAAGCCTCGCACACCGAAGCGGCGAACCTTTAAATTACAATGCGATACATAATCCGCTATTTAACAGCATTTATCCCAAAACACACCAATTAAAACTTAACTCAGTATAGTTTATTTAACTGTTTTTATCTCACCGCGGCACAAACGTTCGGATCAAAAAACTCCGTGTTTCTAAGAAAATTCCGAGCTCCGTTATACCCAATTGTTTTTGCGCCTGCTTTTAGTTATTCACAGGTTATTAAGTTTGTATTAATTAGTATAATATAAAATTTGTCTTATATGAAATTCGGAAAATGATGATTGGGTATCATTATTGAGGAACTACGGGTAGGTATATTTTACTTACCTATGTTAGGTAATAAATAAATATTACATCATCTATACATACAAATAAATAAAATTTAAGTGTCCGTTTGTAATGTCAAAATACAAATTCCCCCTTCACTAAATTCTTGTGAAAGTATATACAGTGAAAGTATAAACAAAAAAGCAAATTAAAATTTTTGCTTCTGTCTATCTATTTGTTCCGGCTAATCTCCGAAACAACTGGATCGATTTTGATGGGACTTCCACAGGCAACTAACATAAGTTATGTTGTAGGAAGTAACTTGGCTAAAGTCTAAACATTAACAAATTTGTTTTGTTAAATTCTTCGCGTACGAAGTTGCGGGCACAGCTAGTCATCGATATACGCTATGTGTGTGTATCTTTAGTACATAAAAGCGTTGTTATTCTGTTTCGGATCTTACTTTAAGTTCGCTTAAAATAACCTTTTGGTGCTAATTTGCATAATAAACGCGAACATGCTATTCAATAATAATAACACAATTCAAGAGAGATTTCTTTTTAAATTTAACATTCTCGCTAACAAAATAATATATCCGGTGTGCCCAACAAGAAAATCCTCGAAAGTTTATCGACACTGAATTTCGCGGAGCACGTGGTCGCTTATCAAGTGAGTTTAGACTGAATACCTCGTTACGAGTATTACGCACTTCGCCGGCTCTTTGATCCATCGTCGGAGCATAACTCACCGAGCGCGGCGGGGGCGGGCGCTGCCCGTGCGGCTTCCAGAGGTGTTGGCATTTACCATCTACATGCTACTTGCATACATTCGCACGGTACATCGTTCATCCCGTAAGTAGGTCTTATACTAGATAAGAGGTCAGGTATCGTGCCTCGTACAACTATAGGTAGAGTCGCCTTTTTAAATTATTGTTGTTCAAGAGAACTGGGCGGTTAGTCTCTTTAATTTAAGGGTGTTTTTGTTGAATACGAATATTCTGCTAATAATCTTGATCATAGTAACAAGATATAGTATTAAATATCACACGGTTATGAAGATTCCAAGGTTTGTAGCAAACAACGGGGTTAAACCATAGTTTTTAAATAGGTACACTATGTATAAACAAATCAGATCAGCTTTCATTTATCATCTATAGGTCCTTGAGTCATGTCTTTCGCAAACTCATCTACGGAGCTGTTTCGTAGAAATTCCGGAAGCCACAACGGTGGGCTCCCACTTGAGTAGGTGTGAGACTAAATAGAACGTTTATGCACAAACATTTATCTGCGAAAAACTAACATTAGGCCTTTGTATCGGACTGGTAACGATTGTATGCGTTCGTAATTCATGGAAGCGCCTAAATGTTTGCCGCTGTTAATAGTTTTGGAGAGTTTATGTCGTGAAAATCAATCTTTTGTGACTTTTATCACAGGATACTGCAGTTTCCTGTAATTAAAATAGTAGGTAGTTCAGACTTTTTCACTAAATAACTAAATATTTTCATATTTGCTTGCGGAAGATGTGTTATTTAAATTTATCTAATTGAAATATATTATGAGTTATGAATGTCTCGCTAATGTAGACTGACTTCAAGATGACTCCTAGTCAAAAATCTTTTGGAGTGTCTCCACTTCGTGGTCCATCACATCTCTAATGTGCTCCGACTTTCAACTCCTCTCAATGGCATTAGTCATCATATCCATGCTGTCTGTTTGCCATCAAAAATAAAATAAAAACATTGGCAAGTGCAAAGTTAACAATAGATGAGTTACTCACTGGCTGTTTTGCGAATGACTTGTTACACTTATAATTAGAAACAGTCGGTAGTAGTGGCGTTAGATGCGTTCGTTTATTTTTAGCTAAGAATGCTGGTTTAGACGTCCATAGTATTGGCAGAAATAATACAGTTTCCATGGCTACCTTCCGTCGTTACTCCACCTATGCCAAGATTTTTATTTTCCTCGCAAAACACCTTCAAGATTGAAGTGATTGTGGAAATCTATGAAGAAAATCAGACTTTAGATATGATCTTTATACAAGTAGCATAGATGTGAGAAAGAAAATGAAGCTTTCAACATTCTGTACAGATTCGTTGCATAATAATATCTAGGTACATGTGTTCATTACCGTGTGCACTATCGATATATTTGTTTTGTTCATGATCTTCAGAATAACAAACAACATGTGCAACAGAAACTCTTTCTGCGGGATCTACGCGAAATATACAAAAAAACTGGGACGTGTTTGTGTTTATCGATTTATGGACAATATAATATGCTGTTTTATTGCAATCTCCCGTGTGCAGATATTCTGCAGATCTTCTATGCGTTCTATTTTAAGTCGAGGAAAATACATGTGCATTTCCAAGTTTCAGTGCACGATATCTTTAATTTTAATCAAAAATTGCTTTGGCGAATCTCCAGTATTAAATAAAAAAAACTGTCTAGACTAACTTCTTTACTATTAGCATTAAGTGTGCACAATGATTTGCTATCATTTTCAAGAGTGGCATACTGGGAACATTCATCATACATTAACGTGGCTTCTACATCTAAACGTTTAGATAGAAAATAATATTGAAAATATATTTTGTTACAATAATTTTCTTTAAATTTCAAGATTTAGTGTCTTCTATTTTAATAACTATACTTAGCAAGATATTTTGAGTTTGTTTCGTAACCTACAACACTTAGGTAACGAAAACTTCACACTATCTACAATATAGAACTAAAAGACTCAATGTACTTTATAAATTGACAGTATTGATATTCATTGGTTGTCGTTGTAGGTTCTTATACCGTCAATGGTGAAGTAAGCATCTGGATATAATAGTCACCCTTCGACCTTTGATCGCACCAAAACCTTCACCCACTTCACAGCGGGCGTGTAATACATCAAACATCGAAATTATACTGTAGTATCTTGTTAACGCGGTACCAGATCATTTATCTTTTGTTGTGATCTGATCATTATTATTGTGAGTTTGCCATTTCATATTTTGCTTAGGATTGTGTCCAATCGTTGTCAATAAAATCTTTTTTACGGTTGAAAACCAGGTGAAACATAGTATGTATTTATGTTCTTAGTAGGTGTTTTGGTCAGGTCTTTAGATCTATTTTCAAGTAGGAATATTTTTATTTCCGAAAATATTTTATTCACAATGTATTGTTTGATTAATTGCACTTACTTAATACTCAGGTTGCCATCAATGTTACGTCACCCATGTAAATAAGTATAATCAGAAAATATTTTTATAATAAACATAAAACAGCTATTTACACAATGATTTATTTTCTTTGTTTCTATGAAAAATAATAGGTTTATAAGCGTCTCACAATAGTCTATGCTTTATAATTGTACTGCCTATTTAAGGACTGCATAAATATGGAGGTATGTATTATGCTTATTGCAATAATGTTTTATGACTTTTTTGGTATTGCATCTAGTTCACATGAAGTTGATGGAATTTTATACGTGATTGATGTGTTTCATACAATTATGTTTAAACAAGGAATGTATGATGTCCATAGTATGTTGTGTCGTCTGGTTTCTGAAAACCATGTTCTTTCCGTCTTATGGGAATATTATTAAAAGGCAATTTTTTTCTGGAGTGCCAGTTTGAGGTCATAATACATATTTTAGCGTCTCTTTTTTGTTGTAACAAGATGATTTGAATTCTTAAATTGCATTTCCGTTTGATACGGCGCATCTGGCGTTAAGTGTTCATTCCACAGAGACGTCAATCTGATTTGTTTTTGCAAATTTCATAGATCTTTGCTACTTTTAAAAGCCGGAAAACATTAGATCGATCATGATATTGTGTTATGATTCGTGGCTTGACCTGATGTATCAAGCACAAATAAAATTTTAAGGAGTATGATAAATTACAATATAGTACCTATTGTTTTGAATTTAATCATGCTCTTATGCAAATGTACGAATCGTTAAGAAATTAATCAAGCTTTCTCATCTATTAACAGTAAAAACTACCAATCTTTCAACAATAAATCATCCCACGACATTATTACGCAAATGAACTAGTTCAGTAACCGCCTAAAATCTAGTCTAGACATAATTCTGCGTGTTAAAATTTCTAGTTTATATATAACAACACGAAGTTTTCTTATTTAAAAATGGGGCTGATCGTATATAATGTAAACAGACGGGTCAACGTATTGTACGCCGCCAGTGGTTTCTGCGAACACTAAATCACACGCCCGATATGTTTTCTATTCAACCATGATCAAGGTGAGGCGAATGATTCGGATACTACTCGATTGGGAAGTGACTGTGACGTGCATGACGATCATTGACGTCTTTGATGACCGCAATTTTCCATTTTCCAATTTTCGATTTTCCATTTCTTTACGATTTAAAGAACTCTATCCCTTCCTCTCTAAATCATACTCTTCCGCTACATATTTTACAAGAGAGCCATAAAAATGAATAATGAGTTTATGAATATGATGATCAGTACGTACGTACTGCAGATTGCAGCATTCCTTACGTACATGGCTTACCATCTCAACTTTTATAATTCTCATCATATAGCTGTTTGTTGATTGTACAAACTATATCAAGTCTATTTATCATTTCAGTTGGTATACGCGATTCCTTTTTATGTTTTCTTCTGAAATATGATTACTCATTGAAACAACGTTCTCCCGAACAGCATAGGTCTTGCTACAGAAAGTGGTGGTGTTTAGGTGAAGCGGTAATGTTGTCATTTCTACTTTATCAGGACATCAGCTTCAGTTTGCTTCAGTATTGTAGGTACATCGACATGCTCTCTTACATGTTCGGGTGCTAAAATATCTCATACCATAGTTATACATTTGCTGCTCAAAGATATTGGTTAACATCTCCAACGGATTCATGATGGCTGAGTCATCGAGTCTGCACATTTTCAGCGGTATGACAAACTTTAACCTACTGATACTCATCCAGTGAGCACATTTTCAGGGGATGACCAAGCCTACTACCTACACCTTCTCAACAATAGTGATGTAGCGAGTGAATCTTCGCGCCAGCACGTATGTTTATTTGGCCGCCGCTACACAGAATGTTGGCGCCGCTTCTGAAGCTCGCTTCTCGGAACATAAGCAGCAGTATCAATTATTATAAGTTTAGTTGTGTCGAGCGAATTAACACGTGGTGTGGGATCACTGGCTTGTTTTGGTCTGGTAAATAGATTTATGGGGCTATATTTTGATGTATTTATGATTTTAGATCAATTTCTTAACTTTATTAAACCTGCGTGTAACGGTCTACGATGTAGACTTCTTCATTTCCGATCGCTTTTTGAAATTCGACTTATATTTGCATCTAAATGGCAAATGAATTCGTTTAATAGATTGATTGGTACTTAAGTACCTCTTTATATTTTGACATTTACGTTAATAATTAGTTACTTAACTCAAAGCATTATTTGGGTTTGAACGGGCTTTGATAAATATATCGGTTGCCTATTAAAGTCTCGGTCGATTAAATTATGCTAATCTAGCTTCAGGAATTTGTGTACGTAGAAAATTCCCTTCGCGTGTTGTTTATGCGCAAGGCAGACGGCGCAGGACCAAATGTTTAGTCTAGTCTTTTGTGGAGTCTAGATCTCAGGAAGCACGGATATGGAATATGATTATAGAAACGCGTAAACAAGATTCCCGGGGTTTCAAGGGAAAATAGCCTTTATGTTCATTTACTTTATATTTAAAATGGTAAAAAGGATAACTTATCATTTAAATTATTAGAAGTTCTTCTATACATATTATGCAGATTTAACTGAAAGTTCTGAAATCGCGTTTAAGTCCTCACTTATATCCGTACTCACTGAAGCAAGGGTATCAAATCAACACAAATCATCATCTTTTACACGAGGTCTAAAGAAAAAAAAAAAAACGAAAATTAAAACGTTTACTTTTAGCTAAACTTTTAATGGTGAATGGATCTGACACGGATTTAACTATTCTCTCCTTCGTATACGCATGTTGATGAATCACTAGGTACTTTATACGATCCAAAGTTCCAAACGGTACGGGATGATTTCCAAGGGACGGTCTATATACGAATCGATAAATTAGTATTACTAATACTGCAGTTCTGAGTATCGTGGGAGGCGCCAATGCGTGGCATCTTTGCGCCAGGTACGTTGTACCATTTGATACAAATATATCTACAGCCGCAAGACTTTCCTGGAACCTCGGTGCTGTTTGGGGTTTGGTAGAGTATGGCTTGTTATATGATTTCATTTAAGAGATCTATAAATCTGACTTCACCCATTCAACACTCGCGCTACTATCATTTCTGTAAACTAGGAACTACTTACAGTCGTCTCCAACGAAGACGTTGAGATGACCCTCACCTTGGTGAGTTCCGGGGAAACCTTAATACTCAATTAAGGGGAAATTTAAGATAAAATATTAATTGGATAGTCTGAGTCCGTTGGGTCGAGTAGAAGAAATAGATTCTCAAGCCATCTTCAGGTTCAACTGTCTTTTATGCTGTAGGCAAAACATCTCTTGTACATAAGAAGGGTCTCCATACGTCATAATATCTGACATTATATTACTATGAGATATGTCAACGACACACAGTTCCGTCGGTGAGATCAGACAGAGAGACAAATAAACCGTTCGTATTTATACGTAAGATTAATGTGTTAATGTCAGCTTGTAACTCTATAAATGCTAGATTGATTAGGACGCTATATTGTGGTGTAAATTGTGGATTGAAGCGGGTATGTTGTCAACGAAATTTCGAAACATAAATTGCTCTTAGCATTCGACGTCATATCGAAGGCTAACCTGTAGCCAACTGAAAAGTTTTTGATTGGCTTTGATGTAGCTCATCGACGCGTTCTCACATACCATTTAAAAGGCAACAAAGGCCACCTTGCATACAACCATCAAATTCCGCAAGACAGAGAGATCTGAACACAGATGGTGGCACAGGCTACACACCAAAATCACGTCCCTCAGCCATGAGTATACGACCGAGAAAATGCTTGTCGAGTCCATGAATAATCGAGCTAATATGGCGCTTATGACGAAACGACCCGAATGGATGCGACGAGGCGAATGGATTTTCTATCAGATTCACGCTTAATTTTTTTGTACATATTGGTAATGTCGTCCTAGAAAAGCTGTTCCTCACCATCAGCTTATACCTCACACCACAGTACAAAGAGCGACCGAGGTCGGCCTTACATATTAGGCTGTGACTAGACTATGTGACGCGCGTCGCAATGAGCCCTGCTGCACTCACATAGCACCTTACCGATAGCTCGCTGTGTTTATTTATCATTTGACTTGTTTAGAAAATGTTCCAGTTGCAATTTGAATGCAGATGATAAATAACCTCTAGGTATTTATTCTTCACAAATATTTTTGTGTATTGAAAAAAGTTGTCCTTGTATCGAAAAGCAAAATTATATTTAACCTTGGCGTGCTACTAACTCCTTACTGCATTTTCCTTAAAGGGTGTGACACTACATTTTCGTAGTTTTACACAGAGGTTTCTATGTATACGTGTTATGTAGAGTGCAGCAGACAAATATGATAGAAAGTGCAAAAAGTGCCTTCACCTAATTAAACAAAACCTCATACTTGTATCTAAGTAATCAAGTTTCAATAAATAAAAATTCGCATTAGGTATGAGGGTAGTTATCATTCCAAAGTTCGCTGACATTCAGAAAGCTCTATTTTAAATGCTGTCAAACCCCTAATTATATACAGTGTGCACTTTCTTCGACATTTTATTATTTCGGTCGCCATTTTCACCGGTCGGCGCGCCCTCCAATTAATTCTAAATGTCATATGAATTGGCCAGTTTAATTTAACGCAAGTTGTTAACTGCGAGCGGTTAACGATAAACTCACTTACTGATGTAATAAAGAGATCGCATTGTAAGTAATTGGCGACTGTAATTAGCATTCTTGTGTGTTAAATTGTGAGTTTCAAGTGTTTATTTTTTAATAATATGAATGTTGCATCGGTTGATGTATCTTTAACGTTTGGTGCAAATTTTACTAATTGCAATAATGACGTGATATTTTAAAACAATATTGATATCGGTGCACACCGTGCACATCAACTCAACCATTCTGTTGCTTTAGGATTCAGAAAAAAAAAATGATTTCTTTTTTAACAGATAAAAACTTCAGTTAATCTATTTACAATTGACAGATCGTAACTGTTCAAAGTACTAAGTAGATAGGTTTTGAATAAAAAATGCAGCATTTTCTTTTATTAACGGTGAGAGACGTAACAAACCTGTAAATCACGGAAAACTCATGAACGATCGTGGTCTTGGCTCAGGTTTGTCACTGCCATTAGATGCATCTCATTTTAGGACATGTCATAAAGTCCACCAGCCCCTCTAGCCAAGTGGCTTTGTCGACAAGCGTTTCTACAAATCGCTACGCTTCATGTATGGCAATGAAATAAGTCACGTAATCTACTTATCGACTTGTAATATCATTTTCATACATTTAAGCGTAGCGATTTGTCGAAACGCTTGCAGACGAAGACACGTGGCTAGAGGGACTGGCTTGAGTCGCCCCTCGCTCGTGGCGCGTCCCAACCGGATCGCCCTCGACATTTGCACGGTAAATTTTAACGAAACCAGCCGCGACCCGGTCAGCGGTTGCGCAATATGTCGAGCAGAGGCGATCATTTGCATTCATTACGGAAAAGTGCACTCGATTTATGGTGGCACCTTTTAATTTTTCCTTCATAGGTCAATCGAAAATTGTTTTACGTCATCCGATTTTTAAAACCTTTATCGGTTTATGTTAAAGTTGCTGATTTATTTACTAATCACGCGTTGATAATCGTGAAAATAAATTCAAAGCTGTTTGTGTGCATTGATTGTTTCAAAGTCAATGGCTGCGTCTACATCAGGCGCATGCCGCACCCGTGCAATCAGTTTTGACGTCTGACCACGTAGATATAATGTTATAAAATGATTGCTCGGGCGCGCTGCTCACCTCTTTTAGATGCACTTATTGACGTACCATTATCGCAACTGCTAAGGTTTTCACTCGCTAGTTGCTACAGACTACGAAAAATATTTGTATTACAAATTGTACAGCGCCCCGTTCGGTCAACTAAAGAACTAACAATTTGTCATAAGTATAATTTTAAGTAGATAGATAGATAAAATCATAGGAAAGTTAAAGATATTTTATAATTCATCCAACGGAAAACCTATCGCCATTCCATCGAAACGACATAATGATAACTAAACACGTCTAGATGTTCCGATCACCTCGATTACGCATACAGGTGCGCGGGCGCACGGCGCGGCTTATTACTGACTGCGGGTGGCCGCTAATGTCCCCGGGGTTATTACTCGACCCCCCAACAGAAGCTTTACAAATTCATGTGGACAGATCATATTTGCATCCCTGGAACATTTTTTGCTTAGGAAAGGTGATTTAAAGTTATGGAATTTAAAAACTTTGATGTGAAACTTACGTTAGAACAGTTATTTTATGTTACCGCATTATATCTAAGTAGTTAATTAAAGAAATACTAAGCACACAGCAATAAAATACAATAAAAAATACAGTTTACATACAAGATGTATTTTAAACTTTAATTCGATTCTCTTGTCGAAATTACACTTCCGTAATTACAAGTGTAAATCGCATCAATCCCATCAATATCCATATTGAATATACATAAATATACACTGCACGTAGTAGACAGACAGATCGACAGATCGCAGGTCGGCGCCGGACCATAACTGGACACGTGGTTTTTCTAACGATTCGAAAATTAATGTCTTTACCTTCTCAGCCAATCGTTTAACTCAAAATACATGAGATGTTCTTATTGGTGGTCAGATGTCTGAAGGAGATAAGGAAAATGGAATATAACATACAAGGGGTGGGAATTTAGAAAGGTTAAATCCAACATGTTTAGGTTCTGGATGCTGTTAGAATTAGTGGATAATAAAAAGCAAGATAAATAGTCCTAAACATCCAACATTAAAAAGAAGACAAGCGAGCTACGGGAGCTCTACATAATGCAATGTTAAATATAGCAGCTTGCATTCTCTAAACGGCAGCTGAGTCTTCAGAAATTGAACTCCTTGTTCCAAGGCAATAAACGTCAGAGTGTACTCCACCTATTTGATCATCTAACGCTCGATTCGCGTTAACTTTGCCTTAAAACTTCGTCCTAGCTTTAATTATAACACAGGTTGCGTAACATCTGAGTGGTTCGAACTGAATATTATTTTAGGAGTTCAGAGACCGTGCGTCTGCTGGCGAGCCCCTCGCGTAACCGACCTTTTCTTGAACCGGTTAGAGTTTATTTTGCATTGTGCCCAAATATTGTGTTTGTGTCCTTTAGGTGTTCAGGCGCCGTCACGTGTCGCATATCACTCAACGAGTCGCTTCCTTTTCGACAATAATAAAGAAAAAAGCTTGAACTCGCGTTGGATCTAAGCAGTTTTAATGAAATTAAAAGGTGATACCTTATTTGAAAATGTTTGATATGTTATATAAAAAAATCGTGTAAGTACCTATACAATGCCATGCCATGCTTTTGGATTCCATGGTTTTACTGGAACTCTACTATTAGTTTAAAATTCTGTACAGTGATATTGGTGAAGATTGCAAATGCATTTTTTTTTTCAGAAAATAAGTAATTGGATCAACTGCAATAGGTAAAAAAATCCGGGTCGTCCAAAATGTTCGGCTAATCCACAATTTGGGGTTCCGCAAGGGAATAGTTTGGGACCTATTTTATTTATATGTAAATACCTATCGATGAGTACTTTAACGCTCGTGATGATTTATTAGTTTCAATTTTCAAATCCAATAAGTTAAGTTCTATTTGCGGATGCAGACCATAAAATACTGCATGTCCAAACGACTTGCCTACAAATCGTTGACACTGATATCGTCGGCACAATAAGGTTGACATTCCCTTTTAACTCGAATTAATAAAATGTTAGCACGTAACGGGCCTTCGACCGAGAGTTGTATGTGTGGCAGAGGCACTGACAAAAAGCCGCCTTGCCATATTCGCTGATAACTACCACCGACCGAATGCGGACTGCGGAGACGCGACGACCTGACTGTTATCATTCGACTGTGTTTCTGCTCTACTGGGCCATTGTGACTTGGTGTTGGAAATATAGGTTCTGCCAGGAGCTTTTCACAATTTGCTCAGGCCCTAGAGCTTTTGGTAGTTTGCAATGTCTCTATCTGAAGTTCCTAATCCACATCACATTCAATATAAAATCTTCTAGATAGCTTAAAAAGTTAAATTCCTTTGATATTTTAGTGATGTTAGTATCAAATTTAATTGAGGTAAATAAATATCAAACATTAAAATAAATTGGGCATTTTATTAAACATCTATCGACTGAAAAGTTTCTTCATAAAATTTAACAAACAAATTAACAAATGTAGCAATCTACCGAAAATTATGATGATTGCGGTGTCAAATTAGAAAAGATTTTATTTATTAGGAACTACACTGAATCAAGTGAAAAAGATCCATTTGACCCAATAGATAAATATACATCTACTGCTTTTGATCTAGCATGTCATTCTATAAATTTAATAGTATAGTAGTATGTGATTACTTTAATGCTTTGGTTTGATTAGTTTGATTGAGATGCCATTGGAGTCGTATTAATCTGTCTATCAAAGGACGTCATCAATAAAGCATGGCGCCACCATTGTCTTGGGGACCTAAACTGTTTTCAATAATACTTTGCATACCTATTTCATTTAGGTTAATCAACTTCGTAGAGTTGTTAAGTTTTTTAGGAGTTATGTATTACGTAGGGTACCTATGGTGTTTTCAATTTCACAATGAGTACGTTTACATTATTTTTTTCTACATTTTGGGGCTAGGTGACATTTCTTGTGCCATTAGGCGTGTTTACAACATGCACATGCCGCGCGAGGCTGCTCACCCACATGCCTCGCGAAGCACGACGTTTGCCTCAGTCGCATACCGCGCGAGGCAAATGGCGAGGCAACTGACACTAGACAGGGAAAGGTATACCCGATCAATCAGTTTGACACGTTTGACATCGTTCTGTCTCACGACTGCCAAACTAGGCGAGGCAAATGTGAGTGCTCAGGTGAGGCAGGGCGCGCATTTGCCTCACGTGAGGCAAGTCAAACTTCGCGAGGAAAATTTTCCTCGCGCGGCATGTAACACTTCTGGACGTAGCTAATGGTTTCTTTGTTTCTTTTTGTCGAGTCTAGAAACTCTTAATCCCAATGACAGACCGGTCATATCATCAGACATCGAGTTACCCAATTTTTGTCCTCAGAATTGAGACATAGATATAATAAATAGCACAGTTAAACCTGTCAATTGAACTTAATTGTTAAATTGGTTGAAAAAAGGCTCTCAGGACAATTAAACAGTTGTTTTACAATTGCATGTGTATTTAGATGCGATTAATTTTATTCTGTGGTTTTTATGCAATTCATTGTTTAAGCCTAAGAGCAAATTCACATACACGACGATGTTAGCAGCAAATTTTCATAAATTTTGTAAGCATGGGCTGGAGAGTTTGGTATCACCAAGACCTTGGTAGTACCAAGGTCTTGGTAAACTCTACTGGTACCTATCAGCTTAGCTTGGTATGACCTTAGTGGCAATGATCATCTTGCTACCCAGAGTATGGATATTTTTCTGTACTACTCCGCCAAGCCAACTAGAGACCTGTCAAATGTCAAATGTGCGGGCGAGAAGCCGCAGGCGGTTTCGGGTGTGCGGGCGGTATGCGGGCGGGGAAGTCCATCCGAGTGCCTAGTTGGCTTGGTGGAGTAGTAGCATACTTATCTATAATATTACCTACTCAATTGTAATTTCGCTTTATCATATTCGTCGCCCCAACAACGTCTCTTAATTTATACAATGTTTACGTACAATACTACATTCGTGATACTCAAACACGTACTGTCTGAGGCGGTGCTGGCGCAGACGTCCCGCCGTCTAATTGGGAATCACACAAATACCTAGACGACATTATGTGACAGATAAAAATTCCACAATTTGGATATATTGGTCTCAGACGATAGTCGTTAAAAAAACTACGGTTCAGACTGTTTTCATTGCGATAGTAAAAATATAGTTATTTTCTTTTCAACTGTAGGCGAGCGGGCATGAAAATGAGATGCATTTCATACCTACACAAAGGACTAGTACCTATTCTTTTATTTGATTCCGAAATTAACTTTCTGTCTCAAGCTTCCTATCAAAAAAGATTCTGGAGATTTTAAATGATAACGAATGGTTCTGACCTGCTGGCCTACTCCGAAATACGAACCTAACGTTTCGGCTGACGGATTGTCGTGATTTGACATTTCTTCTTTCGTTTTGCTCTACGATTTGACATTGTTTTGATCGTAAATCGAATCCGTACTTCGGACGATCCGTCAGCGACGTATTACGGAGTAACCCCCCTGATCAACGATTACGTTTGCCTAAGATTAATCAAAGTAAATCACATATGTGACATGTAATACAAATAATATTCTGCGATTCGATATATCGATAAAACTGATGAATTTTCATTGCAGCAATTCGTTACGTACATTATAGAGATGAGTCGTATTTACTAGAACAGGTGCGAAGAACAGGTATTTTACGTGACTAGGCGGCACCTATTCCAATTTAGAGAGTACTTAGTCCACCTAGTATTTCACTCAACACGTCCCAGCGGACGTGATGCTCTCGCGATCGCGTGCGGATATCGCGTATTATTATGAGTATTACGAACTGCTTAGTCTACATAATATATGGTAGGTAACTAGTCTTCTAGTCCAAGTTGTATTATTATATTTTTGTGTTAAATTGTTGAGATAACCTATTTTTGTCTTTATAACAAAAATGGCTCTAAAAGGAAGTTGTCATCATTATCATCATCATCATCATCATCATCATCGTCATCGTCATCATCGTCATCATCGTCATCATCATCATCGTCATCATCATCATCGTCATCGTCATCTTCATCATCATCATCATCATCATCGTCATCATCATCGTCATCATAATCATCATCATCGTCATCATCGTCATCATCAATATCGTCATCGTCATCATCATCATCATCATCATCGTCATCATCGTCATCATCGTCATCATCATCATCATCATCGCATCATCATCGTCATCATCATCATCATCATCGCATCATCGCATCATCATCATCATCATCATCGTCGTCGTCGTCGTCGTCGTCGTCTTCTTCATCATCATCATTAGTAATCAGTAGGCGACATCTAACTGAAGTGAGCAAAAGTCAATTTTTGTCCCCATTTGATCTCATGTATCGAGTCCTATATGGATCTAAGGACTAAGTACGCGAACCATAGCCGATAAGTACTGCAGACTAAGGACTAGGCGGGACTAGGTGGACTAGGTGGAACAGGTGTTTGGATCACGTATTTTTAAATACTAGGAATAGGTGGACCTAGTCCCAAATTTACCTAGTCCAACCCATCTCTAGTACATTAGGCACCCGATGACGGATACAAATGTCGCCGGCTATTGGAGGCGCGGTCACCAGATCATCTGATATTTGTAGGATATTATTTTAACGGTGACCTTATGAGGGTTATTAAAGTATGATGTCGATAATCATAACTACTCCAGCCAGTAGCGTGATGGATTATTCAAAGGCAATATTTACGCGTCCTGTTACATTTCGTCCAAAATACCATGTCCGAAACGTAGTGCACTTTGGGTACCTTTGCCGACGCCTTCGAAGAATTCAGTCGTTGGTGTATTTAACATAATAATCCGGAATCTCAAGCCAATTCCAATTCCTATCACCTATGTCGTAATTAGCTACTGAACCGAATAAAACTGGAAATTTTGTTTTTCTATGGGAAACACATAAACTATGTCAGTAGTGGGTGTCTATATCAGACGCATGCCGCTCCCGAACACTCAGTTCTGACGTCCGATCGCATAGACGGACGGATTCGGACGCTCCAACGGAATAAAATTGATTTCCACAATATTTCAATAGGTATGCGGTATACTTACCTACTTTCAAAATTATAACCACATTCTCCCTAGAGTTATCCCACACGTACATTTCTGCTTGGTGGCACTACCACAGTAGGGCGGGTGCGGATCTACGCGTTAATTGCGAGGCCACCGGTGCCACAGATCGATCGCCACCATTGTGGACGACCGGCCATCGTGTCGCGGGGATCTGTTTGTTGTGCCATTGTCCCCCGACGCGGACGCCCTGTTGCTATGGGGACTGCTGCGGTTTTGGGGACAAATATGATTCTCATGTTGACACCATAAAGTTTCGAAATAGACAATTTTTCGAAAGAATTTCCTTAAAGTTTATGGAACCTTGTGATCTAATGTCAGGTAGTTGCTGAATTTTGGCCATTAGGAAAAAATGGTCTGCGTGAAAGTATACTATATTCATTAATAAAATAATTATTGAGTAGAGATTATTACCAGTAATTAATATCGCCAGAATTACACACCAACTGTATGGTCCCAAACAAAGCAACGCTTGTATTATGGCTACCATACAGTGGGCTGCGATACCAGTGACACCCAGACCAGGACGAATTACGAAAAGGCCGTTTCCGAAATTTCTCTGGTAGGAATCGAACTTGCAACCAACCGATGTAGTGAGCAGAGCGTCAAGGTAATAAGAGAATAGATAAGCTGTGCTTCTATCTAGTAAATCTCTGAGTGAATCAGTGAATCAAAAATCCTATTGTCTTGCAATATGCAGGTGAGACCAACTAGTTGGCCCCGGTTTGCCGGAAATCAACAAAAACTTAGTGTTAAAAAATCACTGCGAATCAAAAGAGTGAAAATTTAATAGATGGCTGCCTCGCATTGTATTTTTTTTTGCATCAGTAATTATTTTACGGCCAAAAATAGAGTTTAAAGTTTGCAATATCATTTCAAATGGATTCTGCATTACGTTCCTCATAAACATTAAAAAGAACATTTGTGAAACTCACACTTGTATAAAATTAAACAATAGTAAAGCTAGTGTTTTAGTGTTTAGTACAAAGAGAAATATTACTATTTTATATTACTTACCAGCATTTATAGCTTTCGCTTTAATTTTAGTAACTTTGAACAAAAATACTAAAATAAAATTCTAGACTAGAATAGATCATTATTGTGGCTATAATTTTATTTTTAGTCAGGAATGCTTTTCATTTGCGAATTCAAATGGAATTTTATGTTTTTTCTTTATATTTGAACCCAAATAAAATTCTTTCAATCTTACTCCGAATCATGTTGGGCAGCAATCTTGCTACAAAGTTGCTTTGCTGCTTTGTCTCAAAGTTACTGTTTATGATTTCGACAGTTCATCGACAGTTCATTTCTACGTAGACCAATATTTTTAATGTCTCTACTTTGAAAACTATATTTTTTCTAGCATATTGGCTGTGTTGACAATAAAAAATATTTTATCAAACTTATTTCTTATTTAAAATCTAAATAAAATACCGAAGTTAAAGCTTTCGCCCCATATTTTATCCGGTAAAGCATGCAATATTTCAATAAAAAAACGCCCTTACCGTAATCCACACACACTAACCGCAACAATCAGATAGTTAGAATAATCCAGTCTACATTAAAAAGATAACGCCCATCGTAAAATATAATAATTTTTACGTATGTTAATATTTAATAGGACAGTAAAACCAGCAGAGCGAGACGAGAATAATGGACGTGTGTCAGGCCGGAACGGCAGAGCTAAGAAGGTAGCTGGAAAAAAATTCAAAGATCGCTTCTGTACTGATAAATACGTGTTGGACGGTCTTAGGCTTAGTGCTAATGATGTAAATGAAGTTGGAGTGACAAGTGGTTTAGCAAAAGCTCTGAATAGTTTTACGATGACGATGCACCTTGTTTAAAACGTGCACACACGGTTACTTAGTTATCTAAGAAAAGTAACCCCATATAATATAGACAAGTGGTTACTTGTTCTTGAGTTAATTCTAAGCAAAAAAGCTGACTCATAATCCCCTTTTGACGGATTTTCTATATTATAGAATTGTAGAATCTGTCAAAACGGAGTTGTCAAACAATTTTTTGATTAAATATATTTAAGAATAAGTAATGATTTGTTTATAGATGAGAGTGTAAGTCGTTACCTGAATGATTTTGATATCTTGTGAGTTGTTACTAAGGTTTCATATATTAAAGATGGTGGAATAAAACCCAGAATCCGCAAAGGAATGTGATGATACTGAATAAGAAAATACCCCATAAACTAACAAACCTTAAACCAAGACGGATTTACAATCGTATATTTGAAGAGAAAGAAACCGACATTAACAAAGGAAAAAACGAAGGACGAAATCCATGAAAATAAACATTCAGCTAACAAAATATCGGAGATGTAAACATAAGAAGCGCCTCACTTTACGAGAAGATTCTGGAGTATAATGTGTAATGTAGGCATCGACCAATTTACGTTTTACAATTGAAAAAAGAAGTGATGGAAAGTGGAGAAGAGAACGCAAACAAATATGCTGTTTTCTATGCTATCCTTGGGGTGGGCTTTTGGAGTGACTGCCATTTGCCCTTCGTGACTTAAGGACTAAATGCATGAGAGGAACCATAAAAGCTTATCAAAGAATTTAGCTGACCATTGGGTACCCTGAGCAATAAGGCGTTAATTACCCTTGACAAAGTCTGTATGAGTTATAACTGTCTGTATGAAAATTTTGCTGGTTTCACAGTGGTCAACTAGAGTAATTTGACTAAACTTTATACCATCAATGCTGTTTGTATTTGGTGATAAAAATTGATCATCCGATGCGACCGGTATCGGCCGCAGCACCTCAATGGGGATGACGTCATCGCACGCTCTAGTTACGACTTGTCGGTGCCCGTCTGTCAAATGTAGCGTTACGGTCTCTTACGTGGACTCTGGACGTTTGTTTTATTGTTTTCTTACTTTTTGCCACTCGCCTTTATTTCCAATACGATTACGAGATCTTCGGAAATCGATGCAATAATTTTAAATGTATCAGCTGTTAGGTTATTTACATCTATGTTTGTAGCTGTATTCCTACAATTCTCATGACTTATGTGGAATACCTAAGTATAAGTTATGTCTACGCCGTCTTATTATTATTCAGTATTTATCGATGTATTAGATTGTTTCGGTATCTGCTGTTCTACTTTAAAAATTAATTGCAACCCAGTTTCGTAAGATTTTGAAACGGAACATCAAATTTTTTCGTCTTCAGTTTCATAAACAAAATGTGTCAAGGATGGGTTGCAAGAAAAACAATTTTATGAAAGCAGATTATTGTTTCCGACTAATATCGACTTTCGTATAACATTAACATGAAACTAGCGGGTTGTATGCAGCTCTACAAAAGGCTCCGTATCTATTTCCTAACCACCTGACCGTTTATGAGGGGTGCATAAATGAGGCTCGCCTTTATAAGTGGTTTGCGCTTAGTAGGTATGTCTTGCAGCGGCGGCTACGTTAGTCTCGACCACTATTCATTACTGAGCCTAAAATGGACTCATAATAGCTACTTGTTCCAACGATACACCTGCTTCCATCGCGTATTTGTTAGCAGTAAAATTTATTGGTGTATAATTCTGTTCGTGCAATTACGAACAACGTTCGGTTTGATAAAGGTTGATACGACTCAAGTCAGCATGCATCACAATCACATGGAAATTGATAGAACAATCTTTTTCAATAGGTTTCAAAATGTCGTAATTTACTTATACCTTAGATGATCTTCATTTTCCATGTGACCGCGCGGCTCGTATCGCACCGCACGGCGCGGGCGGACGCTCGCAGCGTGCGCCACACGTTCTAAATAACACTATACACTCACAGTAACCGGGCTTGTAGACCGCACGTATCCTCTTAATCAATTTTCCAGTCCTCTTGAGAGGCGGGCCGAGCGCGACCGCCGAGTGCCCCCGCCTTTCCGCGAACACGATATAGTTACGTCTATTTTTCAACGGCACTTCGAAGCGTCCTGAACACTCCACTCGTTCCTGGGGCAACTTGAGTCTGATGACGTCGTCCTCGCGGGGCCAGTGCTCCTGCTTGCGGAGCACGCGCTTCACCTGGACGGTGGCCGCGTCTTTGGCGATGGACTGCACGCGGACCTCGAAGGCGGCGGGGGCGCGGTAGGCGCGCCAGGCGACGTCGGCGCGTTCGCAGTAGAGGCGGCGCGGCGCAGCCAGCCCGCAAGCACAGCTCAGGCACAGCACAGCCCAGCACAACGCCGCGCGCCGGCTAGTCTTCATCGCGCCATCGCAACAGCGCACGCTCGCTCCTTGCCGCAACGCGCTATGTTCACCCGTCAACGATCGGCGCGCGACTGGCCTCCGTACTGAATCATGCCGGTCGCCTACACCGAAATAGTCGCGGTGCGGACTGAGCACGCGTCGCTGATTTATATCACACGATGATTAATTTGCGCTTGTTATATGTAATTAGTGGGGGTGGTGCCGATTGTTTGATTTGTACATTGGGGGATGTAATAATCCGGCCATATCCCCCCCATTTTAAAAAACGATTTTCATAATGTTTATTATAGTAATGTAAACTCAGAAAATTTTAGTTTTTCAGTTACTCATATTGAATTTTGAAAATAAAAGAGCGATTAATATTAAAATTGTGAACATGAGAGCGTTTGTTTTCTTTCTCTCAGGGAAACAGTAAAGCTTTCATGAAACTATGTAGTCTAGTGATGTGGTATGTAGTAGAGATTTTCAGCTAACGACTTTCGCTTCGTAGCAGCGTCTACGGAGACGTAGCGCGTAGACGAGCCGTAGCTGTGACCTCAGGCGTAGACCCGCGGCCTTGCCTCGCTGGCCCTAAATGTGATTTTCTTTTACAATTATTGGTGTTAACTTTGGCTACGAATTGCGATGGCACTACTAAAATATTACCGTCATATTAATGCATTAGGGCCGCAACATACCTACGGAATTCCGTTTCGGAATATCGAATCGGAATTTCATAAGCTTATTACACACATACGTTTATTTCCGTTTGGAATAATTCCGGACGCACAGGCTACCATTCGGTATTCCTAAACGGAAAAATTCCGTACGTATGTGATACGTCCATACATTTGGATGGATTTACTGCGTTCGGAATCCCGATTCGATATTTCGAAACGGAATTCCGATGTATGTGGCGGGCCTTACAATAATGAGAAACCCCAACCCCCTCCCCCTCCCTCCATCCCACTCCCCTTCAGGTCGGCAATGTGCGAGCAATGCCTTTGTTATTGTAAGCATCTATAGGCTGCGGTAACTGCTTAACATCAAATGGGCCGTTAGCTTATTTGCCACCGTAGTCCTATAACAAAAAAATAATTGAAGTAGTTTAGTTTGTGTACCAAAAGAATGAGTACAATTCTTAAAGATTAAAAACAAAGTTTAATGTTCATTTTTAATTAGGTACCTACCTATACATGAATTTAAATAAGTACCTACTTTCCTACCCTACCTACCTCCCAATTCACAAAAAGTGTTTAATGTTGTGTTGTTAACCTCGTCCGGAAAATATTAACAACCTTAGTATCATGTGGCTTGCTATTTGAATATACAAAATAATCTGGAAGATCATGAGAAAAATAAATTTTAAGAATCTTCGAGAAATAAATTAAATACCTATTAGTAGTAGGTATAGCATTGTTTCTACTCATTCCACCTTAAGAAGCCCACTATTTAGGCGTGAGCGTTATTTCACGTCACCGGTTACATTAACTGGTTACGAGCTAATTCACCGAATCACTGTTTACGCGACGAACGAGTAACTGGTGATTTTTGTAACAGGTTATTTAGCTGTAGCCTAAACTACATCATAGGTATATGTCACCGGTCACCCATACACATCTAAAAGTAACAAATAACAATGTCTGTATTTTTGTATACAAGAAGCTAGTAGTGACGAAAACCATAGGGTTACAAAAATAACCAGTTACAAAAATCACCTATTAAATAACCGGTCACGCTTTTGACGTCACCGGTTACGTTACGTTTCGTGAAAATAATGTAACGACACACGTCTACCACTATTTAAATTCATTTCTCACTTCAGACATTACTATGCAGAGGACTCTACCTTGCAAACCTAGCAACATATATAAAATAATAATAATAATTTAGCCCTTTTTAACGTCCCACTACTGGGCACGGGCCTCCCCTCAATGCGAGGGGGATTCAGGCCATAATCCACGCCGGCCCAGTGCGGGTTGGTGGATTTCACATGTCTAAAGACATGCAGGTTTCCTCACGATGTTTTCCTTCACCGTAAGCAAGTGATAATCATATTAAAGTTATGATTCACACACAGATTTCGAAAAATCCAGAGGTGTGAGCCAGGTTTTGAACCCAGGACCTTAAGCCCGCAAGACGCGTGCTTAACCAATCGGCTACCACTGCTTTTAAGCAACATGAAACTAAAAAAATCTCTGGTACTCTCAATTTCAACCAGCATACCTACAACCCCGGATCCGAACCCTGATACCTGGAAGCCCACGGTCGTTCCCACAGTCCATGAATGACCGTACGGAGACCTAACGGTCCGTGAGACCGATTGCCTCATCCGGTGTAAAAAAGGTAAACAGTATGAAATAACTTTATTTCGGCACCCTCAGACGGGCCCAGGTAGGCTGTTCATTCATAATGGCCATCAATGACCGATCCGGTTGGGGTTCTGTACGGCTGAACTGAAAACTCTACCATAAGATTCACGCTAGTAGGCCGGTAGCGTCTATTCTACGGGCAATGGAAAGAGATACGATAATAAATATGTATAATTATTACTAACTGTGCCCCGCGGCTTCGCCTCGATTAGCCTATGTCTTATTCCAGAGCCTACACTATCTAAGTTTCAAATTTCATTAAAATCAGTTTAGTATTTATGGAGATACATGGTAAAATAATCGTATGGCACATGAACGATAAAGTCGCTGTAATTTGTTTCGTACAAATACTTCTTGTAGAAGCTAGCGACTACTGAATGCAAGTCATGAAAAAATATCAATTGTCTTTTCAATTCCGTATATATTCTTGGGTTTATATCGAACAATATAATTATCTATTTTTTGAGGCTCAAGTCAAAACTCTATCATGTTTTTTAGTACCTAATTATGAATTACAATATTACATTTCTGAGGGCTGCGGAACCCACACTTCAAACCCGCTCTATCGCACCTCATTTTTTTTGTGTCTATCACAAAAACTGACGGCCCCGGTGGCCGGAACTCACCTTTTGTCGCGTACCCGGCTCTACCATTCAACAAGCACGTGCGTCACGGTGTGAAACAACCCTAATTTGTGTAAATACGTTGAATCTATAGGCACTGTGACGTCACTGGCGGTCAGTGATGCTATAGCCGACAGCCTTAAATTTTAATAATATGTAAATTAAATTTTAATTTGTTGTAAGTATTTAGTAGTTATATTATATCGCATTATACCTACCAAACTAATTTCTTTGTCTCATCGAACATGACTAACAAATAAGCTTGTAACCAGAGTTGCAAAAAAACAGCAAAATTTAGAATCAAAACTGTTTAAAACATCTTTAAATCATTTTTTAAAACATTTATTTAAAACAGGAAGAGAAAAAAACACAGTTTTTTTATGTTTAAAACATGGTGTTTAAATCAAGATGATTTTTTCGTAACAACCCTGCTTGTAACTAATTAAGACATCATTTCCTATTTAATGCAAAAACTTCACTAATCGCCGCCACCTGTCACCAAAACAATAAACATGTAACAAATAACAGGTACAAACCCCACGAAAGAAAGGTAACAAGATAACGAAAACAATTTGGTCAAACAATCGTTTCGCGATCGCTGCGCGTTCCCACGGCTGCTAATTGCGACCACGTGGTCCGACAATGGCGACCGATAACACCTTTACGAAATGTTTATTGTTTGTTTGTTTTACAACAATAAGGGATAATTTAGAGATAGCGTACCTACTGTACTCTTATCCGATGGTTGGAGCTTGACAGGTAGACATCTGTAATGGCTTATTTTAGGGTCATTATGTTAGTATAGTTTTGACACCTGTCCTTTGTTAGAAGTCTTGTAACTTATTGATAATAATAAATTAATAGGTAGGTGCTGAAATTTTCCGGCACCCACCACTAGTAATATTAAGCTTTTATGAAAGCTTGAGTCTCTCTTGCATGCCTAGTGATATCGGAAGATTTGACCACAAGCTGACGCTAGATTCAAGTAACAACGATCATTAGTAGGTAATCATCTACTTTTACTAACAGATTCTAACCTCATAACATAATCTTCATTATACGTAGACGATCTTCTTTCGGTAAGATAGATAATGTAATGTAATGTAACGTCACGACTTTTATCCCCGTTCGGGGGTAGTCAGGGGCTTGAGTGGCCATACACCACCACATTGTGGAGGTATTAACCAACTCAAAGCCCACGTTTCACTAGATAGTCAGAACCCAACGTGACAGGTGGTGAACCGTGTCGCCGTGTATACAGGAACTGACTATTACCTAATCCCGAGGGATTGGTAGGTTTCCTCACGATGTTTTCCCTCACCGTGGTGGATGTACTCTTCCACTCAATTTGTTTACCCCGGTATTATAATATACTAGTCCAACATGTAACGGCTCTGAATAGGAAATAGTACCAAGGTAACATCCACCTTCTGGTTGCCATCATCAGTCGGACCATTTAGCTGATAGCAATGGAGACGGTTATTTAATGTGACCGACAATTTTACCACCCACACTAAAATGGCCATCAAAATCTACATAACAAATGGTAAAAAAGTCAATTCTTGTCCCAGGTGGTCAAAATTTCGTGATGTCTTCATTACACAGGGCCCGCGGTAGTAAGTTAACGTAATGCAAAAATGACTAAATAAATTATAATGGTGCCGTGGAGCGCGAATGTTTGGTGTAAGGGCGACGATGAGAATGGTGCTCTACCTTATTTTTAAGTTCCTATGGTCCATATGTCCACAAATACTTTTGAGATAGACGAAATTTATTAATTAGTAATTTTGATGTGCTTCTAGGGTTAAATGATTTTGAAAAATCTGAGATGTAATTAGGGATATAGGAAGAGCATTGACTAGATATTTTAATCTACCATCAGCACAAGTAATAAATACTCATAGTTAACCCAAAAATCCAAATTGACTAATTACTTGTAAGTATGCAAAATAATATTAACATCTCGTAAGAGGAAAGTGTTATTTACAACGTTTGAAATGTATGTAACCAACCAATTTAGTGTAAAAAAAAGTATACTTATGTACAAGAAAAAAGGAATACAATCCTCAGGTAGAGCCACATCCAGTGGCTTGGCTGCCTGGCGGCCACCCTCCGCGCGTCCGTCGATTCTTGTTAAGCGTATAATTGTTTAAATTGTCATAATTTCGCCCGCATAACGTTACCGCATAAATGTTTATTTATCGGCGTCTCAGTGATAACGATGATTCCGGTTGACCGCATCTCCATTGATTTATAGCTTTCGAAAGGGGATCAAGTGGGCCCTAAGAGGCTCCACCGATTTTTATGGGAAAGTATTAACTGAATGTTTACGGTATTTAGCTTCGAAGCAGCTTTATTTGACGCTCTGCTATAATAATCTGCCATGAATTCATTCATATACCTACTTGTCTAAGTTGGGCCTCCCCCAACATATGCCACTCAGGTACCTTTAAAATTTGAATATTCCTGAGGGTAGTTTCTACGAGAGTTTCCTGGTGGTGTATTACATACAGTTTTCTTTCTGCTCCGCTGTAGACGATAATGGCATAATGGAATATGTCGTAATTCATACTACGATATAGCCTAAACTTTGTACTCTATCATACCCTAGGCTTTGTACCGGTAAAGGGAAGATCTTCCAGCCAGTCGGGTGGTATGATACTGATCTGCCTCGTGAATCTTGATACCGTGATTCAGGACTTATATGTGGAATCGCGTATGATACTGGAGCGTTGCACCCAGCGCCATCTGTCGGTAGCCAGATATGATCGCTACACCCTATTACCGAGTGTATTGTTTAACATCTTGAAACCTTTCATTCCTCATGTCCTGGCTTCATAACTCACGGCTCCCAGTCCACAGATAGCCACGGAATCATAGTAACAGGCGTGTACATTGAAAGCAGAACACCTACATAGCGCCAGCCGAAGTATCCACTCGGTAGGTCGCGCGTGGTTTATTTCTCTCGCGCCCCGAAGTAAATATAACTCGTATGGTACGTATCGGACTTACCATGCGTTCGGTTTTGGGTGAACTCGATCGAATCGAGATCCTGTAGACAGAATCCGAATTAGATTGTGTGGTTTGACGTTCGTTGGATGAAATTTTGCGAAGGAAATAATTATTCTATACTTTAAAGTTTACCCTCCACGATTATTTTTAACGTGACTTTGATTGTTACTAGTTATGCTGTAGTTTTTTTTATATTCAAAAAATATGAAAAATTACCAGAAGCTCTACTTACCATGGGATTATATGTTTGCTAGTAGTCGCTTATCGGCAGGATCTAGGTACCTACGCAAAATATGTAGTTGTATGGTATAACTCCACTGCCAAGCGACCGCGATTTGGCTCGATATAATTTAAAGCCAGGCAGGCTTTTAAGGTGGTAGAGCCAAGCTGTAGCCAATTGACTGCAGCTCATATACGGGCTGGCTCGACCGGGGTAGTACCGCCCTCTCACAGAAGATCGGCGTAAAGCAGCTATTACAGCTGCATTTCGTACGATGAGTGAGAGAGCCGAAAGCCCAACCCCCCTCTCCCTTCCCTCCATTCCACTCCCTTTCAGGTCAGCAATGTACGAACAATGCCTTTGGTATTGCAAGCATCTATAGGCTACGGTAACTGCTTAACATCATGCGGGCCGTACGCTTTTTTGAAACCGCAGTCCTACTAAAAAAAAACTCGCGAACATTATTATCGCATGGATCGAGTGAGATTGGATACAATGGTAGAGCCGGTGCTCTCACCTTTGCCACGTGACTACGTGACGTCTATTTTCACTACAGTTGTTGGCCATATTGGGACACTGAATATTTTCAAAACATTTACGTAAAATAATGAAAAAGAAATGACCTTAAAGTAGCTCTACATGTCTGCTCTCGGCCGCCATCGTATGACCCAAATCCTTGAAATGGGAGAAGTGTGCCTAGTTATATGGCAATACATTCGCCTCTAATAATATCGGCTAAATGTGGGTGTAAAATAGCGTACCTCTGCCCTTCGGCGAACGCAGGCGTGATTAAACTGTACAAATAAAATAAAATCTTTAGGTTGTATTGACAGATATAGTTTACCTCAGACAGTTGAGCATCGGCTGCGTCTACATCAGGTGCCTGCGCCTGAGCACTCAGTTTTGACGTCGGAACGCATAGATATAGTGTCATAACATGAATGCTCAGACCGATGCGAGGCATGTGGACGCAACAATCTATGTAGGGATATTCAAAAGAACATACCTACTTGAATTTCCAAGGACGCTAAAGGTTCGTAGCAAGCGGCAGACAGCAGACGTCAGTCAGTCTCATACAAATTGTAATGCCATCTGCCGTCGCGGCACATGTCATCGCCACAATTTGTATGAGACCGACTGTCTGCCGCTTGCTACGAACTCGTACCTTAACTCTACTAACTTGCAGTTGCAATATAAAACATAAGAACGACTATCGAAGTTAAAAATGTTAAGAAGTGTTTGTCTAGTCTACGGGACACGCGGTTAATTAAAAAATAAACATTGTAAGGGCGTCTACAGACAGACGGCGGTGGAGACGCGAATGCATCTGCGTTCGGTCGCGTGTCGCACCGCACCGGCCGACTTAATTAGAGTCGACTCTACGAGAGATCTAGAGTCGTTAGTGGCGCTAAAATTGTTGGGTTTTTATATCTTAATGAGGTACGTAGGTTAAGTATGTGCTATACGAACGACGTTCGTTTAAGCATAAGACAGAGATGGCCTAATTTGATGTAAGAAGAAGGTAGGTATACTCTTTACCTATACGTCTCATGTTTTTATTTGGTTTGTATACTAATATCATTAGGTATTATTTAATCTGAAACCATCAATTACCGTTGTCATATAAGGTAGTATCATAGGTGCAAGACATAAACCGGGGTAAACTACCAACAAAGAAACTAAGGGGGTTTCTTACGCACTAGCGGTTAACCACGGGGGTGGCTAACCGCGAGGCTATCCGCTTTTCCATTTTAATATATGCAACCGCTTGTGATCGTACGCACTAATTCGCCACAAAATTACCTTTAATATGAACCGCTCAATTGAACCGTTTAGGCGGCCAACTGGTAGTACATACGAGGACTTATTTCCAATCAGAAACTACTATTTCTATGATATACGTAGACTCTACTTAAATGTTAGATTTGTTTTTATTACTTCAACGTCGTCTCCACACCAATCGCTGTTCTTAAACGGTCCCTGCACACCTGTACATTGAATGATGACGGGTTCGGGACGCGGAATATATAGAATAATACGTAGAGACGTTATTTTCATAAATTCGGCGGGTGGGCGAACCGTCGCACGCCGCCGGCGATGTCCAATATATGATTTTGTTCACCCAATGATACGAAACTGGACATTATCTGAGATTTGGTTTGGTGATCTTGGGAATGAGTGACGTCATAACATAAAGAAAGATTTCTTCTAGTAAATAAAGTAGAGTTCTAACTAGCTGGTGTTTGGTGACAAGTTTTTGGATGCAGATATTTTTATTACCAGTTGCTGACTGATTATGAAGGAGGATTATACAGAACGCACGCTTCCACTCCCATTTTAAGATTTTTGACGCCCTGGTTAAATTTCCCAAAATATTCATTCATTCATTCATTTCATCCATATCAAATTCCCAAATCCTTCATCACCTAAAACCCTTCGCCTGCATACCGACATTTTATTTGGTCATTAAACAAAGCCAATTTTATTTCAATATATTTCGCCACCTACATTGTGAAACTAATACACTTTTTGGGATACTTTTAATAAAAATGCTCATGATGAATACTATGCAACAGAGAGGTATTTTAATTAGTGCGGCTACCTTTTATTTTTTGGACTGAAACTGTTCTATTAATTAAAAGATCATGACACATGTTGACTTCCTTGTGCCACTTCATCACAAGGCATGTTACGAATATCATAACAAGATATATTTGTGAACATAGAGTCGAGTCAATATCAGGGACGTTTTACACCTTTTTTAGAATTCATTTTTTATATTGGTACCTTCCAAACGTTGGTGGTCGAAGGATTAATTAAATAATAATATATCCGAATAAATCAATGTCCACTTGTTTTATTAAAATGGCGGGATGCCGGGCATTTTCTTAGGAACTTGGCTAATTTACAATCCAGGCCGAAAACTAGGTCTCGTTGCGGTGTAGGTAGGTTATAAATCTTTTTTTTACTTTACTTTTTGGATGCAAGTATGTCGATAACAGTAGCAGTTAAGGGACAGAAAGTGTGTGAAAGTAATTTTCAAGCGTTTAAAATACACAAGAGATGAAAATGTTAAGTGATTTAGATGTGGTGGCAATTAGATTTCATTACTCTAAAATCAAAGGGGTTAAATCACAGATTTTAAATTCTAAAATCATGTCTAATTAACGTCAAACATAATTAAATATACCTAAATAGCCAATTGGTCATAGTCAGTGAGTCACAGCTACTCACTAGGTATTTTACTTAATGGTGTACTTTTTTACAATATGCGTCATAATCATAAAAAATACGTCAATTTTAAAATTCTAATTACTAGCATCATTCGCGTAGACATCTTTAATATTTTTAGTTTATTCGGGTGCGCAGGCATCGCTTTAACAAGCTTGGGATCAAACAGAATGCAATATAAATGGAAAAAATAAAATTTTGCCAAACTGCAAAGAGAACGTGTGGGAGCGGATCCATGTGATTAAATGTAGGTATAGAACACGTGACTTATCGATTCAATGTTGAATTGAATTGCGACTCAAAGTATGTATAGGTACCTATACAGACTGACCATCTTTGGGCTAAGCTATTATACGCCATACCTAGTCAAATGTACTTTTTTACAGTAAGTCAAAATTGCATGGTCACGGCTGTTTGGTGCATAATCAATCTTAAATTTACTTGTAGAGCATACTTTAACAAGCAAGTGAAGTTTCAAGAAGTCAACTTTGCTCGAAGCCTTGAGGGTCTTATTCTAAGAATTAAGTCATCTCCAGTTGTAATGATAATCATATTAATTTAATTAAGCATAGGTATAGATCGTAATACACCAAGATTTAGTATTAGCAGTACTGAAATGATGGTGATAATGATACTGTACTAAATCTTCTTCGAACCGTCACCGGAGCTATGGTTCTCATGTCCCAAAAATGAATCGCCCAACTTGTGCAATTTGAGTCAGCGAAAGCCAACCCCTATTGTTTCATTGTTCGCGTACTATCTGAGTTGCGAATCTACCCTCCGTGTGGTCAGCGGAGCGTGGCGGGCCGACGACGCCGCGTCGCCGTCGCCAACGACTGCGATCGGTTTAATTGTCGGGTAATTGCTATGAAGCTTTATGCTATAGTTTATTGAGATCGGGACCGTGACTGGATACAGCCGAAAGCTAATTTTGCAATATGCTTTGCCCCTCTAAAGGTGGAATTCAGGTTCAGGTTATCTGAGAGGGTATAGATTAATAATAATAATAATATCCTGGGACATTTTTGTACACCCGGTTACCTGATCCCAAACTAAGCAAAGCTTGTACTATGGAAACCAGATAACTGATATTATTACATACTACTTTTTGTTTGTAAATACATACTTAATATACATATACACCCAGACTCGGGACATACAGACATGTTCATGCACACAAATGCATGTCTCGGGTAGGAATCGAACCTAAGACCTGCAGCGTGAAAGGCGCCTCCGCGCCAACCACGCTAACGGGCCCGTCAGATTGTACCACAAGTGCCAGAAATATTTGTAGATCAGGATCTAGGATCAGGTAAAGACCTTGTAACTCTAATTGGAGTAATGAGTTACTGGATTCAGAATGGGTTCCGGCTAAGCGGTTAAAAAATATGGTAGTTTAAGCAACATAATTTGAAATGGTTTGAGGAGTTATTAGAGAAATTAATTGAAAACTACTTATTTGATGCTTTATTTATAAAAATGGAAACTGTATTTTCAAGAACAAGGGGAAGGTTGGTGCCGCGTCTGCTCTCCTTAAGTTGCAGATGTCCTGGGCGGCGGCTTCCACTTACCATCAGGTGGAATGTCTTCCAGTGTGCTATTGTAGGCAATAAAAATAATAACAATATCCTGGGCCATTTTTTTTACTCACCCAAACTAAGCAGAGCTTGTACTATGGAAACCAGATAACTGATATTACTACATACTACTTTTTTGTTTGTAAATACATACTTAATATACATATACACCCAGACTCGGGACATACAGACATGTTCATGCACACAAATGCGTGTCCCGGGTTGGAATCGAACCTACGACCTGCAGCGTGAAAGGCGCCACCGCGCCAACCACGCCAACGGGTCCGTCACAGAATACTAAGTCTAAGGAAAACTAAGGATCAAATTAATTATTGCCCACAAAACTAAAAGTACCTTCTACCTTCAATCAGCTCAGCTCCCACTAATACTTTCACATGTTCCGATCAAGATTCCCGTTACGGTGTCTGCACTCGCTCCAGCAGTGGATGTTATCGTTCTGTGTGTAATTAGTGCGTCTGGGGGCGTGCGCCGCGGTGCGTGGCGGGCGCGGTGCGGCGCGGGGTCGCTGCGCGTGCGGTCGGTCTGCGCTCGCAGCTCGCGACTTCGTTCGACTATGGTGTGAATGCGCCGCCCGTAATTGGATTGCTTCATTAGTAGCTCTTAATGTATAGTTTGTTTGAGTTATTTTAAGTAAATTGAGAGGTAATCTGTGAATGTATTCGGTAATGTAACTAGAAGGTTAATTTATTTTATACACGTGTATTTATGGTGTGGAACCTATCCCAGATGAAAGTACTTAGACAAGACAATCATGTTTACTTTTGTGCATTCATGTTTACCTACTTGGTTTTCATACATAGTGGAATTATGCCTATGAGTTTGTGGGACGTTATCTTGGTAAATAACTTGCACTATAATGTGAAATGATACGAATTAAAATAAACAACATAACGAATAAAATAAATAATAAGTATGTAATTATTATTTATAATTAATTACTTACAAGAAATCCGAATATTGTGTAATAAGTGGCATAATTATTAAGTTATGAAAAAAAAACATTTCCCGTACCGGGAATCGAACCCGAGCCTCCTGGGTGAAAGCCAGGTATCCTAGCCACTAGACCATACGGGATATTAATGTAGATATGATATTTCGATATCGCTCTATCAACACATTATACGGTCAAACCACTTTTAGGTGCTTTAAAGTAATTGACCTTTGAACCTATTCTAAAACAAAGCCAAACTCTCCTCTCCCCTTATCAAGACTCATTATCTCGCTTTACCTACAATATAATTCGTTCCGATTGGATTTCTCCGTGGATTTATAAAGTGTTATTACGATTTCCCAGTGATCATGGTAATTGCGGAATTAAGTTGTTGGTAGTATATTGCGCTCGAGACGCCGCGACAGCCTCCGTGGCGCCGGCTGGTTGCTAGGCAACGAGGCGCCGTGGGGCGTCGTCTGAAGGCAACCGGAACCGTGAGACGCACCCGATTACAATGATGTAGAGAATACTGGAAACTCTATTAGATTCCAATAATTCTTACTCTGAAGTTATTTCCTACGAGCTCTACCAGGTTAATGGAACTAGTTTTTGGAAGATCCCTAAGGTTATTTAATTTTACTGAAAGGTTCAATGATTTTGAGTTTTTTTATTTTTATTGACGGGTCCGTTAGCGTGGTTGGCGCGGAGGCGCCTTTCACGCTGCAGGTCGTAGGTTCGATTCCTACCTGGGACATGCATTTGTGTGCATGAACATGTCTGTATGTCCGGAGTCTGGGTGAATATGTATATTGAGTATATATTTACAAATAAAAAAGTAGTATATGTAGTAATATCAGTTATCTGGTTTCCATAGTACAAGCTCTGCTTAGTTTGGGATCAGGTAGCCGTGTGTAAAAATGTCCCAGGATATTTATTATTATTTATTTATTTATTATTTCCTTTCCGAAGCTATTTGCTGGACCTTAAAAAGTTTCTAAAATTCTTTACTGGAAACTCTCCTAAATTTCTCTTGCTCTTTGCAGCTCTACAAGCTTAATGAAAATATTTATTGGAAGATATAGATTACTAAATTTCTTATTTGAGTGACTCTTCCAGGATTAATGTATGTGTTAGTTCGTCATAGCCCGGCATTATTGAGGATTTAACTACTGGCTTTATGTTTATGTCCTTAGCAATATGTCTGCGATCTGTCTGCCTCATCACTTTATTGAAGATTTGATGACTCGTACCTATTGCAGCTAAAATGGTTGCCTTTAGTAAAATATGTTCTTGTTAACATTATGCAGAGCAGAAAACGTTTGTACATACTGTACATACTTTTAATCAACATTATCAAGTTGACTTTACACTGAAATAAGATTCTCAAGATTTTTTTCTCGGAGAGTTCTTCCTTCTCGCCAAGAGTGTTGCCGTGTGTCCTCTAAACTTGTGCAAGTTTTCTTGCCAGTGGACACACGGCATTATAAGTCCCACAAACTGTTCGTGTAGTAAGTAGGTACCTATAATGTCAGGCTCTTGATGCCAAAGTCCGATTTCTCTACAAAACTTTACCAAATAATTTAAGATGGTAAGTGGGTCGACGTGAACATTTTCCTTATTAATTTCCATTAATTATACGTTGCGGTTATTCTACTTAAATTGGGCAGATCTCGAACCAGCCAGCCCCCCTCCCCCCTGCGTCGCGACCACCCAGAGCCATTGTCCGGTGTCGCTCGACCAAGCAATTTGCACCTGTGTGTGTGGACTTGTGAGCTTGAACGGTGCGCGGATTGTGTTTGATAGAGAACATTTAATTTTTATTAAACATAGCGAAAAATGTAACAATGTAACGTCACGACTTTTATGCCCATTCGGGGGTAGTCAGAGGCTTGAGTCGCCATACACCACCACACTGTGGAGATATTAACCAACTCAACGCCCACGTTTCACCAGATAGTCAGAACCCAACGTGACAGGTGGTGAACCTTGTCGCCGTGTATACAGGAACTGACTATTACCTAATCCCGAGGGATAGGTAGGTTTCATCACGATGTTTTCCCTCACCGTCAGCGAACTGTAAATTATGCACATAGATGAAAATTCATCCATTGGTGCATGCCCCGCCGGGGATCGAACCTGGGACCTTCTGATTGCTAGCCCAACCTGTTCACCCCTAGGCTACAGTCGCTTAAAATAGAGCGAAAAATTGTGTTGTAAATATAAAGATCTTTCAAGAAAATCGTTGTTTGTAAAAATGATTGGATACAAATGAGATTGATTGAATCACTGTCCAAATTAAATATTAAGAAAAAAAACATTCACCACTTTAATTATTTTTTGCGGATTAACGCCTCTAGATAATTTGTTTTTGTAAATTGTTGTTTTAAAAATTGTAATTGTTTTTGTAAACTTTGTCATGCAATTGGCTGCATCTACAAGAGGTGAACTAGGTATCCGTGTCACACTTCCTAGCGGCGGCATGCCATCGTATGGACTTGAGAGTAGTATAAAAAAAAATTAAGAAAAATGTACCTACGTAATAGTCTGAGCAGTCAGTTTTGACGTCGTAGCGCATAAACAATGTCAAGAGCATAACTGATGACTCAGGCGGCTCGGAACATATGTAAGCACCCATTTATAGACAGTTTCCTAGATTTATGTAAAGTGCCGTTATTTTAAGTATACTTATCTTATTATTGTAGGTACTACCTATATAATGCGAGTAGGTATCGACTCGAAAAGCCTCGCGTCACCCGGCACGGACCGCCACCGGCCGTGGGAACTCGCAGATTCCGCATTAATCCAACGCTCGGTGCTTCCCGCCACTTTGCTTACTTTATTTATGTTTTTGCTATACACCGACTACTGTATATCTAGTGAGGTTACTGGAGATTATACTATTATAGCTAAGTGATGATACCTACCTACCTACTTATTAAGGATCTGCCTATGAGTCGTCATCAAAGGTCGTTAAAGATAAGGTGAAACGTCTCAGAGTGGCATAGTGGATCCATAAGTGCTTTGTCTAGCCTAAAATTAATATATTTTTATAATACTTGTCTGAAAATTTTATTTCTTCCATTGTGATAACCAACCAACTTTTTTTTTTGCCAAGGCAAGGCTGAAACTAAGTCCATAAAAGTGTGCCATTGTGGCTTTGACGATTGCCATAAGCGATAAAGTTATTAAGAAATTATACTGGAATGATCAACATAAGTAAATACTTGAAGAATAAAGTCATAATATGACAAGCTATGTGAATGCATACGCCGCATGTATTTTTTCTTTTACGGCAAAACAAGATTCTGTGATATGTGAGACAATACTTATGTAGGTCATTCTTTTATATTCCTTTTTAACTAGTATTGAAGAATATTATAATGGAAGCAGTTGCAATCAAAATCCATGCTAATAGACACAACAGAAATAGTATTTAGTATCTTCATTTTGTGGAGGGGTGGACACAACAAAGGAATAACAATTACTATTTATTATTAATCAGAATTGGATTCGTACTCTGACCCACGATTATGACACAGAATGAATGACTAACTTAGCTGGATTGCTTCAATACCAACATTGGTTAGAAGCAGGACAACATAAATTTCTTGTAATAAACTTAGGATAAGCTACGATTTCAAATTCCTCCCAGGGGACTAAAAAGGCCACATATTGTGATTGGCTATTGGTATTGGTGTATTTGGGTATTGTGTAAAAGCAATACTTTTTTCTGATTTCTAGCAGAATCCTCAACAATTCAGCTTCTCGTAAAATCTGTGAACATTTAACGGAAATTTCGCGGAATTGCTAAGGATTCATCAGAAAAATGAATTGCTTTTGCAAAATTTTTATGTGACCTTTTTAGCCCCGCAGATCTGAAACCAGATAAACTAGCTACAAGCTAAGCTGCATTTTTTCCTCCTTTCCATATTTTTATTCTATAATGATCGAATAGCAAAGCTATGTGAGAAGTAATTATCGCATTTCAAATCCGTTCATACAGTATGCATATGCGCCCGCGCCGGGAACAATCGAGACTCGATCCCATAATCCTTCACTCGTCCGGATCGCTATTTAAAGTCGGCCCTTACACCGTAGAAGCGAATATTGCATTCTTTGCATTCCTACACGGATGGTCCAAGTTACAAACTGCTACGGATGTTTTATTTCCCTTAAGTTGCAGATGTCCTGGGCGGCGTTTTCCACTTACCATCAGGTGGACCGTCTGTCTGTGCGCCTTCCTAGGCAATAAAACAAAATTAGTGGTTCTATGACGGCCACAAAGCAATTCTGCAATTGCAATTCTGCAATTGCAATTCATTTTTCTGACTTTCTAGCAGAATCCTTAGCAATTCCGCAAAATTTTGGTAAAATAGTCATAAATGGCGTGAAATGTGTAGGTAACTAGTAATTATACGGAAATTTAGCGAATTGCTAAAGATTCTGCTACAAAATTAGAATAATGAATTGCGTTTGCTGACTTGCTATGTGGTGTTCTTAGCTCCTCAGGGTTATTGATATCAGAATACCAATATACCAAAAATACTGTGTTTCAAAATTCAGAAATAGAAATACAAATACTTGGGGATTTGGATAAGAAGGGAATAGAAATGAAGTGGCATAAATATTTTATTGAAATTCGAACACTTTTTCGAATATTTTTCCCCACCATTTTTTTAAAGTATTCCAAAACTGTGGTGAGAAACTTACTACGTGACATAAGTGCTTTGTTGGCCTACATAAATAAAAAATAATGGACTTTATAAAACCGCTTGCGGGCTTGACTTGGCCTGTGGCGTAAGACGGGCGATGTGAGAATTTGCATCGAATGGAGTTGGGACGCGACGCAACCTCTACGGGGACACAGTTCGTGTGTATTATGTGTGTCGCTCGTTTTATTATCTGCTAGATACGCACAATGAGATATTTGTACGGCTAAATTGATTGTACGTGCTTTAGAATGCTGTTTACACCCACTAGCGCGATAAGTTGTGGTTATTAGAACGTAATTATTGCCTTCTGCGCATTTAACTTCTGCGGTTCTTTGATTTCTGCGGTTTATGTTACTATTTTTCGCTTTATAGACGTTTTTATAACTTACTAGCTTTTGCCCGCGACTTCGTCCGCGCAGAATTGAAATTAAAAAAAATCGGACCCCGGATCCCGTATCCCGGACCCGGATTTTGTATCCCGGATCTCGTTACTCAGGTTCCGTTGCCCGGATCCTGGATCCCGTTTTCCGGATCCCGAATCCCGTATACCGAATATCCCGGATCCCGTTCCCAGATTCCGTTAGCTAAATCCCGGATCCCGTATCCCGGATATCACGGATCCCGTATCTCGTATCCCATATCCCGGATCTCGTTTCCTGGATCCCGTATCCCGGAACTCGTTACCCGGATTCCGTATCCCTGATATCACGAATCTCATATCAAATATCCTGAATTTCTTATCCTGGATCTTATTTCCCGGGTTCCGTATCCTAGATCTCGTTTCCCGGATCCCAGATTCCGTTTGCCGGATCCCGGTTCCGGTACCCCGGATATCACGGGTCCCGTATCCCATATCCCGGATTTCATACCCCAGATTTCCTATCCCGGATCCCGTATCCCGGATCTCATTTTCTTAATCCCGGATCCCGTTTTTTCAGATCCCAGCTTCCGTTTGCCGGATCCCGGATATTTTTTTATTATAGGACTGCGGTGGCAAAAAGCGTACGGCCCGCCTGATGTTAAGCAGTTACCGTAGCCTATAGATGCTTACTATATAAATATTTTCCTTAAAGTATAACCAGATTTTTTTTATTATAGGACTGCGGTTGCAAAAATACGTACGGCCCGCCTGACGTTAAGCGGTTACCGTAGCCTATAGATGCTTAGTATATAAATATTCTCCTTAAAGTATCGACCTATATTTTTTTATTATAGGACTGCGGTGGCAAAAAATCGTGCGGCCCGCCTGATGTTAAGCAGTTACCGTAGCCTATAGATGCTTACTATATAAATATTTTCCTTAAAGTATTAACCAGATTTTTTTATTATAGGACTGCGGTTGCAAAAATGCGTACGGCCCGCCTGACGTTAAGCGGTTACCGTAGCCTATAGATGCTTACTATATAAATATTCTCCTTAAAGTATCGGCCTATATTTTTTTATTATAGGACTGCGGTGGCAAAAAAGCGTACGGCCCGCCTGATGTTAAGCAGTTACCGTAGCCTATAGATGCTTACTATATAAATATTCTCTTTAAAGTATCAACCTATATTTTTTATTATAGGAATGCGGTGGCAAAAAAGCGTACGGCCCGCCTGATGTTAAGCAGTTACCGTAGCCTATTGATGCTTACTATATATATTTTTTCCTTAAAGCATCAATCTATATTATTTTTATAGGACTGCGGTACCAAAAAAGCGTACGGCCCACCTGATGTTAAGCAGTTACCGTAGCCTATAGATGCTTACTATATAAATATTTTCATTAAAGTATCAACCTGTTTTTTTTGTTATTATAGGACTGGGGTGACAATAAAGCGTACGGCCCGCCCGATGTTAAGCAGTTACCGTATATGATGATAGATGCTTACTATATAAATATTTTCCTTAAAGGATCAACCTACATTTTTTTATAGGACTGCGTTGGCAAAAAAGCTTACGGCCCGCTTGATGTTAAGCAGTGACCGTAGCCTATAGATGCTTACAATACCAAAGGCATTGCTCGCAAATTGCCGACCTGAAGGGGAGTGGGATGGAGCTTTTGGCTCCCTCACTCATCGTACGAAACGCAGCTGTAATAGCTGCTTTACGCCGATCTTCTGTGAGAGGGTGGTACTACCCCGGTCGAGCCAGCCCATATAATATGAGCTGCAGTCAATTGGCTACATAAAAAAAGTTGAAATCCATATTTTTTGATACGTAAAAAGAAACCTAAACTCAATTATTCATTCGTGTTATTTATTTTCCTCGGAAATGACGAATTTCCATATGAACTTTCATCCCCTATTTTACCACCTTAGGAGTTGAATATTAAAAAACGCCGAAACCCATATTTTTTATTTTTAAAAAGTCACCTAAAACCAATTTTCATAATTTTAACTTGAAAAATGACGAACTTGCATACATACAAACTTTCATCCCCTATTTAATCCTCATAGGGGTTGAATTTTAAAAAAACGCCGAAACATTTTTTTAAAAAGATACCTAAACACAAATTTTCATTATTCTAACCTCAGAAATGACGAACTTCCATACAAACTTTCGTCCCCTATTTTACCCCCTTAGGGGTTGAATTTTCAAACACGCCCAAACCCATATTTTTTTATTTTTAAAAAGACACCTAAACACTAATTTTCATAGTTCTAACTTGAAAAATGACGAATTTGTATACAAACTTTCATCCCCTATTTAATCCCCTTAGGGGTTGAATTTTCAAAAACGCCGAGACCCATAATTTTTTATTTTTAAAAAGACATTTAAACCCCAATTTTCATAATTCTAACTTGAAAAATGACAAACTTGCATACAAACTTTCATCCCCTATTTAATCCCCTTAGGGGTTGAAAGTTCAAAAATGCAGATTTTTTTATTTATAATACGTAAAAAGAAACCTAAACACAAATTTTCATTATTCTAACCTCAGAAATGACGAACTTCCATACAAACTTTCGTCCCCTATTTTACCCCCTCAGGGGTTGAATTTTCAAAAACGCAGCAATTCAAGTTTTTTATTTATAAAAAGGAACCTATACACCAATTTTCATAATTCTATCATCAAAAATGACGAACATCTATACTCACTTCCCAACTAACTTTCATCCCCTATTTTACCACCTTAGGGGTTGAATTTTTCAAAAAGCTGAAAACCATATTTTTTATTTTTAAAACTTCACCTCCACACCAATTTTTATAATTCTAACTTGAAAAATGACGAACTTGCATACAAACTTTCATCCCCTATTTAACCCCCTTAGGGGTTGAATTTTCAAAAATCGCTTCTTATTGCTTGCCTACGTCACAAAATATATCTACTGTCTAAATTTCATGTCTCTAACTTCAGTAGTTTCGGCTCGGCGTTGATGAGTCAGTCAGTCAGTCAGTCAGTCAGTCAGTCAGTCAGCATTTCCCTCTTTATATATTAGTATAGATATTGCTTGCCTACGTCACAAAATATATCTACTGTCTAAATTTCATGTCTCTAACTTCAGTAGTTTCGGCTCGGCGTTGATGAGTCAGTCAGTCAGTCAGTCAGTCAGTCAGTCAGTCAGCATTTCCCTCTTTATATATTAGTATAGATGAATGTACAGATCGTCCGTATTTCGAAAATCATTAAGTTATAGTGTCTTAAAAGAGAGCCGCTCAGCGATTAACGACACAAAAAGGTGGGATAGCTACTACAGTACGGAGCCCGAACGTGTCAGGGCCCAAACACAACGGATTATACAATAAATGGGTGTTACTCGGAACTGTCCCGTGAGAAATAATACGACGTTGGTACATCGGCGGAGGACACGTATCGGGCGGGTGCCGGCCGGTTTTTTAGACGTTCCGTCGTTTGTCGGCGGTCACGAAGTGACTGGGACGCGCTGTGGGAATAGTAGCGAAAGTTCCATGATATATGTTTTTTGTTAAGGTTCTTACCATTCTTACGGTTACTACGCTGTTGGTAAATGTTAACCGGAGTATGGTCCGTCCCGATCATGGACCAATTACTAAGGGGACTGGCTCTAAGCAACTCGGCCGAGTGGTCGGCCTAGTGCTAAACTCGACATAAAACGAAGCGAGTAGTTGAACTATTTACCGGTAGATAGAACAATGAAAATGAAAAAACAATGACCACGTTTTTTTCATACATATATCTAATAAGGGCACCTCTTTCTTTAGTCTTTACTCTGTGGTCCCGATAGACTCAGATTAAAATAGAAAATAATAGAAAGTGATAGAAATAGTGCTGATGGCTCCATTGCACTGCATCACTTGTTTGTTGAAAAAAGATTTCAAAATTACAGCCAACATCTGATACCTATTCATCTATAGTTCGCGACTGGTCGAGATGACATTCGGGTTATGAGCATTTTGCAGAATAAAATCCGAATCAAAATCAGCAGGACCCGATAAACAATTAAAATCACCCACAAAATTATTGCACAAGTTAAATTTCTGTTGCGTTGCGGATCCTGGTAATTTTGATTCGGATTTTATTCTGCAATAAGCTCATAACCCGAATGTCATCTCGAACTGTCGCGCACTATAGTGACCTATGACAAATACTATGTGAACAGTAAACAACATGCACAGAATGGAAGTGGTGCGCTATTACAAGATAGATCATGCTCACAGAACTAACAATGATGGAAGAGGCTAGAATTCCATTGATGTATTTTTTTAATTTTATGCAAAACAGACCCTTAACCGTTTCATGGGCCGCAAATTAATCGGGCTCGTTAGGTGCGGGGTGGGGGGGCGAGGTGTGCGGGGCGGGGGCCGGGGGGCGGCGTGTGGACCACCGGTGCGCGCGCGGCCCGCGCCGCTCTGTAATCTGAGTGCGCGAGCAGACGAGTATGGGGACTTTGTTAGTGGGCAGGGTATCCCTTTTACCCAACTGCGGAGGAATCAGGAATTTTACTTACTTTAATTGTATAATACTTTTTATTAAAAGGTACATAAAGCTTTATCACAGAGTTAAAATATTTACACACTAACCTAAATAAACAAAATAATAAAAAGAAAAAATAACCTATCTACTAATAAAAATCACCCAACAATCCCCCTCCGATGTCGGGCGGCAGGGTGCCCAGAACGCTGGCAGCATTGCCGCGTTGGATTGCAATGCTGATATGTTGGCCTAAATAGTTGCCAGCGCTCTGGTCGCCCAAAGTCTCCACTAGACGTTTGGAGATCTCTTTATAGATCCGGTGGGCCCCAGGCCCCCACGGACCCAACGTTTCTACCCCAAACGCCTCAAATATGTAGCCTGCGCTCAGGGAACCATATTTGCGGCGTTTGAGGCACTCTGCAGAGAGAGCAGCCCCGCCAGCCTCAGCGGCTGTCGCCGGAAGATGCGACGGCGCCAGAGTATCGACACAAGTTGCGTCCCAAACAAGTGGCCGTCCCATCTTCCAAGGAACAAGGGTCATGCCGTCGGGCCTCTTACCATCATCCCGTAGGAGGCCATTGGGTTCCAGGATGGCCGCCATGTTCACAGAGGCGAGGGCTCGGCGGATGATATCGTTGAGGCTGGCGTGGCGCGCTATCCTGCCCGCGCTCCTATTGCAGGAGAGTCCGTGATGCCCGAGCTGATCAACATTACTGCCACACCGACATACGTGGGGAACAAAGCAGGGCGATCCTATACGGAGGCATACTGCGGTTCGGAACGTAGCGGGATCTAACAGCGTCCCGAGATTCCCGGATGGAAGAGCCTGGAGCCACAGACCCGACTCCCATTTAGAGACAGCTAGGAGACGAGCACGATCCGCAGAACTTGGAGATGTATCTAATAATTGGTTCCTAACAAGTTCGCAGATCGGTCGGTCCCACTGCCTCTGGGAAGTGGGGTCTGAGGGTGGATCGATGTTTGGGCAGGTTGTTAACCATGCGCTCCTAGCCTCGGTAAGGAACGGAATCTCGGAATTAATGAGATTCTGTGGGAATATTTTCATGGAAAGGTCGCGTGTGCTATACACCGAGGACAGGAACGCTGGCAATGCGACGCTGGAAATTTTTCTGACTCCCAGGCCTCCTTGTCTGACGGGAAGTGAAGCCTGCGACCAGGCCCGTTCGTCCAGATTCACATTTAATATGGCGGTGATAGTATCTCTTACGATGTTGTCAAGTCTTTGTAAAATGTTTATATGCTTCCAAAGATGGCAACACCGAAGAGAGTAGGTAAATTTTGGTACGAAAAGGCAGTGTCTTATAATAAAAAAAGCCATGTGGGAATTTATTTTATGAAGGCGCTCAGAAGTAGAATTAAAATTTTGTATTTTATCCTCTACGAAGTCCTCGAAGGCATCGTCGAAAATGGGGCTACCTAGGAGACGGAGGGTTTGGTTGCTAACTAATTTTATGTTGGGGGCGAGTTCGTTAAATCTATCAAAAATGGGACCTGCGTTTTGAATATTTTTCGAAAGATAAAGTTCACATTTTGTTGAGTTTAGTTCCAATCCTATGGATTTAAGATTGTCTATTAAAAAATTAAGGTCGCGTAATACAACCTCAGCGTCGCCACCTAGGGTCCCATCATCGAGGTACCAGACGTTAAATTTGGACTCTAGACGTTTAATGATGGGGTGAATAGCTAAACTAAAAATGGCCGGCCCAAGAGGGTCGCCCTGTTGACAGCCAACTGCAGATGATAACAGATTGCCTTTATAAATTAATTTAGAAGGAGTGCTGTATGATTGCCAAAGAAAATTATAGATATCGGGGATTTGGTCCTTTATCTGGGTCAAAAGCGCGCACCTGTCCACTGAGTTGAAAGCATTCCGGATATCTACCTTCAGGAGCACCTCACCAACTTCACTGGAAAGATAAGATCGGAGAGCATGTACGGCGGCCTCGCAGCCGCCTCTCGAGCCGAAGCCTATTTGAAGGGGTTGAAAGTAATCTTTTAAAGGGTCAAATACCTTCCTACAACAAACTTTGGCTGAAAGACGGCGGAAGGTCGTGCCGACCGCGATAGGTCTTATACCGCCGTCCTTTTTGGTGAAGGCGCAAAGGTTTCCACCAAAAAGGACGTCTGTAATATCAGGGTTAATATTTTGAGATATCATGAATTTCACTAATTTGGAAATTCCATCAAGGAGTTTTTTCCCCCCCTCACCGGACCCGGCCGCTATGAGGTCTTTTAAATGCTGCGGGCTTAGGCCATCGAGGCCGCTCGCGGATCCGCTAGGGAAGGAGAAAATGGCCTTGGACACATCCTCTAAACTGACGTGGAGGGAACTCGGTTCTGTAGGTGGGTCGGGAAGATGGTGATGTGCTGCCGGGGGGTGCTTGCTGTGCAGCAGGGCGAGTGTTTCGGGTGTGTCTGGAGCGATAGCCTCATTGGAGAATATTAGTCTAGCCGCACCTCTAAGGTCACCCTCACTAAGCTTGCTCTCCACAGTGCGAAAAAAAGCGGACTCAGCTTGCCGGTTCTGTTTTGTTCTGCGGTTAGGTGTAGTGATATCAAGCTGTAGTGGGGCATGGTTGTTGCAATTTTGTTTCAGCCTGGATGACAGAGAATCAGTATTTTTTGGGTCTAAAGGTACATGTAAAACTCTGTAGGGGAAGGTCAATAGATGCTCCCAGGCGCGTTCCGAGTTATTTGTGACGGCATCATTGATAGCAGAGGTCAGGGCTAGAGCGATGGAAGGCCGAGCTCCGCGGGGGATGCGTTTTATTACCGGCTTGCAGCATTTTAAGGCACTTAGGATCTTCCAAAACGGAATGTGGCTGGGTGAATTTGGAAGATTATCGACGGGGGTTGAAAGAGGAGGGTCGGGGGCGGAGCAAGGTAGAGAGGCAGGAGTGCCGTGAACTCTTCTGCGGTGTATGTTCAGACCTCTCTGACCTTTGAAGGAACGCGCCTGCGAGCAATCTGGGCACTGGACTAGATTCTCCAGTGAGGTATTTGAACTCGCAGCGTTCCGAGCCGCGGCAGTTTGCCTGAACATAAAAAACAAGATGGTGGACACTAATAGAATTATAAAAAGCAGTAGCATAAGCTGCGCAAACCACACACTATTCTATAAAATTCACCAAAATAAAATAAATTAATAAGTCCAGAAAAGTTTGACAGCACAGCATTCAAATTGGGTCCACATGTCGCTAGCGCGCCTGCGCCAGTGTCTCGTCGCCATGGTGCTGATGTCGCGTTGTTATGGCAGCGAAGAGGGCACGGCTCCGTATTGGACAATCAGCCAGGTTGCCAAGGTTAACTTGTCTCGCTAGGCAACGCGAACAAAAGTCACCAAATAAAATGTCATATGATAGTAAACAATAAAACAGCTGATCTCAAAAACTGCAGCCCCGCTATAAACACACCCGCCCACATCCACACTTGTAGGGCAGGCGCCCACCATAGATCTAGAACACCTTAAAGAGCAAAATAGCGGCAAAAACTATTTATATTCAATTTTATAAATGAAGCCTTTTATAATGACATATCCTTGTCAATACTCAAGTTTTCAAGTTTTAATTAAAAGATCATCACGTAACAAACGTAGTGACACCCCGATTTTCAACGCCATCTTCCTTCCTACCTTATTCCTTTAGGCACAGGCAGTAGTCAGCATTCGCTATTCAATACACTAAATAGGTAATTATGTGTCTACATAAATTTTTATTACATTAAGTAATGTAGGTAGATAACTAACGAATCGAAGGCCTTTCTTTCTTAGTTTCTTTTGAATGAAGCCTGCAAAACTGTACCAGTAATGAAGTAGGCAGGTATGTTACCTACTCCCTTCCAAACCTCTGCCACTGAAAGTCTCAAATAATCCAATACACTAAAATAAGCTCTACTAAAGTAATTCGCGATCCCATTCCATCGTACACGAACAAAGTCCCTTACAATATTATATTTTTTTGTAATTTTATTTCCATCGCGTTCTGCCTCCAAAATTGAGTTGTACGGGTTTCGCGGACTTTTTTATTTTGTTGTTTATTTTTTTCACTTTTTGCATCTCCCCGGCGGTCGTCGGTAATCACTTGTATGTTTATTTATTTATTAACCGTCTCCGCCGACGTGGAGTACTGTGTCGCATTGAGCTGTGAGATAATGCTCAACTGGAATCTGTGCTCGATAAAATTAACGCACAGAGGGGTTATTTGAATTAGCGTTTGGTATTTATGATTCAGACATGCTATCACAATTTTTTGTCTTATTTAGGGGGGTTAACAAGGGTTCAAGGTATAAACAACACTAGGACTCCATGCAGTCCTATGCAGTCGGAGTCTCGAGTCCCTTAATATTGTCCACTGTGAAACCTCTGGTCTCTAATATTATCTACGTGAACTCTTCATTATAAATCTTAAGTTTTCTTTTGTTATCTTAAGTTCTCTTTTGTTTTGTTGTGCACCCATTATTGGCTACACGTAGAGATAATGTCACAACTGATGGCTCGGGCGCGGCAGCTCGGGGCTTGCGTACGCACCCATTTTCATGTTCATTGTTCGCATCTCCATCTTCTTCGGAATTTGCCTATTACACATGTTGGTCAATTATTGCGAAAATGCCGCTGAATACCACCAACATTGGCCACCAACGTCGCGTTACTGTTAAGTGATAAATCTGTGTAATTTTTCATCTGGTCCGTTAACATTTTGTGCTTTCGCCGTTATAGGGCAACTGTCGCGAGTAATAACTGTGTTTCATGTGGCTTTAATATCTTTTAATTATGGCTTTTTAGTATCATGTAGTAAGGGGTTGCTAGTATAAAATATTTTGAAGCTTGCCAGTGAAAGTAACTGGCGAATTAGGGAAACTGATCAATTAAAGAATTTGATGGAATTGATGAATAAGCAAACTTAACCAGTCAACGAAGCTGGCGAATTGGGAACTGTCCAGTTGTGGCTCGACTTACGACGATAGAGCTATTTTCTCGCGTTATGTTAACGTGCTTACAACGTGTACTTTGATCACCCAGGTGATCAAAGTGGAATAAACCGTACAAAACGTTGGTCCTGCTTTTGTTCAGCGGTGTTTTAGGTCTAGAAGTAGTTTTTTCTTGCTTGCCCTTAAAATATTGGCGCTAAGGTATGCGACCCGCAATCGTGCAAGGTACCAATTTCACCGCGCTCTCGCTTTGATCGAAATAATTAACTACACAAATGATTTATGGCTTTTTCAGGGTGGTATGTGCTGGTAGGACGTATGACGTATATTGTATGCACATCTATACTTGCATCCACCATTCTTTGGACATTTTTGTATGAACTGCATTACCAATTTTTGTAATGGTATCGACTTATCCATTAGTCAGCAGGCTGAATCTTCCGCGGGAAATGTTGAAGATATTAAACAATCTTCGAACATAACTTTGTAACGTTAAGGTATATTTTGCTAAAGATCCCACATTTCATAGCCTCTGTAAGAGGTAAAGTCCCAAACATCATGTTAATACAAGAATAATTCTTGATAAATCAGCGTCCATAAATTTGACAGCAGATGATCCAGAAAAGTTAGAAGGGACACAAACTACGCAGGAACTTATTCAGGCTAACGACGAGAACCGACAACCAGAACCGACAGAAGAACCGAGAACCGACCTGTGGCAAGCAAGAAATACAGCTTGAGAGAGTGTGCTTTGTGTTTAGAGTAGGTTTGAAAGAGTTCCTCAGTTCTTATTTGGTAGCAATTGCTTGAAGAACACTCAGAAACATTTTGCGGTATTGTCTGCGCTCACGCACCTCGCTTAGTTAGACGCTTAGTTATTATAATAAAACATTTTCAATTCATAAAAAGTAACACCGAAATAGCAGACCACTATAATGCACATGCATCGTTAACACCGCTGTGACCTGATTCACCCGCACTTAATAATAGGTGGGCACGGAAATAGACCGGCTTCGGATCAACACCTGGGTACGAGAGTGATGTCCTAACGCTACCCGCTCTCTCGGATCTCGTGTCCGCGTCTTTTGTAAATATTTGACACGTGGCTGATTCCAAAGTAAGTTTTATCTTGATACGAAACTTAGAAAGAGCTGATATCTAGTGACTGAGTCAGATAAAGATGCGACTCGCCACAATATGCAAGCAGAGAAAAAAATTAAAAAAAGTCACGACTTTTGTCCCCATTCGGGGGTAGTCAGTGGCTTGAGTGGTGGAGGTATTAACCAACTCAAAGCCCACGTTTCACCAGGTCAGAACCCAACGTGACAGGTGGTGAACCTTGTCGCCGTGTATACAGAAACTGACTATTACCTACTCCCTAAGGATAGGTAGGTTTCCTCACGATGTTTTCCCTCACCGTCAAACACCTCGCAGGCAGAGAGTCTTCAAGTTATTTGGACACATAGTCAGGGGAGACCCAGATAGTCTGAATAGGCTGATTATCACCAACTGTGTCGAAGGAAAGAGAGGCAAGGGACGCTCACCGACGCTCACCACTCATGAGGTAACAGGAGCTAACTTACAAACAACAAAATTACCACAATTGATTAGTATTAAACAATGTGAATTCTGTAAACAAACACTACAACATGGGGTTCTTCAAAGAGTATGTTTACAGGTCCCTAAAGAGGTCGGCGCCGCGTCTGCTCTCGTTAAATTGCAGATGACCTAGGCGGCGGCTTCCACTTACCATCAGGTTGACCGTCTGCCAGTGTGCCATCCTTGGCTATAAGAAAACAGCAATAAAAGCTAATATAAAACATGACCTTGTGTAGTGCAACCCCAAGGTAAAGTACAAAGACTTCAGGAGGGCCTCATTCCACCACGAGGCTAAAGATGAATCACAATGAATCGAGACTACTATTTAGGCAAAATGACGAGTGGTAGAGTCTCAAAAATATAGGGCGAGTCTAAATATACCGGTTGCGATCAAAGTTACACGGATGCGGAAGCCGCGAGCTCGCATGTAGATATTTTATCGAGTCGACAACGTAACGGCCCATTAGGGATTTAGGGATACGTGGGTGGGATAGTGAAAACCATTTATTGGTGGTGGCGCCAAGCTGTAGCCAATTGACTGCAGCTAATAAAACTACGGACTGGCTTGACCGGGGTAGTACCACCCTTCCACAGAAGGTCGGCGTAAAGTAGCTATTACAGCTGCGTTTCGTACGATAAGTGAGACTCGAAAGCCCAACCCCTTTTCCCACTACTCTTCAGATTGTCAGTGCGAGCTATTCCTATGATATAGCAAGCATCTATAGGCTACGGTAACTCCTTAACATCACGCGGGCCGTTCGCTTGTTTGCCACCTTAGTCCCATAAAAAATAACCATGTTCTTATTTTTCATTACCTGGAAATATCCTTCATTATATGGGACGATAGCCAGGTATTCTTGTCAGCTAGGTAGATACTTACATAGATGGAGGCTAGCGGCCGAATACTCAAAGGCTACTTAAATATTTAAGTCCCACTTAGCAGTTTGAGACGTCGTTAACTGTCATTTTTTGTATGAAGTTAAGCAGCTCTCAAATTTAAGTTGCGTACGAGTATTCGGCCGTGAGTGGAGTTACGGTAATTTTATTGTTACTGACCAAATGCCTTGGAACATGCAGAACCATTAACTAAAACCGCACTCACACTTCATCCGAAAATCGTAACTAGCTATAACACACGAGTAAGTAAATATTATGGTATTCAGTGAATCGATACCCAAGATAATGGTCTGCGTGGGATTTAGTCTGAAAAATATTTTGATCTTGATGTATGGTCTCATGGCTGTTTGGGCAGTAGTAGGTATATTGACGGTTTAAATGCTCTGCCTACCGCTGAGTTAGTGTTTAAAACCCGTGAGTGCGTCATTTATTTTTTATTAAATAAAAAGACCGGCCAAGTGCGTGTCGGACTCGCACATAAAGAACCACCGTAGAATAAAAACGTTAAAAATATCAAGTTTCTTGTATGGGGACCCCCTTTATTATTACATTTTATTTTATTTTTAAACCGACTTCAAAAAAGGAGGAGGTTTCTCAATTCGACCGTATATATTTTTTTGTATTTATTGTTGTAGCGGCAACAGAAATACACATTCCGTGAAAATTTCAAGTCTACCTATGACGGTCCGTGAGATACAGCCCGCTGACAGACGGACAGACGCACTAGGCTTAGTAATAGGGTCCAGTTGGCACCCTTGGGGTAAGGAACCCTAAAAAGCAGTGCTAGGTAGCCGATTAGTAAGCACGTATCTTGCGTGCTTAAGGTCCAGGGTTCAAACCCCAGCTCGCACCTCGGGGCTTTTCGACATCTATGTGCAAATCATATCACGGAAAACGTCATTCGAAAATCTAACCATTAAAGCCTGAAACCCACCGCGGCGCACGGAGAGGCCACGCATACGCTACGCACGTGGGTCAAGCTTCGCTTTGCACGAAAATGTATGTTACCGTGTCCACCGCGGCGCACGGAGAGGCTACGCACGAAATGACGTCATCCATACATTTTCTTGCAAAACGTAGCCGTGGCCGTGTGCGTAGCCTCTCCGTGCACCGCGGTGGGTTTCCGGCTTAATTATTTAGGAGACGTTTCCAGTTTTGTTGTACAACGCCCTCTCTACCTACCTTACAAAACCGTGTCGAAGCTCTGGCTTCAAAAGCACCGTATTTTACGTATCCACCTAGAGCTTCTGTGCAATTTCCTAGTGCGTCAACTAGGTGGCAGCACAAGTAAAATATTTCAGTTTTCCATCGAAAGATGGCGTTACTATGTCCGTGTTTAAATTAAAAATAAAAAGGGTGTTTTCCGTCCTAGCAAAGACAAAAGTTTTCTCAAAATACTTTACAACTTTAATAGTCTCCATCAATAAGTATGTAGGCATATTGGAGTTATACTTACATTTTGTAGATGACATCGTAGCGTAGAGATCGTTGCCGCAGAGTCGTTACGGCCCGGCCACGACATCGCGCGATGGCGACGGGCGACAGCGATTGTTGCTAAAATGTTGCATCGCGCGCGTTGCCGCTGACAGCGGCAGCTCGTGGCGTCATGCAACATTTTAGTCGTCTGCCACCATCGCGTTAAAACTTCTTTCACGCACTACCACTAAAATATCCACATCCACAAATCACAACAAATTCGATTTCATATTTCTTTCTTGAAGATTTTATTTTATTTTATGTTATTCCATTTAATAAAATTGACATTCGAAATTAATCGCAGCCAGTAATAAGGCCAGCGCTACGAAGGTTTCATTTTTGGCATGGCAATGGGAAAACTTATTTAACGGCTTCTATTTTCCACTTAAAATTTACGCAAACTTGTTTACTTATTTGGACAACAACAGCGAAGGTAATAATCGTTTATTGGTGGCTCAGCAAGCAAACAACCGCCACAAATAATGAGAAACAACAAACAGTTCCTCGCCAATAAGCTGTCAAACAAAACACATAGGTTTGAGTGCTGAATATTCACAGTTCGAGAATTTCATTGCGACTGTATTTAGAGTGTACGATGTCGATACGACTACGATATGATTTTCTGGTGCCTGTGCCTGTGCCTATCCAGGTGGGTAGACAACTAGGTCCTATGAAAACGTTAACTATTTTTAGATGTGCCAAATTTTGTTTAGTTTCATTTTTAGCCAACATAATATATGTAGCACCATTGAGACTATTTTGAACAGTCGCATATTGTCTACCCTAAATATTGGTACTGTCTTTGACTGAGACATTATATTACTCATATTTTGGCAATTTATAACAACATTTCGTTAGATTTTGTTGTTTGTAAAATATCGGACTGAAGTCGTGGGATATAAATACATCCCTATTTAAAAATTTTAGGTGCTGAGTTCAACTCGACGCTGCGAATAGTGCTGTCAATGGTGTCGGTATATTAAAGTAAAGAAGATTTTGTTCCACGAATACTCTGATAAAACTAGGTAAGTACCTAAACTTTGTGAAACATTTTCTTCATAGAATATGCAAATTTTCATTATTTTTGATTATGTATAGTTGGACAGAATAAGAACTAAGAAGTGGTTGTTCACTCCACTCCTGCGAAATAAAAACAAATGTGACTAGCTGAAGCAATTCAGATATTTCAGACTGCTCCTGCTATAACTATGTATTTCCCGGAATTCACCAAGGTTTAGGTAAAAGCGTCCGTGTTGTATACCATTATAGCTGGCATACCTACAGGAGAGCAAAGCTTAAATATTAAGTATCCACTAACCCAATATTTTGTTATTAGGTATTAATAATAATATCGTGTAACGAGTGCATCACTATGCCTGTAGTACAGTCAGTGTGGATTGGTTTACGAGGGTCCCAATCAAGAGGCGACGCCGCGACTAACTACTGCTCTCTGGGGAACTAAGTCGCACGATTGCACAACACTTTAATCTGTTGTTAAGTGAAAATAAACTGCGACTTAAATCGAGTTGAATAGACCAGATTAAAAATAAACCTTATTTCCGAATAGACACATAACATTTAGGAAATAATAAAAATGTAGAGCCGACTCCCAAGGTTTTAACAACGACGAGGTTTTTAATGTTTAATTAACGAGACAAAAAGTCATTGGCGGCGTCTTCATCAGGAGCATGCCTCGCGCGAGCACTCACTTTTGACGTCAGAACGCATAGACGTAATGTCATAATATGAGTGCTCGGGTGAGGCATGCGCGCCATATGGACACTTCTAGCGACGCACTGCAGCTAGGCTATTCTGTAACGTCATACTCACTTCGCACGCGTGAATTTTCTAGTGAAATGTCAAATTTCAATTCAAAGAGATGAGAAAACACATGTGAAACATAGTTATAAACGGCTCAAAGGAGACAGTTAAGAAGACGAAACTAGAAGGATGGATTATTAAAGAATAATCAATGATTTAACAACCTCCCCTAACAATCCACGGTGGAACCCACTCAGCGGGGAGTTCCGGCAACCAATATTGGTTAATAAAACGATGATCATCAAAACTTGGCGCCGAACCAGACGCCATAATGCAAACTCTACCGTTACACACACCGTGGGTTTCTCAAACACAGTGCCATGATGTGCAAAAATGTGAACCAGACTACGGAAAAAGCACGCTCTAAAAAGTATGAAACAAGGAAATTAATATTCCCATCTAGAGGATAGCCGTGGTTCGTTTAGGGCCTTCAGGGAAAATTGCGGCATATGACCACGGACCACGTCCACGGCTATACACTATAGATGAGAACATTTTCTTGTTTCATACTTTTTTGAGCGTGATTTTTGAGTAGTCGGGTTTTAGGTTTTGAACAACTTTTTATTTACCTAAATTATTTCGGAGTTATAGCTTACAATATAATTATGTAATATAGTTGCGACACGCTATGATGGCCGTTTGGCCAGGGGGGGGGGTTAGAGGATGAACCTTATTATAACGGAATAAGATTAATTTCGGCATAAATTGACATTCTTAAATTTAAAAACTGCCATTCTTATTCCGTTATAATAAGGTTCATTTTCTCCCCCTCCCACATGTCAAAACGGCCATCATAGCGTGCCGCTACTAAAGTATATTTGTATAAATATATATTCAAAATTATAAAACATTTGATAATTAAATGTGTGCTCAACTGTAGATGGGATTTTATACTAAAACTTATTTTAGAGGGTCAAAATACTTAGTGGCCAATTACTGCCAGCGGTCAGTTACACCTAGTTTTACCCTATTTAAAATCCAGCGACACACTAAAACACAGTGTCACCTTGTTGAAAACACGGGGTGGCGCATAAAATAATAAAGAACGAGAACGACTGTATTCCGTTGTATAGTTAATTTTCGTCACCGTTTTATTGTCGCGACTTATTGTATCGTTTTGTTTAACTAGTTTTCTTGTTTTGCGGTTCGAAAACAAATGATATTGGCGAGTTATGGCGACGGCGGCGGTTGATGGTCTCGTGCGAAATATTTTGGGCGAAGAAAATAATGAATTTTAAGAAAGTAGGAACGGATAAAGACTTTACTTATTAAGAGTCAGGTACCTACATTGTTTTTGCCTTTGAGAATTTTGTAATTATAAAATTAAGAGTAGGTGTCACTGGCCACTGTCAGTAACTAGCCACTCAGTATTTTAACCGTCTAAAATAAGAGTTGTGTTCATAAAACCCTATCAATAGGTAATGATAACTGACTTTTACTTAAACATGGCGTTTTTTATCGTTTTTTTTTTCTTATGTTAAACGATTAAAATATGTAGAGGCTAGTTAATGATAGTGACCAGTTACATCTAGTTTTGCCTTATGTACCTAACTAAGTAAATTAATAATCTTGGAACTCAAACCATTGCTTTATTATGCAAATCAAGTTTCTAAGAAAAATAAAGATCTCTTTTACTCAGTTTTTCTTTTTTGTTTTATTTGTGTAGATCTTACAGAGTAGGTATCTCCTGAAAAAATAACTGAAGTTCAGCATAAAATATTGAGTAAGTGGCGTTATTATCCTAGCAAATATGATATAAGGCTTATTTTGCTCCGTTGCTCACCATAACTCACTGTGTTTTCGTCGCATATTTAATAAGGCATAACGTTAGCAACGCCAGCGGAATGACCAAATAAGTATAATTTATAATAAGTAATCGTAAATAATATATTTTTTTAATTATTGGAGTTTATTTTATCTTTGTAGGAGTTGACTTAATTTGGATTTGTATCTTGGAATCCTGACTGGCGAAATATGCGAAACATCTAGATAGGTATTCGATGTTTTCAACACACCATTATTCAGGAAATAAATAATTTAATACTTAACACATTCATATTTTCTTGCGAGTAGATTATCCCTAGGTAGGTAGGTATAATATTTCCTATACCTATGTAGACTTGAATTTGTTAGACGGTAATTTTTTTTAAGAAGCTGAAGTAATTTTAATTTACTTTATGACTACTAAATAAGTACATAAGTGATTTGCTAGAAAGAGGAGAAATTGGCTGTCATTGGCGATTTAAGTTAATATAAACATCAAACAAGTCATTGATTATATTTGTACATAGGTAGGTATCAATTTTTGAACACACAGTCATAAAACAAACCTAACTTCTACTCAGTTTAGGAACTCCACAATCAAATATCATTCCCAAGATGTTTACACATAAAAAACCTGCCCCCTGAATCATAACACCATTAATCATATCTCTCTCTTATTACGTCTTTCCTCCCATTACTGCAAAACTGCTAGCCCGTAGATAACTATCCGTCAATGGGGAACTGTATCTACTGATTGACCGTATAAAAAACGGATGATTTATCATTTTTATTGCTAGAAAAACATGTTTATGAGAATCTTAAGAGGGGTGCGCGAGGGTGAGAGGGCGCGTATTCTGGACGAGGATGATCGGCTTTGTTTCTTTATACCTACCATGCGTGTTTATGTACAGCTAAGTATATACACGTAGGTGCTTTGCCATTGGCTTGGCACTTTACTTATAGACTTAACAGTGAAGGAAAACATCAAGAGGGATCTTATTTATTAAAGCAAAAAATTACGTGTTTTGGTAATAGAATCAAAATAATCAGTACCTACCTAATTAAATCTTTAATTATTTTAGATACATAATATGGCGATTTCAGATTCTAGCCAAAACACGAGCAAAACAATGAATTTTCGTTAAATAGCTACCAAGGTACTTGTCTAAAAATCTGAAAAAAATTACTAAAGATTTTGTTTTTATATTTTTTATTTCTCGGCTTACAGAATCCACCCTCATTGCATGAAACAAAATAATCATTGGCCAGTTATAATGTCCCCGGGGGTGTTGTTTTGTAACTATAAACGCGATATTGCCCCGATACCCACCCTACTTCGCGACGAAACTTTGATCGTTTCTTGTTTATTATTATATTTAAACTATTTTTTGTATTGTTTTGATTTAGGAAACATTATTAGGCCAAATACTGAACCACTGGTCAGTTGTTGGCCGGTAAGTCGTTCTCAAGTTTGAGAATTAAATTGCAAATATCATACCAGTACAAAACAATCTCAAGAGTGAACTGAACATTTGAAATACCTATGCATATAAAGTACCACTTAAGTATCTCTTTGAAAGTCGTTACCTGTCATTTTTGTAAAGCGCGTTAAATTAAGCATCTCTTAAATTTAATTTGCAATAACGATTTGGCAAATTCTTTTGATTGTAAGATTCTGACAAGCATTTTCTTCAAAAAAAAATTTTTTCTATCTTAAAAATTGTTTAGTTATCACGGAGCGCGTAGCAGTGTTAAATTGAAAGAGTTGATATTATCATGCAGTATGATAACACCAAATCAACTCAAAATGCTTTCAATTAACCAACAAGCGAGATAACCGCGAAATAAGGCGTGGCCACGAAATAAGCGGCAATTGCAGCTGATACATGGATAGGTAGGTATACGTTATCGCTAAGCAATGTTGCTCACTGGTAGATAAACGATGCTGTTTCTTAGTTCTATATTACATACAATATATTGTTTTGGACGAACCCCAGTTGTTTCCAACTTACAGATGTAAGTATTCACAAAACAATTCCTTGTAAAGGATTTATTATATTAGGGCCACCGCTGACATGCTACTTTTTGCATCGGCGATCGGCGATTGAGTCGCTTTGAGCTTCGGAGCAGTCGCTGCGCCCGAACGCAGAGAGTCGCCAAATCGCCGATCGCCGATGCAAAAAGTAGCATGTCTGCGGTGTCCCTTAGATGGTTGTGAAGGGTCTAGGAGCCCTACATAAGCACATAAGGTGCTTTAAAACAATATACAATCGACGTCCACCTACGCTGCCTACCAAATACGAACTAAAGTGAATCTTTGAAAATCCATCGTGATCCGTTTAACTTAGAACTTCTATTTTTTTTACAATCGCTGGCCTCGGAGCGCCATAGCCAAGTACACACAGAGTTGTAACAACCAAAATCTCTGTTCCGCGCAATTAATTTATATAAAACGATAAGGTTTAAAGGCAAGGAATATGCAAGGCGCGAGCGCGGCGCGCGTTACGTGATCTAGATAACGCCGGAGCGAGCGAGCGCTTCTTGTGGACTAGGGCTGTCACTACCATGATAATGTAATGTCTATAGTAAGCTCAATCGGGTCAATTAGCAATGCCCGCTTGGCTCACTGCATCAGGAGGTTGCGGTACGATTCCCGCCCGAGGCAAATTAAAAAATTTGCCCTGGTCTGGGTGTCACTGGAAGCCCCAGTCCATTGTATGGTAGCGGTGGAAACGCTTGTACTATTGTTTCTCAGTTTGGGACCATACAGTTGGTTTGTTAGACTGGCGATATTTATTTATTATTCGTTTCTACAATTACGTACGGTCTTATATAAATTCACAAATTAAATTGAATCAATAACTTTACTTAAACGTTTAACATTGCTTACCTATATATTCATTAGCTGGGATAAACCAATAACACTAATTAATAATAATAATAATAATAATATCCTGGGACATTTTTTACACACGGCTACCTGATCCCAAACTAAGCAGAGCTTGTACTATGGAAACCAGATAACTGATATTACTACATATACTACTTTTTTATTTGTAAATACATACTTAATATACATATACACCCAGACTCCGGACATACAGACATGTTCATGCACACAAATGCATGTCACGGGTAGGAATCGAACCTACGACCTGCAGCGTGAAAGTCGCCTCCGCGCCAACCACGCTAACGGGCCCGTCAATTAATTAATAACAAGACCATAAAATTAATACAACAACATAACAACAACATAAAATTAATTACAAGTATAATTAATATTGTTATTTTTTAATAACTTAGGTACCTAATCTAGTTCCAGAGGTTTTGTTCTACTTACTATCGATTAGACCTATTGTAAGCCCACAGTTTAAATAAATATTCGACAGCCCTACAGAACATCGCGTTCGCCGCGAATCTTGCGCTAATAAAATATTAAATGTTCGCTTAAACATCTATATTGTAGCGAGTAATGACTGAGAACACCTTCTGAATACCGAGAGGATGGTGTTATGCCGCATGAGACGCGAAATTGCCGCACGCGCTGATAACGAGACGAGTTTTATTGCTGATGTTTTAACGTGACTGGCCTTAGTGTGGAAACCATCCAGTAGTTACCTGCCTAGAGTAAAAGGTAAAATTCTATATTATGTTACCCCCCCTTCCTCAGTCCCACTCCTCTTTAGGTCGGCAACGTGCGAGCGATGCCTTTGGTATTGCAAGCATCTATGCTACGGTGTTTGCCACCTTAAGCCGGAAACCCACCGCGGTGCACGGAGAGGCCACGCACACGGCCACGGCTACGTTTTGCAAGAAAATGTATGGATGACGTCATTTCGTGCGTGGCCTCTCCGTGCGCCGCGGTGGACACGGTGACATACATTTTCGTGCAAAGCGAAGCTTGACCCACGTGCGTAGCGTGTGTGTGGCCTCTCCGTGCACCACGGTGGGTTTCCGGCTTTACTCACATCAAGAATGATAAAGTAGGAGATGTAGTCTTAGATAGTTGTTTTTATTATCAAAGAACCTAGCGACTTTTTCGTCCATTGAAAAGTTTCCATATTAACTATACTAACTGTACTAATCTGTATGCCTATTATAGCTGCTTAGAACAAGGATCGTTATTGTCCCAATGATTAATAGTGTACTGAAGAATCAATCGTAGCTTTATCTTGAAATATACACAAATATAATGAAGTCTTGCCACGTCACAAGCCGAGGCCAGAAAATCTATCTCCTTTGCATAAAAGCCCAAAAATCTACGTACCAAAATACCTATTGTTTATCTCACGTCACGCACACGCTGAAAACAAACGCCCAATAACATTATTACAGTCAATAAATCTCTGAAAGTACAAACGGAATCAGATTCGCGGTGTCGCACCGTATCTGGTGAAGTTCCACTATAAATACGGAGCTGAATCTGCATAACTCCCGAATGTGAGCCGAGTTATGGCTAGCGGTTGGGTTGTGGCGACAGAGACGCGTGGAGCCACGCTTTGGTGGCGATGTGGCATCTTACACCAGCACCAGCAGAGCACAGCTGGCTATGACAAGACAATGTAAGAAATACCTATCGACTTTGTCTCATTCTGCCTCAAGAAGATGGAGCAAGAGAGGGGTTCAATGGGTGACCAAATCTATGAGGTAAAGTCGCATTGGAGTTATAGTCCTTCTGGTATAACATACTAAAGAATGGTTTTAAAGGACTACTACGTACATCATACAAAATGATTAATATCAGGTGTTATCAACAGGACTGATCGGTAAACGATCGGAGGTTAAGCAACGCTTGGCAAGGACAGGCAGAGATGGGTGACCATTTAGTGGCATTTCAACTGAGCGTCTCCGTGCTTCGGAGGGAACGTAAAAAGTCGGTCCCGGTTGTTGTCATCTAGGCAGCAGTCGTTAAGCCCTGTCAGAGGCCTCCGGGCGGGTTGAACAACTCTGACACCAGGTTGGCCACTAACCATACGATAAGAAGAAGAAGAAGAACAGGAAAATACCTGGTAAAGGAAAGCTCGGAAGCCGTGTGCCATCGCTTTGGAACTTTAGGAAGTGGACAGGCATTAATACAGTTAAAGAGCAGTTTAGACAGGCTATAAACTAAAATTAATTCAAGGAGCTGAGTGCTCACTTTCCATAATAGGGTTCTAGAAGTTCTATTCTGTAACGACAAACTAATATCTCACGCGTGAATTCGCAGGTGGAAATGACATTACAAAGTGCCTAGAACTAGCTGCTGACAAAAGCTGTCAGGTGTCAAATAACCGTCCGTTGCCTCCGATTTAATGCCTCCTCTATCTCAAGTATAATTCCTACCTCCCACCACATACACTCGGTTGAACATAAGACATTGTGTGCGGGCCCTACTTCCTGCGCTACTCCCGCTAGAACAACTGTTTGTTTGTCTGTACGTACGGAGCTCATAACCGACATTACTATGCATGTTCCAGAGATATACTCGTATTATAATTTATGTACAAAGGTGGTTTTGGGTGCTTGAAGTGGGGGGTACTTGCAATCTACATACTCACTGTCGGTAGCATCTTTGAAAATAGTATCTAATGCAATTTTCAAGAAAATGGTGCATCTATTCGTACAAAAATTAAACTAACCGTATTTCCATCTTCCTCAAAATCTTTACTTATAAGCGAGAGATATATATTTTTAGATGTGTCATATTTAGTTTAGCTTTAATTTAGTTATGATTTTTCGACAGCAAAATTGGCAATTTTCATTTGGTTGAATATACCTACATAGAGCTGTGTTATGAATTGGTAGCGTCTTCATCTTTCCTACTCTACATTTAGTTATCCGTATTAAGGTCAACGCTCATCTAACGACTCGGCACCCGACCAGCACCGCCTCGCCGCTCGGCGTCCACTCGTTGCCGCCGGGTGGTCCGCGGGCGGACGCTGCTTTTACACCATAAACGTCACGTGATCGCCCAGTGGACCGCGCGGGGTCAACGAGTGAACGCCGGGCGGTCAGCGCGTGGTCCACTTATTTCCGGTTTAGTTAGTGGACGCCAAGCGGCGAGGCGGTGCTGGTCAGGTGCCGGGTTGATAGATGAGCGTTGACCTTTAAATTGCATATTCTTCGATATTTTATAACTAAAACAGCCCTACCGTTGTCCTTCAGAATTCTATTTGGGTTTTAGAAACTCAATATCGTAAGGAGGGTAAGATTGTGCGTAAATTGGATTCGGAGAGAAGCGCGGGTGACCCTCGGCTGAGTGTAGTAACATTGTTGTAACCTGCAAACTGCGAGCCTATTCCACTTTGCCTTGTTTTCACTTATAAAACATGTATTTACCTAGGTTTATGTTAATTGATACGTCCAGGTACCTCGTATGGCTTGCCTGAGCAATGACTTTATGTCTATGCGTTCCGACATCAAAATTGAGTGCTCCGGTAGGCCTGCGAGGCATTTGGCCACAACGATTGTACGTTTTGTTCGATTGTTTTGACGGGCCCGTTAGCGTGGTTGGCGCGGAGGCGACTTTCACGCTGCAGGTCGTAGGTTCGATTCCTACCCGGGACATGCATTAATGTGCATGAACATGTCTTTATATCCGGAGTCTGGGTGTATATGTATATTAAGTATGTATTTACAAATAAAAAATTAGTATATGTAGTAATATCAGTTATCTGGTTTCCATAGTACAAGCTCTGCTTAGTTTGGGATCAGGTAGCCGTGTGTAAAAAATGTCCCAGGATATTATTATTATTATTATTATTAATTTTGTGCTGCCAAAAAAGCAACCCCCAGCCAAAAACTGCTAAATGGAAGCTTGTAAATATCACAAATCAAAGGCTGCGTCTAAATCAGGCGCATGCCGCGCCCGTACACTCTGTTTTGATGTCATAATGCATAGAAATAACATAACATTAGTGCTCGGGATAGGCATGGGAGGCATCTGGACGCACCAAATGAAGTATATACTTTCGGCAATAACTAATGACACTTAATAATAATCTAAATACACGGCTACAAATGGAACGAACACAATCTAATACAGTTATAATAATAATGTTGTATGTTTGTTTATCCACCAGTATCATCGTCGTGAGGAGCCCGGCACTCAATATGGCCGGCCCGGCCACTGGCCAATATGTATGCTACATATTTTACGTCGAACCTCGTCATATTTTTTGTCCCTCACACCGATGTAACGTGACTCTAGACCAAATAGATGTGGCCTGTATTGTGAACTTTCAATGAAAACTAGATTGAATACGATTAATACATTTGAAGAAAAGGATAGAAATATACGACTCAAACTCTTGTCGCTAGATCTTGCTAGCCGTCTCCTAATCAAATTGAACTCAAATTTGAGGGCTGATTAATTTTAACGCTTACATAAATTGCAAGATAAGATATTTTAAACAGTAACACTAGGTAATAAGGCTTCACTAGTGTTTAGTGAGAAATAATTTGATGCATCTGAACTTATTACGAAGAAGATAGATAAAAAATACTTGCAACAAAACGCCAGCTCCCTTATCATTACCTCTATTGCGATTCAATTGCAAACCTGGAATGAATCGTTACACTTAGGTATACATCGACGGCAGCGATTGATTTCAGGTCTAATAACAGGTAATGGTAAGAGAGCTGGGTCCTAAGTTGATTAGCCATTGTGACGCCACTATGGCGTTTTGCTATAGTGATCGACCCTCTGATTGGTTGCTTGATTCTGACCGGCCAATCAGAGGCCGATTTGCCAGTCCGCTGACCAATCAGAGTGTCGATCACTTTAGTAGCTCAATGGCAAGGGCTAAGCGACTTATGACTCTGGCCGTTTGTTGCAAGGTTTTTTACATTTTGTTTTATAGGTACAAAGTGCACAGGATGGATACCGGATAACGGACGTCGCCGTCGTGGTCGACCCAGAAAAAGATGGCGTGATGACCTCTGTTTACGCTACAACACCGAGAACCAGGAGAGGAGGATTTTTTAATTATAAGTTGGCAACATTATTAAAAATATAATTGAAGCTACATGTTTTTTATTGGAATTTTTATTTAAAATAAAGGGTTTTAAATACATATAAACCATAAAATTTAATGTCCAGGCACAGCCTGGACAACCTCGACTATTATCTGGAGGGATGGATGGAAGCGGCCTCAAATAGAGACCTGTGGAGTGTATTGGGGGAGACCTTTGCCCAGCAGTGGGACAGCCTAGGTTAAAAAAAAAGGTACAAAGTTGAGTTTAGGACTACAAAAATTTAAATAAACTTTAAAAGGTCTATGCGATATGGTGCGACGTGGACATTTTGTGGTTATGATGTGGCCAGAAATGCCCAGGAGTATCACCCGTCAGTTATTAGTAGAGTTTCCCCCAATCGTTTATCTCTACATCCGTGTTCTATTTCGTAGTTACCGCGCTGCCCGAGGCGATGAGGTAATAGGGAGGCGGTGCCGGGGCGTAAAGCTATACTACGGACATCTCATTTGTTGCCACTTGAGTATGATAATAACATATTTCAGGCCGATACCTACCCCTGTACCACTTTATGGAAAGTACATTTTGTATAAAACTGAGTGAAGGAATAATATTCGTGAATCCGAAACTTTGACGTCCAAAATCAGTCCTGGGGGCTTACCACGACCTCTTGTCGCGATTCAATTATAGGAACGTTTTAACGTTTCAGCGACTTTTTGTGCAATGACGTACCTTATTATCATGACAATAAGAAACGTCATTGCACAAAAAGTCGCTGAAACGTTAAAACAATACTGCTATAAGAGGTGGTGGTAGGGCCCCTGATCCTACGGCGAAGGTTGTGGTCTTGATCTTGCTTAAATGTCAGTAAATTAAAATAAGACTGAATGAGGTCAATAACGCAACTAGGCCTCAAACAGACCAGTCGTTGTGGGGGCCTTGAGGCCTTGAGGGAGGCCTGTGTCCAACAGTGGACATCTTTAGCGCTAGTAGGTAGTAAAATACGATTCTTCGTAGGGGTTAATTCCACCTACGTTGTATAAATAAACTCACAAAAAATAAGATATTCTACACACCTGCGAAGAGTCTACCCTGCCTACCCTACAAGCAATGTCTGCACTCTAACCTCCCATTTTTATCCAAAAACTCAGAGTCTATGCCAATATGAATATCTTTATTTACTTACCTACTATGTAAGTTCCCACACATTCACCTGTACCCCTAAAACCTACCAAAAACAAATGTGCATCGAGTGCCATAAAGCACGCCATGCCGAACCCCGCTTCCGGGCGCCGCCCTCGCTTCCGGCGCGGCGAGGGCGGGCGGGACGGGGGCGGCCGGCGTATGTAAATATACTCGAGATATCAACTTGTTTATTCGATTTAATGTTCAACTTGTGAAGAGTTTATTACCTCCTGACTAACTGCGCGTAGAGGCTGGTAACTTTTATTACGTAGGTACCTATGTTTGAGGAGTTATGAAAGTTTTTCGATAGGTATTTATTTGCAGAACATACTTAATTCAATACTCGTTTATACAGATTAAATTACAACCATCAACATGTGTACAGTCTTAAAAATAATGCTTTCGTCTAAACCCTTAGCGGTGTTATTACAAAAAGTTAAACTCGTCTTAAACGCGTGGTCAGTCAAGTTTACCTTGTTAATTTTGACATAACTCGTCTTTAACATCATGTAATAACATCGTAGAAGTTTAAAGTTAGCCATATTTATGAATAGAAAAGCTAGAAAAACATTATAAGTACAAGAAAGCTTTCTTTCTACTTCTAAAAATATTAGTCACCGATTTCCTCTTACTCTGGATTCAATTACTTATGGAGGCGTTGTTCGCGGCTATTTTTATGCGCATATTCTGACCATACGGGAGGCTTTCTCCGCGGATTGTGTTCGCATATTGTTGCCAAGTGCGCACTGAGATGTACGAATAAAAACTTCAAGTGTAAAGGACGAGGTACTCCGTGTGCGTAACGTACAGTGGGACGATTGTCTATGACAAAATAAACTGCATCTGAAACCAGGCTGAAACATTACTGAAGTCAACAGGATAAGTAATAACAGTGCGAAGCTAAACCTGGAAGAATCATGAATTGAAGTATCAATTATTTGATCACATGTTTTTCTTCCGATATCCTTTTCAATAAATTCCTTTCGTATGTAGTCTTTCGTATCTCTGCTTCAATGAATTTGAAATAGGTAAACCTATCAATCTGACATAGGTAGGTAACAGGTACCTACTTGAAAATATTGTTTAACTATGCTTACTAATACTTGTATAGTTTCTTAACGTCACCTTTACTCCATCGTACATCCGACACTCATCATATTGTCGCCTGTATACTTTATAGCGAGAACTGTTAAAGTTATTGGACATGTTTGGCAAACTATTCCATATTATGTGTTTCAGTAGCTCTACCACGATTGCACGCGCGTCGTTAGCGTATATGTAAATTTGTAGGTATGAGAAATTATATCCTATCTGCTACTCGACCTAACAATTCGTCATTCAAATAATTTACGTATCCGCTAGCGTCTATCGACTCTCGCAAGCGTTGACACCTATGGTAGAGCGACTTTGGATATAACACCCTTGTTTTGTTTTCTTTTGATTTGTACGCCTGTTTGTTTGTTATGTGGAACAAGATTGTTGAAGCTGTATGGTTTTTGTGGTGTTAGAGTTATAGCTGTGATTTTCATTTCAGTCTGGTACCGACATATTTTCAGGGTCCCATTTTATGAAAAGGGTAGTAAAATGGAAGGTTCATTCTGTCTCGTCTATCGAACTATAAAGAAGAAGGCTTAAATAATGTTAACGCCTAATATTTTACTGTAACCTGTATTATACAAGGTATAATAAATAGTCATACTAATAATAATATAAGGGTAATGTTTGTATGTAAGAGTTAATCTCTAGAACTACAAGTCCGATTCTGAAAATACTTTTACTGATAGAAAGTTGAAGTACCACGTAAACGGAGCTGCGGGTAACAGTTAGCGTACAATATTTTAAGAGGGCAATACACAAAATAATATATAAAAAGATTTTTGTCCAGTAAGTATTTTATAAATCTATCTTAAGAGCTGTAAGATCAATGTGGAGAATTTAAACTATCGATTCGATATGGAAGACGGCAGAGAAAACTCTCTCCCGTGGTTTAAACTTCATTTGTTTTACGGCCCTCAGGGCCGACTACTCAAAGGTTACTCAATCATTTAAGCCCCACTTAGCAGTTTGAGATGTTTGAGACGTCGTTATCTGTCATTTTAAACGAAACATATCTCGCACAATAAACAGATACAGTGTGCGTTATGTTTGTATTCGTAAGCGGTGTCGGGCGCAATATTTTAAAGTGTCGTGTCGTGTCGTGCAGCCTCTAGACACGGGTCGCATACTTCATCCACCCGTCGCCGCCCGCGCACAGCCTTATTCTGGACCAAATATATTGCAATCTTATTATTCTCGCCAAACTAAAAGCCTCAGAACTTAGGTCAATTAATTCTGATTAAATTTAGAATATGATAAGGTAGGTACTCTTCTGCAAAATTAATTATTGCTAGTACAATTTAAATAAGTGCTTCCACAAGCCTCGAGCGATCGCATCTGAGCAATTAGTTATGACGTTATTTCTATACGATGAGACGTCAGAACTAACTACTTGGGCGCGGCGGTGCGGGACTTGTGGATGCACCTAATGAGATAGCAGTAAAAATTTACAATCTGGATTTAATTTATCAAAATATACATACATATACATTTCTACTATACATTAAATTAACTAATGCTACTATTTGGTCTCGAAATACGCGCTGGCCAAGCCACGAGCAACGGCTAATTCTCGTAAGTATAAACATTTTCATCCGAGGTAAGAAAACTAACGATGTCATACCTACATCGGCACTATTCACTGGAATCCACCGCTCGCACCGTCCGGTAGCTACCATCATTTTGATTGAAATTTAGTGCGCGAGCGCGGGCCGGGGCGGGGCGTAATAACGTTACTGCAATAAGGCACTTTGGTGATTAAATGGCTCTATGTTACGGCTCGTGACGGGTATTGTGGGAGCTGCCAGTGCTGCTGCGAGTGCACTGCCAACTGCATTGGTTTCGTATACTATTTGGCTTACTGTGTAGGAAACCTGATACACATTAATATATTATTTTAGCACATATGTTAGGTATGTACATCGTGACATTGCAATCACTAAAGTCGGATTAATAATACAGTGGAGTAAAATGACAGACATAAAAGTGAATTTATATTTTAATTGAAACTATTTTTATGAGTGTCATGTTTTTGTTATTCTTTAGTAAATAAAATTGAATTAATTTGAACTAGAATCATAAAAACAACATTATTCATGATGAACAGATCAAATTAATTTTACGTTTGACATAAAAAGCTGTCATTTTACTCCACTGAATTATTAATCAGACTTTAGACTTGTGCTTGGTGCACTAAAAAATGCAGCAAAATATACACATTTGTTATCGCAATTCGACGATGAACTAACTAATCCAGTTGGTTTCTGAAAGTTCATAAATTATTTATTTTGCTGTACCTATCTGCCAGTAGGTCGTCAATTTCATTTGTGTGGAGTCCCACGTATAATTTTTTAAACAATTAGTTATAAAATACTTAAGTATTATTAGATAGGGAATAAAAGCAACCAATGTTCTTGGCACACAATCGGCCCGCAATACGTACACGTCACAGACTGTGACACAGCTGAAATGTGTGGAGACGCTAAAAATTGCAAGCGAGCCGGCGAATATAATTAAATTGGACTACGGACACAGTGGATCTGACAACTCGGCCAGCGGACGCCATGGAGCTACGAAATTAAATTACTGTCTGCTTATAACCACGAACCTATATTTTAATTTTTGACAAAAATCGAATTCACCATCGTCCACAGCTTATAACTACTCTGCTGGGTGGTAACTTTCAAAATTCAAATATAAAAATTCAAATTCAGAATTCACTTATTTCCACGTAGACCACAAAAAGTACTTTAATTAATAATCATAGTTGGAATTTCGGAATAGAATTTACCAGTGGTTAGAATTGCCGCGTCCACTATTGAGAAGCGTCGGCAAGAAACTAAATAGTTACCCTTTTCAATGGAATAAATGCTGGTGTAGTAGGTAGGTACATTTTTTGTAACAGCATCACAATCTCTCGCGATTCTCTTTATAAAATGTACCCCCTAATATTTACAATCCTTCGAAGAGAATGTCAAATTATCCGTCACATTTTAGGATTCGAGATAGGTAGGTACTTGTTATGGGTAGTCAGAAAACTGATAAATACTGACAATAATTATGTCGGCGCTGGTGGAAAACTAGCTTTATAGTCTATGGATCTGTGTTAGTTTATAGATCTGTTGGAGGGAATGTACGCGGATGGCCGCGAGATGGCGCGGTTATCGTGTATGATGCAAAAACGTCAGAAAGTCGCCAATCTGTGAAAAAGCGGATTGTTTGTTTTGATCAAAAAGATGGAAATGAGCAGCTTTCGACGGATTGCCCGCCCTCTGCAGATACCTAGTGTTTTGTGAGAAATATGCAGCCGTCTGTACCTGAAGTGCGGAATAAAAGTGTTTATGATAAGTGTTGTTTGGCTTTGGAAATCCATCCCCATGGTTCAATGATAATATCTCCCGCCCACGATGTCCAAGTAGAAACGAGCCTGCTGAGTGCTGCTCTGGCCTTCTGCCTACAATTATAATCCGGTCCAATAATCCGGTCTCACAAGCTAGGTCGCGAAGGTAGGGTCTAATTTATAGGAATTTCCTAGGATTTACTCCGTGATTGAACTCTCCATTCTTCTTTCATTCCTACATCCTCGTAACCATTTACTAAATTGCATCATGACGTCACCGGAGCTGTCACATATGCGAGGTCCAAAGTTGGCGACACAATATGTACGCTGGACTAATATTGTCATATCGTGTACAACTGGACGGGCTCACCGACAATATTGTAATACTCGATATGTTAGAATAAAAGATTGAATGTGTGTGAGAGAGACTTCCTTTTTCTGCATTTATTATCAGAACACTGAACTAGAATGGTGAGAATAACTCTGGAACGCAATTATAGCAGCGTCGCGACTCTACTAAGGATGTATTGCGATGCAACTGAAGGTTATCGTACTTATTTTCAACACACTTGACAGTTATTTTGCATTCCTACAGTAGCGGCATTTTACGTTGGGCGGTTTGACATGTGGGGGGGGGGGGGAAGAAAATAAACCTTATTATAACGAAATAAGACTGGCCGTTTAAAAAAACAGTAATTTAAAAAAATGAATGCGAAAATTAATTTTACTCCGTTATAATACGGTTCATCCTTACCCCTTTCCACATGTCAAACCGGCCATGATAACGTGCCGCAGGTATAGCTTATCCCATTTGACACCCTTAGCAAAACCCCTTAATTCATTATTTACATTACTTCACGGCAGAATTGGACAAGATCTCATGCACATAAAATTACATTATTAAGACGTCACAGAAAAAAGTCAACTACTACGATTTTTTGTGGTATCTTATAATTAAATTTTACCAATACTGCTTCTATCGAAGTATCAGCAGTGTCGGAACATAATAGCGATGCGTGCACGGGCAATCTGCGCCGAGTGGCCGTAATGAATTGGCTGCGCTATGATTGATGCGGTGCCCGCGCATCATCCGCTAATGGTGGGACGCGGGGGTACGCACTGGGCGGGCGAAACGCGGCGGTTCATAGACGGGAACTTTACGTGCTCACTGGGCGACGAGACATACAGTTCACCGAGTTATAAAACCGTTCACATCATTTCGTTTTATAATTTTTGTGTAGAGTCCAAATGGTTACAATCCAAAATATAGTTATTCCAACGCTAACTTTTCGTTTGTCTGTATATCAGAGGCTTTTGAACGAAATAAAATAAGAATTTGAAATTATCACACATTAAAATTAAATAGACTTGTGTTAGAGTTATGGCCGAATACTCGTACGCAACTTAAATTTGAGATCTGCTTAACTTTGACGTGCCATACCAAAAATGACAGTTAACGACGTCTCAAACTGCTAAGTGGGACTTAAATATTTAAGTAGCCTTTGAGTATTCGACCTTTAGTGTGTTAACTAGCGATTTAAGCGATACCCAGATCAGGGAAAATTACATTAAATTTTAATCACGAAAGTAGTAATTAGTACGTTTTTGTCTGAGCCAATAAATAAGCAGTTTATTACGGAGCTTTATTGCGCGTGTTGAAGGCTTAGTGGCTCGAATTAGACATTTTGATTTGGTACAAATTATAGCCGCGTTTATTCATCTTAATGCGTACCACCATTAAGGGGTGTTTCGGACGCATTTCATTACATAACGAAATATGATTCAGTGTTGGCCGGTGATTCGGAAAAGACGTTTAGCTCAGTGATACGATGTTTTCATTATTGTGGCTGGGTGAGACGGTTTTAGGGTGCGATTAAGAGATGGCGTTAGTAGTAGGTAAATAGATAATAAATCTAGGATTTATTATCTATTTTTTTAGTTAGCTACTTTTTTAGGGTTCCGTACCCAAAAGGTGCCAACGGGACCCTATTACGCCTACGCTGTCCGTCCGTCTGTCCGTCCGTCTGTCAGCGGGCTGTATCTTACGAACCGTAATAGGTAGAGACTTGATATTTATACAGAATATGTATTTCTGTTGCCGCTACAGCAACACATAAAAAAATATAATAAAATTTAAAAATAAAGGGGTTCCCATACAAGAAACTTGATATTTTTGACGTTTTTATTCTACGGTGGTTCGGAACCCTTTATGTGCGAGTCCGACACGCACTTGGCCGGTTTTTCTAAAGATAGTGAGGTGAACAATCTGCAGTTTCATAATAATTATCAAAACACATTGTGAAGCTTATAGATTTTAGAATTTATAGAGCTGCAGTATGATGTAAAAATTACACAGGTTCATTCAGTTTTGTAATGTTCACCCGCCCGCCCAACACAGCGCCGCCCTACACGGCTCGGCTCATTTACAACCATTAACTGAAAGGGTTGCCAATTAAACAGCTTTACATCGCTTTAGCTGGATTTTATGGTGGTAAAAATTTGCATCAAAATACACATTTTCATTCATTTGTGTGGGAGTAAAATGTGGCCACATGAGTTATTACTTTATGCATGCGTTAACTAGTTAAAGCGCGAAACTTTTTATTTTATGGGACAGCTGGGACAAACAAGCGTACGGCCCGCCTGATGTTAAGCAGTTACCGTAGCCTATAGATGCTTGCAATACCAAAGGCATTGCTCGCACGTTGCTGACCTGAAGGGGAGTGGAACGAAGGGGGGGGGGGGGATGAAGGGGAGGAGCTGTTATTGCTACTTTACGCCGATGTTCTGTGAGGGTGGTACTACCCAGGTCGAGCGTGCCCGTATATGAGCTACAGTCGACTCTACCACCAATAAATCTATGTATCGTAGTTTTTCCAGCATCCCTTCTGTGTTCGGTGGCTGTAGCCGCGGGCGCGTTGAGATTGGAATATGCAAATACCAGATCCGGTTTAACTTCGACAACTGTTGTGACGATATTTATCGTGACGTACCGATCAATGGAAGAGACAAAAGGAGACGAATAAAATACGATGACGCTTGTATTTCCGGAACGGGTAAGCAGAGGTGCCTGTGGTGTAAATTTCGCCAATGGTACCTAATTTGGCCCTAATGTAAATTGTAAATGTTATGTGTAGGGCCTAGATTAATGACTGGTCTTCGCGGGTGCGCTCCAATCAGATGAAGCTTGCGCACTAGCAAAATGCAGCAAGGAATACTACGCCGAAAACGGCTTACTTTACATCTACGTTCATCTGACAGCAACTAATATATGAATGTAACAGACGTGCCGCGACAATATTAAGTTGCCGCATTTCTAGAAACAATTTTTCAGCGCTCGCGTGAAACTCCTAAATTTATGGCGTTAGGGGTTAACTAGAATTGCTTTTTGGTTCTTCACCAAGTTTTTTTTTCAATACTAGAGCTGCTGCTACCGGAGCTACGTGAGAGAGGAAGAATCATCTTTTTGACGTGGGTTAAAAGATATAAGTGTGTATATCGACTATTTTTATACGTATTTTCCATGACCACTAGTGACTATAGATCCATGTCGGTAAATCAGTTAGTGAAGATTGTTTCGGAAGATGACAAGGTAACGCGGTTTGCGCGGATACGCTACCGTTTAGTACTCGCGGCGACACCGCGCAGGGTTGTCACTTATCATAATATAGTTAGTTACGATTTTTTTTTCCTAGCATTAGTATGTAAGTTGGTAGATAACATGAGTGACGAGGAACAAGAAGTTGTAACAGTTAGGTAAACTCTCTACATTAGAAGAGGATTGTTCAGATTACAATTAAGTAAATCAGTTGTTAAACGAATAACAATTATGAACGCAGTTTTTAACTTTATTTATTTATTTCCAATTCTGTTCAGTTTTACTTTTCGTTTACGCTAAAAATATGATCAAGGCATTGTTGTTTTTAATTATGGGTTATTAATGAGAGTCTCAGTTTAATGTTGTATGTTTAATTTATTTAAAACAATCCATTGTTCTCTAAAAAGCTTGTCCGTATTTTCTTTATCCTCTGCTTTAATTTAAGTTGGTAATCATCATCATGACCTGTCGTGTCTAAATTTTAACCCAAGTTAAAAAAAGAGGATTTTAATGTAGAAAGTCCGAACGTACCAACCCTAATTCTCCCCGCGCAAGTAGCCTAAAGGGTTTCGTTCCCCGTCAAATAGTCGTTTAAAAACAATGTCATTAAACAAACCGCGCACTGATGCGTTTTGCGACACTCATAAATATTAAACAACTCGCCGGCTCAACTCGATACAAGAGCAAATTTTGTTCAGCTAATTTGACTTCAGACAATATTAGGTAGCAACTTATCATCCTGGGAAAGGTAAATAAGACTAGTGACTGGATGACAGAGCGAATGTAATGCACGGACGTAACTTTATCGTTTTGTCATCGAGAAAACGAAACGGAACTGCTTACATACTAACATTCATACGTATTTTTAAAATTTTACCGTGTTAAGTTAATACAACGAGATAAACACGAGTTATGTCAAAATTTACAAGGGAAATTAGATGAGATACGCGTTTAAAGCGAGTGTAACAATACCACTGGGACAGTTGTAATTTGAGAGCTCTGATGATCGTTGTCGATGTCGATGTTTAAAACTATAGTTAAAACAAAACTCTGTCAAAAGGCCTATTACAAAATCTCGGATTACTTGGAAGATAAATCAGCTTGGGACTGATCGCTCAAATACACTTAGTTAATAACAGTGTCATGTTAAAGTGTAGCGTGTCTTGCCTTGCTTATTTCGCAGGGCAGCACACTGGAGCTATTGCTTACCAAAATACATTGTATTAAAATAAGTAAATGGCGATTTAAAAAATAACATAAAATTAAAACAATGTAAAAAAGACAAGCCCGCTGAGTTTCTTGCCGGATTCTCTCAGTCGAGGTCGCGTTTCCGATCCGGCAGTAGAATTTAAGAAAAAATGTAAAACGACAATTTGTAAGTGCCCCCGCAGGCCTAAACAAAATAAACGTTTTGAATCTTTGAATCGATTTCTACTAAGTGATGACATCCGAAGAGAGAGATGAATAAAATACTATTAATTTATACTATTACTATTTATTTATTATCTTCTTGTTTAGCCACAGCCCCTGCCTTCTGGTTAGTCTGTAGCGAGTCCTCTTTTATGTATGCCTATAAGAGAGTTTGTACAGGTTAGTATACAGTTAAAACAGTATTTATGGAGTACAAAACGCTTGAATATCTTAAAATCTCTCCATTCCGAGCGAAATGTAAATAAGGATCTAATAAATCAGTATTATTCTGAATAGTATACGCTCAGGGGCGACCATCTGCTAATTCAGTGAAAACAGAAATGGCTTTTATATTAAATTTAATTCGTAAATTATGTTTTGTTGTGTTGCTATATTTCACTGACTAAAACATTAACTTTGCAGGATTGGTAGGACCATGGACCAATTACTAAGGGGACTGGCCCAAAGCAACTCGGCCGAGTGGTCGGCCTAGTACTAACATCGACATAAAACGAAGCGAGTAGTTCAACTATTTACCGATAGATAGAACAATGAAAATTAAAAAACAATGACCACGTTTTTTTTCATACATATATCTAATAAGGGCACCTCTTTCTTTAGTCTTTACTCTGTGGGTAGTACACAGATATTTCTTGTGTTTTGAGGAGAATGTTGAGGAAAAGTCCCTTCAAATTATTCAAAAAAATATTGTCTATTAAGTTTGATAGACATTTAATGATTTATTAGGGTCAACTAAGAACTGTACAGATTAGTGTGAGATTTCATGAACATAATCAAGAATATGTTAGCTTTTCAGTTTGATGATATACCTATAACGGACTTCATACATCTGATTGCTTGCCTCGATTATTTCCCATCCTATAGTACCTACTTACTAGGTATATAGTTTCAGATTTTTTGATGAAAATGTATGGAAAATGTTCGCCATTACCCAATTCAACCAACGATTAATTATTATTCTAAAATTGCGAAACAATAAAGTTGGTAGCGAAATAGCGAACGGTTGACAAAACACCGCATCTATTAGCATATGAATGAAATACGGTGAAATATGGTTTAAATTAATATGGATATATGCCGCCGCGCGCGGAAGGGATCGCTCTGCTTAGGACCAAGTATGGAAATCTATTACGTACAAAATAATTCAAATTGAAAATTGTATGAAGAAGCGAAAATATTGTTCATCAAATTTAGAGAGTCTTGGGAAAATAAACTGCGAAAAAACTGTGTTCTTTACTCCTAGACTGTATTGTGAAGGCCCAAGAAATATAACACCTTATTGTAATTACTCCCCAATTGGAAGCAATCGCTTAGCTACAAGTGGAGTACACTAGAAAGTAAGTCGAAAATAATAAGCGGCCTCCCGCGGCAATATTCACTGAATACATTATATTCCTACGCTAGTCTTACTACGCTGATGGTGAACTTTGAAAGCTTCCAACAGAGGTATTGTATGTGGTGTACTACAATACAGAATGTTTCAGAAATCCCAAATGTATATTGAGTGTCGGACAAAGAACTGAATAGTAAAATAAATAGATCAAAAACAGCGCTTTAAAAAATGGAGGTACCGATTTTATCAACTTGTACTATTTTGAGTCCTATATTTAATTTTGTTAATGATTAGTGGAAGCTTGGATGTGGCGACAACATAAAAGTTGCGGCAATTATTGAAAGGCCTGTAATTCAAGAGCTATCAGGAGCTAAATATAGCTGTTACAGCTGCTATCTTCTCATAGATATCTGCATATCAGCTATCCTATGTAGATTCTAATTTAAGATTGGTAGGTACATACTTTCCCTGCAAACTCAGAATTTTTTTCTACACTGTAATTATACAGGGTGGTGACGACATCATGACAATAATTGAAACCACATACTGGGTATCACATTAGTGGTTCGCACATAAAATATTATTAAATTATATTTAAAGGTATTGCCACGGGATTGCTTTTTTATTTTGACTATTTTAACTTTACGCCTACAAAGATACCGCTAAAAACACCGACACCGAAGCGATGTTGCCACGCTTGTACTTACAGGTCAGTCTATGAGGTCGGTAGACGTTTATAAAGGTGTTGTGTTTCGTTTAGACTATTTCCGCATTTAATTTGTTTGGAAATTTTGGACTATGATGTAAACCTAATTTTATAATTTAAATGTGTTGTCATTGACTACCAGGGATCGTGTTTTAATTTATTGTTACTATGTCGTCACCACCCTGTATACCTACCTACCTAAAAAATATTTTTGATATCAAACCAGTTTAATTTTTTTTGTAAGAAAACACCTCTATTTGAGGTTTACAATCTTGGAAAGTGTTGAAGGTGCGAGCGATCAGCGACGAATTCGTCTGTCGGCTATAAAATTGAATCGAGTCTCATCCATTAAGGTTCGATTCCGGATCGTAAATCGGTTATCACATTAGCTTGATGTATGGAGAGACGCCGCGCGGCTATATTATAGGTAGCTGTTGAGGAGTTAAGAGGAGGTATGTATTAAAAAGATAGAAAATATCAAGTAGGTGTGTCCATTCCTAGAATGTATTCATTCTAAGATGTACGATTCTTGTTCTATGACGTCAAATAATATTTATCTGTATGTATTTAGTTACATAAGAAAACTATTAAAAACTATTAAAACTACTAAAAAAACTAACTAACTATTAAAAAACTAACTAACTATTAAAAAGCGACTGTAGCCTAGGGGTGAACAGGTTGGGCTAGCAATCAGAAGGTCCCAGGTTCGGTCCACGGTGGGGCATGCACCAATGGATGAATTTTCATCTATGTGCATAATTTACAGTTCGCTGACGGTGAGGGAAAACATCGTGAGGAAACCTACCTATCCCTCGGGATTAGGTAATAGTCAGTTCCTGTATACACGGCGACAAGGTTCACCACCTGTCACGTTGGGTTCTGACTATCTGGTGAAACGTGGGCGTTTAGTTGGTTAATACCTCCACAATGTGGTGGTGTATGGCCACTCAAGCCTCTGACTACCCCCGAATGGGGATAAAAGTTGTGACGTTACACACAGTTTTTTTTAATAGTGTGTGTTTACACACAAACACTATTAAAAACTGTTTAAGAAAAAACTGGGTCCATTTCTGGACGTTTAAATTGATCTTATTAACCTTAGCTTGAATTATTATTATTTTTGTTATTAAACCTTTTCTTGTTCTACATATTTAGTAAAAAAGTGATAGAAATTTTAGCTTTCCATCAGGCATACAACGTTGATGAGATTCGAAATTGAGATAAGGAGTTTGTGTTCATACATCAAGTCTCTCTTAAAAATCGAGCTTGAATCAGTTCCACCCAGATCTTTACTAACACATACGTACATACATTATAATCACGCCTGTTTCCCGGAGGGGTAGGCAGAGACCACTTCTTTCCACTTGCTACGATCCTTACACACTTGTTTCGCATCTTTAGTAGCAGCACAATACAATATATTTTGTGAAGTTCAAACCCTATTTTGACTAAGCGCCTATTTCAGAATCATCAGATAACTTTTGTCCACCAAATAAATATGGCGTTTTGACAGTTTTTCTATAGAATATCTGTCAAAACGCCATATTTATTTGGTGGATAAAAGTTGTCTAACGATTCTGAATCAGGCTCTCACTCAGTATATATTCTTTTAGATCATCTGTATTATTTTCTTTTCTTCATCAGTCATAAGTACTGTGCCTTAAATAAAAATATGATGACAAGTTGTCAAAGGAGTGTGAAGGCGTCTGATATCTGATTTATAGAGTCGCGAGAATGTGCTCTACTTGATTGTGCGCGTGATCAACGGCCCGCGATCGCGAACGCTATGTAATTTATTAATCTTGAAAAACTATTTGTTACTATTTGATTTAATTTTGAAAAGTGTTATTAATATTTTCTTCGCACGAATCTCAGAGCAAACCATTATCAAGAAAAATTTGAAACTCTACACATTCACTTTTTATTGATAGAGCCTAGCTGTAGCCAATGGGCTGGCTCGATCGGATAGTACCACCCTCTTATAGAAGATTGGCGTAAACTACCTATTACAGCTGCGTACTTACTGCATTTTGTATGATGCGTGTGACAGCAGGAAGCCTAGTTTTTCAGAGGAGCTAATTTCGAAAGTTGCAGTTTGGATGCAGCTCTTCTGTAAAGACCCTTAACCACTTGATAATAATATTTCGAACATGCTCTAGAGGGCATGTTCGTGCATGTGCATGAGCAGGAGCTTGAGCTGAGCGTAAAATATAGAGTTCAATAGGAAGGTTGTAGACAACCTTCCAATTGATCTCTATATTTCACACTTTTATTATGAACATCGTAATATTTCACAATTTCATGTTGAGAACTGACATAATTCTTTTTTTTCTATCGTTTTGAATAAAATCCCACTCGTCTGGTTAGCATACCGTGCGCACATTTCACGCTATCTGTGCAGTATTTGCGGCGACTGTCAATATTTTACATCGCTATCGAACGACGGCCCGATGGTTTTACTGCCGACGCAATATATTTAGTATGAATGTTTCATATTCAAGCTGGTCGAAAGGGGACGGAAACAACGTGCTTATGTCAATTCACGCATAGGTAACCAAGCTGCTTAGAAATGGATACTCAAGCTACCTAGGTAACCTATATAGTATAGCCTAGATAGCCGAGGTAGGCAATCTTTATCGATGTTTTCCTTGCTATCAGATTAAGTACCTACCTATGATATTTGTAAAAAAATATCTAAGTTTAAAATAGTTATGCTATAAGTAACCTCACTATAAGTAGGTAAGTAATTTTAATATTATAATGGCTTGAGAATTCTAAATTCATAACTATCATTTTCATTTGCCTACCTATGTATTTTTAAATCAAATTAAGTCTATTTTTCATTACTAATTTCGCATGTTTCGTCGTCTTTTATTGGCTTAAAACAATAAATACAACCGCGTATCATGAATCTTACACAAAAAGGTACAATACAGTCCAATGAAAGCTTTTTTCGGTTTTCACCGGACGGCGGCCGGGATCACTCGCGGCACTCGAGTTTGCAATTGACGGACGATCCTCTCGCTCTATTGTTCGGTGTAGAGAGGGATAGAGGGATGATTTTAAAGCGGCAATTGAGGGCGCCCTGGTTGACGGTGGCCCCACAGGAAACAATACTCGATTCAGGGAATTAATGACAGCACGGGCGGGCGGCAGGGGTATATAGTCGTTGGCTGTTTTTTTAAATTTCTCAATTCAAAGCAAATAAATTAACACATTATTATATCTATGTATATATCTGTTTCTTTATATATGGTTATCAGGTGATATAAATTAACGGCCTGGCAAACCTACCATGTGTCAGTTTTTGAAAGATCGTCTGAAGTTTAGCTGTCTATCTTGTTAGATTATGACATAAATTTCTAATTCAGGACGTGAACTGTGCCTAGAAATGAGACATAAACAAGCTAATAATTTACTTATACCTATCAGTGTTTACCAGCATGTACGTACCTACAACGCTACAAATGCCAAATTGGTCTATTTTCTATTAAAAAAAAAAATATCGCCTATGTTGCGTACCCCTGGCTTTGGCAATATTTCAGTAAAACAATGGACAAGGGTGTAGCTGCGTGTTCGTTCAGTACTCACCTGCGGGCATTAGTTGACGACCCCTGGTGCGTAACAGTTAAAAAGGTAGCGAGTAATGGATTCGATTCCAGCAAGTACACAGTGATGTAGTAAGACACAAGTCGTAAGTAGACTTGCGCTCTACATTTGAAGTCACATTTGGGATATACCATAAGTCTGATTTAAATTTCTAGTAAACAGTCCAGCCCCTCTAGACAAGTGGCATGAACGCTAATCGAATAGAATATAATAGACTTCACCATGTATGGAAATGTCAAACGTCGCTATGTAGATCAACAACAAGTTGCTATGTAGATCACGTGACTTATGTCATTTCCATACATGAAGCGTAGCGATTTGAAAGGAACGCTTGTAGACGTCAGCCACTTGTCTAGTCCTTCTGTAGCCTGCGTAAGGTTGACATTAAAAAGTCCAACAGGTGGGAAGACTTCAAGTGTCTTTGGTTTATTGTTTTCCTCGTAATAATGTTTGTTCTGTATGCTCACCTACTTCAAAACCTCAGAGAGCCATCTCATCTTCCTACTTAGGGCTGGGCACCATTATCGCTTTACGTTGCGACGTTACAAGATTTTGTAATGGCGCATCACCCTCCCCCGCTTCGTCTCTCGCCCGTCGACCTTTGATCCGTTGCGACGACGCTGACGCAGCGCAACGCGCTAGTGGGGCCTCTTGGCCGTTGACATGTTGTCGGCCAAAGGACTGCTAAGCCAACCATATGCCGAAGCAGATCGTCTCAGCCATCATAATTTAACTTGGACACACTTAGGGCTACTTTGCAAAACCTTTTTCTACTCGAACGCTAATAATTAAGACTAGTGGTCGCCGAGTGGTCGAAATTCGACCATAATTCCTTTGAATTGAAGGTTGAAACGTAAGTAAAGTTCTATTGTCAAAGACTAACCTTCGATTTAAAACCTCTTCCATACATCAATCACAAATCGTCCCTCCTCCGAATCTATAATCACCATAATAATCACAGAATAGAACCTTTCATAATGTTTGAAAAAGTACTGGCCTTTAAAAAACAAAGTGACAGTGTCAAAATATCAAAAAGTCTACGTCAGTATATATGTGTTTTTATGTGAATAGGTGACTAACGATTTTCCTTGACCGAAGGGTGAAATTGTATGTAGCGTGAGTAACGTTTTTTGTTAATAATTTAGTGCACTTATAATGCACTTTTAATTAAAATATAACGTTTGTGCAGTCAATCGGCATGTAAACTTTTACTATGCCAAATTTCATACTCCTCCGTCCACGCATCTTCGAAAAACAGGTACCGAACGGATTTGCTTCACGTATTAATACTATGATGATGATGATGATGATGATGATGATGATGATGATAACCACGTTTATATTTATGTGTATGGTAATCTATAACGCAATGTTACCTGACCAAAAAAGTACTCAACAGTGGTGAAGCTACCAGCTATCGTCCGCGCGGTATCATTAGCCGGGTCCGTTCCGGCGGTGCCGCGTCCGGCCCGATCGGAATTAGAATGTACGGAACAGTTCCGATCATTAAGTGTTCCGGTCCGGAGCGCCGATGTACCGGATAATTGGCTGTTGTCTTTTGTTACTGGGATTTGGAATTAGTTTGTCTATTTGACCTATTGTTGGCGAATTTCAACCTACTGAAATTATTAGTTTTTTTTTAGGACTAAGGTAGCAAACAAGCGTACGGCCCGCCTGATGTTAAGCAGTTACCGTAGCCTTAAGATGCTTGCAATACCAAAGGCATCGTTCGCACTTTGCCGACCTGAAGGTTAAAAAAGGTTTTTAGATCTGAGCAATAGGTTGAGTTATAGAAATGGCATTTTTGTACTTTGCCCTGGGGGGTTACTCCGAAATACGTCGCTGACGGATCATCCGAAGTACGGATTCGATTTACGATCAAAACAATGTCAAATCGTAGAGATAAACGAAAGAAGAAATGTCAAATCTCAACAATCCGTCAGCCGAAACGTTAGGTTCGTATTTCGGAGTAGGCCAGCTGGACCTCGAGTCTGCTAACAATTAACCATTATGAATTCACTGGTCTCTAATAGGTATTGTCTTCGTGAATTCTTCATTGTGAATCGTATATCCCGTGGAATGTCCCAAAAAAAAAGTCAGTGCATTTTCTATTGAACTTATGCACATGCGTGTGTGCACGCATCACTTGAGGGGATATTCTCGGTGGTTGGTCGACATGTGATGTCATGTCGCCCTGGAGGACTAGCACACGTGCCAAGACAAGACTTTTGTCACGCATTATGTCACACCGATTCGCACTCTCTCTTACTTAATGGAGGAAATGAGACAAAAACTAATTATCTCGCGTATTGTCTCGTCACGGCTGGCTGTGCTACCAGTGCTGTGTGGTAGTCCATAGTAACAACGCTACTCATGTTAAGCGTTACTTAGTTTGGGACCATACAGTTGGTGTGTAGTCTGACTGACGATATTAAAAGAAAATTCAACTCTCTACCTGTTACGGTTCGTGAGATACAGTCCGCTGACAGACGGGTGGATGGACGGATGGACGGATCGACAGCGGAACCTTAGTAATAGGGTTCCGTTGGCACCCTTTGGTTACGGAAACCTAAAAAGAACTGAAAATGTACCTACCTAGCTACTTAGATAAGTAATTTTCAAGCATGGAACAGTGAAAGCCCTAATTTTTTAGCTATAATTATAATCAAGTTCGGAATTAGAACTGAAATCAAATCAAAAAATCAAAAGTTTTTTATTCATGTAAGCTAAATAAAGCATTTATAAATAGCCAAGAATAAACAATATTTTAGTGTTACCAACTGAAAATAATATCCAAATACATATCTCATTCCAATCATATCTCTCAAAGTTAATTCATCCGTGTTTTCAACTTTGTGCGGAGCGACCACAAATCAACCGAAAGCCAGTTCGGCGGCTAGATAAAAACATCAGTGCCGAAAGCCGAACTTTTGTTCGACTCAACTAATTATGGTTGCCGAGTTAATGACTTATGCCGATTGGGGAAATGAACTTCCCCTTAATAATTTTATGCGTTACCCGTTAACTTTAAAATTATGGCCCTTTTGTAGGCCTATCTTTACGATTGGGAAATGTTTTTCACTGTGTTTCAATTGTCCTGCGATGTTTGAGTGCATTGTGGACAAACCGTTTAGTTTTGAAGGCAGGTATATGGGGTTTTGACAAATCACTACGAATCGTTATAACAGTTGATATGACAAAAGCTACGCTTCATCATCATCATCATCTCAGCCGAAAGACGTTCACTGCTGGACATAGGCCTCCCCCAAGGTTCGCCACAATGACCGGTCGTGCGCTGTCCGCATCCAGCTTATTCCCGCGACCTTCACCTATATTTATACTGAAACGAACGTGCTATTTTTTTAAGTTGATGACTGTCTTTGTTACATTTAAAGCGCCTTCACAATATTTGTACAGCTGATATTTTTCACCAGAAAACAAAAGCCGCGAAGGCAATAATCGCCAAATGATTATGCAAGTAAACATTGGAGCGAGCAACTATTTGAGTAGGCGGCACGTTCGTTCGTCCGCCATTATCTTATCGAAAGCTCAACGAATCAGTGAGCACGCGAGTTACGGCCCCCGCCGCCGAGCGCGGACGAAGTTTCGCACGGAAAATCGTTCCAAATTCGAATTCTAAAAACTGTTGTTAAGGCGACGATGATTAAATAAATATTCGGTGATAACTATGCAGCTTATTTAGAAACTGATCATCTTTATAACAATGCTATACAGCTCTTGCGTAACGACACAGGACCTCCAACTATCACCAATTTACAAGTTACCTTCTTCATTTCATTTCCAGGCTATTTTAATGGGAAAATTACGGTTTAATCAGAGAATAGTTTGGTTCTTTAGTGGATAATCTGAGTATGCAATTGGCCAATGAAAGTGCACTAATGTTACTTATAATACAACAAATACATAAAACAACAAAAACATAAAACATAGTGCAACATAAAATTTAATCTTTGTAACAACAATTTTTAACCTATGTTTATCAAATAAATAATAAAAAAAATAAAAAAAATATTGGCTGTGTACAAAACATAAAAACTTTCCGCTTCCAAAGAAATACTTACCAAAATGTTTATAGAATTTTCGGATACTGTCCTTAGGCCGGTCACTTAAGTACCTACTAAATGATATCCCAAAAGTGTAAACTTCACTTTCAAAGTTGATATCGATTCAACCTCACATAACCGACCATCATAAAGTCGTTACATTCGCCTTAACATCTCTCACCTGATCGTTACTGCGTTTCTAATATTCGTACGATATTCGTACGAGTCGTGTGTGTCTCGACGCGTTAATGTCTGATACGGCCTAATGCAGACTCGACCCAATGGCACGGAACGAGCCTTTCTCGTTTTGTTCTATCGTGTGCGTGATTCGATTGTTGTTCTGTACGTAAATCGTAGGATCCCTGAGCTCCTTGTATTTTAGCAGATATGTTATCTCCTAACACCGCATTGACAACCTTGTGCTCAGCGCATGTATGCAGCGAAATTCAAACATCTGTTATCGCACTCGCAATTCGACAATTAATTACGTTTTTAAATCATAAAAAGACATTCACCATGTTGCCGTATTGGCAATATTGGCCGTATTTGCCGTATTGGCAATACCAACATGTTTTCAGCATTATTTTGCACGAGCGAATGAGTCGTACTGTGTCTATGGACGACTCTATTTAGTGGGACAAACTATTTTTGACAGTCATGTGTCACCCTCTTACTTGTTAGTGTCTTGAGTCGTCAGAAATGTCCCAAAATGATGTTATGAAAAAAATCTACCATCTATTTGGAACGCCATTTCTATGGAGGTGGGCAAGGAACCCTATTTTGTACATAATAGAGTTAGCGGTACCGCTATTTGTAATTAAAAATGTCACCTCAACATCCCACCTTATTTATAAACAAAGGCTCTATCAAAGGACTCTATGTACAATGAAGTGTAGAGCGGAAGGTCCCAAAATATTTTATAGCTATTGTGAACATTGTTAGTTAGTTCGTCACAGCGGATGTGTGGGAAGTGTGTTAGTTCTCGTCTTATTTACGATAGAAGCCTTTTGTTTTGGGAGGTAGCTAATATTATTATGGCCAGGTTGGTAACGAACGAACGGTCAGTTTTCTGCTGCAAATATAAACATTTTTAAACTCAGTAATTTAATTTTTATTTTACTCTTGTGAAGCTCTTGTTCAGGTTATACGTGATCACTAAGTTTTTTTTAAATTCTACTCCAGAGGCTCAGAAAACTGAAATTCCAAATTTCGGAATTCCTACTATGATTTTTGGCATACAATTTGATTCTTCTCCGCACAGATTTTGATTTTCCAGGCTCTGAGTTTCGAAGGAAAATGTTAATTCTGGGCCCATTCTTAGGATCTTAGCCCTGGAGAGTCAGACTTCACTCTTCGCGATTTCAATCGGCAAAACAACATGGGCTGAAACCAGTTGAAATATTAAAGAAAGAGTTACGCAATAGCCCCCCTGATCACAACACTAGTAATGACACATCAGAAAATTATACTTACTTAAAAAAAAAAAAAAAAGGCAACCTCGGGAATATTTTGTGGCCAGCATATCTTGCCGTGTGGCCACCCAGCGTGGCCAATGTCTTCCGTCTGTTGGCGCTGCATTGTTGCCTGCCCTATGCCTCGGCAGGAAGCTGAGATACACTGTCCGCCCATTGTCTTCTGCTAGTTGGACATTCACATTATTTTCTGAAAATTAAATTAACGCTGTAAAATTAAGTTGGTACATGGTTGGTACAGCTAGCCTTGATTTTAACTACTTCTTTCGAATATCTATTGTTTTCCTCTTACTAACTACAATTAACATAATATACTGTCATAAACAAAAATATGTATGGCTACTATACAGTGGACTGGGGGCGATTTCAGTGACACCCACACCAGGGTATATAACGAAAAAGCTATTTCCGAAATTTGACTCTGGCGGGAATCGAACCTGCAACCACCCGATGCAGTGAGCCGAGCGGCATACGCTCGAACCACTGCCCCAAGCGCTCGTCAATACTAGGTATATTTTTATACAGAGACTTACTAATTTTCATTAATATATAAGACGAATCATGATCTAAAACTAATGCAACTTAATAAATGTTGCCAGATAAAATTAAACTCTTCTGCAAAATGCTGATAACACTCACAATAAAAATAGATAAAGACATTGAGATAAATAATCACTAAACGGCAACACTTAATTCAATAACAGAGATCCCTATCAGCCACGCCCTGTTATCTCGTCACCCCACACACCAATTTACATACAAATACATACAAATCGGGTACGGAACCATAATCGGTTCCGGGTCACGTGTCTGGCGTGGAGAATCGGTTAAAGAGACCATTCCTTCACGCTTAATAAACTCACAATCTTCTCACAATACAAAACAGGCTGCCTGAACGGCGGTGTGCCGTTGCTCAGAAAAAAAAATACGCGCGGAGGGTAGAACAGATTCCAAATTTGAATTTGATTATCGAAGTGTGCCGACTATTTATCATTTGTAATGACGCGTCGGCGGAGTGAGGACGTGCGCTCGCTAATATTGTAATCTTGTAAATGCGTTCAGCGAAATACATTATTTATTATATTTTGTATTCGGCGTAACTATTTGAGTGGAAAATATTGAGCTTTTGCATTGATTATGCATGACTGTCTAATGTTTTGAACGATTCCTGTTGGAATTTTTGTCAAGAGGATTTACATCTACCATTAGTTATGTCAAGTTTTAAGTTTGCTAACCTACTCACTTAGTTAATACCAGTTCAAACACTCATAGCTACATTACTAGATTACATTCAAAGAACTGTATTCTTAAAAGAAGTTTTAAATCCGATTCTATTTTCCGTCGAACTCTGGACATTTTCCATAAAAACCATTATGATATTTAATAATCTATGAACAGCCAGGCAGTTGTCATACGGGGTGAGTCCGAGTGATCTCGATGCTTCCCAGCTCTCACAATATTCAAATGTACGCGTTACGGGCCACATCCGTCACGAGATGTTGGCGGCTACGAACATGCTGCTCATATACAGGGTGTTAAGACACCCCGCTCCATTATTGTCTGTTATTGGTACCTACTTTTTGGAAAACCGAAAGAAAAAAATGCAAATGCCTGGCCGTAAAGTTTATGATTGCATATAGGGATTGACATTTTAATTGATATATCCATATGTCACAAAAGTTCCGCTAACTTTTTTAATAAAATAACAGTTATGTAAGTTTATTGATAAGTTGGACCATGTTAAAGAAAGGTACAATCACTCATTCCTTTTCAATTTATTTTATAGAATACATGAACGCCGCATGCCCCACGTCACGAAAACAATACAAGATACAAAACATAATCCGAGCAACCTGTATAACCGCAACGGTCGAGGGGCGCCGCGCGTTGTCCCCAATATGAATATTTTCTATTGAATTACTCACGGTTCGACGGGCCAGCAAAAATATTGTTCTCCTCGCACTTACAGGAGAACACCCTGTGAAGTTTTCACATTTACGACGCTCAGATACACTTACAATGTCTGTATGTTTGTGTGTTCCCAGTTGAGAGTTGCGGAATTGTTCTTGCTAAGTTTTGTTTTAGCTTGTTCCGTGTTCTCAGTGGTTTTCAAACAAGTGTTCCGCAAACCTTGCGAGGATAAAACTGACAATATTTGCAGGGATTATAAAGTCAACACATTTATAAAAAAAATCGCGCTCTTAAAAGTATGAAACAAGAAAATATTCTCATCTAGAGGATAGCCGTGGTCCGTGGTATGCCATTTTGCCCTAAAGGACCTATTAGATTTTAGAGCGCGATTTTTCAGTAGTCGGGTTTTAGTTTTGAAACTTACTTTTTATTTAAATACTTTTGAGTTATAACAAACAACATAATATATTTTTGAAATGTGCTAATTAAGCTCTTTCATTTGATACCCCACACGGTTTTATGAAAAAATGTTTTTTTTTAGTTCATGACATTATGTCCTCTAGAGGGCGCCATATGCAATTTTATGTGACGTCACATAACCTTTAACCAGCGCGCCATTAAGCCGCTTCTAACGATACCTCATTTGTCAAATTACGACAAGTAGTTTGGAAGTTAGGTCGGAACAGACGCACATACACACACACATACATACATACATACCGGTCAAAATCCTAACCCTCCGCCGTAGTCGGGTAAAAACACACATCATCACACCAACTTATTGTCACACCTCCCTACTACTTTGAATAGCTTCATAGCGTTTTGAAACCGTATTAATAGAGAAATCAAGTCTGAATGAAGTAATACGAACTCGTATTCATCTTACTTCACTATTCATCATCATCTCAGCCGAAAGACGTCCACTGCTGGACATAGGCCACCCCCAAGGTTCGCCACAAGACCGGTCTTGCGCTGCCCGCATCCAGCGGATTCCCGCGACCTTCACCAGGTCGTCGGTCCACCTTGTGGGAGGCCTACCCACGCTACGCAAACAGGTCACTATTACTGTTACTGTTTTACTTCACTATTAGTGTAGAAGATCCAGTACCTTTATTATATAGTACTGTTGGTGGTAGAACCAAGCTCATATATTATGGGCTAGCTCGACCGGGGTAGTACCACCCTCTGACAGGATATCGATCGGCGTAAAGTATCTACTACAGTTGCGTTTCGTACGAAGTGAGAGAGCCGGAAGCTCAAACTCCCCTTCCCTTCCCTCTGCCCCCCTTTCCTTCGGGTTGGCAAGGTGCGAGCGATGCCTGTTCAAGCATCTTTAGCCTACGGTAACTGTTTAACATCAGGCGAGCCGCTTGTTTGCCACCGCATTCACATTAAAAAATATATTGCAATATATTAATTTCCTCAATACCCAAACTGCCACAAACACATCTCCCATATGCCATACAAAATTAACAAATCAGATCCCGATTTCCCATGTCGATTCGCCATAGCTGTCCAGCCAGCGGTCCGGACCACATCCATGCTAATGCATCTATGGGAACAGCGGCGTTCGCATGGATTTAGTTACGGCTTTCGACACGCTTGATAACCGAGATACTATAGTTATACATTCTGTTTATTGATCGGTTTGTCATTTAGGTTAGGGTTAGGATAAGTCTGTTCTGGTCTTTGTGTGTGTGTATGTGTGTAATGTCACGACTTTTATCCCCATTTGGGGGTAGTCAGAGGCTTGCGTGGCCATACACCACCACATTGTGGACGTATTAACCAACTCAAAGCCCACGTTTCACCAGATAGTCAGAACCCAACGTGACAGGTAGTGAACCTTGTCGCCGTGTATACAGGAACTGACTATTACCTAATCCCGAAGGATAGGTAGGTTTCCTCACGATGTTTTCCCTCACCGTCAGCGAATTGTAAATTATGCACATAGATGAAAATTCTTCCATTGGTCTGGTCATTCATCTGGTCTTTGTTCAATTTCAATTTCAGTTTATTGCATTCCATAGTATTACAGGTATTCATTTTATAAATATGATCAGTATGGACCCTGTCGGGCACAGCAAAGTAGGAGAGAGGAAGCGGGCTAGCTATTATAATAATAATTTAGTTTAAAGTTGATCGTCTAGATATTCTTTCTTTATCCTTTGTTGTAAGGGACATTAATAGAACAATAGCTTTGATTATCATAATGATTGAAGGAGAAGATTATGTTTATGTCGATAAGCTTTTGAGAAAAGATTTAAATCAAACTATTGTTTTTGGACGTTCGTTAATTTCACGAAGAAAGCAAGCAAGAAACTCAGCTATTACTCCATTAGTTATGTTTTTTAATTTATCCTGGGTTTCGTAGAAGATAAAATCTATAATATTTATCTATGTAGATGATAAGATCTGTCTATAGTCTTGACACTATGCTGATTTATATTAGGCATTGATTTGCCCAATGAGTAAGGAATGAAGGAATTTATCAACCTATACATCAGTGATAACTGACACTAAATAAGTTCAGATTTACTAAAATATCCCAGTTATGTTTCTGACTTAAGTTTCATAACAAACCCTTTTGGCTACTTGCAATTTAGACTCGCATATTTTCCGATTAATATCAACTTACATAATCAAATGCTATTCAATCTAGAAGCTATAATAAACGAAGAATGTTCTTGATAATGTTTAAGCTTTGTTGGATTTGAAACGTCATAAAGTTCAAACTTTAATAAAACAATTGCCTTCCGTCATAAACCACATTCAAAAACTTTTCAAAGTAGAGGGAGCCGAGATAGCCAAATGAACCAAAACAGGGGTTGAAATGATGACTTTATCTATCACCCTCACACATAAATTCGCGACGCTATGCCTTGTTAGTGATTTGAATGTTATAAACGGGGAAGCTATTAGCAGTTTTGCAAAATGTGCATGGGGCTGAGAGTAATGCTGTTCCAACATAATTGCGACTGTAAAGTAAATTGGATTTTCTGAATTTGTTAAAAAACAGTAGATACCTACTTAATTTAAAAATGTTGAAAGTGAGAATTATACTATTTTAATGCACCAAATTTATAAAGCATACAACGTATGTGTTGAAGAACTCCTTTTTTCTTTAAAAAATATGAATTGTTAGATAAATTTGTAGCGAATTCTAAACCTTTACAGCTACGGCCAATTGTACCTAATACCGGGCTACTGCAAAAAGTTAAAATTATTTGGGAGAAATGAAATCAGAAATAATTCTTAAATATCTGTAATTGAATGGTCAGCTACCAATTATAATTATAATATTATTTACAAAATAAAATACTTAACAGCTAATATTGCACATGAATTATAGTAACAACAACGAGTATTTTAAACAATTTGAACAGAGAATCAATGCTGGACACTGTCAGAGAAATTCCCTATTTATAGACTTTAAAAGACATTTTGTCTGTATCGCTAGTCAACATATAATTTGAGTTGCAGTCCAACTTTTTGCATATTTAAATGTCACAGCTTTCATATGAATAATTTATTTATGAACAATAGAACTACTGTTATGTTGATAAAACTGTTTACTCTTCTTACACGGTACATCTTCCAAATCTCCTTCTTTGTCCTGATGAGCCGTCATATGTCTAGTCAAATGATGCCTTTCCCGAAAGCTTTCATTGCAAACTGGGCATTTCAACTTTTCTTCGCGCTTTCTCCTGTTCGGGTCGATGGCGGTCTCGCTCTTATGATGGGTGCGCATGTGATAAACCAAGTCCGATGTCATTCTAAAACTGATACTACATTTTGCACACACGTTCTGCGACGGCAATGAAAACGCGGCCAAAGTAGGAGGTAACAACGTACTCAATATAGCTGCAGCCGGATTAGCGATCAACGGGTTCACAGGCTCTCGTTGAGGCACAGGGAACTTCATGAAATCAGGGTTATGTGATTGAAAGTTCTGTATACCAAATGGATACGAAGACCCGGCTTGTAAATACGGTATTTCTGGCCTAAACGGCAAGAAATTCAATTTACTAGGTGACATCTGTTGCGTTTTTGAGTCTGGCTTCCCGTGGTACTCCATACCTTTGCTATATTGAGATGATCTTTGATGCAGTGCTGTTTCTGGATAGTTTGGAGATGAAGATGGAACATTTTGGCCTTTGAAAAAATGGTTTCCATTTAGGAGATGCGCTGGTGTTAGTAGATTATTAAAACCTGGTGCTTTGCTGAAGGAACTCGATGGTGGGCTGGCAGCTGACAGCGGAGGACTGACGGAGTTTTGGTAAAGGAGATTATCTGGACTCACTGATGGATTTGGTGACCTCAAAGCGAAATTTGAAACTTTTGTGAACGCACTCTTCGGAGATGATTCAGTTTTGTCCGAGTACCTTTCGTATCTGGCTCGTGACTGCATGCTGATCAGGGTCGGATCGTCGAAGATTTTATTTTTGTATTCCGGCAAAAATTTTGGCTGACGCGTCGCACTCTCATTTGAATTAGGACGACTTCTTGACCGTTCAGAATTTTCAGAATCGCTGCAATATACAGATTTGCTTGGATACTCATCTGTTCCAACATCTATGTTTATATCGGACCCAAAGCTCGGGGATATATTGTTGTTCACATAATGCCTGTCCTCATCCTGGTCCTTCAGGTCAAGCGTATCGTTTGAGTATTCGCTGTGTTTGTATACTTCAGCAATCCTTTTAGGCGCCTGTTCCCATTCTTCATTGTGAAACAGCTGCTTCGAAACTCGCAAGTGTCTCTCTGGTGGTTTTTGGCGAACTTTTTCATCCGGCATCATTAAAAAAGCCACGTCGAAAGATCTTTTTGCTACTTTTCCTTGGTTCAAAACAGTCGGCTGCATGTCTGGTTTAATTTGCGAAGTTTTAGCACTTTCAATATTCAAATTAGTCTCTTTAGAATCAGGAGACGTCTCCTTATAACTTTTATAATTATTTTGAACGTCCATTGTCATTGTTTAATCATCTAATTAACCGCGCACAAACTTAAAACTTTTCACACTTATATCGCGGCGATATCGAGAAGACGCGTGCGTACTGCCCGACGGCTATAACACGAATGCGAGTAACATAAGGGTGAAAATATATAAGTGCGGTTTTGAACTACCCTTAACAGAGCCTTTGGAGTTGTGGAGGCGGGGCGAGACGAGCCAATGAGCGCGAGGCTGTAGGCGTGAAAGGCAACCGTTGGCCAATCGGAGCGCGTCGCGACGATAGAGAGCAGGAGAGCTCAATCACCAGGTCAAGATAATAATAACTGCTATGAATTGAGAGCGCATTGAGTTGTGGTAGGGTCAGCGTGACAATAACGGTGGGATATTGAAAACCGCGGCTTGTTTCACTGAGTACGGTGCACAAAAATATAGGAAATATCGATGTTTTCAACTGTTTAATTGTTCATCTACTTGTGAGGAGAAGAAAATAAAATAGTAAAACTTGCCTTTTTGGTAATTATATTGCTGTCAGAATTATTGATTTACGACCAATAACCAGAAATTAGGTTTCATAAAGAGTAACGACAAATAAAACAGCTAAGTTAATCAATAAAAAAAGTTAGTCCAGCCATTACCTTCTATTTATCTCACCCAAACATGGCCGTAGAGAAACTCGAAACGATTATGATTGCAATAAATATGTTTTATATGTCGCATAAAAAATGATACTTCATATAGTCGGCCTAACCCCCGACTGTATAGATGAGATTGCGAATAATGCTATTAACACAGACGCTTCTCCTCAAATTGATATCATACTTGAAGGGCAACAGGCAAAATTGAACTTAACGCTGCAAGCAATACAATTCTAAATACCGTATCCATTACTGGAGCTAATACAACAGAAGTAGTCAAAGAAATAGCAGCGGTAAATTTGAAACGTGAAGGTTCAATCTCGATTGATGTAAATGATATAGAAAAGTTAAAAGAAGACCCAAATGAGTTCTGTTCGGTAGTGGGTAACGATAATAAGATGGGCGCAGACGTTAAAGGAAAACCATTTGTCAGATTTTAGCCATTTTTTTGGCCATTCGTTTGCTCTCAATGAAAATCTGTTCCATTTATTTTGCTGGGTGCGTTAATGAGATTTTTAAAGAAATATTTGTAGGAATGGTAAGAATTGGTGAGAATGTCATTTAGGAATTCAGTTTGGGGAAGATTTAAAATGCTGCTGTTGATCCAAACATAAAGCAAGTTATAGTTTTTTAAAATGAAGTACATCGACTAAATTCAATTTAAATAACTGGAAATAAGTACACACTATATTATAAAAAGGAAATATTTTTACATAGATGCTCGAGTATTTAGAGACCTATACAATCAACCAGTCAACAAGTATGTTTCAGTTTCAGTATGACTTTAACTTTTAGTTAAAGTAATACTAAATATATAGGTAGTGCTAGGTTGAATTCCAAAGAAGGATAAGAAAATATTGCAGACACCATAAAAACCGTGAACAATGTGTAAAAAATGTGTTTGCAATGGTTGAACCGCTGAGATCAGTTCGCGCCGCTCGAGGCCAGTCATTTGTCTTGTCTCCCGCACAATAAAAGTGAATCGTAAGCTCCTACTGAATATCTTTTAGGTGGAATAATATGTTTTTTCCCTTAATAATACATCACGTCTGTGTGAAGGAGTTTGTCTTTGATAAAGCTGAAAAAAATGTTCAAATACTCGTATACATGTTTTCTTCTTAGCGACTGTACCCTAGGGGTGAACAGGTTTGGCTAACAATCAGAAGGTCCCAGGTTCGATCCCCGGTGGAGCATGCACCAATGGATGAATTTTCATCTATGTGCATAATTTACAGTTCGCTGACGGTGAGGGAAAACATCGTGAGGAAACCTACCTATCCCTCGGGATTAGGTAATAGTCAGTTCCTGTATACACGGCGACAAGGTTCACCACCTGTCACGTGGGGTTCTGACTATCTGGTGAAACGTGGGCTTTGAGTTGGTTAATTCCTCCACAATGTGGTGGTGTATGGCCACTCAAGCCTCTGACTACCCCCGAATGGGGATAAAAGTCGTGACGTTACATTTACATGTTTTCTTCTTAAAAAGCGAATACTTTATGATACATGAAGAGTTATTGTCAATATAGAAACAAAGTGGTAACTTGCCTACTATCAAATCCTACCTACTATTTAGGTCGTTTACTAGTTAGACACTCATATTACACTCGATCTTAAGATGCTGTTTTCGACAGATGTTCCATACATTAAACGTCAAAATTGCATCTTAAGATCGATCTCAACTTTGAGATGCATTTATGAATACGAGCCTATGATTATGTCTGAAGTAATCTCAAGGAGATATTTTAAAGCTGTATATTGTGCAAATGTTTGTAGTCCTTTGCTTTTCCCACGGCCATTTGTAGATGTTAACACTTAATAAGATGTCAGTGTGACGGGTTCGACTGCTAGAGAGATTGATGGAACTACGCTTCAGGGAAAAACCGATTTGTACTGATGTTCGCTTTGAAGAAGATTGGTTGGACACATTCTGTTAATAACAAATAGTGTCCAGATAAAAGTGAGTACCTCAAAGTGAAAAAAAATATGTTCATAATAAATTTTAAATCCAAACAGATTTATTGAAATAGCTGATATGTCAAACCAATCGCTAAATTTAACAGCTTTTGTCGGTTAGTGTTGACCTAAGCTTGATAAGTAATTGACGGCACGCGACGGGATCATATCACGCGTGCCGGTACGCACGCCTGGGGATATGATCCTCGGTTGAAAGATCAATGTGGAAAATGATCAAGTTTAAACTCAGCTATTCGTAGCAGGTCGCGTGTCACGGGCACCTACGCATGTGCATCAAAATAAAAGAAGATCTATTGAATGATTTTTTGGGACACTCCACGGGGAGATTTAAAATTATATACTTTAGAATAATGTTAACCTAAGTGCTGCGATACACGCGACTGCTTGTAGCTGCCCATCTCGACCGCTTGAAGCAGACGCTGCACGGCGAACAGCAGTTTCAGTACAAAATTGCCATTTACCATACACGGACTGCTCAAGCAGTCGGCGAGCGGTCGATGCGTATTTCCAAAATATAACTTATGGCTTTTGCCCGCGACTTCGTCCGCGTAGAATTTCAATTTAAAAGAAGGGATCCCGGATCCCGGACCCCATTTCCCGGATCCCGTCTTCCTGATCCCGTATTCCGGAAATCCCGTATCATGGTTCCCGGATAACGTCACTCGTTTTCAGGCTCCTGGATCCCGTATCCCGACTCCCGTATCCCGGACCCCGTATCTCTGATCTCAGATCTCGTATACCTTATCCCGGATCCCGGAACCCGTATCTCGGATTCCGTTTCCCGCATCCCGTATGGCTAATCCCGAATCCATTTCCCGCATCCCGTATCCTGACTGCCGTATACTTGATCCTAGATCCCGTTAGGTTAGGGTTAGGTTCGAAGGTTACGACGTGGGTTACGTGTTAGGTTACTGGTGACCCTAAATGCACGGGGCTCCGTCGACCTTGTGATGGAGTAATATGGCTGACAAGTGAATGTACCTACTTATTCTGTGTTGACTTGTTGGCTTACTCCAACCTGTAACCGATCATAACTTTATGGAGCGCTGACATTATAATTTGTAAATACGCCGCTCTCTGACAGGTCGTTTCCACGAACGTAAATGAATACTGGACAGCTTACTGCAGCACAAAAAACGAGCCGAGTGAGAGGGGCCCATAGTGGTACAGTGTCCCTCTACTAGGGTGTCCACGCAATAATAAAATTTTAACGTACTTATTGTATTATATAGGTACATGAGTAACGCACATGATTGATATTTTATAACTCTAACGGAGGTTTCTCTATGCCTGTCGAAGATATAAAAGAAAGAACCTTATTACTATGTTTCATCTTCGCGTTGGTAGCCACTCTACAAGTAAAATAAAATTTCAAACAATGGATAAATAAATAAATATCTCCAGACAATACATCAACTATTAGGTCCCAAACTAAGCAACGCTTGTACCTACTATAAATACCGTCCAATGGACTGGAAGCTATCCCAGACCAGCGGGTCTAACTGCGTCACTATGCAATATTGCTTATGAATTGCAATTCCAATTCATCAAATGAACCGTTTTGCATTTCATCTAATTTCGGTAATATGGGCACAGATGAACCGCGATTCACGAGCATTTCTGCTCCATAGACAATTTCATATCTGAATCCTTTTTTTTTTTAAATTTGTTTTACTGCCCTAGATACAAGCCCTTTAGAGCCATGGTATTCAAGGTTGCTATAGAAAAACGATAAAATCCATAAAGTTATGGTTGAATTTATTTTGATCTTATTTTATTAAGAATAATTGCTTTTGTAAAAACATTAATTAGATACGTACATAAAATACATTATAAGGTATAGTAACATCTTTAAAATTATTGAAAATCGGGCAATTTTTTTTTGTTGATTCACGTTTAATGGTTTTTGTAGTTCGAAATGGCACCTATTAGGTACCTACTTGACGGTATCCGCTGCGCTATATGATTCACGATAGAGACGCAGTAGGTAGGACTTCAAGCCTCCCACTCTGACTGAGCTGGTTTTCCTGTTAAGTCCGGCCAGCCAGACGCTCCGTCTTGCCTGCGTAGTCCAGTTTGTGCAATGATGACAAAAAGGCGGAATGGACTATGCAAACCTCCCTCAGTAGGTAGATATCACTGAGAGCTCGTCACCTTTGACTATACCTTTGTGACTTAGGCCGGTCTCATACATACGGAATTCCGAATCGGAATCCCGTTTCGAAATATCGAATCGGTGGTTCCAAACGCAGTAAATTCATGTCATCCATCCATCAATGTATGGACGTATTGCGTACGGAACCACCGATTCGGAATTCCGTATGTACCTATGTGGCCGCCCTTAGGTACTTTAAAGAAAAATACTAGGTACCTACCTAGGTACCTTACGTTAACACTGGCTATATGAGAGAACGAAGCCATAAAAAAAATCCCTATCGTAACTTACGAGGGATTTTTTTATCGTTTTTCTTTTTTTGTTATGTCTTTGCTCTCTCATATAGCCAGTGTCAAGTATAGGTAGGTAACTAGGCATAAGTTTTGAAATGTGTCAAACACAGATAAGGCTCTTTTGGCTATGCCTACAAAATACCCCCCAAACCCTGTCAATAAAGTGGCGGATACATTATTGACAAATTACCTTTTACAAATCATGATTCACCACTTTTGTTCCAATTACCCACACTCAGAACATAATATTATTATAATTGATAATTCTATCAACCTAGAGCACCTGCGTTGGCATGTTGAGGGGTCGTCGTGGAGACTCTTGATGTTCATGTTAAGTAATATTTCGTAATACATAAAAAACAATAAACATCTTCATAGGTTATGATAAATAGGTATGGTACCTATTTCCTATATATAAGTTTCTCTCTGACCTATTTGTCATTAAATTGACATTGACAATTTGCAACATTGCAATTCATCTTTCTTCGTGGACCATATTACCAATTTCATATAACTGTCAAATAGATGAATTGCGATTCATAATATGAATTGCTTGGGAGTAACCATCTTACGATTTCGGTGAATCATATTATGCTCATAAAGTGATTCATTTTTGTGATCGAGTTAGCCCCACAGAGCAAATTACGAAAAGGCTATTTCCAAAATTTTCCCCGACGGGAATCGAACCCTCAACCAATCGGTGCAATGAGCCCAGCGGCCTACGGTCAAACCACTGCGGCAAACGGATGACAAAGTCATGTGGTTTTATGGCCACCCTAGCTGAGCATTATTACCAATGTTACCATCTAAAGATAAAAAAAATCCGATCTTTTACAAAATATAAATAATATTCAATATTACTTGCTATAAAAAATATATGACTACAAATTAAAAATGATCATTATGAATCCAACATGTTTCGACGAAACAATAGTCACGACACGATAAATAATAAATTAATTTATTAGGTTGATTTAAAAACTATCAATCACTACCCAACGATAATATTATTTTGGCATGGCAACTAGGAGTGAGAGGGACACGGTCCCAACTGGGGCCTCTCGCTCGGTTCGTTTATCTGTCTAAGAATTGTCATAATAGACCTTAAGGCAGGAGAATAAAGTTGAATTTCTTAATTTCTTCTTAACCAAAAACTCAAGTCATCAATCCTTCATTATACATCCGTGGTCGCTTCAGATCAAATCCCCAATGTTGCCAGATGACCATGTGAATTGTTCCCAACTTTTTTCGAAATCCCTCCAAAGATACGATTTTTGAAAAAATAAATTAATTGGTTTTGCTCATTTAGGAGAAATACAAAATCAAAAATACTCTCTTAATTTTTATATAAGTTCAACTACATATTTATAAACAAATATTTTTATATTCCATTTTTAAACCGACTTCAAAAAAGGAGGAGGTTTCTCAATTCGACCGTATTTATTTTACCTGTTTCATTTAGCATATAATTTGTATGGTTGTAGTTGTAATCATGAAATATAATCGTCCTATGTTTATGGTTAACACTATGGTGATTTGCTTTTATTCAAGTCCGCATTCTTAGTAACGAGGAACCGTACTAGATGTCGCTAAGCCGCTAGGGCAGAGATTCCCAAACTATTTTGGCAAGACGCCCCTTTTCCTAAATGAACTCAACAAAAAAACTGTGTGATTCAGTCATTCTTATAACAAGTTGGTATACGTAATAGTTACAACTTATACGGTATCTTGAAAGTTTCAAATAAGAACTTGTGTTAATTAATAGGGGTCGATTTTTAGACGTCGTCGACCCCCAAAATCAGTTTTCGTTTATGTCGATATGTAACCAATATCGACCACTTTGGGAATCCCTACGCTAGGGCAACTAAATATGATTGTTTAGATTGGGTTACCCCTAAAAATATAACGCCCCTAAAAAAATCCCATCCCACTTATTTATCCCCTAAATTTGACTCCTTTAAAATTAGTAAAAACTATTTAGGAGGTTTTTTTTCTAAAAGTGAATTTTCGGGGGAGTTCGAATAAAATTGGTGGGAAATTCACATGGTCATCAGCTGGCCACACCGGTATTATATAGAATGCAACGCGCAGGCGCGCGGACCGCTACAAGCAGTTCGTGTATGGTAAATGGAAATTTTGTATTGAAACTGCTACTCGCCGTGCAGCGACCGCTTCTAGCGGTCGAGATGAACTGCTACAAGCAGTCCGTGTATTGCCGCGCTAATTCTTGTCATGTCGCATTGATACATCTAAAAAAAACATCTCAATTTTCATAAAACCAGAAACAAACTAAGCATTGGAGTAACAAGAGCCATAACAACGTCTCCAAGTTTCCTGACTGATGATAGAAACTCAGAGGTCACATCTGCAACTTTAATTTGATCGTTCCCGTGGAGCCGCCTCGACAGATTAGTTGGTTTGCACCTAATGTTGTTCCGATTGAACGATTGTTTCTAGCTGTAACGCGTCCCCGAGGAGGAGCGCCTTGATTGGGATACTGACAATGATGTATGTGTGAATGGTGTTTGGCAAGACGAATGATGAGCAAAGCGTTTGAGATTCAGGGTTGAGAACACTGCGCCTACTAGATGCCTATTATGGGTATCTGTGCGTTTTTTTTTTGGTCATCTATCGTATTATGTCTTACTCATCTTTTCTTTTTCTTGCACTTGGATGCCTGGTATCCCACTAATGTACGTGCATCGTGAGGCTCCCTTGTGTAAGCTGTGAAACTGTTTCCTTGTGCGTCTCACCTTTACACTACAACATGGGGTTCTTCAAAGGGCATGATTGCAGGGCAGATCCCCTTATGTTGCCGATGTCCTGGGCGGCAGTTTCCAAGACTTATCAAGTATCAAATCCAGGTTAAAGCACAGAATAGATAATGTTAAATTAGCAGTTTATGTTGTAGTCTAAAAAAATAAATTGTTTATTTCTCACCACTTAACCCAAGAATACATGTAGAAGTACATAAGAATTAAGATAACATTTCTAGAGTAATTGTGGTGGTTATAGAGGACAGCAAAATGAAATTGACTCCTATCTCCTAAACTAGGTGAAAGTCTCTAATAAATATATAGTGAAAGATGCACAAATTGAAATCAATACCCATTTTACTAATTTTAACAACATGACTATATTTCCAGGGTCTTGCTCCAAAAATTTCCAATATTCACTACATTGCATGACATTTCAAAGTCAACAAAATACCTCATCAATCAAAACAGCACCTGTACCCGATATTAAAATATGTTTAGCTTAATCCCCAAAATGCAGAATAGAGGACTAATACCGGCCTGCCATATGGTGCTCTGATCAACAATACTGAACAATGTAACCCGGCTACAGGCGTAATCATCCCTTTTGTACTTTCAATAGCCTTTGGATCACTCACCCTATTAATTTCGATTTCTTTTACCATATCTTTCGCTGCGATTTCAACTCTATCCTTATAGAATTTAGATTTCAAATCATTTGTATTATTTTGATTTACTAGTTCGTTTATAGTAGTTTTGGCGCGTTTAAAACTTGCATCCAATGCTTTTCTATTAATAGTTGCAACAACATCTATTTGGAATCTTACAGCTATTTCATTAAGGTTTATATTTGAGAAGTCATTTTTATTAATAGAAATAGGACTATTCTCAAATGCATTGTGGGTTTTAGCTTTATTATTTTAGAGTTTAAATTTGTTTGCGAGTATAGTTAAAAGCCAATCTAAATGAGTGATTGCGAGCATTAAAGTGGGATTTTGTGAACACTTGTTTATGAATTTTTGGGACATATGGTGTAAAAGCCGCCTCGGACAATACGCCCCCATGGTGGTACCCCATCACCGTATGGGACGAGTTAAATACGTATTTCAAGAGAATTGTATTGCGTTGTGAACTTGCGATCGATCTATATTTCGTTTCCTTTTATTGATTATTTGCTGCAGGGTTATTTTCTTAATTGATATGTTTATTTCATAGTCTATGTAACAATTTAAAAGGAAATGCTAGGCAATTGATGCTTGAAACAAGTTTTGTTTCTTAGTGCCAATTGACTATTTCATTTAATTTCTAGTGTCTCAATTGTTATCTAATACAGTATTGTTTCTAAGTAGATACTTTTATTTTTGATCGTTATTTCTATTAAGACTATGAACTTGAAATATTATAAGTCTTCCCTTTCACTTTTCAGTCAAATATTTACATTTCCCAATTTAGTATCCACATTATTCACAAGTCGTTAATAACGTTAGTGTCCACTTGTCGGAACGTAATGTTTTCGATGAATTCATGCGCAAATAAACAGTTACATACAATGCCACGCAATAATGCATATTGTATGGTCTGACAATAGTGCAGTCAGGACCAATAGTTTTGATACTTGCGTAGGGGGATTGAATCGAGAATTAAACAATGAAGACTTTATTTAAAATAGGTAAATTAGTAGCAAAAATTGTGGAAAAGACCGGAGGATCTTTTAATAAATTCCCTCTTCGTCACTAGCTAGGCAATCCGTGCAGTTATTGGAAATAGATGAAATACATTAATTTATCGTGCCATTTGCGCCATACTGATTTTCATGCAAATCCAAACTTTTTGCTACTCATTATCTATTAGGAGTCATTATTACTTGTTTACTATATTCATCTGCTTTTTCTCTCAACTTGTATCCACTCACTGCTGGGTATAGGGCTCTCCTCCTTCACGCCATATTTTGTCCAGCAAGTGCTCTATCATGTTTATAAAAGTAATTCCAAAGTATCAAAACTATATCATCACCGTACACGTCACAATCGCACAACATATGCGCCGGCGGTGCACTGCCATCTGATCGTAATAACTGTAATGGTACAGTCCCTAGCGGACAGACAGACGGGCAGTTATCCCGCGTGTAATCAGAGCACTTCTTTGAAGTGGTCATTGATGATAAGTATATTTTATTAGTACCTTAGATCAGGGGTTCCTAAACTTTTAAGATAATGGAACACCAACCAAATACATTTTATTTTATCGAACCCCATATCGAATGATTAAAAATCCACTGAAATTCATATAAGAACATGATTTTTTAAGAAATGTGTAATAATTATTACCTATTGAAACACATTCTAAGAAGAATGAAGTTGTTTTACTGTTTTATGAATAATTGTTTTATAGTGGGGTTTTTTCGGTCCGACAATTGTATGCTGGGGTAGCATCCAATCTTGACCTGTATTTGTTTTTTGTATAAACGTAGGCTGAAAATCCTGTTTCACAACGATACGTCGTATTGTAACGAATAGGAGCAATGTTAAGATAGCCTTTTTGGCTATTTCAGGGTATTCACTCCTAATACCAACCCAAAACTCATTCAGAGATACAGATTCAAAGGTGTGTTTTAATTCTGATGAACTTTGAAGATCTATGAATGCTTCATAATCCAGGACGGTCAGCACCGCTGGTTTTAGCGGATTTTGGCGGAATCCTGATGACTATTCCACGGAACCCCTAGGTTCCCGGGACCCAGTTTGGGAATCCCTGCCTTAGATGACTGACCAAAATTTTCCTAAGTACTAATAAATATGTCCCCGGTGGGGCATGCACCAATGGATGAATTTTCATCTATGTGCATAATTTACAGTTCGCTAACGGTGAGAGAAAACATCGTGAGGAAACCTACCTATCCCTCGGGATTAGGTAATAGTCAGTTCCTGTATACACGGCGACAAGGTTCACCACCTGTCACGTTGGGTTCTGACTATCTGGTGAAACGTGGGCTTTGAGTTGGCTTAATACCTCCACAATGTGGTGGTGTATGGCCACTCAAGCCTCTGACTACCCCCCGAATGGGGATAAAAGTCGTGACGTTATATTTATTTTTATTTATTTATACTAATAAATACCCTTTTTGTCATAATATTGGAAGCTTGTATGGAGGAGGATTCAGACATTTGTGTAGTACCGTAGCCCAGTATGTGTTAGGAGACTAAAGACCTCTTTCGAAAACTATACAGGGTGGTGACGACATTACGACAATAAATTTAAACACGATCCCTACTAGTCAATCACAATACTTTAAAATTGTCAAATTAGGTTTACATCAAAATTGTAAAATCTAAATTTTCACACAAAATAAATGCGGAAATAATCTAAACGTAACACTACATCCTTTATAATCGTCTACTGACTTCATCGACTGACCTGTAGGTACGAGGGTGGCAAAATCGCTTCGGTGTCGGTGTATTTGGCGGTGCATTTGTAGGCGTAAAGTTAAAACGGTAGAAGTAAAAAACCCATCCCGTGGCTATACCTTTGAATATATTTTGATTTTTTTTTTATGTAGACCTACTCACGTGATACCCAGTATGTGGTTTCATTTATTGTCGTTATGTCGTCACCACTTTTTATAGGTGCTCATCTTCGTGTATTCATTAAACGATTTTATAATGATTGGTACTGGATATATATATAGATTTTATTACGACAATTGAAAACCGCATCGACGTTTTTAAAGGCACTTTGATGTCAGGGGTTCATATGCAATACGATGAGCATTTACACGCCATATGTAGTTTAGGGCCTAGCGCGTACCCTGGGGAACCCCCAGCCCCTTGATAATGAAAACGGTGGAATACTTAGGGTTTTTAATATCGTCGAATGATTCACTGGAAATGGATACGAATACGATGTTTCTTTGGGGTAATATTACTGTTATTTTGATTCCTTTTAGGTTTAAAAAGGCAAATGCGGCTTTTCCTAAATGATCTGTAAACAAAAATGACAATAAGGCAAAGGGGGAAAAGGGGAGCCACATAGGCTGGATAAAAAATAAGAAGTGGCGGCGAACCGAAACACATTGCTTGCTAGTTGCTTGCACATATAAATGTTAACCATGTATTAAAACCAAAATTAACTAACGTAATAATGTGCGAAACCGACATTGACCAACTCGTCCATTAGTGACACGAGACCACGCGATACTGAGCTCAGGATTGCCAATTAGCAAAGTTTTTATGTGCCACTTACAGAGCGCGTAAAACCTATCAACCTTGTATTAACCAACATAGTACGCAGGCGCAGTAAGTAAAAAGTTGCTTGAAAAATAGGGTAATACAAAAGCTACTAACACATGCGTATTTACAATCACCACATCAGCATCATCGACATCTTTGAAAATAAAAAACCGCAGGCCACCCTCGGCTCGCGGTGCGTTTCGGCGGCCATATGTCGCGAAAAATGCTGCTGTAATTGCATTAAGTTACCCTAAGTCGAGTGCCGGCTTTTAATTACGATGTCCCACTTAGACATATGTGGTGCAGTTGGTTCACAATCGATATTTAAGTTGTAGGTTAGTATTCCTAAATATACTTTTTTGAGGACCACGTGGGCACTTAAACATTATCATTTTATTATTTTTTCTTAAATCTGTACCTGAATCTGAACACGACCTCGTGACTGAGAAGATTTGGGGGTAGGCCCCCAAATCCTGGCTAAAATAATTGTAGGAGTGTGTTCAAACAGGTCCACTAAGTTTCTTGCTATGGGTCTAGACTAGTTGATTTGCCTACAAGCGTTTCTTACCACATATTGAAATTGAATTGAATTGAAATTGAAGAAATGCTTTTAGACGAAACTACTTGTCCCGACAAGTAGTTTCGTCGTGTGGTATTTCTGGTTGACAGCTGTCAATTAAAAAAGAATATATTTTGTTTACTCTCTGGTTCTTGTAATAATTGAAATTGATTTGGAAAATAAATAACGTGTTCCTATATTTGGTATTAATTAATTACCTAGGGCAGTTTACATGTTTTCAAATATATCACAAAAAGCATTTTCGTTTAAACGCTTGTAGGCAAATCAACTTGTCTAGGCCCCTGGCAAGAAACTTATTGGACTTGTTCGAACACACTCCTTCCATTACTTTAGCCAGGATCTCTCTCTCTGTCTCTGTTTCTCTCTGATCCTGACTAATTTTGGTTCCTGTCATGAAGCTTTTGGATGACTAGCAAAGCGAAACTTCATTTTGAAAACCCGGCAAGAACCCAGAACTCGTCTAAAGGGTCTATTATGAGTTTTAAACGTATGCAAACACCGATCGAGTGAAGAAATTAGATACCTCACATTAACTAGTTAAGCTAGAGGAAAGATTCAATCACTTTAACGATACCGGTTTCATATCTACAATGATATACACATACTTATGTTGAATGTGTATCTAGCGGTATATTTAATCGCAGTAATAATGAATTCAGTAAATATAGATACAACAAAGAAGAATCTTTACAAAAGACCACACAAGGATAATAAAAGATTTTCTAAAAAAAATGCTACCTTAACAAAACAAACTCTTGGGTCTAGATGCAAATTACGGACAATATGAGCGTGAAATATGGGTTCAAGAAATCCTGAGAGTTGGATAAAAAAAGGAAAATAAATGAACAGAAAAAGTTCTTTGCGGAGAGAAAAAATACAATGTCGACAGAGCACAGGGCAGGAAACGTCGCGTGAATAAGTGTCTACCATTGTGGAGGGAAATGGGGGAGGTTATTCTTCGCTCCTTTTATTTGTTGATAAAGCCATAATTAAATGTTTACCTGTTATAATTTATATTTTAAAAGGCCTTTTAATTCAATTTGTATTAAAAGGAAAATAACGATGCAACTACGAGATCAGTGCGAATTTGAGGAGTTAGTAGCACCATTATTTTGAACGATAATTAAATAGAATAATACTGATGTAGAAGAACATTCGTTCAATGTTTCTCTACTTTGTAGTCCAATTCCAAAAGCTTCATTCCCAACTAAAAGATACTAGGTAACCCTCAAATGAATGTGGGCTCATTACGTATTCAGCCCACCCGTCTGCCTCGTTATGATTTATGAACTATTTTTTGTTGATTTTCTCCTTCCCCCTCACTCCGGCCAAGATTCTGTAAGCTCACTGCCAAGTAATGTAAGAGCATATTGATAGAACAGAGTTAATTAATTCTAGATTTTTTCGCCGCCAACTTTCGTAGTTTGCCAAGTTGGAAATTATTACTGTTCTGTGTGTAAGATTTATTGCAGAAAAATATATTTTATAAATTATAAGTAAATAATATTGTAAAAGTTTAATTGTTTAAATTCCTCTACAGTAACTTAATTTGCACATCTAAAATATCGCTTCCTTGCTCATATATCACAACCCAGAGAAGGACAGCGATACATTTAGTTTTAGTCAACTTTGCGTACCACCAACATAATTAGCACCTATGTAGAAAGATTTCTACTTGACCCATAATAATCTTGGCTGCAAAAAAAAACATTAAAAAGAGAAAAATAAAACAACAAAAAGAAAAACTACGGAAATATATTTTTAAACTTACATCAGAAATCAACGAAATATTCCTACATCTTTGAATATTCACATGAGCAAAAGTTCATAATAAGTTCTGTCATGAAATAACTCAAAATCATTTTATCTAACCACACTGTCACTGTGATCCGTGTCAAACGCTAACACAAAAGGCTCTCAATGTTAAATGTCTCAATTTAATGTTACAGCCGTGTCGCCCCCGGTCGTTATTGCCCACAGTCGGTTTTGTAAGGGTTAATTCGATGGAAAGATTCTGCTTAACCGTGCTGCGGTCGACGGGTTGCCATTGTTTAACATTATTGATGATGATTTGTATGTTGACGATGTAGTAGCGAAACCTATTCTGGAGAATATACAATTGATATCAAATTGGAAACAAAAGAAAATTTCATTTATTCAAATGCCTGCATCATTTTATTCGCGAAAGATGACAGCTTTGGAATCGACAATAGTGTCCGACGATATCACCAAGGTTTGACCCTCGACCAACCCCGTGGAAAAGCTAGGAGGAAGAAAAGTATAGGAGGAGTTCAAGATTATCCACTTCTGTCAGTTGCAAAGCGGGTGACAAAAATAACAGTATAGGCTGATTGCCATAGAAACAAGCCTATGTCAAACAAAATTATGACTGAAGGAAGCATAACACTATATATAAATTATTCCTAAATCTAAAACAATGATCTCACTCCGCACATTACACAGATCCGCCACAGCATCCTACCATAACGTTGCGGATAGATTGCCCGCTGTCCTTACTGCTAATTAAAGGAAATGGCCCAGAAACAAGATTGCGATATTGTTCTCTCTAAATCTTATTCCATCTCCCTCTAGCTCGCACAATGTTCCAACACCCTATCTCTTTCCCGCTAAACGGTGCGTGGATGTCACTCATTATGCTAAGTATCTTCCCCCTTTGTTCGTCGCGAGATTGCCGATAAAGCTTTGGGTTACTTTTTTCTTTTTTCTCTAACTTGACAGTTGGTATATGGACACAGATTAAGATAATTCGGTCGAGGTGTTTTTATAATGCTTAATTTTATTGTTTCAAAGCGTTTTGCGTTGGTTGCTTTTGCGTGGGAATTCTTTTTTTTATATTTTTTGTCTTGAAGGAAATTTTGCGTAATGGAATGTTTTGCAAGATTTTTAGTTGGTGTCTTGGACAAAGGAACATTGTTCGATATTATCTTGATTTCAGTTTTTTCACTATCCACGAGTTTTTAGGACATATACGGAATTCTGACGACCGCTTGGCGGAGTGGTTCGAGCTTAGGCCGCTCGGCTCCCTGCATCGAATGGTTGCGGCTTCGATTCCCGCCAGAGGCAAATTTCAGAACGTTGCTTAGTTTGGGACCATACAGCTGGTGTGTTAGTCTAGCAATAGTTACTTACTAATCACGGACCTAAAACAAAGTCAACTATGGCATTATCTAGGTAAACAGTAATACTTAAGATAGTAGTTAGTGTGTATTGTTAAACGAACCTCCACTTAAGATTAATGGGTACATATTCGTATAAAAAATCTAAGCAAATGAGTTGATGTAACATAAATTTTATCTAAAGCCACCGTTTGCATGCTAAAGCCAAAATGGATTCCGAATAAAAACAGAGCAACAGATTCGAATCGCGCTCGCATATTGAAAAACGAGCGATTTTTTAATAAATCGCCTCGAACAATCGCCATTACGAGGAGAAATACCTTATTTCATTACGCCAACCGTTCCATTAGTAAGATACGCTGAATTCTATTAAACTCGTTTTGTAAAAATAGCGCTTGAAGCGGACTCGAGAACACCGTTCGGAATCAACTCTTTTAGCTTTGTGCTAGAGTTGATTTGTGTAGCACTTACATCGCTTGATTCTGGAAACACAAAGGGTTTGTACACCCTACGTTTCTAAATTTAAATTTATGTTTTGTTAGATGTGATCGCGCTTAGCGGCATGCGCCACGAATGAAGCGATAGGCACTTTTTTTTAAATATGATTTATTCGAGCAAAGGGTTTTTTAATTCGATTTGTTTCGGAACAAATAGGTCTTGTTTTAAGTGGTGCTCGTTATACAATGGGGTCAATTTCACATACCTAGCAGATTTTTGGTCCTATGAACACTTTTAATAAAATTATATTACTGATATTCTTAATTTTATGACATTTTAATCGTAGGCCATTACGTAACTTTTTCGACGATGTTCTAATTAATTTCGTTCATCCCGTGTTGCTTAATCAATTGATATTGATTGAAATTGAGAAGAGTCTGGACGTCATTCTTTCTACTTTCAATCGACAAGCAACACGGGATCAACGAAACCAATTGAAACATGCTCGAATATGTTACCTAATATCCTGCTGGGTACACACATCTATCTAATAATTGAATTATGTTCTTGCAGTGTTTTTTTCTTATTAAACCTATCTAAAATATTGTCAAAATAATTGTGGCATTCGCTAATCATCACCCTGTTTTTGTCTAACTCATTTGTGTAACGCTGATGTTTACTTATTACATTTTAGAGTGCCCTGTGCTGTTTTGTATGAAAAATATTTACCATAGGACTATCAGAGCTGACCAGGAAACACATCACATCAATTCAATCATCCCATACATCTCCATACGCGGCGCGCGAAGCAGTTGCTGCACACATTTTGTATAATATAACCATTACACCACGCTCCATTGGACTCGAACTCGATATTTACAAATCTAATATCGATTTTAATTCGATTTAGTATCGAGAACATTTGCGGGTATTATAAAATTAATGGTTTTTACAATTGATTGTGATTTTGTTACTGATATTAAGGGTGTTTCAACTCAGTCAGCTATTCGGTTAAACAACAGTCTTGTAACTACTTAATGTTTTTTTTTACGATTGTAAATGGGCTTTTTAATTTTCATTTTTATTCTGGCTTGAATTTTACTGCTGCGTTTTAATCCCATTGTTATATAAATATTGTTGTGATGGAACTAGTACAAACTAGAAACATGTTTAATTAAATTGTCTAATCTGTGCGGGATTATACAGGGTGTGTCCGTCAGGTGTCGCGCGACATGTGGCTCCCACCGTCTGAGCGGGCTGCGTCGACCGCCTGCGATATCGTACAGGATCTTGAATATACAGGATGTTAGTTTCTTGTAAAGTCGTCTAATGGTCGAATGCGTGTTTTGGAAACAAATTCTATTCTAATTCAAATGTGCACCTCTGGGAATTCTGGGATTTCAGATTTCATGTGCGGATCTCATGTCCAAGAAATAATTATTATCACTCGCTGAACGCAGAAGCAAAACCTGGTGACGAAACCTAACGTCCTACGTCTTTTGAAAAACGTGTGCAGTTTCTCTATTGCCAATAGTTTAGGAACATACTGGTGTTATGTGTGTTAGCCTGGCGATATTAATTTAATTATAAGGAAATCATAATTTTGTTAAAATCTTCCGTAATAAAATAATTTTGTTGAGTACAATTTCCCATCACGCTGTATATCAGCATGCATATGCGAAGGAGTTATGCGAACTAAGCCACGCTACATGATATTGTAATTCAATCTCGGATCAACGTGTTGAATATTTAACTGAATTTCAGATCGGTCTGATACCACGGTACCTTTCGAGTCGGTAACAACGTTGGTACAAACTAAACTTGAATAAACTAACTGTTTTCCTGTCCTTATCATAGTCGTAACATAATGAGCAAGAAAGACTTCACTGGTAGAACCAAGCTGTAGCCAATTGACTGCAGCTCATAACCACCATTGACTGTGGGCTAGCTCGAACGTCATATTTTGACGGTCTCGTATAGACATAAGATACGTTCAGCGGATCAGAAAGGCTTTGGGGAGTGTAATTACTGTTAAGACCAAGTTCACCAACGCACTAATATACCGCTAGAGCAGTTAACGGACGGTTATTAGTAGGTATGACAAAAAATCGGTTACTGTTACAACGGTACCTTATAGTATGTTGGTAAACACGGCCCTTAGCTTCTTCTTATTGTATGGTCAGTGGCCAACCTGAAGGGCTAGACAAGTGGCTGACGTCTATAAGCGTTCCTTCAAATCGCTACGCTTCATGTATGGAAATTACATAAGTCACGTGATCTACATAGCAACTTATTGTTGATTAGGTACATAGCGACGTTTGACATTTCCATACATTGTGAAGTCTATTCTATTCTATTCGATTAGCGTTCATGTCACTTGTCTAGGTGGGGTGGGGTAAGAGTTGTTCAAGCCGCCCGAAGGCCTCTGACAAGGCTTAACGATTGCTGCCTAGATGACAACAACCAGGACCGACTTTTTACGTGCCCTCCGAAGCATGAAGATGGTCAGTTTAAATGCCACTAAATGGTCACCCATCTCTACCTGACAGTGTCAAGCGTTGCTTAACCTCCGATCGTTTACCGATCAGCGATTGCAGCTGGCTATGAGCGCTTCATACAGCCCTTATTAAATACAATTAGTTAATTCGACCTCTTTCGCAACCCACAAAAAATGATCCTCTCACATCCGTGGGTGTCGGCAGTAAATTACCCGCTGCGGGCTCAGTGCGGGTTAATCCGCAGCTCCGCAGCGGCCGGCACTATCTGTTCGCCGCACGCCGCAACCTTCCGCGCATCGCCGCGAATACGCCACACCGCGCGCGAACGGCGAGTCCGCTGCCGTACCGATCGCAAAAAAATCTTGAACCCAGTTGATTTTTATATAGAAAGAAAAGAAGAAAGTAAGAAAAAACATTAATTCGACACTCGCAATCAAGTCACAACAAATATAACATAAACAGAAATAAGAGGTCAGCGCGAACTGAAATACGTATATAAATATTTTTTACAATAACAAAAATAAATCGCGTATTGATCTAGTGACTCGGACTGAAAACTCATGTTTTAAATTGGATGAAATGTAATATCGTTCTATGTCTTATTCCACGCTGAGTGTATTTAGGTATCTACCTATTCACTTCATTCCTTACGTTATTGTATGGTTCATGCCCAGATTGGGCTCAAATGTCTTAAAAAAACTCTATGACAACTTGTTATGTATTGCCAAAAGGTATAATTATTTAATATTGCAGTCGTATATCGGAAATTATTTACAGATAACCTTATCCCTTTAAGCATGACGTACCTACTTATTTAATAAATTACAAAAAAAGTATGAAATTTATTTACCAACGGTACGGTCCGTCGACGCGGCTATTAATCACGGTTATCGAGTGCTAATCCAGGTTTAAATAGATAACTATTCAGTCGGGCCATTGTCATACTAACGTGCTGGTAGGGTTGCCCGGGGTAAGACTAATTAATTGAAATATTTCTTCTTGTATTAAATAATAAATTAGGGAAGAATCATGACCTAACTCTAGTCATAATACTAGCTCTGCTATTAAAAAAAAACTTAAAGTCAACGTCAAAGCGTTTATTTTATTTAGGCCTAAGGGGGCACATACAATTGTCATTTTAAATTTTATTTTCACTGGGATCCCCTCCAGTCCATTGTACAGTACGGTATAGTACAAGTATTGGTGTATTAAGCTATGGGTTCCTCCAATAGCGGCGCCGTCATATAACGGCCGCACTAGTACAATTGGCTACGTAAACAACGGTGTCCAACACCGCTCTCTAGGAAACCGCGTCATTTTGTTTACATAGCCAACGTTCTAGTTACGGCCGTTATATGACGGCGCCGCTATTGGAGGAACCCATAGCTTTAGTGTGGCGATAATAAACAAAGCGATATTAGGCAGGATTTCAATATTTAAAGTGATTTAAACACATAGAGCTAAGTAGAGTGAATAACATGGACTAATAGTACTTCTTATAACTATTTCTTGTATTACCAGGTGCGTTATAGGCTAAGTTATACAGTCTAGGTACTCAAGTTATTAGACTAATATCGAGCCACTTTCGGCCACCCTCAGCCCTAACGCGTTCTCATTGCTTCGACAAAGCGCCAATTGTTAGCGCCCCTTTGAACTCTCGTTGCAGTCATTACATTAAACACCGGTTAAACAATTGATTTTGGAATTAAGTCCGATAATAGCGTCATAACCTAGGTCAGGGGGCTTACCACAAGCTCTTATTGCGATTCAATTATAGGAACGTTTTAACGTCGTTTTAATGACGTTTCTTATTGTCATGACAATAAGGTACGTCATTGCACAAAAAGTCGCTGAAACGTTAATACGTTCCTGTAATTGAATCGCAATAAGAGCTTGTGGTAAGCCCCCAGGTTTATTAATTGTACAATCCTTTCCGTCTCTATATTTCTTCTAAGATGGTCGGTGCGAAAATTAAAAATTACCCCACTTGATTGTCCTTACTGGTGGTAGATGCCAAGCTGTAGCCGATTCACTGCAGCTCATATATGGGCTGGCTCGACCGAATTATTACCACGCTCTTACAGAAGATCGGCGTAAAGTAATATTACAGCTGCGTTTCGTACGATGGGTGAGAGTGCCGGAAGCCCAACCATCTTCCTTTGCGCTACCTTCTGGCCTCTTCCGTTCAGGTAGGCAACGTGCAAGCAATACCTTGGCAATATTTTAAGAGTTTAAAATAAAAGTTTTATTCAAAAACACGATCTATATGGAATAATATAGTTAACATTACATATGTTTCTACAAAACTCTTATTATAGACAGTTAAAAATATACGTAGTGACCACTTTTTGACAGCGGCCAGTTGCACATAGTTTTACATAGATTCAAGTCCAAAATAATTTAGTTCTAGTATCGAACACGCTGTCCTTTATCAGATTACCAACATTAGGGTCACCAAATCGTCATTCCCCGAGCGGCTTTCATGTTTATTCAGCTAATAATGTAGTGACATTTCATATTGTTTTGGACAACCCTGATCTTTTGTTGGTTACTTAGTTTTTGTGGTAACGTTGGTTTAGTTAATATACTATATAGTACTTATAAGAATCAAAGACTATGCAACCGGTCATAATCGATTCTTACTATGGTAACGCTTCCAATATAAGCTGGGTTCCCAATATTACTGTTACACGTAATTAAGAGAGCTCAGCTTTATGTTGGGAATGTTACCACGGACGTGCAAGCGACCGTACATTGAAACGCGGGCAATTATTTAATGGAACTCGGTCCGCCATACTCTTCCACTATTGTTACTCCTGTAAGTCAGGATCGACAGTGGCGTTTAACGAATACACCGAGACTTAAACTTCCATGTCACGTGGGTACCTAAGTGGCCTCAAAGAATTTGACAAAGACAAATCAAAAAAAGGTTCACCAATTTCATAACACGCAACCAAACGTATTTCATAAAATATATTTTGAGAAAAATCACAATAAACACGGCGAGCACATTTCACGCGCTAAGCCTCTTACCGTCCGCCATTTTCTCCGAGTCGGTTGACTACGACAAAATGGCGGCGGTCTCGTTCGGCGCCGTTCAATTTGAATATAGAACAGCATACGTCGCGCGCGCTCCGCGACACTAACTCATCGGATTGGGTGAGATGGCGCGGCAATCGTAAAAATATATTCCTTTATTAGAATAGCGATTGCATGGAGACGACAAATTGAGAAAATTTCCGTTTTTTAATCAGCACTTAGGATTTATTGTGTTTTATGTTCTAAAATGACATATTTAAGCTTTTCCACAGATTGGAGATTAATTTATTAACACTTAACGGTTATAAAGACCTAACTCTACCTGAGAATTCTACCATGTTTATTGACTTTACCATGACTGGGCATAAGTAAATATCTACTTCAGTTATTAAATTACTATCTTATTTATAAGTGGGTACCACATTAGGCTAGCAGCATAGTTAAAGACTTGAAAGAGTTACATATTTGAAAAATAATATAGAGACACAAGTAAGTCAACCAAGCTAGGTTTAGAAAAAAAAAATCATGATAGTTCCATCAAAACGCAGCCTTTTTACTGCCATCACAAGGTCTTTAATAACGAGCCAGTCTTGTGATTCAGTTTCGTCGACTCTACATCGCCTCTATTCTAAAACAGAGGTTGGTAAGGCGAGCGCTAAGAATATGTCGGTCAAACCACGGCGGCGGGAGATAGCGGGCCAATCCCGGCCCAAATGGCCCGACCACACCGGCTCGTAAAAAATATATCTTATTAATAACACTCCCCTCTGCTCTCATGGTGTTTTTATATGCTGTATGTCATGATTAGAAGTATGTGGTAGGTTAGATAAAGCATGTAGAGTTATGACGTAGGAAGTATTAAGTACTATTATGATCGTAAACAAACTTGCCGTTTTGTGGCATCTTATCTAATTCTCGCCAAAGTTTTTTTTTTCGATAACTACCTACTCGAATAAGAAATAAAAAGAGCATAAGTACTCTATTTAATTTGTTGTTATCATGAACCTAATACTAAAGGACTGGGTCTAAGCAGCTAAGCCGCGTTGCTTAAACATCGTACAACTAGGCCGGTGACGTAATCACAGTAGGCGTGGCTTAAGTCAGTGTGCTGTTGGCGTTCGTCCTGTGCAGACGTCTTGCCAACGTTCACATCCCAAATATAATTATATTCGACACTAGATGGCGTCCCTTTGTACGTAATTTTTCATGATCATACACTTAGTGACATCTAGTGCAAATAATTAAACTACGTACTAACATCGAAATACAACGAAGCGACTAGTTCAGCTATTTCCCGGTAGATAGATGCCACGCATTTCTTAACCCCCACCACCCGCGCCATCCCGTGTTGTTTACAAATTACCACGCGTTGTTTAATAGAGAAATCTAATAAGGGCACCTCTTTCTTAAGTCTTTACTCTATGGTTGTTATAGACACCGCATCAACTAAGATTTCAATCACACAAAGTTAATTAATAATTTTGGATTCTGAACTAACATGTTATTTAAAAATGGAATCCACAAAAGTACACTCAGCAAAATCAATTCCCACAACACAAAGATCTTTAAGCATTAAGTAGCACTATTGTTCTTTATTAAATACGAAAATCGCGTTGTCTTGCACCGAGAACACTCTCGGCCAATATTTTAAGTGTTCTTCAAAAGCCATTTTTCCGATAACCACTTACACCCCCCGACCCAACTTATATTTTGCACTTGAATAACTCTAAAACAACCCTTAACGTTGTAGTATAAAGTCGAAAACAGTTGTATGAAATATCAAGTTGTGCTGGTAGAGTTTTCAACCCGTGCAACGCGATAGGTGCTTGACTTGAATTGATCAAAATAAATGAATAAAAATGTACCGTAATTGCGAGAGATAACGGCTCAGCGGTTTCAGGAGTGTTTCCTATTGTTTTTTTATTAATTTTCCCGACATTTGTCCCAGTGATTGTGAAGTGACCGGTGTCGGGTTTTTTTCCTGTGAGAATATTGGTTTTTTGTTTGATGTAGAGTTGAAATCGAGACAGATTGTGAGAAATAAAATCCTAAGAGAAGGGTGTGGAGGCTATCGTTTTTATATTAGAAACAGTTTTTTGTGACTTTAAATACTGAAGCTATAGTAATAGACTAGTATATAAAGAATGATAGAGTCACGAAAAGTATCATAGACAGAAAAATAAAACGTTTTATATCACCAAGCTAGTGTAGTTCAATCAAAAAATCAATCATCACCCACATTCGATAGTAAAAAGGTTCGGCACCCAATATTTTCTGGTATCGGGCGACAGTAGAGCCCTGCGAGCGCTAAAAACTCAATACAGTATTGCTTTCACAGCGAAGTAGCTGCGTTGGACATAGTGTGGATAGAACCAGAGAGATATGATATTATTAAATGACGAATAGAATGATAAATTCAACGTCAAATTATTTATTTTCTTTAGGCTTATAGGCCTTATGTGTTTCCTATCGGACAGACGGGATTGTTAGCACATTTGCCTTTTTTGGGTAGTAGTAATATTTCGTGGTAATGTGTAAATTAGGTAAGATATGTCATTTTGATTAAATTATTAGTGGTAGCTCATGCATGACTGCAGCTCAAGGGCTGGCTCGACCAGGTAGACTACCCTCTCACAGAAGATTGGCGTAAAAAGCTTGCGTTTCGTACGATGAGTGAGAGACCCGGAAGCCCAACTCCCCCCTTCCCTTCAGATCAGTAACGTGCAAGCGATGCCTATGGATATTGCAAGGATCTATAAATAACGGTATCTGCTTAAGATCAGGCGGGCCGTTCGCTAGTTCGCCACCGCGGTCACATAAAAAAGTGGCTCATCCACATTAGACCGCCGGATGCCAGGTCAGCGCTACAAGGCGTGGACACATAACGAGTTTAACAGAATATGATTTTCCCACTCCGCCGAATGAGAGAGACGTTTTAGCGACGCTTTTTATATTCCCCATGAGATTTATATTGCAGACTGTACCGGGCAGAAATATGCGCGGATGGAAAAGTATTTTATGTCGAGTTGGGACGAAATATTTTGAAATTATTTTCTATACTGGTATTTATTTTATTTTCATTTGATGAATAGAAATATAGACACAGTCCTGAGTCGAAATACAAGCAGAAAAACAAATAAGTCCTGATTTTCAGTTATTTCTTGAATAATTAAAATACGTAACAAAACAACGTTTAAATAATAAAAAGGTGTTTTAAAGGTGGTAGAGCCAAGCTGTAGCCAATTGACCTACAGGTCATAAATGGGTTGGCTCGTCCGGGGTAGTACCACCCTCTCACAGAAGATCGGCGTAAGCAGCTATTACAGCTGCGTTTCATACGATGAGTGAGAGAGCCGATAGCCCAACACCTCCCTTCCCCTCCCTCCGTCCCTCTCCCCAATGCCTTTGGTATTGCAAGCATCACCAAAGAGACAGACTAGGCGACGATAACTGCTTCACAACAACAACATCAACATCAGGCGGGCCGTAAGATTTTTGCCGCCGCAGTCCTATAAAAAAAATCGTTTCTGATTCGTAGGTATTAAAGCAATGTGGTGGTAAATAGGAATCTGAATCTCTCACACAGTGAGTTTAGTAAATTATTATAACTATGTATTATACTTAGTTCAGTCCATCTGCCTTATTTTAATGTTGCATAGACAAAGTTAGCCTGATGGAATTATACATACTATACCTAACAGCCATCTCAGCCATCGAGATATGTAACCCCGTATATGCCAACCTATAGTCTGATTTTTAATTAGACGAAGCAAACTGACAGCTAAAAATGTCACTGTTCTATGAATTTGAACCTTATTTGTTCTATTTATATCGAAAAGTGACATGAGCACCTATCAGTTTACTTCGTCTAATTAAAAATCAGACTATAGTCACATAAAATAAATAAATAAATATACCTACTATTTTAGGAAGGTCGCGGGAATCCGCTGAATGTGGGCAGCGCAAGACCGGTCATTGTGGCGACCCTTGGGGGAAGCCTATGTCCAGCAGTGGACGTCATTTCGGCTGAGATGACGATGATGATGTTGACTTACTATTTTTTATAAAAAAGTAAGTATTTTTGTCCTAGAAAAACTATCCTATAACAAAATACAATTTGGAACTAAGCTCCGTAAGGGCGGTAATCCATTCCGTTCGCAGCGATATAGCATCGCGTTTGAGCTGTGAGCCAGTGTCATAATCCGCGAACATCCCGCCTACCCTTTAACCAATACGTGACCACTGCCACTGTGCGGCACGATCTCAGAAATAATGGACACGCAGTTTTGTACTCAGCTTTATTAAATAAGTAGCTGATTGTATTGTTACACCTTATAGAAGTTTATAAAATTGTATCTTTCTTATCTTATGTTTGTTAAATGAAAATGTTAAGATGGAAAAAAAATGTTTTGCCCTATTTATTATGTTAAGTAATATATCAGTTAAGTGATTTTTTAATATAATAACAGTGGATGGTTAGGTACAGCAAATATTATGAAATCCTTTGTTTATTTCGTTTGGCGAGATATTGAAACAGGACTGCATCATCAATAAAATAAATTGTAACCCGTTAATATGAATCATCATATTTGTAACCATTTCCAATGCAAGCGAGCAATGGTGCAAATAGTCCCTTGGGTTGCGGCGAAATCCTTTCTTTTTCACACCATTGGTAGGTAGCATGGACCAGTTACTAAGGGGACTGGCCCTAAGCAAGTCGGCCGAGTGGTCAGCCTAGTACTAACATCGACATAAAACGAAGCGAGTAGTTCAACTACTTACCGGTAAATAGTAAAATGAAAATGAAAATGAAAAAACAATGACCACGTTTTTTTTTCATACAAATATCTAATAAGGGCACCTCTTTCTTTAGTCTTTTCTCTGTGGTAGGTAGGTACTAACTATCGCCAAAATAACTTCCTGTATCGCGCTTGCGCCAAGTATTCCAAATTGTTGCTGGATGTCGATTTAGACATCTCCGGTTGCTGCCTATCTAAAATGAGACTTAAACTTAATTCACATCTCTTAAGAAATGTGAGCTAAGTTTAAGGGCAGGTAGTGTTAGTTGTGTGCTGTACTTTACATGTATTTTTTTCTGTTTTTTTATATAGACGTTTATTTTTAGTTTATAACTTTCTTATTTTACATTGTGCTCGTTTCTTATTTATTATATTTTTCTGTGTATACTTTAGTCTTTAAGTTGGTAAGCATAGTTTTAATGTTGGTGTTATTGGTTCACTCGATTTCATTTCTTTTTATTTAATATGTTTATATCTGTGGAGACTTCTAAATGGCTTTGTATTGTTATTCTTCTCTATTGTATTTGCTTAGCTGTTAGTCTTCCTTAAAAACTAAATAAATAAACTATCAAAATACAAAATGCCGCATCAACCGCAACTCACATTCGTAAAACAGCCCCCAGCAGGCTTGTCTCGTGTCGTCCCACAATCGGCTCAGAGTCCAACGTACCGTAAAATTGTATTTGACGTTCGCTCGGACGCCGCGGGGCGGCGCTGCGGGGCGCGGTCCGCAAATTAACGCGGCTTAGGAGAAAATCTCCGTGTTATGATATTCCGGCGTCGCTCGCAGTAGCTCATCGCTTTAAGTATGTCACCGGATTTATTTGGGTGAATGGATATTTTTTGATGGACAGGTGTTTTTAGGTGATTTAGATTTTGTTGGATGCCAGATTTGAACTTGCAGTTTTTAGCCTTTTTTATAGAACTGCGGTGGCAAAAAAGCATATAGCCCACCTGATGTTAAGCAGTTACCATAGCCTATAGATGCTTGCAATACCAAATGTTTGGTCAATATACGTGAGCAAGTGTTACAGAATATTGCATGTTACAGATAGAGTAAAAGGTGACTTACCACATACTGATAATTAAATTGGGCAATACAATTAATTTAATAAGATGTCCATATTTTATTATAATACCTAATCTGTAGCCCGATTCACGTAACCAAAACCGTAACGATGTCTCAGCGATATAGTCGTTGATAGCCTTTTCATAATACGAAAAGGCTATCAACGACTATATCGCTGAGACATCGTTACGGTTTTGGTTACGTGAATCGGGCCACTGTTCTATCATGCAATAAAAAGAATTGTTGGCACACGTGCAGGCAAAAAAAAGAAATCAATCCAAATGGCCTCATCAAAAATAAAATAATGACAAAATAAATAAAAAATAAACTCCATACAGAGTCGTCGCACCGTGAAACCACATCAGCTTACCGATCGTTGCAAATAATAAATTTATTTTATATTATTTATTATACGCGACGAAAAACCGATAAAACATAATCAGATAAAGGTTTTAATTCTGTTAAAAAAAGTTCGCCATTGTCTGTGGGAATGTCGACACTTGTGTGCGAGCGAGAGGGGGGATGAAATAAGTTCGCGGTGAAACAAGTGGGGGGATTATGCGGGATTATGAATGTGCTTTTAATGAAATTAGAGTGGACTTTGGATTCGTTTTGGGGTAAAAAGATGTTAATAATATTAAATAGCTTACTTATAACATGATAAATATCATCTTATTTATTTTTTCTACAACTAAAAGAAAAGAAAGAAAGAAAGAAAGAAAACATTTATTCGACACAACACGCAAGACATAACATAAACAAAAAAAAAATAACATTTCGACTACCTAAGGTGCAAACAAGCGTACGGCCCGCCTGATGTTAAGCAGTTAAAACCTTTAGATAATTACAATGAAAAGGCATCGTTAGTACTTCCCCACCTGAAGGGAAGTTGGATATAGTTTCGAGATAATGTTTCGTCTAGCTCTCTGACTCACCGTAGGAAACGCAGCTAAAATAATTACCACGATCTTCTTTGAGAGGGTGGTACTACCCTGGTCGAGCCAGCCCGTATATGAGCTGCAGTCTATTGGCTACAGCTTGGCTCTACCACCTTACCTTAAGTACCTACTTATTAACTCATTGTCTCTCCTGGTTCATTTCTGGAAGATTTAAGGCCCCGGTGGTCATGAGGCCACTACAGAGTGTACTCAATCTAATCACTAGAAAACTGCGCACTCCGTAAGCGGGTTATCACTTGGCAACTAAACCCTTGATCGAGTTAAGCCCCAAGATTCGAACAATTGGAGACGCCGTGTCGGATGCGTCCCGCACTCGTTGGCGGCACGTGACCGGAGTGCCGAGGTGACACTTGCCGGGTGCTTTAGAGCTGACGGGACGGGAACGACATGGCAACGATATTCAACACTTGCTATGTATTCACGATAGGCGTAGTTGTAGAGAATGTGTTTAGTTAGCAACAAAAAACTTTCTGTGGACGTATAAGCAACAAAGAGAATGGTCATAATGATGGTATAGATTAAAGAAATCACGGGATAAACAACTTTTATTGAAAAACATCACAAAATCTTTTTTTTTTTCATATAATGTGGCGAATCTGCTGCTGTCTAGATGACAGCAACCGAGGGCAACTTTTAAGTGCCTTTCGAGCACAGAGACGCTTAGTTAAAACGTTAATTTAAATGATTTGGTGCGTCCAAATGCCTCGCATGCCTCGCCTGAGCACTATGTGTTGCGACGTCAAAATTGTGCTCGGACTCGACATGCGCCTGATGTAGACACACCCATTTAATATTTGTTGTTCTGCCCTGTCTCTCAGTAGGTAGTAGGATAAATTCATCTATAATAGCGGCACGCTATGATGGCCGTTTTGACATGTAGGGAGGGGGAAAGGATGAACCTTATTATAACGGAATAAGATTATTTTTCGCATTCATTTTTGACATACTAAAATTTTAAAACGGTCAGTCTTATTCCGTTATAATACGGCTCTTTTTGTCTTCCTCCCCACATGTCAAAACGGCTATCATAGCGTGCCGCTAGTGTAAGCCACAAAATTCTACAGCAATTTGTCGCCAGTTTTGATTTAAGAATACGCGGATTTTGTCGTAAACTCTAAAAGGCACAACACTCCAACGTCGGCTCAACTTGGCCAACCTCGGCTCTCTGAAGTGGCTCTAACAATCCTCCCGCAGTCTTTATCCCCTCGTCGCAAATACGGATTTACTTAGTCCGCTAGTTCTGACCACTTTACTGACTAAACTATACATTCCACCTTTTAGGTTTGTTGCTGAAAAGGATTGCGATTTTGTTGGGGGGTTGGCTGATGGGCTCATGTCATTGGGTGCGTATACATACCCCGAGCTGTCGCACCCAAGCCATAAGTTGTGCCATTTTGTCTACGAGTTCAGACGTCAAAACTTCACTGCTCGAGCGCGCGGTTCACCTCTTGTAGATGCAGCCATTGATTTTTGAGGTCCCGGTAATAATTTTAAGATTGATCACAATTATCCTGTGATAATTAATTAATCATTGCATTAGCAGAAAGTTATTTTTGTAAATAAGTTATATAAACTAAAGGCAAGGGTTTTAATATCTTAGTAACAGAAGGATGTTACCCAACGATCATAGAATCTATGATCGTTGGTGTTACCCATTAGTAAAAATTGCCTACTACTCAAGAAATTGTAAATCTACTGATTGAATATTCCCACGATCAAAGCCCCAAATAAAATACGTAAACCTTTGATATTTTTATTGATTGCTCCACCTTTAAAGGTTCATTATACTTCAAAATCCACTGCGGAAAGGCGAGCCAACCCGTCAAATTTGAATTTCCGTACCGCAAATTAAGAAAGGGAAGGCTAGATGCATATGAACTTAGTACGAGCGAGACACAAAATGTTATTCAGAATAGAGATGCGACTGACGAATTCGGCTACTTACAATATTTTTGCTCTATCAAAAGGAGTCGATGGTTCGCGAATAATTTTGAATTGAGAATACGCTTTGGCGCCAAGCGCCTTTTGTGCAATCAATATTCAATGTTGGCAACACTGCTCGACCACGTTTGAATTTGGAATCAATCATTTAGAATTTCAAACGAAGACGTTTGAGTGCCAGGGAAAATCAGTTGGAAATGTATGCGGGATCAAAGATTTGTCAGAAAAAATAAAGTGCTTACTTAAGTACCTACCTACCTACCTAGATTATTTGTTAACTAAGCGTAAGCTAATAAGTAGTTGTCTACCTATTTATCAGGAATGTTGTTAATGGTAGACAGGAAAGTCTCGTCATGTCAGGGGGACTCCATAGGCTCTGATAGTCAACTGAGAAGCTTGTTCATGCGTCTGAAACTACTTTTATGGTATTGGGACCTAACCAACATCCTAAATAAAGAACGCATCGCGAAAAAATTAAATGGATCCGCAAACAAAAAACGAGCACATAGCACATAATATGTCGAATAAAAAAAGTATTTAAGTACTAACTAAGTAAGTAAGTTGCACCCGAGTTTGTTTGCGCCCTTATTATTTCTGGTGATAACTAAAACTTTTATAGCATGCGCTGCTATCTGTGTGGTAACATGAATAACTATTTATACACGCTGGTTGCAGAGTTTTGAACCAAAAGGGAACGAAAACTTCCCTAAAAAATGTAACCTTCGATTGAGCTTTTAACACAGCGCCATCTATATTGTTAGAAGCGAAGCAGGTAGAGCTTTTTACAGAAGGGAGCTTTTGCTGGTAGCGACATCTTGTGGAGGTACTTACGAACTAGTAACATAGCTTTTTGTACAGAGATTGCAGCTATACACCATATTTGTGTTCCCGATTGGTATACCTACCGTCTGAATATAGATGGCGGTAACAGTTTCAAACTTAAGGAATCTTTATAAAAAATCATTAATTTGTTTGATTTTAGTAATCAATGCAGGTAATTAACTTAATTCGTATTATTTTTGTGTTTTGAATAGCTACTTAAGTGAAACGAAACAAGTCGACTTATAACAATTAAATAGAAATAAATTAGTAAAATAAATTAGTAAAACACACGAAAATATTGTAAATAAATAATTAGTAAAATTGATAATTAACTAAAAAGTAGGTATTACATTCGAAACCTAATTCTAGAAATCTTACATTTCGCCGCATCGTAGAAAATCTTGTGGGTCGGTCTCCTTTGTCGATTTATTATTAGTTAGCGGGTATACTACATTATGAATCATTCAAAACCGTTAAAATTAAAACCGTACTTAATTAACATTAATTATTTATACCGGTTCCGTACATTGTAATATTTGTAACGCCAGGAGGGCACGGGGTAGCATCTCCTTAGCCCACCAGTGCACCGCGAGCGCCGCCGACGCTCGCACGTACCGTTCATTCACGAACGAATGATACACAGAAAACATCGCGATTTAAAAAGTGAATGTCGAATGAGTGAATAAAAAATTGTGTATATTTTTAATGTTTTAGTGATGTTTTTGAAGAATATACTCACGGTTTCTTTTGTTATATTTATGTGCGTGAAAAAGGTTAGGAATGGGGGTGAGTGCCTTGTTATTATTTTTTATATACTTAACTAAGTTATTTATGAAAGTAAATAAAATATTTACGCGCATGACGCAACGTAGTACCTACTCTTAACGCTATTTACCATAGTAAAAATACTTATACGATATTCTGGCGTAATTTTTTAACTGACACCCTGTATAGTGTTGTAATTATTATACATAATATAATATATTTACTTACGTAACTTAAACATTGATTTTATATTAAACATCTGCAACGGTACGTTTCGAAAACAGGATATTACGAACCATTAACGACTTGGTTAATTTACATTATAAACATTTTTATTAGCTTAATTTATTCACTTAATTTATGCACGTCCATTAAGTTACCTTACTTTAGCCGTTTGTTCCATTTTTGGGAAAGGGTCTCCTTGTGTTTGTATGCCTCATCCCTACTGCTAAAGGTCCAGCTTGTCCACGAGCATATGATTAATGTTAAAAAACTTGGTCATCAACTTAAGCCGGTATTGAAATCATTCTTAATTTTGAGAGCGGACTTGGTAATGTCATAATTATTAGAATGTCACTATTGACATATGTCATTTTGCACTGTGATGACCACAGAGTAAAGACTAAAGAAAGAGGTGCCGCTATTAGATATTTGTATGAAACAAAACGTGGTCATTGTTTTTTCATTTTCATTTTACTATTTACCGGTAAATAGTTGAACTACTCGCTTCGTTTTATGTCGATGTTAGTACTAGGCCGACCACTCGGCCGACTTGCTTAGGGCCAGTCCCCTTAGTAACTGGTCCATGGTGATGACGTTTCATCCCTGTGCAAAATTACATATCAACAGCGTACTCAAAACCGGTATCAGAAATGAGATTGATTTATTAATACCAAGATACAAGCCCTAGTATCGCAACATCTCTACAATTTACCGATGTTCAGCGTTTATCAATGCTCTGCTCTTTATATTAATAAACTTAATGATAGCTCTTCTTTTATAAACCAGCAGGTCCAAAAATAACTTTTTATGTGAACAGCAATCTGATATCTGGCTATGGTTTTACTGCACCGCACTTGAATGCTACCATTACCATTGCCCGGTATTATGGCATATAGTCGATAAGGTTCCGCGTCTGAGCATCTTAGTGAGGACTTCCAAGGAATAAGGGAGGATAAAATCGATAAAGTAGCAACAAGATTGCGTATAAGCGAAGAAATACCTATCAAATTGTCGGTAATTTTATGCAAAAATGTAAACTGATATGACATAAAAATAACGTGGATCCTTTACAGATAGCAAGCTTTTTAATTCAAACAAGTTATCCAATGAGGCACAAATACAATACTTTTGATTTTACTTAAAGTATTATAGGCTTAAATCCTCTAAAATAAATAATACATTATTTCGAATTGAATAGTAACGCCATTGTTACAGAACCAGAACATACAACAGCAAAAGAAACGAGACCAGAATATATTCACCCAGACGGCCTACTCAACTTCGATCCTTATCTATCGGACTTCAAAACCGAGACGGAAGAAGAGGACGACTATATACCACTGCCCGAAAACGATGAAACAATAGACGGCCTACCAATATTCCTACTAGAACCGAAAAACTCCTATGTCTTAAGGACCAGACCTGCTAACCTGCTCTGCAGGGCTGCTAATGCCCTTCAAGTATATTTCAAGTGTAATGATGTGAGGACTGATAAAACAGTACAACTAGAACATGTTGATCCCCAAAATGGTGTGAGGGTCGTTGAAGCTGAACTGAATATTACTAGGAATGAATTGGATGGTATTAGGGGGAAGTATAGTTGCGAGTGCTACGCATGGAATAGCAAGGGAAAAATAAGGAGTCAAGGAGTTTTCATTGAATATGCATGTGAGTATTTTTGAAGATAATATTATCGTGAAGGTGTTGGCTTACAAAAGGCTTTTTTAGAGAAATTTGAAGTAAAGTTTTTGCGCTTTCAGAACCTCTTTTGAGACGATCTTTGTTAACTTAGTTCATTTACTTATATGTTTAATGTTTGTGCAAAAGATTCTTCTAAAGTACTAATTGACTAAGTCTTGGTACAAGTAAATACTCTTACGGCCAAATACTCAAAGGCTACTCAAATTTTTAAATCTCACTTTGCAGTTTGAAACCTCGATATCTGAAACTTTTGTAAGTCGCTTCAAAGTTAAGTACCTTAAATTTGAGTTGCATACGAGTATTCGGCCGTTAAAAGGCTTAATATTCTTGGACGATATTTGAAATTATACTTCCTGTAATTAAAACTACTGTAGATCCGTAACGTTTCAGAGTAACTAAACATCTGCAATTTCTAGCTGTAGACAACTTTTGGCACACATTCTCCAGCTTTTAAGAATGCAATTCGCAATTTCATTTGACGACACGCTTCAGTAAGAGTTTTCGCGAGCCAACTGGATCCGTTAGAGTTTTAGACAAAGCTTTGTAGGTCAGGCTATACAGTAGTTTGGAATTTTAGTTTCGAGGAATAGAGGGAGCGCTTATTTGAATGGTTCTTTGGACATTAAGCATACCTCTGCAAGATTTTGTAATTATATTTGTGAACTCACATTGGTACGAACCTCATTATACTGAGGTACCTTATTATCTTGTCCAACTTTATTGTTCTATATTAATTCATATGATTTAATGAACTGTGCATTATAAAGGTCTCTGTCGTAAATAATAAAGCTCTAGATAGTAATAATAAACTGCTCGATTAAAAGTTTAATGATCGTCTTTAAAATTTAAAGGCATGCGCCGACTCCAGCAAATAAATGCATAGGTACTTCTCATAAGATTAAACTAAAGAAATATGCAGCATTGGTGGGATAAGATAGGCATTGTAGCAGAATTTAAATAGTTAAAGCATTATGATAAGCTATTTCCTTATCATCTTTTGACCCAGAATGTATTACACAAGTATGCATTCAGATACGAATGTGCTTATTAGCATTACACATGCATTCTTTTATTGGACTTTATTTAAGACTAGTATTTACCCACTGCCCTGCCCGTATAGAGCGCAACATACCCCTGTGTAATTTAATTCGGATATTGTAGGTTCCTATTTGCATCACCATTTAGGAAAAAATCTGGTACCGAGGTACGTTTTATTATTTTATAGTAAGTACCCATGTACATTTTTTTCTCTCCGCTCTGTATGTGAGTGGCCACTAACCTTAAGTTTTATAGCCTTAACTGTTCGTTTTGTTTCTGTTAAATGATTTATTTTATTTCTACGTTTAACAACTTAATTGTATCCGTTGTTTAACCGCGCTCTCGTTTACAAGTTAATTAACATACGAATTACATAATCATGGCTTAATCACAATGCTCCCAGCAATCATTAGGGTTTAATGATGGTACATAATAATCGATTGACATGTTATTTTATATTGATTATGGTTGGTATTTGTTTAAATAACTAGTTAGCGGAAATTATGAAAGGGTTAATAGATATTATGTGATCAGTATTAACCACAGAGTAAAGACTAAAGAAAGATGTGCCCTTATTAGATATATGTATGAAAAAAAACATGGCCATTGTTTTTTCATTTTCATTTGTCTATCTACCGGTAAATAGTTGAACTACTCGGTTCGGTTTATGTCGATGTTAGTACTAGGCCGACCACTCGGTCGAGTAGCTTAGGGCCAGTCCCCTTAGTAATTGGTCCATGGTATTAACTATTCTCGGTATAGCGTCACTAGGCAAAGCCTCGTTAGTGTAATAAATGCAGGAGGAATCATTTAATTCATTCTTAGTGAGTTAATTAAAAACTATTCGAAAATAAATGTTGCTGCTCTTTTACTATTTATGGGAAGTATTAGATGACAAAGGGAAGGTAAGTAATTAATAAAGAACCACATGAAGCATGATATATAAAAAATATAGAGACTGTTTGTCAGAGGCCTTCGGGCGGCTTGAACTACTCTGCTGGCCTACTCCGAAATACGAACCTAACGTTTCGGCTGACGGATTGTCGTGATTTGACATTTCTTCTTTCGTTTTTCTCTACGATTTGACATTGTTTTGATCGTAAATCGAATCCGTACTTCGGACGATCCGTCAGCGACGTATTTCGGAGTAACCCCCCTGACACCAGGTTGGCCACTAACCATACTATGAGAAGAAGATCTACTACAGCTTGTTATAAGTTTCGTAGAATTGTTTTGTTGTTAGTGTAGTTGTCAATTCTCATTTTCTAAGTGCAATAGTATTTGGACGACCCTCCCTGCCTTAACGAAGGGCTAGTGAGCATTCACCAAAGTGCAAAGTGCTCGAGTTAACGAGCGGAAGTAATATTTCCTCTACATAATGGTTCCGTTACGTACACCCCTCAAAAAAGGGGATGAAAATAAAAACAGTCATAAAAAATGTAAGTAACGCCCGTTGTGTGAAAGTTGTATCGTTAAAAGTTGATTTCGTGGCTTCAGTTTTGTTTATAGCGATGTTTTGAGCTATCAATTTTGATGATAGCAAAATATTTTTGCTTACTATAAAGATTGTGGCAAGTAAGTATTGCAAAAGAATCTATGTCTTTGAATTCGTTTGTAATTCGAACTGTCTAAGTTCTTCTAAGGACATCATTTTTGCCTGAAATCTCTAGCATGAACATCAAACATCTCTACATACTACTAAACTTTTGCTAAATAGCGGTACCTATTAAATTCAATGTGCATTATGTGGTGTCTGCCTGGTATTTAAATGGTGTTTGGTTCTTGACCTACGTAGTTCAGAAACAATAAGTAAGTGCATAACATGAAAAATCCAGGCAGTTCACAGAACAATCTGCCTGGAATCAAGAGTTCATAATACGCCCCCCGTTTTGACAACATCACTGGCAACTCACAGAACTGTCATTCAATAATTACGTCTTCCCGGCCTCGGCGTGTGGCGGCTATTTCAGGACAATGGCTGTTCGTTAATTGTCGCCACTCCGTTTTATTTTCGTTTCTCTCCCAATTGTTTCGGATTTCAGTCAACGTTTTTCGGGTTTTGTGTTACACTCGTCACTTCGTTATTGTTTTTTTTGAGCCTTTCTTTAAACGAAAGTGTTTGTTTTTACCTTTTAATTGAGACCATATTATTTTGACGAAGCGTGTTTCGTCCCGCTCACATTACAAATTTTATTCATAAGAAAGACAGTGACAGCATGAGTTCTCAATGACGATACGATCGCATTAGAAAATTGCGCTTGAGGGATGAAACACCCCAGGCTCTAAGTCTCGGCGCTGCCATACACGCGACTGCAAAAATGCAGTCCGTGTGTAGTCGCGTGCCGTCGACGGTAACCAACTGCAATAGAGCTGTCACTTCCGATTGCAAAAATGCAGTCCGTGTGCAGTCACGTGCCGTCGACTGCAACCAAACTGCAAAATTGCAGTCCGTGTATGTTAGCGCTTAGGGTGTCTGGGTAGCAGAGTTATACTTGTAGCTATAAAGACTCAATATTTAAGCTAGACTTGGAACACTCAAAAATATTCTCATACCTCCTAATACTGCCAATGATCATCATCATTACCCAATTGCTGTCCAATGCTGAACAAAGGCCTCCTCAAATTAAGCCAAAGATACTGTTCCTAAATTTAAACTTTCTCCATCAGTCATAAAGAAGCAATTCGTGCAGCAACCGCAATCAGCAGCAGTGGAATCCGGTAGAGGAGTGAACTTCAGATGCCTACCCCCCCCTGGCGCACCCCCTCCCACCATCAAGTGGACTAGGAACGGAGTCATCATCGAACCTACTGATGAAACTCTAGTGTTACCGAAAGTTGGATTACAGGTAAGACTTATATTAAGGCGTGTGAAGTTTGCCAAACCGCAATGGACTGATGTGGTGGATGTCCCAAATAACACTCGTGTTGAGGGGAATGTGTCTGGTATAGTGGCATGCTTGTCCACTCTTTTGTACACATTGGGACCAAAGTACTATCAGTGAAATGTGGGTGCATTATACACCCCTGCCTACCTCTTCAAAGAATACAGGCTGGATGGTATATTATTATTATTCTAATCTTATCGCTTCCAGGGGGCCTAGATGGATTCGTCTACAAGCGTTTCTACATACGCTTCAATGTGTGGGAATGACATCAGTCACGTAATCTACATATCGACATGTAATGTCATTTCCATACATTTAAACCTAACAATTTGTAGAAACGTTTGTAGACGAATCCAATTAATTGTCCACTGTTTTAATTCCTTATTTTCATTCTAGCTTTAAATGTGTAACGTCACGACTTTTATCCCCATTCGGGGGTAATCAGAGGCTTGAGTGGCTATACACCACCACATTGTGGAGGTATTAACCAACTCAAAGCCCACGTTTCACCAGATAGTCAGAACCCAACGTCACAGGTGGTGAACCTTGTCGCCGTGTATACAGGAACTGACTATTATTTAATCCCGGGGGATAGGTAGGTTTCCGCACGATATTTTCCCTCACCTTCAGCGAACTGTAAATTATGCACATAGATGAAAATTCATCCATTGGTGCATGCCCCACCGAGGATCGAACCTGGGACCTTCTGATTGCTAGCCCAACATGTTCACCCCTAGGCTACAGCCGCTTGCCTTCTAGCTTTAAATTCCCTTCCTTTTCTACTTGCTCTGGTATATTGATTTAATTTTACTTATCAGCTACTTACATTTTAATTTGCTCCAATATCTTTATCATAACAGATTGATACTGTTATCCTAGGACATGGCGAACTACACCTGTGTCGCTGAGAACATCGCCGGCCGCCGCGACTCCGACGTCGCTGTTTTGTCTGTCTATGGTATGTTTTCACTAGTTCTATCAACATTAGCACAGCTGCTATTCTCATGTAGGTATAGCATTATAGGTAGACCTCTTTCATAACATAGTCAGTGTCTATTGAAGTAGAATGTACCGCAACGGCAAGACTTACCTCACGGATTTTGTCACACCTGCGTCAAACTCAAAGGGTACTCAAATGTTCAAGTCCCATTAGCGGGGTTCAGAAGGCTCGCATGTCGCGCGAGGCTGCTCGGTCACATTCCGCGTGTGGCATGCGCTGCATCCTCAGTCATATACTCGGGCGAGCCAAACTACACTCTAGACAGAGAAGGATATAACATTATCGTTCTATTTGCTGACTAGGCCAAACTAAGCGAGGCAAATGACAGCGCTCAGGTGAGGCAGGGCGAGCAGGGGAACCATCTAGTCACATCAATGTAGCTGTTTCAGTGATTGTCATCGGTCATTTTATGTATGGCGCATTAAAGTGAAGCAGGGGGCTTACCACCACCTCTTATAGCAGTTTTGTTTTAACGTTTCAGCGGCCATTTGTGCAATGACGTTTCTTATTGTCATGACAATAAGGTACGTCATTGCACAAAAAGACGCTGAATCGTTAAAACGTTCCTGTAATTGAATCGCAATAAGAGTTCGTGGTAAGCCCCCAGCTCTCAAATTTGAGTTGTGCTCGAGTTTTCGGCGGCTAATCTCTTTCTCTTACTTTTCATGAGGTCCTTGAGGTCCTTGTTTCTCATACTATAGTCTTATCACAAGTGACCGTATTGTTTGCAATCGTGACGTCACCTTCTAACTATTTATATTAGCAATACACTGGCAAGCGTTTGTAAGTGATTTATGGCAGATGGATGATTTAATGTGGCGAACAGTTTGTTACATAAATCTTCGTTAGTGAATTTGCTTACATTGGAACAACCTTGGCAATTAATTCAAGCAATAAATCAATTGATCACTCAAGATCTAGATTCAGCTCCCCTAACCAAATGGCTTCGTCTACAAGCGTTTCTACAAATCGCTGCGCTTCATGTATGGAAATGACTTAAGTCACGTCATCTACTTATCGACTTGTAATGTCATTTCCCTACATTTAAGCGTAGCGATTTGTAGAAACGCTTGTAGCGTAAGCCTCTTAGCTAGGGTGCTGATAATAGAATTACTACAAAACCAAAACGTAGATTGTTTCAATGGAATTTCCTTCTTGTTTAGTAAATGGTGGCTGGTCGGAATGGTCGCCATGGTTGTCATGTCGGTGCGGCTCGCAAACGAACGGGCGTCGCCGCACGCGCAGCTGTACAGAACCCGCGCCAGCCAATGGCGGCGCGCCGTGCAGAGGGCAGTCTTCACAGAATGATGATGACTGTGTTCGATGCCAAAGCAGTGAGTTGGAACGAGATACTTTAGAATCCGTTGATTTATAAATAACAACCAAGGATCTTTTATTACTACAGGATAAACCAGTTGAGTTTTTGGTTAAGAAGAAATTCAACTTTATTCGCCTGGTTTAAGGTCTATTATACCTTGACAATTCTGTAGACAGAAAAACGAGCCGAGCGAGAGGCTCTAGTTGAGACCGTGTCCCTACAACAACATAAAAACCACAGAATAGATGTATTAAAGTACATCAAAAAGTTTTTATTAAATTTGTGCGAAATTTCTTTTTAACTTAGAAATATTTAAGTTTCGCTCACCAACCACAAGACTGTATTACTAAGGCCTCCCCAAAGACTTCCACATATTGCAGTCCTTATCCATCATCATCTGCCTAACCTTTTCCCATTATCTGAGGTTGGCGCAGTATATCTTATTCTTCCATTCATCGCGCTTCGCTATCGTACTTACATCCACTCCAACCTCATTCATACCACTCTTTATACAATCGATCCATCTTTTCTTGGGCCTTCCTCTCGCTTTGTATCCTTCCACATTAATATTCACCACTCGTTTAGTCACCTGCTTTTCATCTCTTCTCATCACATGCCCAAACCATTCCAGTCCATTGCCGTCCTTATCCACTCCCAGCAATTTCAAGCAATGAGTGTAAAGTCTCATAGCCAGCTGCAATCACTGATCGGTAAACGATTGGAGGTTAAGCAACGCTAGGCAAGGTCAGGCAGAGATGGGTGACCATTTAGTGGCATATGAACTGAGCGCCTCCGTGCTTCGGAGGGCACGTAAAAAGTCGGTCCCGGGTGTTGTTATCTAGACAGCAGTCGTTAAGCCATGTTAGAGGCCTTCGGGCGGCTTGAACAACTCTGACACTAGGTTGGCCACTAACCATACGATAAGAAGAAGAAGTGTGAAGTCTTTTAGTCATCCTTATAGATAGTCGTTACATACTTTCCAAGATCGCTATTATCATTCCAGAAACTTTCTGCTCCACTGGCCATTCTACCAAGGTGTGTAATTCCATTTATCTAGGTGGGTCCTGGTCTTCCTGGACCGCATGGTCTTCCTGCAGTAGTGACTGCATCAGGGTCCGCAGCAGGCAGTGCACTGGGACTTGTTCTGGGTCCACGATGCAGCACGCTGCTTGCGTTGATGGCTTATGCGGCGCGGGGATGAGTAAGTTCATCAATGTGATTCAATTATTGTTCATGTATGTATGTCTGAAATGTAATACCTACCTATGTATACCTAGTGAATTTGTTACAGCTGTTTTTATTTGTCTGCGTCTCCATCAGACGCATGCCACGCCCGAGCAGTCATGTTATCCCACTATGTCTCCGTTAAATATATTATGTATTATGAATGGGTGCGTTTATATGCGGTGAGCGGCGCGCACCAGCAATCACTATATTATTATGTCTTCGTGGCCAGTCGTCAAAACTGATTTACGGGCGCGCCCCTCGTATCTTGTAGGCGCACCTATGATTGCTCGGTAGCACCGCTTGGCACTTGTAGTACGAAGCAAAATTCTGGAAAGGATTTTTTGCGTAATTTTCTGACTGTTATTGGTATCTCTATATTATTCTATTGTTGGTAACCATGAGACAAGCGTTGCTTTCTAGCATTTTGCCCATTTCATTTTTGTAATGCATTTGGCTTAGGAACTGTTTATGATAGATCTTTATACTATAATGCTTTTCAATCTGCAGTTATCATTAAATATGTCAAATCCTTTGGTTCAGGGTTCTACACCAACAACACCACACTGTATGTCGGTGTGGGCATCACAGTGGCAATGCTGATCGCTGGTACCGCGATACTGTTTGTGTGGTGTAAATACAAGACCACCAGGCCTGGGTTCACTGTCGGTCGGATTGGTAAGATATTCTTATATACAACCTTCAGCGTGTCCTTTGTCCATCACTCCACTGCTGGACATAGGCCTCTCCTAATGTCTTCCACACATTCGGCTTCCACTGGCTTCTCGTGACGTATGCGATTTCGTCGGTCCACCGTTTTTTTTTTTTCAATTTAAATTGTAAATTCTCTCCACAACGGCTCACAGGTACTGTGAAATCCATACCAAAATAATGCTTGTGTTATTATGTACTTAGGGTCCGTTCACACCGACCGGCTCGGAGAGCATCGGACGGTGCTCTTCTTTTCACACAGACCCGCGCGGGTTATACTCTTGGAAGGCCGGAGCCGACCAAGCTGTCAACGGAGGCAGCCGATCGGCTCCACTTATTATTTCACACTGAGCGCATTAGGTCGGCTGTCAAACATTCTCATCTCAAAACTAAGTGAAATGAAAAAGTCAAGCTTATATCAATGACCCAAAACTCGTTTTTAAATGCGATAAAAATGTGCTCTGCTCTCCGAGCCGGTCGGTGTGAACGGATCCTTATACTTACGTTTACGTGTTAAGGCCTTTAAACAATATATATTTGACAAATTCGGGAAGTTATTCAATAAAAATCATAAATTCACTTCAATCGTCATCACTTCAGTACCGTAGCGACTGTAGCCTAGGGGTGAACAGGTTGGGCTAGCAATCGGAAGGTCCCAGGTTCGATCCCCGGTGGGGCATGCACCAATGGATGAATTTTCATCTATGTGCATAATTTACAGTTCGCTGACGGTGAGGGAAAACATCGTGAGGAAACCTACCTATCCCTCGGGATTAGGTAATAGTCAGTTCCTGTATACACGGCGACAAGGTTCACCACCTGTCACGTTGGGTTCTGACTATCAGGTGAAACGTGGGCTTTGAGTTGGTTAATACCTCCACAATGTGGTGGTGTATGGCCACTCAAAAACCTCTGACTACCCCCGAATGGGGATAAAAGTCGTGACGTTACATTTTTTTACATTTTTTTTTCAGTACCGTAGCTTTCATCAGCCGCATGAATCCTCTTAAGATTGCAATATTTAATTTATCTCTACCAGTGTTTTAATTGAACGTCGCAGGTATACCTAAGGTCCAATCTGGTCGCGATAAGGGCCACGCGGCGCCGGACCTGACTCGAACCTGCAACGAGTACTGGATGCAAGGGCCCGACAACCACTACGACATGCCACAAGTTAGGGACAGGTATGAAACTTTCAATACTTTTGCTTTTAGAAACTTGACCTGGAATGACACGTTTTTTTACCTAAAATTATATGCTTGACTATAAGCCATGTTTATGAGCTACCACAATGCTTAATCTATTGTTCGATATTTAAATGTATAATAGACTCTATTTCTAGTGAAATACATTACTACTGACTACTACTACTGAGTATAGTTACTAGCGGCACGCTATGATGGCCGGTTTGACATGTGGGAGGGGGAAAGGATGAACCTTATTATAAAGGAATAAAATTCATTTTCGCATTAATTTTTTGACATTCTTATTTTTTTAAACGGCCAATCTTATTCCGTTATAATTTTATTTCCCCTCCGACATGTCAAACCGGCCATCGTAGAATGCCGCTACTATAAATAAAATATTTCACAATCGCTTGGCGTTCGAGCGTCAACCGCTCGGCTCACTGCATAGGGTTCGATTCCCGCCAGAGTTAAATTTTGGAAACGGCCTTTTCGTAATTTGGATAGCCCCCAGTCCATTGTACGGTAGCCATAGTACAAGCGTCACTTAGTTTGGGACCATACAGTTGGTGTGTTAGTCTGACGATGTTGGTGTTTAAGGAGCAGTATTAATATTTAAAATGAATCTATAACTAAATACTGAAGCACCATATTTATAATCCTATCTTATCCATAGATTGTAGAGACGATGCATCTCTTAAATATATATTAATAACATAGCAATAACTTTTCCCATCCATTACCGTAATGCGTGCATTTGTTCCCCCGCCCTAGCTATTCGTCGCCGTTCGGCAGGAGCCGGCAGCAGTCTTCGAATGGCAGCAATCATTACGAGATGAAGCCATATAGCCCTTCTGGAGAGTCGGCCTCTAGCTGCTATACTAACTGTAAGTAGGTCTACCTATTTATTACCCTGGAAATATAGTTTTTATTTTATTTCGTCAATTCTATTCGAAAAAGGACGATTTGTTTCTCAAAAGTCCAAAGAAAAGACAGAAGCACTTGACTTTCACAGAGGGCAGTAATGAGTTTTGAATTTGGAACATGAATATTATTACTTCTAGAGTTCCGCGACTAAAAGAGATCGAACGCAAATCTTGAATGAATAAAATGACTGGCCGGTAAAAGGAGACGCCGCGTTATCTTTAAAAAAAAGTTAACAAATGAACAACGCGGGAATCATTAGGAAAAAAAAACTTAATTATTTGCTATTGCGTGAGTAGCCAAGTTTATGAGGAATTTTCTTGATAACCAGCTTTTTTTTTCAGCACGAACAATGACGTCTAGGTCCAGTGAGTGTTCGTCACAACTAGCGGAACTAGTGACGTCATCGCCGACGTCACTATCGAAAGTAGATGTAGCTGTAACATTGCCCACGGGACATATGGACACGAGTTATAGAGACAAGATTTGTTTGACTATACTTAAATAATATCGAGTATTTTTAAGACTATGGCTTAAAGTGAGTTCACTAGACGGATCGTCCAACAAGTCGGTCAACAGGTTTAGTAAACAGACGATTGTTATTATGTTGTTATTCGTCGAGTGAATATGAGGCCTTATTGTTTTGTAATTTTATAATTTGTAAAATAAATACTAAGGTAAGTATACTATAAAATACGAAATATTAAATTAATTAATTGTGTGCATGTACTCAAAATTATTTCTTATTGATGTAAACATATTTTTTTTCTAAATTGTATTTTTTTAAATCGGTCACAAAATAAAAGATTACGCACAGCTACGGACTCAACTTAGCATTTTTCGTACCAATTGATTTTTTACAAGAAAATATTCATAGACATTAATTTACAAAAGACTGAAATATTGATTAAACGACTGCCATTATATTTTGCGTTTATATACCTTCATTGTTTTTTATTATATTTTAAGTTTTGTATACTTGTATAATATTACTACGGGAAAATGTAATAAATGAAAATTATGATCTGCATTTAATAAAAAAATGATTGTTATCATGAAATTTTCATTTAATTACATTGGAACTGATGTACGTAACTACTAACATAAGTGTAAATTATGTATTTAAATCTGTGATATTTAAATAAAACAATTATTAACATTGGTGTGATGTTTGATTGAAAATTATATCCTTTATTTACAATAATCTCCGTGTCGTTAAAGATTCACATCTTAGGGCCACCGCAGACTTGCTACTTTTAGCATCGGCGATCGGCGATTTTGATGCTGCATCTCGCTCGTTCGCGCTCGAAGAAACGCGACGCAGCATCGCTTCGTCACAAAATCGCCGGTCGCCGATGCTAAAAGTAGCAAGTCTGCGGAGGCCCTTATTACTTATTATGCACTTATTACGAGTATCTATGAACACAATTCTCCAAAAAGGAATACTATGGTCATTTGTTCACTACGCTACTGAAAAGGAACGCAACCTGTAAAAAAATACAATCGCTCAAGTAGGTGTGCGACGCAGATAAGTTTCTCGAAACTAGTCGCGCGCGACCAGTATCTAGGTATGTGGAGTCTCGTGCTTTTTTTTAGCCTATAGGGCTGTCCCACTCCTGGGCAAAGGCCTCCCCTTTTTCCTTCCACACCACTCTGTCCATGTCAATTTCCGGCCACGTCTTTCCCAAAAAGTGTCCAGGTCATCTCGCCACCTTCTGGGTCGACCTCGACGGCGATGGCCATTGGCAGGTATCCAGCTGGTGGTGATATTAGCCCACCTTCGCGGGCTCCATGCGTGCGACGTGACCGGCCCACTCCCACTTCAACTTCGGAGTTTCGTGCTACTAATTATAAATTACTTACCAGTTTATTTTGAGTGGCGTCGTGTTGAGCCGCCATAGAAATACTAGTGCTATTACATTAGAGAAACTCATCAGCAATCTAAGTTAGTAACCAGTTTCTTTGGAGTAGCGCCGTAGACGAATGGCCATACTGAAATTTACATGCTACATTCCGACAAAAACCCTGAGTATATTTGAATATCATCACATGTTACGCAGTAATACACGAAATCCCAATCCAACAATGTAGTCTCTAGTGAATGTATGTTATGTGGGTTGGTATCGGCACTTCATACTAGTGTTCGACCACCAAATAAAAATTAAGCACTCACAATAACTCTTGGAGAGCAATTTTAACTCAGATAAGAGAGCATTTACAACGTACGACAATACTGAGTCCGTGTTGTCTGTGAGTAGGAAGGTATCAATGATTATGTTCCAGATACCTTCCTGCATTAGTGATGAGAATTATCATAAACTAGCTTTTGCTCGCGACTTCGTCCGCGCAAAATTTATAATATTAAAAATATATGAGGATGTTTTAAAATACTCAAGGGATGCAACGATCCCGGATCCCGTATCCCGGATATCCCAAATCCCTATTCAAAGTCGCTGAAATTAATATTTTTTATTTATAAAAAGAAACCTAAAGACCAATTTTCATCATTCTAACTTCAAAAAAATGACGAACTTTCATCCCCCTATTTAACATCCTTAGGGGTCGAATTTCAAAAAATCCTTTCTTAGTGCACCTCTACCCATCAAGACAAACACACCCTCCAAATTTCAAGTCCCTACGACCAACGCTTTAGGCTGTGCGTTGTCTGTCAGTGAGTCAGGACTTTGATTCTTATATATTTAGATAATCTGAGATGTTTTGCTAAACTTTTTTCTTTTGAAAGGAGTAATTACTTGCTAGCTCTCAGAGGAAGCAGCATTGGAGTGGTGTAAGATTGTGACTCTATGACCCTACATAAGTGCTAAGATGGCCTATATGAGTATAAAAATAGGTACGAAAAATTCACAACCGATAAAAAACAGCAAAACGTCAAAAAAAAATCCTTAGGTATATATGTTCAGCCTACCTATTTCTCAAGTCGTATCGTTATCGTGTCGTACAGTACACAATCCGTTCGTCTCGTTACAAATCAGAGCGTTATTTTTGTATCCGACCATTAGTCAAATCGTATGACTAAAACAAGTTCAAAGTTCCCTTTTAACTGCTCCCATTTGTCACTTAAGTGCCACTAATTGGGACAGTTTAAGTACCCTAGTTATAAATGTGTGGCCCTTTGATTTTGATTTCTTTAACTGTCTTTAAAATGTGTTTTAAATCATTTGAACTGTCTCCTAAGTGTATTTTAAGTAAAGAATACTTGTACTGATATGGTTATCAACTTGGTAGATTCATCTTATAGTTTGGAAACAATTGAACAGGTTCACATACCATATTTGTGTAAAAAAAATTAAAAAAATACCTGTATATCTACGAGAATAATGCTGAATGCAATACCAACCAACGTAAGCTGAGCTGTCTTAATTATGGGTGTTAATAATAAAGAGAGCTCAGCTTACGTTGGAAATTTGCCATAGACATACGGGCGAACGTACCCACCTTTAACACTTGTACACTATATAGTATGGCGCGTAAAGTAAATATAAGTAGTACTTTTTATGTGAATAAGGTCACAAGCGTACGGCCCGCCTGATGTTAAGCATTTACTATAGATGCTTGCAATACCAAAGGCACCAGTCGCACGTTGCCAACATGAAGGGGAGTGGGACAGGGGGAGGGGAAGGGGGTTGTTGAGCTTCTGCTCTCTCACTCATCGTACGAAACGCAGCTGTAATAGCTACATTACGCCGATCTTCTGTGAGAGGGTGGTACTACCCCTGTGGAGCTAGCCTATATATGAGCAGCAGTCAATTGGCTCTACCACCAATAAGTAGATACTTACATCTGAATTGCAAGAAAACGTTCTTATGTTTCATAATTTCAATCGCAATTCCTTCAGGATATCTCCCATAAAATAAATGTTGTCGTCAAATTAGGGCTGAGTCACATCCTAATATAGCCCAGTTATTATCGTGACTCACATAGTTGTACGCAGAAACTATGAGCACGAGCGAAAAACAAAGATGAGGTCGTGATGAATCAGGATTTCCTTGGAATCACGAAATGTGAATTTGCCTACAGGATTATTACTGAAATATTTTTGTAGATAACTTGGCCAATGCATTTAAAAATAAGGGGTAAATACTGGAGGGGCTAATTTAACGATGCTTATTTATTTTTATGGGACTACACCCGCCACACACTCCCACCACTGTTACTCCTGTAAGCCAGGATTAACAATGGTGTCCAACGACGACGTTAAGGTTTGTCCCTCGACCTCGACCGGGAAAAAGCTAAGTTGTCTTGGAACCTGCACGAATTTTATCAAAATCAAGGAGAGAAGGAGTTGGCATTATCCAACTCGTTACGTTGCAAAGCGGGGGAAAAGTGAGTAGGTAATGTAGGTGCTACTAACTTTACAACTACGTAACAACAATTTGTAATCTTATCCTCAAGTTATGATGGACTTACACTGGCATTACAAATCACTTTTGTCCTATAAGTCTCTTTAAATTTGACGGATAGACTGAATCTATCCTAATTACCTAATAATATGATATTAATATACTTTGTAGATTATCCTCGCTAGTTCAGACTATTATACAAATATCCATAAATTCAGATTATTCAATTAAATTTTGATGCCTAACTATACTATACTACACTAGTATCTAAATTGATAATAAACTATGGTTTGTTTTTTAATTCCGGAGACTAATTTGACAATGACAGTGTGGCTAGGTTATTGCAAATTTTAAATAGTGATGTCCAGCAATCGGAAATGATCGAAAAATATCGGAGCTAACCGTAAAATATTATTTTACTATTTATTTATAAGTTTTTCTGCAAAATCGCATAAACCTCAAGCAAACTTCTGGAATTCGATGAAATCATTAAAATTTATAACAGTAAACAACAAAATCATACAACAAAGTCATAGACGTTAAAGATGAATTATTTTATTATCGAATATGTCTATACGTACTTTCACTGTGTCTATACTCTGATTTTTCGGGTTCCGTACCCAAATGATGCCAACGGGACCCTATTACTATGTCTGTCTGTCAGCGGGCTGTATCTTACGAACCGGAATAGCTAGCGACTTGAAATTTTCACAGAATGTGTATATTTGTTGCCGCTACAACAAGTACTAAAAATAAAATATAATTTACAAATAACGGGGTCCCCATACACCAAAAGTTTGATATTTTTGACGTTTTTATTTTAATCCACAAAATAAAAAATCAGAGTACATGTACTTTTATTAAGTCTGTATTGGCTTGAACAAAAATTTAAATCTTATTAGCAATACATACTATTTAAACAGTAACGCTATGTAAGCAATCAGGCATTAACACATTGTTTTATACATGTAAGCTAAATGTAGCATTTATGAATCGTTATTAACATAAACATTTAGCGTTACCACCGGTTCGTAATATTGCGTCCCTTGAGAAGAGCCGGCAAGAAACTCAATTATTACTCTTTTCAATAGAAAAAGAAAAATAAAATTGTATACATTTCAAACAGCAACGCTAGGTGAGCAGGCAGGCATTTACACAATATTAAATAAAAAATAGCGAAATACAGAGCAAAGACATAAGAGTAAGCATGACCGATTCATGCCCGTAACAACACAGTTCAGCAAAGCTAAGTAAGCGTTTTATTTATTTACTCAGAATCAGATGAATCGGATTCCGAATTTGCGAATGTAACTCTATTACATTGGCTTTGCTGAAGGCCGAATGAGGTAAACAAAAGGCGTTGTCATGGCTCAAGGACAAACCTTGAAAAAATGGACGCGCAGTTTTTTTTTACAAAATATGTCAATTACAATCAATTATAATTCCTTTGAGTAAAATTTTCTATCTCGATTTTCTATCTCGAGTACCTATTTATAATACCTACTCCATGCTGTATAAGCACGACATTTTTTAATTTTACGGTTCAAATAATCGGTACCGGAAAAAAGCGGTAGGACAACACTACATAAATAAATGTGGCAGCATTATTTTCGAGTTTGACATTTGGGGTTAGCAATTTAGTCTCCGGAATTAAAAAATACACCATAAGTATACTAAGAAACAACAATTGAAACAACATTGCTCGTAGAACGGATGGCCGATGGGGCCGAAAAGTTCTCGAGTGGCGGCCGCGCACCGGAAAGCGTAGCGTGGGTAGGCCTCCCACAAGGTGGACCGACGACCTGGTGAAGGTCGCGGGAATCCGCTGGATGCGGGCAGCGCAAGACCGGTCATTGTGGCGAACCTTGGGGGAGGCCTATGTCCAGCAGTGGACGTCTTTCGGCTGAGATGATGATGATGATGACTAAGAAACAAATGAAATACAGTATGATGTATAGGACTTCATCTATTGAATAATAGGACAACACACATAGCTACATAATTTAAACACTTGTCATATAATTGGTGCGGGGGCCCGCGGTGGAAGCCACTAATCAATCAATTAGCCAATTCAATATGGAGTCGTGATTGTCGTCTGACAGGCGGACAGCTCATTCCGATATTGATTTATTGAATAATTTAGTGACATGTCGCGTAATATGTCTGTGTAATGCGTGTAATAGCTCCATAATGGCCGGGGCGCACAGTGAGGCATGGCATGGCATTTACATTTTTATCAATCGAATTTAATACTTATCCAATCGAAATAAGCTCCAGCGGGTGCTCCAGCGGGTGCATTGAGAAAATACTTCGCGATACTCCGAGGTCGATCACCGAGCATTGAAATATATAACTTATGTCGATTGGATAAGTATTAAATTCGATTGATAAAGATTAAAATGCCATGCCATGCCGTCCTCACTGTGCGCCGGCCATAATGGCTGACAAAATTGAAGAACATACGATTTTCAATCTAATTAGACCCATAAGAAACAGGAGATACTATCGTCATATCGGAAACGAGGCAAAGGAGCAAACTAGAACATACTACTTTTGCAGAAAAACTTGTGACAAATCTTGTCTGGAAGCATTACTGACCTAAACAAGTGGATACCTACCTTTAGGTAGAGACATGTTTACCTGAGATGTGGTAGATAAGTAAGTACCTAAAGTTATTATAACTACCCCTACGTTTTAACAGGCAAACTCCTATTTGCAGACAGTACACTAACTATCGCATATTCATTAAGTTAATTGTTACTGTCGGTGATGTCTGGGATCCGTTATATAATGCATAATGGAGAGTGGCTGGAGGCTGGATGTGGTAAGTTGTAGAATAGTAAGCATGCATCTTCTAAAATTAGATAGGATTACAATCAAGTTGTATAACTATAATAACAAATTAAGTACATTGACGAAGACTAAACAAAATATAATACATACAGTATTTTGAGAATAGAATAGAAATATTTATAGTTCTGGGGAATAAGAACGACACATAGCAATTCTGTAAACGCAATTAGTTTTTCTGATCTATCAGAATCCTTAGGAATTCGGTAAATGTCCGTAAAATAGTCACACATGTTACGCCATTCGTAACCATTTAACGTAATTGCTCAGGACACAGGTTAGAAAAGCTAAGTATTCTGCTCGAAAATCAGAAAAATTAACTGCATTGGCAATGTTGCTATGTGGCGCTATTTAACCCGCTGATGTTTAGTTATTTAGAATTGGGACATTGGGAGTAGTGATGGGATGTTCTCGAGAACATTCTCACCCTCGGAAACTTACTCGTCTTATATTTTGGGTGACGTTATCCTAACTTTCAATCTTAAAAACAATTAAAACCACCGCTATACTACTACGAAACTTGCATGTTTAATGAGGTTTATGCCAAGTTTAACATGCCTCAGAAGATAAATTCTCGAAAATTCTCACGAGTAAGTTTCCGAGGGTGAGAATGTTCTCGAGAACATGCCATCATTAATTGGGAGTGTTATGTTGTTAAAATGTCGTCAACATACTCGCTCATATCGACAGTGAAATCTCGGAAATAAGCTTGAATCCAGAATACCCAGAAATGATATTCCGTTCCCAACTATGTACGGACTACGGATGCATTTCTCCTTGCAAGCTATCTGGTAAATTCCACTGTACCAACCATTTAATTCTCAACTCTAAGCTAAAGCAAATAGGTTAGGTTTCCCAGTGTTTGCTGTTGGAGGTAGTTATGTGTTATTTGGTACTATAACCTGCAGAATGTCCCGGAGATGTTCGATTGCAGCGGATTCGACGTGCCGCCTGCGTGTTTCGGAGGGAATGGCGATAAAATGTCGCTTAAAATGGCAAATATTTATGAAATTAGATTGCAGTATTCAGACATCCAGAATATTATACTGATTGCATGAAAAAAGCAGACTTATAGATCATGTTCGGCATTCCTTTATCTCCGTTCTTGTGAAATTTGAGAAATTTGTTAAAACAATTCGAAAAACCAAAGGTCATATTCATCTATACGGTAGCTGAAACTGAAGATGGTGAACATATAAAACTTCAATTCAATGCTTCAAAAATTATGTAAAAGTAGTCGACTGCTAAAATATGTTCAGAATTTCTAAATAGTTAATAGACAAAGAAGTTAGATGGACGGTGATCGAAGGATATACGATAAGAGATGATCTTGTTTACTATTAATAAACACTCAATACACAAAACGATTTGTCTGTTTAATTGTGAAATCAATTTAACGTAGCGTCATTTTAGCGTACCATCAAGCGCGCGTCCGATCCTCAGACATCCGGAGTCGGATGTACTGCGGATGCGTCGCATGCGCCGATAGCCGAGAATGTGGTGACGTCATGAGCTTCCACGATGCCTGCTTTGGACGTAGCACTAAATATAACATAACATAATTCCCTAAAAAGTTAAACAGCAATGCAATTTTGTGAAGTAATAATTTGCAACAGTATATTAGGGCCAATAGGGTGAGTCCTGCTGTTCTATACTATGGGCTAATGGATAGGTAATCCGTATATCTAATAGGACAATCCAAATCTATTATCCACAATGCAAGCCTCGCAGTTCATCTGCCAGAAGACAGAAGTGGTCCACTGATGGATATTGGCCATCTCCAATTATTATGACTCCCATAAATCATAGTTCAGCTCAGCGCAGCTCATATATGGACTGGCTCAACCAGGGTAGTACTACCCTCTCACGGAAAATCAACGTAAAGTAGTTATTACAGCTGCGTTTCGTAAGATTAGTGAGAGAGCTGGAGCCCCCCTTCCCTTTCCTCTTTGCCACTTCCCTTCAGGTCAGCAACGTGCGAGCGATGCCTTTGGTATTGCAAGCAGGCTAGTCTACGGTAACTGCTTAACATCAGGTGGGCCATACGCTTGTTTGCCGTACGTTTCACGCTTGCTATGTAGCAGAAACTAACTACCGGCAATTCCCCGTAATGCTCAATGAAATATGAATTCGACAAGTTTTAGCAGTGTTATCCAAAATTCATTAATCTAAATAAAACCACGTTCAGTTTCCGAACTAAACAATTCGATAATCGATTCAGCCGCATCACACGGAGACACGACGATAGTATCGAGCCAGTACCGATTCAATCGAGACGATTACAAATTCAATATTGAAACCATTGGACCGTTGCATACTGAAGAAGCCAGAGGTAGGTATGTTATTGAATTGTGTATGTTATGAGGATTGGGTTAAAACAGATGCAGACGAACGACTAATATGGCGGTCCTAATTTGAATAGCAATAGAAAGCATTATATGAATTAGGTATAGAAGATAAGTATCCATACAGTTCAAGAGACTTTAAATAAATTTTACAGGGATATTTTGAGATTAGGCATGCACAGCTTTCTAGGCTAGTTATTATTTATTTTTATTTAAATACCCAATTCTGTTTTTTTTTTATTCACAATGAGTTAATGCCTGCCTGCTCACATAGCGTTTGAAAATGTATACATTCTTTTGAAAAGAGTAACCATTGAGTTTCTTGCCGGCTCTTCTCAATGGAAGCAACATTACGAACCGGTGGTGACGCTAAAATATTGTTTATTATTGTCTATTTATAAATGCTTGATTGAGCTTACATGAATAAAAACCTTTTGATTTGATTTGATTACAAGACCGCACTGCTCTTAGTTCGAGAATGTGCCTTCAGAGTGTAAGGGATCTAAAACTGTGCATTTTTCCGAAGAATGAACTAATAGAGACCACCAACCAATCTTTCCAGTAATGAGAGTCTAACCAAGCAATTCTAGGCAAGGGGTCAACAAGTCAACGGATTACTTCTAGGTCGAGATACATCGGGTTTGAATTGTACAGACTATAGCTGATGATACTGAGGTACTTATTCCATTAGCTTGTCATACTTAGGAAGACAATTCCATATAAATTTTGACTGTATGACATACAAGCGCACAAACATAAACATACTCATTACGGCTCCCACATTCAACTCCATTGGACCGTACAAATAACACTTCATCACAGTTCGAACTCGTCGCTCGCATACGTACGTCATATCAATAGCGCCTAATGACCTGCAGCTCGTTAATTAGACGTCATTTCATGCATCAAAAGCTTGGTAGTGGCGAATGCAGTCACTGTACATAGTATGAGCCTGTTTAGATGTTAAAGCCTCTTCAAATCCATAATATCATCATTTTCATTTCGTTCATCTGAGGAGATTTGAATACTAATGTGGCATCCACAACTAAATAGGTATATGTCTCGATACGAAACTGGGTCGCTGCAATACGGAGATACGATACGGTGATAATGATACATTATGTCGGGCAATAACATTTTAAAATAGGTTGGTATTTATTTCCATCTAGACTTTAACAAGCCTAAACGGAAGTGTAAACATAATAAAAAAATACTGACAGTATACAGTATGTGTACAACAACGGTGCACAAGAGCTCAATAAATATTGGGCGGAAATTAAGTCTCCCGGAGCGTACTGTTTGCTCCACTCACTAGTTGTAATTGAAAACTAGCTAGACCTTTCAAAATGATATATTATGATATATTGATCGATGATGGATGAAGGGCATATAGGTTCCAGCTAGAGTCATCAACGTGTTCGTCAAATTAGCTGTAGGGATAATTTTCTGTAGGGCCTGAAACAGTATAGTCTGTAAGATCAAAGTGCATACCTAGTAATTTACGGATAGTTAATAAAGGTGAAGGTGAGGTTGAAGGTGGTAGAGCCAAGCTGTAGCCAATTGACTGCAGCTCATAAACGGGCTGGCTCGACCGGGGTAGTACCACCCTCTCACAGAAGATCGGCGTAAAGCAGCTATTACAGCTGCGTTTCGTACGATGAGTGAGAGAGCCGTAAGCCCACCCCCCCTCCCCCTCCCTCCATCCCACTCCCCTTCAGGTCGGCAATGTGCGAGCAATACCTTTGGTATTGTAAGCATCTATAGGCTACGGTAACTGCTTAACATCAGGCGGGCCGTACGCTTTTTTGCCACCGCAGTCCTATAAAAAAAAAAAAAAAAAAAAACCCACTCGTGAGTTAACCAAATCTTAAATAGACAGTGTAACTAATCAGTAGGTACTTAGTCAAATGTGTGCATGCATGCTGCTAAGCACTTTTTGAACATCAGTGCAAAGTAGCAACAGCAAATATTTATACATTAGGTGCGTCTACGTGTGACAATAACGCGCCCGAGCAATATTCTTTTATGTCTGACCACACATAGACCTAACGTCATATCTGTTCAGGGCCACTCACTGCTTGTGGACGAGATCAATGATCAATAGAAAACAAAAAAACACATAATCCTTAAGAATATACGCACATTTAATACCCCACGCATCGGCTGAGAGCATCTCAACATTCGTAATTTCAAGAAAGGTGCATAACTCAAAAACATTCATACATTCCTAAATAATACATTCTCGAGATGATTTGATAAGACAACCCAAGAAGCTCAGAAATCTGGTCAACACCCAACATGATCTTCGTTACGTCTACACAAATGACCTTCATAAACCGTTTATGGGTCCATAAAAGTCCACTGTCTGCGTAGACGCAGTGTTTCATCCGAACTAAACTAAATGCTACACATAAATTAACTGGTTTATGTGAACTTTATGAAGTCATTTAGCGAAAGTCTCTTCGTGTTATTTAAAATATTCCCAGTATTTTGTGGTGGTCCGCCACTTATGGTGTGTCTTTTAAATTAGTATAAAACTATAGTCCGGGTTTCCTTATTCGTAGCGTATTTTCAATAATCCAACAAAGTACTAGGCTAAATTGATAATTAAGTTTTGTAATCATTCTGTGAGACTAATGATCTGTATATTTTAAATTAAAAACCGATCCGTAGGGATGGGCATATCGTGTCACAATCTGGACGACGCGGCGGAAGCCTCTGCAGAATTCGAGGCAGACCGAGGCAAGGGGTATGGACACCTTTGCGGGCAGAACGTGGCCGCAAATGGCTCAAGACTGGTAGTTATGGAGAAAATAAAGTTTGCCTTTTCTCAGCAAGCTATACCTAAGAAAATCTTTTCATTTCAACCATAATTCTTTCATCACCTTTTACCGCACAAATAAAGAGTATAAATCCTAATTATAGGTTAAGTTAAAACCTCAAATTGCTACTTAATTACGCAATCAAAGCTTACACTCTCATATTCATCCGCATTCCCCACAAATTCAATTCCTTACACCCTTTAATCAAGACAACCCTAACGGAACAAGGGGGCTGATTGCCAACCCTCAAAGTACTTCAGCACTGCAATTATGATGCAACGATTTTATATTGAACGTAGCAATTTTGTCATTTTCCGTCAATTCTGTGGGGTAAGTTTGTGGTTTATTATTAGGCTCCATTCTTGCTATAGCATTTTTTACTCTGTTATCCATACTCTATAGAAATACGATTCCTTCGATTAGAGTCAATTCTTTAGAATCAATGGGCAGACGAAAGCTATTTCCTGAACTTATTTATGTCTAAGAAGTACCTCAACCATCGCGATTGTATTTCCCAAAGGAGTAGACAAGAGCATTACAGTGCAACCAGATTTCTGAATGGATTTTGGTGGATTTAGGGCAATCTAAGAAACATTGCTGAAAAATCTAAGAAAAAAAAACTTTACTACCTGTTCTAGCCTTTTACTCCGTGCAACTATCAAATACTATTTACCTATTGGTATGCTGTAATGTGCTGACATTATGCTGACATTACAGCATCTACCGGAGCGCAGATCTACGCGAGACAATTAATGTCTCGCGTAGATCTGCGCTCCGGTATACAAAGGGCTAATTTCAACGTGCCATCCAAAAAATGACAGGCGACATCGTCTCAAACAGCTAAGTGGAACTTAAGCATTAAGTAGCGTTCCCGCTAAACTAACTCAACCGTTAAAGAGTTAATAGAAAAACTCAACCAAGTCGAAGGATTCAATTACAAGTAAACAGTGAAAAAGGAAAAAAAACTTGGCATTTAGCAGCAGGAAATCCAGTTTCTTGGTCCGTAGCTAAATCGCATTAAGTCGACAAGGTTTTTTAACCCACCCCCGGCTGCAGGGGTAAATAACACCAACTGCCAACGGAACCGTGGTCGCCAATAAAGCACTAATTTTTCCCTATAAAGGCGTCACTGTAACGTGAGATAAGCAATAAAGATACAAATGCTACTACCTATTGTTAAAATTTTTGTAAGTGTTACCAAACCATTTCAAATGTGGATGAATACAATCAGAATCAGATTTTGTTTATACCTGTGTTCGTTCGAATCGTTGAAACTAATTGACAGATTGTCACTAAACTATTTCATGATAAGATTCATTTGGGATTGAAAAGATGGAAAAGAATAGACGAGAAACCATAAGGGTAGGAGTTGGTTGCGGGCGGCAGTTGCGGCGACGGCAGTTGCTGCTGTCAGTTGCATACAAAATTGTCACGATGACATGTGCCGCGACGGCACGATGGCACTCAATTCTATGGGATTGACGTCTGCCGCCTGCCGTCGGCCGTCTGCCGCCCGCAACCAACTCCTACCATTAATGTAACTCAATGGTTACTAGGTATTAAAAAAAAAACCTTTTTGTGCAATACTTTGTTAAAGATGAAATGATGAAACTTAATATGTATATTTTGCATAAAATGTATGTGGTAATTTACTATAAATATGTAACATACAATTATTACCTATAACCTATGTACAATATATATATATATATATATATATATAGTATATATAAACATATTATTTACAAAAAATTATGATGATGAATGATATTAAATAAAATGAAAAGAATTTATGGAAGATTAATGTTGGTTGGCCTGAACATGAGAAGGTTTGAATTGACAGGTTTTGTAGGACGTGTTTGTTTTAACTGGGGGCTTACCACAAGTTCTTATTGCGATTCAATTACAGGAACGTATTAACGTTTCAGTGACTTTTTGTGCAATGACGTACCTTATTGTCATGACAATAAGAAACGTCATTAAAACGTTCCTATAATTGAATCGCAATAAGAGCTTGTGGTAAGCCCCCTGGAACGACTGGCCGTGTTTGTTTTCTGTGTCGCATTAATATTATTGGTGTTACAGCCAAGCTGTAGCAAGTAGTCACCGTATAAAAAACTACGTAACTGGCCGGAGAAAATGTTATAATATTTTTTAAAGCATATCTTTCACTGTACAACATTCATCCTCTTGTAGTACGCTGGACGAAACAGGAAATTAACTTTAGCCCTCTCGCGTGACAAGTTTATTAAGAACAATTTCTTTGTTTATTCTTTTTTATTTTTCGTCTTGTTTCATTAAGTCTGAGTCGCCGGTTCGGGCGGTACTTGCAATTTTTAATTAACTACGGGTTGGAATACCGGAGGTGTATTATTTGGCGTCTGTTGAAGCGAACAGGTTAATACGTGTATGTGTGACTTTTTGTGCCAAGCGTACGGCCCGCCTGATGTTAAGCAGTTACCGTAGCCTATACAACATGTTAAGAAAACCCTGTCTGAGCCGAAACCGGTAATTAGGTTCCCCAATCACATGACCAAATAAAATAATAAAGAATAAAAAATCATGATAGTAAACATATTAATGAACATTTAAAGTGCCAATTTTTTTTGCCTTTTTCCCACATAATGTAGCTAATTTTAAAAATATGACAACACCGTTACCGGAAGTAATTATGTTAGATCGTGTGGCGTCACCTCAGACCACAAAGTATGTGATGACGTCATTTTATGAAATATTTTTTTTATGTAAACGGGGTATTTGTGTTACATAAAAATATGGGAGGCCTTTGCCCAGCAGTGGGACACATACTATGCCAAAAAAATTAAAAAAAAAATTGAAAAATTAAAAAAAAAAAATTAAAAAAAAGTTTTTTTTTACAAAAATGGAATTTAATCTCGATACCCAACAATACGTTTTCGGGTCGGACAGGGTTTTTTTAACATATTGTAGATGCTTGCAATACCAAGGGTATCGCTCGCAAGTTGCCGACCTGCAGGGGAGTGAGATAGAGGAAGGGGTAGGGGGTCTTCCGGCTCTCTCGTTCATCGTACGAAACGCAGCTGTAATAGCTACTTTACGCCGATCTTCTGTGAGATGGTGGTACTACCCCGGTCGAGCCAGCCCCTATACGAGGTGCAGTCAATGGGCTATAGCTTGGCTCTATCACCAATAAAACTTTTGTAGACAAATTTCATAAAGGGGTAGAGGATAGAGGGTGATACAAATACAGCATTTTGTAAAGGTATACCATTCACTAGCAAAGATATACAAATAAACAAAATAGCAGCTTCAGCTCCAGTAAGTGCAGACGGCAGACGGCGCTGACCAGGTTCCCTGTAGGTCTTCGAAGGAGACGTTAAACTGATTTACGACGCGGAAGCGAGCCAATTCTCACAATTCCACGGAGTGTTGCGAGCAAAGACTATCAAATTCAGATAGATGAGACACTCGAAACTAAACGTAGGGCTGTCTAAACAAAATATATTAGGGGCAAATGACAAAACAGTGGAAAGCTGCTATGCAATAGTCGATTCCAAGAGGCCGTACAGTAGCTACTTTATTTTAAAAATTCTTCCCTGGTTTTTAATTAAAGTCATACAGCAAAATGCAGGAAGCGGAAGTACGAGGATAAGCTATTTCCACCAGATAATGGAGGAAAATTACCAAATGATCAAGGGTCTTGTGAAACAGGGAGACCAATGGCAAATTTCACTATGTTGCGTTAGGTAGGACCACAGAGTAAAGACTAAAGAAAGAGGTGCCCTTATTAGATATAAGTATGAAAAAAAACGTGGTCATTGTTTTTTCATTATCATTGTTCTATCTACCGGTAAATAGTTGAACTACTCGCTTCGTTTTATGTCGATTTTAGTACTAGGCCGACCACACGGGCGAGTTGCTTAGGGCCAGTCCTCTTAGTAATTGGTCCATGGGTAGGACCCACCCCCAGGCAGTAGAAGTTTACCTTATTTTAAGTAGTATTAGACTTTTTTGGGACTAGGGCTGCCACAAGCTCCCACTACTGTGACTCTTGTGAGCCAGGATCGATAATGGTGTCCAATGATGACATCGAGGTTTGCCCCTCGATGAGTCCCGGGGAAAAGCTAAGTTGTTTTGGAACCCAAGAGAATGTAATAAAAAAAGAATAACAGAAGTTTGAAGATTATTAGTATTAGCATAGAATACCAACTGCCACATCTATACTTATCAACTAGTCTTTATTCATATTGTACGTTTGCACCGTGAATTTTGCTTTGACCGTTCAGGAGTTGCTTGAAATTGGTATACGCACATTGTTGCTCACCAGACCATCAGTTTACGACCATAAAAGTACAGGTTTTCTATACAAAACACCATTGAAATGCTACTTTGTTGTGTGATACACACGCGTAGGGTTTAGAACCCTGAATTTAGGAGAAATGTTCGTAAATAATGGTGTTTTATTGGGGCGTCTTTGGAACTAACTTTTTGTAAGGCTGACAATAGGTGCAATGTGTATTTTGTCGTAGCTATCTAATCGATTTCTTGAGGTACATTTAAATAGCAAAACTTTAGAAAATCCTTCAAAGTCATGAATTGAAAGCATAATTAATGATTTTTTTAAATAAAAATCCTGCTTACTGCCTATTCAGACGTCTTTGGAGAAAACGCCTCCTGGTCCCTGGCATTATTATCGATAAAAACTGTAAAAATTCAAATATATTTGCTAGCTTTGCTTTAGCTTGGGTATCTTATAAGAAAACAATACCGCTATATTTTCAAACTTTTCCGTTACTAACCAGTTTGCACCGGATTTTTCCAGTTCCCGGTGAGTGAGACAAAGCACGGCCATCTGTCTTTATTAGGCGAGCTCACCGATATTAATTCCAGTATTACACCGACGTTGTTTCATTGCTAACATACGTCAACGAATAGTATTTATTTATATGGTAAATTTTGTGGGAGTTTTACAGAACTGCCTACTATTTTATAGCTTGTCTCTAAGTTAGGGTGCCTTGTATGCTAGTGAGAAAGAGAGAGAAGACTAAATGCGACATCGCACGAGGCAAACATGATTGCGCCACCAGCGGGTGATTCGAAAGCCGACACTGAATTGGTTGCGCTACCAAGCGGACACCAGGTGCGATACCCTCCATACAGCTCTATACATTTTCATGGTGGAGCCACTGGTTGCGGTATCACTGCCCCCCTAGGCAAGTGGCATGAACGCTAATCAAAGAGAATAGACTTCACAATGTATGGAAATGTCATAAGTTGCTATGTAGACCAACAACAAGTTGCTATGTAGATCACGTGACTTATGTTATTTCCATACATGAAGCGTAGCGATTTGAAGGAACACTTGTAGACGTCAGCCACTTGTCTAGCCCTTCTGGTGTTCTCGTGCGATAGGTATACGTGCTATGGCAGTGACAGACTACCGAACGACGACTAGAACTATACCTACGACGAATTAAATTTGGTATTCCGACCGTTTGGCGCAGTGATTCAAGCATAGGCCGCTCAGCTCACTGCATCCGGTGGTCGCGGGTTTGATGCCCGCCAGAGACAAATTTTGGAAACGGCCTTTTCGTCATGTGCCCTGGTCTGAGTGTTACTGGGATCGCCCCCAGTCCATTGTACGGTAGCCATAGTAAAAGTGTTTCTTAGTTTGGGACCATACAGTCTGGCGATTTTTTTTTTGTATTCTTAGTTCTGTTCGTAGTTCAGCTGATGGTTTTAACCACCTTAATGGAAATACTCATATATCCTTAAAACACAACGTATCTAAACAAGGTAGTATCAGACTTGGCGCAGTATCATCAATGTTTAATGACTTCAATCAATACTGTTTGAACTAAAATGCAAGCGGGCGTTTCAAAAGGGCAAGGGATGGAAAGGTAAACAGGGGGGTGCGCTGCGGGTAATTTACCAATTTACTCATTTACCCCATCTCCACTGAGCTGTGAGGTGTACTGCTGAAACCACGGATATTTCCATAATTTCAACTAGCTACGCGTCGCATAGGTACACCCAGGCCATAGTAGAAGGAGTGGGAAGTCGGCTGTCTTCATACAAACGCGCCGCGCGCGGCTTGTATGTGTGCGCCATAGCCATAGTGTCAATGCGTCGCCGCGCGCACACTCAAACAAAATCTCATTGTTTCGCCTGCTGAAGCTGGTCGAGATCTTGTTTTAGTGTGCGTGCGGCGGCGTATGGATGCTATGGCGCACACATGCGGGCCGCTCGCGGTGCGTTTTATGAAGATGGCCTACTTCCCACTCCTTCTACTATGCCCAGGCGTGCAATAGATTATTTATTTATTATTATTTTGACAACAGTTTGGCGCATTGCATCGAGCGTAGGCCGGCTCACTGCACTGGTAAAATTTAGGAAACGGCCTTTTTGTAATTTGCCCTGGTCTCCTATTAGTTGTATAGGAGCATGGATATATATTTTTAATAACTCATTTGATAATCCTCTTATTATCACCACTTTAACACTAGAACTTAATCAGCATCTATTGTCCAAGCCAGGCTTATACCCCATGATCTCCGGAGCGGGGGACTGTTGTTTACGGGCGCGGAACGGAACAAAAATAAACAAAACGTTATTCAATCCACCCTCCTACTGTAAGCAATCGCTTGAAGGTGGAGGAAGACAGATCAGTGGGCTACGAAGAATGCGATTAAATTCCCGTCGCGAACGAATTTTTTTATATTTCTGCGTAGTAATTCATACAGTATACAACCAGTAATTTTAGGGGCTATGACGGGCCCGTTAGCGTGGTTGGCGCGGAGGCGACTTTCACGCTGCAGGTCGTAGGTTCGATTCCTACCCGTGACATGCATTTGTGTGCATGAACATGTCTGTATGTCCGGAGTCTGGGTGTATATGTATATGTAGTATGTATTTACAAATAAAAAAGTAGTATATGTAGTAATATCAGTTATCTGGTTTCCATAGTACAAGCTCTGCTTAGTTTGGGATCAGGTAGCCGTGTGTAAAAAATGTCCCAGGATATTATTATTATTATTACAGACAATAGAAAAATGTTGTCCTTAGGTACAATGTCAAAATGGTCTAAATACACAAATATAATTTTCAGCAAGCACATAAATTTAAGCGTGCAGAATCTTCATTTGCTTTATACAACATGTTAAGAAAGCCCTGTCCGAGCCGAAACCGGTAATTAGGTTCCCCAATCACATGACCAAATAAAATAATAAAAAATAAAAAAACTTGATAGTAAACATATTAATGAACATTTAAAGTTCCAATTTTTTTTACCTTTTTCCCACATAATGTAGCTAATTTTAAAAATATGACAACACCGTTACCGGAAGTAATTATGTTAGATCGTGTGGCATCACCTCAGACCATAAAGTATGTGATGACGTAATTTTTTTTTTTATTTTTTTATGTAAACGGGGTATTTGTATTACAAAAAAATATAGGAGGCCTTTGCCCAGCAGTGGGACACATACTATGCCAAAAAAATGAAATTATTTTTTTTGAAAAATTAAAAAAAAAAAAAAAAAAAGTTTTTTTTTACAAATATGGAATCTAATCTCGATACCCAACAATACGTTTTCGGGTCGGACAGGGTTTTTTTAACATATTGTATATAAGAATACCGAATAGTATTTCATGCCAGAATAGTATGTCCAACTAAACGGAGTCCATGGACACAGTAGAACTCAGTCGTTCGCGGAAAATAATGTAAAAAATATGTCGTTATTGCAAATACGGCTCATATTGTAGTGAATAACAAGTGCTTTTCAGTTATTTGTCGAATTTTCGTATGCGTTAAGCACAAGTGTAGTGATGACAATATAAGGAGGTACGGTCAGCAACGTAAGTCGCTAAACATTCTCAGTTTTTCAAATAGCTTGCACACTTTTGTTTTGCATCAAATCCATATTTTTTCTTTATCGAAACAAAATGTAGACATGATGCTAATGTTTGGTTTTATAAAGTTTTACCAACGTTTGTAGACTAAAGAGTATAACTGATTTGAAAAATTAAGAATGTACAGCGACTTATGTTGCTGACTGTACCATATTTGTTAAAATTATATATCAGTAGTCCTTGTCAATAAAACCATTAGCTGTGCACCTATAAACTTTTTGTTCTCATCCTAGAGGCTTGGAATAAAAATTACGCTACGCTCCATCTCTGACTAACCCGCTGTTTTCCTAGCCCCACCGTCCCGTCCTTCCCGTGGCGTGACAGCTCGCGACTGACATCCCAAATCGCTGCGACATTCAGTAAACGTCTTCCGAACAATGCAATGAGGGTAGACTGATGCACCAATTTAATTTTACACATTCACCAAACCTTCAATCAAGGGTGATAAGATTCAATTTGCTTGAATTTAACTGGTAATGTAACTTTGTAATTTGAGAGATTAGATTTTCTTGTGTTATAACTCGTATTTTTAAGACGTTAAAGGTGTTTATTGTTTGGTATATTTTAGGAGTGCGATGGTTTTTGAGAAAGTTTTAGATTTGCATTGTGATTGATTCGATTTTAAATGTTTGCTGTTGTCTTGTTTGGGGGTGGACATTTTTTCGTGTTTATGTACTTTAGACGCAGTTTGAACCTTAACTTTTTAATTCACATTCCATTAAATGATTGAAAAGAAATATCTATACCTACATATGCAGCTGTATAATACGTATTCCGGGATACTTAAGAATCTATTCCACGAGTTTGCTTGGTCAGGGAAAAAACTTTACCTATGCAGCTTTACCAAGAAGTTGCCGTTCCATAGTACTGGGCATTGGAAATAAAAAAATAATTTTAAAAATACTAACTTTTCCATACAAAACGGCAATTTCATGGGTAAAGACCATTTTGATGGGTATTATGTATTATTACATTTAAATATAGAAATATGTATAAAGAAGCGTCTTATCAAAATGTTCAAGTACGTATGTAATTTTTATCTGAAAACTATGCTGGAGGTTAAGTAGTGTCTCCGCTAACTTCAGTTTAAGACGACGTTGCTAGACGTTACAGTAATCTTTATAAAAAACAGAGCTATGACAGTTTTTTAAATGTTGAAAAGGATGCATTGTTGCTATTTGACGTATTTATTTTGACGAGCCCGTTGGCGTCGTAGGTTCGTTTCCTACCCGGTACATGCATTTGTGTGCATGAATATGTCTGTATGTCCCGAGTCTGGGTGTATAAGTATATTAAGTATGTATTTACAAATAAAAAGTAGTATATGTAGTAATATCAGTTATCTGGTTTCCATAGTCCAAGCTCTGCTTAGTTTGGGATCAAAAATCTCCCAGGATATTATTATTATTAATTACAATAATTTGTGAAATGAAATACAACAATAAAAAAATGAAAAAATGTATTTATTTACAATATAGTAACAATGGAATAATTTTATCAATTGAAGAAATAAGTAAAATAAAGCACATACATATTATTAAATCAAATATAGCCAACATTTAGGACAAAATAAATCTTAAAACAGATAAATCACGTTTGTATACGTTATTAAAATTAGTTTTTTTTATCAGCAATCGGTGTTCAGTTATTCGGCTAGTGCAGATCAAGTAACCCTTTTCAATACAAAAGCATTTTCGACGAATATGTTGCAGCTTTATAAAGGTTAATTGATGGAATCAGGCGTAACTTTGCGGAAATCCATTGTTCAGTCAGAAATCCATTGTTGGGCTCAGCCGTAGTCCAGCTTTCCTGAGGATGCCTCGTTTAGAGGCGAAACACGTGTCGAATTTATTTAGGATTCGCTTTGTCTGCGGAGAATTGCTAATTGTTAGGGTCCATGACTCATGACAGACATACTCTCGACTGACAGGGAGTTAGGTCTTGTTGGCTTCTTCTATTATCGATCAATTCATTTGGTTTATAATATTGGAGGTTGACAATTCCGAGGGTGAGTGGTGGGTCCCTCTCTATAATTGTTTTATAAAGGTTGCTATTTTGAGCAGGTACTGTCCGCCCAGGCAGTGAAATCGATGCCGTCTATGTTATCACAGCTCGTTATCTCATTCCTGTAAAGAAGCACACCATATACTACTCCACCAAGCCAACTAGGAACCTGTCAAATGTGACGTCAACCGCACAAAGGCGGTGGTGATGTGCGGGCGGGACGCTGCAGACGGTGGCGGGTGTGCGGGCGGTATGCGGGCGGAGAAGCAGCATTCCATCCAAACGCCTAGTTGGCTTGGCGGAGTAGATGAAACTTAGCTGTCCGCGCGACTTCGTACGCGTACATTTTTGAAAAGGATAACCTGCAACTACGTCCGCGTAGAATTGAATGTTTTTTTTGCGCGGTACCCTAATTATTTATCTGAAATTAAAGTAGCTTAAGCTACTCCTTATAACATCAGCTATTAGTAAAAGTCCCGTCAAAATCGCTCCGTCGGAGATTAGCCGGTACAAACAATCAGACAGAAATATTTACAAAAAAAATAAAAATTGCAGTAATGTAATACAATTTCATATACATTTAGTACAAGGTTCACCACCTGTCACGTTGGGTTTTGACTATCTGGTGAAACGTGGGCTTTGAGTTGACTTAATACCTCCACAATGTGGTGGTGTATGGCCACTCAAGCCTCTGACTACCCCCGAATGGGGATAACAGTCGTGACGTTATATATTTTTTAATTTTTTTGATATACATTTAGTAAAAAGCTGTTTTTTTTACATTACAAGCAGACACTTCAATTTTATTTATTTGTATAGATGTAAAGATTGTATCTGCATCAGTCAGCCACAAATTTAATTTCTAGCTATAGCCGCCATTATTGGGGCCAACCAAAAAGATGGTTGGACAATCTGGGAAGCACCTATTTCGTTGGTACTAGCTAAATATAGTAAATAGTTAGCTAAACTTACGTGGAGCTGGGCAGCTCTAATGCCTTAGGCTGAATTTCAGTCACGGCATCTCCAATATCGCATAGCATCCGTGCTACAGTCGCCTTCCTAATCTCACCCAATTGCGCTGTAAATAAGATTGAATTTCGTTTAGAGCAAGCATAACAACTAGGTGTCAACGCTATTATCAATTCTACCACACAATAGTAACGTAATAGCCTGGCAATAGAATATTTTTTTTATAATTATCTACTAACAATAACTTAAGATAAAAATTGTTACTAACACGATATGGAATTCTTCCGAAATAAATAAATAATTATTATAGCAGTCTACAGTGGACTACCCATTTTTCACATCATAGCGCTAAGAGTTTTTTAAATGAGTTTTTTTTGTATGTATTTACAAATAAAAAAGTAGTAGGTATATGTAGTAATATCAGTTACCTGGTTTTCATAATACAAGCTCTGCTTAGTTTGGGATCAAGTAACCGTGTGTATAAAAATGTCCCAGGATATTATTATTATTAAATAAAAATACAACGTAAGTTAAACAATTATAGAGAGGGATCCACCACTCACCCTCGGAATTGTCAACCTCCAAAATTATAAACCAAATGAATTGATCGATAATAGAAGAGGCCAACAAGACCTAACTCCCTGTCAGTCGAGAGTTTATCTGTCATAAGTCATGGACCCTGCGACTGGCTGTGCTGGCTTGGGTCAGTCGCAGCCCAGCTTTCCTGAGGATGCCTCGTTTAGACGCGAAACACGTGTCGAATTTATTTTGGATTCGCTTTGTCTGCGGAGAATTGCTAATTGTTGTTTAACAATGGATTTCCGCAAAGTTACGCCTGATTCCATCAATTACAACTAAAGTGGCAACCTAGCTTAGGGTAGCTACCATAGCCTATAGATGCTAGCAACGCGAAACGCATCGTTCACACGTTGCCGATCGGAAGGGCAGTGGGACAGAGGGAGGAAAAAAATAGGGGAGGTTGGGCTATACGGCGATTTCCTTTGAGAAGGTAGTACCCTGGTCGACCCAGTCCTTATATGAGTTGCAGTCAATTGGCTACAGCTTGGCTCTGCTACCGTGAAGAAGAAGAACGGAAATACTTACTTTCACAGAATGCATTCGGCCTAGAATCTCTTTCGTACCAATGTCTGTCAGAGACCATAGTTCGCAGCATTTGGTCCTTGACTATGCAGTAGAATGTGGGTGGCACGAAAGCACCTTCCATGCGCTCTTCAACCCACATTCCCACCAATAGGTCGACGTCTTCCACATATTTGTACATCTGCTTCAGTTGCGTTATTCTCTGAAAAAAAAAAACAACGGGTTGCACTCCGGGAGTGCCGGCAGAAGTGAAAACTTGAATATTAACGTTGTGCATTTTTGTTATTTTGGAATGGTTAGGTAAAAACAAACTGGCCGTTTTTATTTGTTAAATAATCATATGAAATAATACAAATTAAAATAAAATAAAATAAGAATTAAATAATTAATAAGATATTAAATTCGAAAATGTATTAAACATAGGATTCGAACCTACGCCCCATAGAGCACTCACCCAGATCCATTCACTTAGGTGCTAATAAGACGTTGAAATTGAAAGTGAAATTATGAGGTATATACTTTTTACCCATCCCAAGCTGGGACACGTGACCTGTCGCTACGAATATGTCGCATTTTGCGATCGGGCCACGTGACCCCTGACGCGAGTTTATCAATTTTTTACTCATCCCAAGAAAAGTGCACAACGCCGCTAAAGAAGTTTTCACTTCAAAAAGATATTGACTCGAATTATATTTTGCATCGTGACCGCAGGCGGTGGTACTGCAGGTGGTGGCACCGCAGGCAGTGCCGGGTGTGCGGGCGGTATGCGGGCGGGGAAGCCACATTCCACCCGAGCTCCTAGTTGGCTTGGTGGAGTAGTATCTAGGTTTGAATATAAAACATGGGTACCTCAGGAGCAATAATGCCCTCCAAATCGTCGAAACTGGTGACCTCGTCTCCGAAGCACCACGTTCTGTACTTAGTGTATCCTTGGAAGCCGAAGTAACGACTCTTAGCCGCATCATTGGTCATAATGTCGTTCGATTTTTGAAGACCACCAAGACCCCTCTCTACAATCTGAAATGGAAAAGTATTTATGTTACATAATATCAGTGAGTGCTTTCAAATTTGTCCTAGAAGCTGCCTAGCTGGACTTATCGGAATCTCAGTAGATGCTCGACAGATTTCATTTTTAATATAATTAATAACTCATTAGGTAATGATAAAAACATAGCTTTTAAAGTAGATACTAGCAAAACAGCCACTATACTTATAGCCACAGATTAATAGAAGTAGGCAGATGTAGTCTTGGCAACAAACGATGTGAAGCCGGGTAGCATTTTATGTGTGCGTGACAACTAGGAGCGGCACTAGGGGCATATACATTTGTGTGCGTGTAAATTTGTGTAGTTATAAGGCAGGATTGTATTCGCTTTTTTGTTTTGTATTTGCTTTGGTGGCCTCACTTTCGTTTTCTATGCACTCCATCTGTAGCTCCTAAATCTATGCTTATAGCATGATTATATGCTCAGATACAACCTCACAAATCTACAGATGGATTGAAAAAATAAATTGTTAAAACTTACATCAGGATCGGTAACGAAGTCCTGAGTGTTGCCAGTCGGCTGTCTGAAGCAACCCTGAGTGACGTAGTCCATGTTGTCACCTTGCATCAAGTAGTTGATGTTGGAAGTCAGATCCACTATCGGATACGATGACTTGTAGGTTCCGTTTGTGTAATACATCCTGGAATAGTTGAAAAGGAACATAATAATATTGAAAATATATTTTACAGACGTCGCAACTCTCACGACTCAATCTATTAAAAATCGAGGAAAATGTGATGATAGTCACAAACCAGTTCCTCCAAGATACTAATCTCATTACTATAGTATGATGACTAGCATTTGATGACATTTAACTGACATACGGGCAACGCACAGCACGCGCGCTTTAAATTTTACACGGCAGTGCGCTAAATAACGATATTTGAAAATACATCCCCTAAAGAAGTCAAAATAAGGGGATAAGAGTTTGTGTGACAGTTTATAATGTATGATGTTATAATTTCTCACCACGAACAAAGGGTAGAAAAGAGGGCATGAGCAGACCAGATCGCGCAAATCTCTAACATTTCAGAAAATTTCGATGTTTGTTAAGATCTTTCAATTCGAAAAGCCCATACGACCATTCATAAAATAATGCAATACTTACTTCAAGTCTCCGTCCTGTATGGTATGCAAGTATCTTAGGGCGACGGGGTATTCCAGGGAAATTTGTGGCAGTACACTGGAGTTGTACAAGTCTCTGAAGCCAGGTGAGCTTGAAATCACGCCATCCTCGATTAGTCTCTCGCAACCTGCGAAAATTGATTATTATCATATTTGTAATAAAATGAAATAATTGTCCTACATTAATAACCTGGGAAACTAATTCAAGAAATGAACCGAAATGTAAGTTATTTAAATTAATGTCAGAATTATTGTAGTTAGTCACCCACTATAATGAAAAATAATCTCTCGCCTCCTATTCTATTGGGAACTAAATACCATCAGATATTTGCATTGCACTGCTGTGCTTCTCTGCCTACCTTCAGAAATACAGTCATGGTGTTACTGTACTAAGGATGAAGAAATTCGTTACCATTAGAGTTTAAGACTCCAGAATTCCTTGTTCCTTACCTAAATAATATTCTGAATGACAGCGAATATCTTCCTAGACTGTTAGAATGTTCATTGTAATTTTTTGTTGGTAAGGCCAAGCTGTAATCAATTGACTGCAGCTCATATACGGGCTGGCTTGACATGGGTAGTACCACCCTCACACGCAAGTCCACGTATGTACATGAGCTATTTCAGCTGCGTTGCGTGCGGTAAGCGAGGGAGCTGGAAGCCCAACCCCCCTCCCTTAGGTCACCAACTTGCGAGCAATATCTTTGATATTGCTTCTATATGCTACGGTATCTGGGCATAATCTTGTTTTCATCCTATTTTGCATGAGACAATGTCAACAAACCAGGAGAGAATCACACCACACAATCTAGTTGTTATTTCGTACCCATCAGTGTTTTCATCACTTCGTAATAGTAGACCTGAGATCCATAAGCAATGTTGATCTCTCTGGCGGCGTTGAAGAGTTGTTCATCGGTCCAACACGGGTTGACGAGAGCCAGCTGTTTTGCGATGTAGTTATGGTGTCTCCAGAAGAATATGATGCCAAAGAAGTTGACGCCGAGCAAAAGGTTGATGCGGGCTAAAAAGAAAACAACGTTGATGGTTGTGACGTAGACATGGGAGAGAATACTATAACCCAAGTTGATAAATATGAGAATCGAATAGAAAATGACATCGGAGCTCGTTCTCTTTTGTATGCAGGAATAAACTGAACTGTGGAAACGAGAGGGAAATAGTTGTGAAAAGTCAGTGTGGGCACGTAAGTAAAGACGTAAAGCTATTCAATATACATGCTATAGAATTTTCGAGACCGACTGCATTACTCATTACTAAAATAATGTTACAATGAAGCTATGTCAAGGCTATGTTTAAACTTCCTTATTATTTGCATTTACAGACCTGTTTTACAAGTGTTTATGTGAAATTAAAATTGAGTAGGTAATAACACTATTTAAATTGGTAATTTGCAACACGTATAAACATGTTGAATACTGTTAATAAATTTGCCACCTTCTGAGCAAATAATACGCTATTTTCAAGGCGAGACGCAAATATAGAAGATAGGTATTGTAACTAGGTATTTCATTATGATGACTAACTTTCTGCGCTGGAGTTTCTGTCGCTTTTGTAAAGTTGTTGTTGTCGCTTTTGTAGTTTGGCTAGCTAGCTATTGTAAGCTCAAGTTATGTCAAGAGCTAGTTTTTACCTGCGACTTCGTCTGCGCAGAAGGCAAGATATAAATATAAGGATGTTTAAAAATACACAAGGGATGCAACTTTATCCGTGGTTAAATTAAACGAAATGTAAAACTAATGTTGATTTCTTCAAATGAACAATCGTAACCAATCTCGAAATATGGATAGCATTTGTAGTATTTGGTGCCCAAATATTGTAATAATAATAATAATAAGCCCGCAGGGCAGCTTGTGGCGAGCTGTTGGTGAGTAGCGACACCACGGACCCGAGTACCCCAGAGAGTCGGTCAGGGCCCCCACCTCGGCGTGTCTTCGCCGGCCGAGTGGAAACCGACGGGGCTCGCAGGACTCTCAGCTCTGGCTTGCCTTAGTTGGCTGTCCAGAGAGGGTCGTTAGAGCTATATGCTCCAGGGGTGGAAGTGTTAAAGGGCATAACGCCGCGAGTAACTTCGGAGAAAGCGCAGCACACCTCTCTACACCCCTGAGCCGCCCACACCAGTGTTGCTCCTAGCCGTCTTTACGATGGCAATTTTAGGGGCCCACCTAGTGAGCGGCAAGTCACCACCTGCCAACGATAATTAGTTTTACACTGATTATGGCAGGTGTCCGAACCCTTCCTATAGCCCAATCCCAGTCCATCCAAACTTCATGCAATAGACCCATTTTCTCTTTTCACATTTTGCAATAGTTCCTGCATCTGCTGGGGTCAAGCTGCTGTAAGTGTCTCATCGCCTGCAGCGGTTGACCCCAGCAGGTGCCTCACATAACATCAAACTTATCTCTAGGGGCCTCTACGTGTTGGACCCATGTCCCCACGCAAGCCTTCCAAAGGTCCGGGTTTAGCCCGAGTGGATTAAAGGAGAAACATAATAATAATATTTATTACCAAAAAGACTTTACTATTTACAGAGCAGGCAAAACACATCATCATCATCATCATCATCTACAAATTGAATAAGTATACGTAAATTTTCATAATTAAGTACTTACATGTAGGGGGGTATGCTCTTCCATTTACTACATCAACGTTCAACAACCCACCGGTGTAATTCCTCCTTCCTGTTTCTATAACATTACCGTAAACCGGTGACAAGTCATTGGTGGGAGTGGCGTCTACAATCTGCAATAAAAATATTCTAGATACAGCCAACTTGCGAGATAAAGCTACATTTTCTAGCCCAAATACTGAGTCCGTCACTAAAGGGCTAATCTTAGTAATACCGAATCTAGTTTAAATTCTTTTCTGACTCTTGAATTTCTGGTCGTAAGAATTTATAGCAATACATGCTTATACATTTTGCAAAAAAGTCTTCAAAAATAGGAACACAACGAGAATTTTCAGGAACCAAAACGATTGCTTAATAACGACCTTTTGAAAATAACGTTATTTCTCGTTTTGATTAATAGCTTTAGTGGATATCAAAATCATCATAAAGAAGTACTAACTCTCAAAGGTGTCGTGGTGTTAGGTAGGCATTGTGAAGTCTGGAAGGTCAGCGGCGCGGTCATGTTCAAGCATGTTATATTTGAGAAACGGTGGACGAAGTCATCTTTGGGTACTTCATTCGGCGCGCACGCAGGGTCCGCCCTTCCAGCTGATTTGCAGCAGTATGGCCTCCAGAATACATAGTTAGCTGAAAAGTCAAAATAAAAAATGTGTTTTTTTTTTCCAAACATGTTTTGGTAGTGCATCATAAATCATTATCATTCACATCAACAGTTACAAAAGCATTTCGTTTCTGAGGTATAAAATGTACTTATTTGTACTTTATAAAGTTAACTTTTAAAATCTGCAGAAATCCAGATAAAATTATTGACGTTAACAAACATTTATTAACCTTAGTCGCCGTTATTTCAAGACATATAGTTGAGTCGCATTGTTCAAAGAGTGTGTTACATAAATAGGTATTCACTGAAGTAGACTTATAAAAATACTAAATTGGCAACATAGTTGATCTTTACAAGACACTTACAAGTATCACGAGTGTTGGTAATGTCAGTAGCATAGAACACAGTGAAATGTGTTATAGCGCTGGTAAGGTACTGATCTTCCACGCGACCTTCACCCCAGACAGTAGTTCTGGCAACACGAGCCAAGACCAAATCACTACCGTCCGCCGCTTTTCTAGGCAGCCATTCTGTAAAGAACCATTCGTTAGTTGAAGACCATTGAAAGCAAAGACCAAGCATAGATTGTAGCGTAAAAAGTCAAGAAATAAAATCAATACAAAACGAAATGATCCATGATAGTCAGATACACTGCAATGCAAATGCTGGCTTCAAATAAATCTCATCTTTTGAATAACTAACCCATAAAATGAAGCGAAACCTTCCTCAGTACTGCTGCCGAGGTAATAATTACGCGAGTAGTTAATGTAAATTAAATAAATATTGCCAGAGTTACACACCAACTGTATTGTCCCAAATAAGCAACGTTTGTACTATGCATACCAAACAATGGACTGGAGCAATCCTAGTGACACCCAGACCAGGAAAATTTCCCGATGCAGTGTGCCGAGCGGCCAAGCAGTCGTCAAATGTAACTAAGGTTTGATCTGTCCGTTAGAGAAAGCACTTGGAGAAAGCACCCGACGGGCCCGTTGGCGTGGTTCGTTTAGATTCCGCCTATCACGCTGCAGGTCGTAGGTTCGATTCCTACCCGGGACATGCATTTGTGTGCATGAACATGTCTGCATGTCCCGAGTCTAGGAGAACAAAAAGTAGTATATGTAGTAATATCAGTTATCTGGTTTCCAGAGTACAAGCTCTGCTTAGTTTGGGATCAGGTAGCCGTGTGTAAAATAATGATGAGATATTTATTTACTTACGTGATGCTGTAGGGTGGTAGTATTCAGGAGACAGCAGCCTATAATAAGGGGTGCGTGTGGCACCGTATGAGGGGTGTTTCAAGTTGTTGCAGGTTCCATCAATACGTCTGGGTTCCGTTGCGTTGCATGTCTCCACAAGGTTTGTGCAATTCCTGAAGAACATTTTGGTACATCATATTGAAAATCAAGATTCAAAATGTAATTATTTTAGTCCGTTGACTTTGGAGAAGATCCCTAAGTCCCTAGACGTTAGAGCCCTGTCAGCATTTGCAGCATGGATGGTGCACCGAAGAGAATTATGAGGTGGACAGAAGATACATAAATGTCATCGAAACGGGGTCACTGACTGCTGGAAATGGAGATAACTATGCTCCGAGCTTCGCTATGCGTCAGAACTTGATGAGGAAATCTATCTGTAGAGCCTAGGGATTCCCTGGATTTGACGGCCGTATGAGCAAAGTCCCCCTCGCATTGAGGGGAGGCCCGTGCCCAACAGTGGGACGTTAAAAGGGCTAAATTATTATTATTAGATTAGATTAAAGTGGCCATGAGCCGAAAGGCTTAGGATGGCTTCCCATTAGACAACCGAGAAAGGGGACATAACGTGGAGTGTATGATAAGGCAGTGGACGCGAGTGGCAGACGACCGTGAAATTTATTTTTCGTAGAGCCTAGCTGAAGCCAATTGACTACAGCTCATATACGGGATGGCTCGATCCAGGTAGTACCACCCGCCCACAGAAAAACGGCGTAAAGAAGCTATTACAGCTGCGTTTCGTACGATGAATGAGAGAGCCCAACCTCCATCAACTTCCCACTTCAGGTCAGCAACGTGCGAGCGATGCTTATGGTATTGCAAGCAACTATAGGCTACGGTAACTGCTTAACATCAAGCGGGCCGTACGCTTGTTTGCCATCTTAGTCATATAAAAAAGTATGGACGTCATTAAAAAGCATGTCTAGCATTGCAAAAGCATCATGTCAAAGCATCATGCATAGCATCTATTCACATATCTTTCGCTGATAAATGAATGTATGTATGACAAACAACATCAAGAAAATCTATGGTTATAGAACTTACGCAAGTGTGCCGTTTGATGTAAATGACGATGCTTGGTCTTTGGTCAAAGCGAACCCATAGTACGAGTTGTAGTAGGTAGAGTTTGCCACCACACCACAGAGGAGTGCACACAATATTATTATTCTCTCCATACTCTCGTGCCGCCAGCTGGCTGTATGAAAATGAATGAAAAACATTTACGCTTTTATTTCTTTTGTTGAACAAAGAAACGAATTGCATTGGAAATAATGGCAAATATGGAGAAGGTTTTTTATAAGAAAATTTCCGTATGTTATTTATTTTCATCTCAGCTGTGTCTACATCAGGCACATGCCGCACCCGAGCACTCAGTTTTGACGTCAGAATGCATAGACATGATGTCATAACATGAGTGCTCGGGCGAGGCATCTGGAGGCACCAATTGGGAGTAATCTAAGGGTGAGGCTCCATTACCGCGTTGCGTTGCGTCGCCGCTGCGTCGGCGCTGCGTCGTTTTACATATATTTTATAGTGGCATGCCACATTTGTACGTTGCGTCGTCGCATGCAACGTTTCAACGCAGAGACGAAGCGGGGAAGGGTGATGCGCTGAACTGTCGGTGCGATGATGCACAGCGTTCCGCTGCTAGAGGGAGACGTGCATATACGAAATGACGTATACGACGGCGTGGCGTCGCCCTCTTGCGGTGCGACTTCGTGCGTCGTCGCAACGCAGGTGTGGCATACAATGCGTTGTCCGTTGCAACGACGCAGCGCAGCGCGCTAGTGGGGCCCGGCTCTAAGGAGACTTAATTAATTATGAAGATTACAAGCGAATTCTTGCGTGCAGATGCCACGAATGCCTCGCACGAGCATTCATGCTATGACATTATGTCTAGCATTCTGACGTCAAAGCTAATAGCTCGAGCGCGCCGCTCAGCTCATACGGACGCACCTCATGAAAATGAATGTAAAATACGAGACAAAAGACATGTGGTTTTCAAGAACGGGTACACGGAAAAGCAAGAAGTTTCATGGCAAGCGTTCAGTCGAAACAAAAGCTTAAGAAATATAATAATTGAATAATTTCATCACTAAACAATGAAAATTTAAATGTAGGTATATAGATACAGTCCGTATTTGGTCAAGTCACGTTTAATACTTTGCCAAGTGTTCCACTCTTGCGCATGTTCCGAGATGTTTTCGCATTGTCTTGTTAGATCAGATGTGGAACAATGCTTATTAACTTATTTGCTCATCAATTTAATAAATTAAAATTTCACCGTGTGCAATATAGCGCGCATAGTATTAATAATTGCGATCCTTTCCATCGTGTAGGTACCTACTCAGATGGAACTCAAATTCGAAGGCTGTTTATTTTTAATACTTCATATAAAAATTTAAGACTCGAACATCGAAGTAGAACCTAAATATTTGCTGCTCTGATAGACAGCATAAGATGGTTGATTGACAAAGTAAACACTAAAGTCAAATGTCATTTTTTTTTTTATTCATTTAAGCTGGACGAAGCAGTTATCAACATCAATATTTTAGCGTTACTACCGGTTCGTAATGTTACTTCCATTGAGAAGATCCGGCAAGAAACTCAATGGTACTAACCATTGAGTTCCTTCCCGGATCTCTTTTCAATAATCTAAATATATAAGAATCAAAGTCCTGATTGACTGACTGACTGACTGACTGACTGACTGACTGACTGACTGACTGACTGACAGACAACGCACAGCCTAAACCGCTGATCGTAGAGACTTGTAATTTGGAGGGTGGGTTTGTCTTGATGTGTAGAGGTGTACTAAGAAAGGGTTTTTTGAAATTCAACCCCTAAGGGGGTAAAATAAGGGGTGAAAGTTTGTATGGAAGTTCGTCATTTTTGAAGTTAGAATTATGAAAATTGCTGATTAGGTGTCTTTTGAAAAATAAAAATATATGGGTTTCAGGGTTTTTGAAAATTCGAACCCTAAGGGGGTAAAATAGGGGATAAAAGTTTGTATGGAAGTTCCGTCATTTTTGAAGTTAGAATTACTTAAATTGGTGATTAGGTGTATTTTCAAAAATAAAAAAGAGTAATTTCAGGGTTTTTGAAAAATCAACCCCTAAGGGGGTAAAATAGGGGAATGAAAGTTTGTGTTTAGATTTCTTTCGTGTTTTTGGAAATTCAACCCCTAAGGGGTGAAATGTGGAATGAAAGTTTGTATAGGGGTGGTAGAGTTTTGTTATTTTGACGGGAAAGGGGAAAACGGGGTCAAGGGATGTTTTAATAAGTCATCCATATCTCGATATTGGTTATGATTGCTTATTTGAATTGACCAGACTGGGGTTTCCGTATTTTTAATCATTTTGACGAGAAAGGGGAGAGCGGGGTCAGCGCATGTTTAGTCATCCATATCTCAAAATTGGTTATGATTGTTCATTTTAAATAATCAGACTGGGGTTTCAACGTTTTTAATATTTTGAAAGAAAAGGGGAGAGCGGGGTCAGCGAATGTTTAGTCATCCATATCTCGAAATTGGTTATGATTGTTCATTTTAAATAATCAAACTGGGGTTTCGGCGTTTTTAATATTTTGAAGGAAAAGGGGAGAGCGGGGTCAGCGAATTTTTTGTCATCCATATCTCGAAATTGGTTATGATTGTTCATTTTAAATAATCAGACTGGGGTTTCAGCGTTTTTAATATTTTGATGGAAAAGGGGAGAGTGGGGTCAGCGAATGTTTAGTCATCCATATCTCGAAATTGGTTATGATTGTTCATTTTAAATAATCAGACTGGGGTTTCAGCGTTTTTAATATTTTGAAGGAAAAGGGGAGAGCGGGGTCAGCGAATGTTTAGTCATCTATATCTCAAAATTGGTTATGATTGTTCATTTTAAATAATCAGACTGGGGTTTCAGCGTTTTTAATATTTTGAAGGAAAAGGGGAGAGCGGGGTCAGCGAATGTTTAGTCATCCATATCTCGAGATTGGTTATGATTGTTCATTTTAAATAATCAGACTGGGGTTTCAGCGTTTTTAATATTTTGAAGGAAAAGGGGAGAGCGGGGTCAGCGAATGTTTAGTCATCCATATCTCGAAATTGGTTATGATTGTTCATTTTAAATAATCAGACTGGGGTTTCAGCGTTTTTAATATTTTGAAGGAAAAGGGGAGAGCGGGGTCAGCGAATTTTTAGTCATCCATATCTCGAAATTGGTTATGATTGTTCATTTTAAATAATCAGACTGGGGTTTCAGCGTTTTTAATATTTTGAAGGAAAAGGGGAGAGCGGGGTCAGCGAATGTTTAGTCATCCATATCTCGAGATTGGTTATGATTATTCATTTTAAAAAATTGGGGTATAAGCTGAGCTGAATATGGTAGGTACTACTTCAGTTTGATCCCATAAAAAATCATTTCGTAAATCAACACCCAAACGGGGGAAACTAAAGGTAGAGTACGGCAGAAAAATATGTTTGTACCCGATTGACTTGAAACTTAGTATGCATAGGGTAGGTGAGGGAGGAAGGGGAAGACGTAAGGTAGAGGGAAGTGGAAGGGGGAGGGGAAAGGGAAAGGGAAATGGAGGGGGAGGGAGCAGAAGGAAGAGAGGGGAGGAAAAGGGGTGGAGAAGGGGAGGGGGATTTGGGATTTTGGCTCTATATACCTACCTACCAAAACACGCATTCACCGAATTAGGTACCGTGATAAAGTTTGTATGGCTCCAATAAAAATCGTGAAATAACATTATTTTTCTAAAAATGCAAATACTGACTTAAAAAACCCTGGCGCACTAAAAAGTACTAAAAAGTCTTAAGTCACTTGCCCAGTTTTTTTTTATTTTGAAGTCTACGCGGACGAAGTCGCGGGCAAAAGCTAGTAATATAATATGAGCCCTTTTAACGTCCCACTGCTGGGCACGGGCGTCCCTTCAATGCGAGGGGGATTCAGGCCATAATCCACCACGCTAGCCCAGTGCGGGTTGGAGGATTTCACATGTCTAAGACATGCAGGTTTCCTCGCGATGTTTTCCTTCACCGTAAGCAAGTGATAATCATTATTAAAGTTATGATTCTCACATCGATTTCGAAAAATCCAGAGGGGTGAGCCAGGGTTTGAACAAGATGCAAGACGCATGCTTAAACAATCGGCTATCACTGCTTCACTTATTTATTATTACTTACTTACTTTTATTTCACTTATCATTAGAAAGAGAAAAATTGTATACATTTTCAAATATGAGCAGGCAGGCAACACAATATTAATAACAAAACAACCAAATTACATAAACTCAAAACTTAATCAAATTTAAATTTTTAAATAGAAAGCTTAGCTTAGAAAGCAGTCCGTGCCTACGCACACTTTACTATATTTATAAAATGTTACAAGGCTAGTACACAATTTTTGAGTAATATTCTATGTTATTTCATCTTTTGAGAACGCGAACCAGCATTCGCAATTTCTTCCCTTTGAGAGATTTACTTGAGTATGCTTAGACAGACAGCAATACTTTATATTGTATATTCAATATTCTTTTGTAAGCGCAGTGTGTTTTCAGCGACGAATTTGATGTTGTTATTTTCATACTGACAAAGTTTATTCATCTTTGATTTGGAGGTCGCTTGGTTAGAGCAGCCCCCCTAGCGGCATGAACGCTAATCGAATAGAATAGATTAGACTTCACAATGTATGGAAATGTCAAACGTCGCTATGTAGATCAACAACAAGTTGCTATGTAGATCACGTGACTTATGACAATTCCATACATGAAGCGTAGCGATTTGAACGAACGCTTGTAGGCGTCAGCCACTTGTTTAGCAATTCAGCCTTTGATCTGCCGTCAATAAATCTTGACTTAAGCACTACACCTAGCGAATTCTACTATATCTGACGATCAAACTGTGATCATTCCTTCAACGGTAGCATTCACGTGAACTCTGTTACCATCCCCCGTATCTAAGGACAAGTGATTACTTGTTCTTTAGTAAATTCTAAGCGAAAAACCTGTCGTTTTGGTCTGATCGTTTTTTTTTTTATTAAACCATTTGGTAACTGTCCTAGACCTTTTGCCGTCAAGCCATAGTATCTATGGTTTGCAGATGTTATGAAACATGTTTTATCTTACTAAGTACTCTTCTACTAAATCTTCTTAACTGTTGAATATTAGAGTGATATTGCGCACAGAGCATCGCTACTTTCCAATATTCCGTTCTTTGTGTGATTTCTCGGAGTGTTTTTGAAGGAAAACATTATTTTAGAGTGTAATTTCTTGCAAGTTCTAAAGTTTATCAAGTTTATTTGTGAGATATATATAATTTAAATATAGCTTGCAATATCAAGGGCATCGCTTGCACGTTGCTAACCTGTAGAGGAGTTGGAAATAGAGAAGAGAAGGATGGGAAGGGTTTTGGGAAACGCAGCTAAAAAAGCTACTTTACGCTCGATCTTCTGTGAGAGGGTGGTACTACCCCGGTCGAACCAGCCTGTACCTATATGAGCTGTAGCCTATTATCTACAGCTTGGCTCTACCACTTATAACAATTATCATCCTCAGTGCCCTCTCGCATAGACTGAGCTCTCCAGAGCATGATCTACAGACCGTCGGCCTCGCAATGTTACTGACGCGCTAACAGTTAATTACGCTAACTAACTGTTGTGGACACGTGCGCCTCGTTATATTCAGACGAAGGGTTTGACCGGGGGAGCTGGCGCAAGTTGGGAGAGCGAGCGACAAATCATCTTTAAACTATTGCAATCCTACTTGTCCTATCCTATCCTACGAATATTATAAATGTGTGAATGTTTGTTACCACGTATCTCCGTAACTACTCAACCAATTTTAATGAAATATAGTTTAGGCTCTGGGATAAAATATAGGCTAAACTTAAACATCAATTTCCACACGACCGAAGACCACAACTAGTAGGACTTAAAATTATCTGAAGCTCTATCATGAGTTTTACACACGCTAGCATAGACATAGGGAAAATATTTTTTCCCGCTAGCAACTCGCTGGACGCTAGCTTGTACGTAAAGCGGGCTCTGCGCTTGCGCCGCGAATCGTAATTCCAACAACGTTAAGCTTGCCTTCGTGCGGCTTAAAATATTTGTATGGCAAACTGTTAGTTCCTCGGGTGTCTGATATAATCTAGGTGCTGGATCCAGCACAGATATTATCATAATATCTATATTTATTAGGGGGATGGGGGGGGGGATTAGGTAATAGTCTGTTCCTGTACCTATATACGGCGAAAAGGTTCACCACCTGTCACGTTGGGTTCTGACTATCTGGTGAAACGTGGGCTTTGAGTTGGTTAATACCTCAACAATGTGGTGGTGTATGGCCATTGGCCACTCAAACCACTGACTACCCTCGCATGGGGATAAAAGTCGTGACGTTACATTTAATTTTTCTATATTTATGTTCTTTGTATATACAAACATAAATGCAACAGAGGATTCAGCATTAGCATTTTAGCATTATCATTTTTAGGGTTCCGTATCTCAAAAGGAAAAACGGAACCCTTATAGGATCACTTTGTTATCCGTATGTCCGTGTGTCAAGACGTGCACAGCCCAAACCGCTGGTGTTACAAACATGAAATTTAAACAGTAGGGACTTTTTACAGCGTAGAAGAAGAGCATAGGAAGGATTTTGGAAAAATCCACCCCTAAAGGGGTAAAATAAGGGGTGGAAGTTTGTATGTAAGTCCCTCATTTCTGAAGTTAGAAACATGAAAATTTGTATTTAAGCTACCTATTCCAATTAAGAAATAGTATTTTCAGCGATTTTGAAAATTCTACTCTTAAGGGGGTAAAATAAGGGGTGGAAGTTTTTATGGAGGTCCCAATTTGTACGGAACCCTCAGGGCGCGAGTCCTACTCGCACTTGACGGTTTTTATGCTAAAAAGGCTACATATCTCTTTTGCATTACTTATATCCTTAGAAAGTTGGTCAGTGTAGCCTGCCCTCCAAGATACGCTAGATACGATCTCAATATGAACATTATCACTCCTCGCTCGCAACTTGAGCCACAATTTGAATGGTTAATCGATCGTGTGAAGTTGGTCTAATTGGCGTAAACTTTGCAATGTGTTACAAACACGTTATTATTAATGGTCCCATTGTAATTTGTGTACCTACAACGAATATAGGAAACAAAAACTGTCAAAAACTAAAATTGACTTTATTGCACAAACTGGCGGCGTCTTCATCAGGCGCATGCCTCGCGCGAGCACTCACTTTTGACGTCGGAACGCATAGACGTAATGTCATAATACGAGTGCTCGGGTGAGGCATGCGCGCCATATGGACACATCTAATGAATCAACTTTGTGGCATTCGTTATATATTTGTTTGAAAGCTGATGAAATAAAAGAAGAAATGCCATTCCATGAGATTCCAAGATCTGGGTGGCTAAAACGCCACATAGCAATTCTGCAAAAGCATTCTAGCAGAAGCCTTAGCAATTCCGCTAAATTTCCGTACCATGGTCACGAAGGGCGTAAAATATGTGACAATTTTATGAAAATTTTGTGGAATTGTTAAGGATTCTGCAAAAAATATTTTTAGCTTTTGCGGAATTGCTATGTGGCGTTTTTAAAGCTACAGAGAGAGTAGTTAGTTAATATTTTTAAAAACCTACCACAGTTTCCGATAGCCCACCGCATCTGTCAAAGCCGGGGCCGTCAATTAGTCACCCCAATGATTATTATTCACACGGCTGGTGGCGACCCTAGCATCTGTTTCTAATGACCGCCACGCGCGCCAACTGCAGGCCCTGGTGTGGTAATTTTTTTATATATTTTTTAATAAATGCGCTTATAAATAGGGCTGTGCTTGATTTTGTAACTATAGGTACCTACTACTCCACCAAGCCAACTAGGAGCTCGGATGAAATGAGGCTTCCCCGCCCGCACACCCGCCAGCGCCTGCGACTTCCCGCCCACCACACCTCCCGCACACCGCCACCGCCTTTTTGTGCGGGTGACGTCACATTTGACAGGTTCCTAGCTGGCTTGGTGGCGTAGAAATAATAAAATAATAATAATATCCTGGGACATTTTTGTACACAGACCAGGGGGCTTACCACAAGCTCTTATTGCGATTCAATTACAGGAACGTATTAACGTTTCAGCGACTTTTTGTGCAATGACGTACCTTATTGTCATGACAATAAGAAACGTCATTAAAACGTCGTTAAAACGTTCCTATAATTGAATCGCAATAAGAGCTTGTGGTAAGCCCCCTGATCTCAAACTAAGCAGAGCTTGTACTATGGAAACCAGATAACTGATATTACTACATATACTACTTTTTTATTTGTAAATACATACTTAATATACATATACACCCAGACTCCGGACATACAGACATGTTCATGCACACAAATGCATGTCCCGGGTAGCAATCGAACCTACGACCTGCAGCGTAAAAGGCGCCTCCGCGCCAACCACGCTAACGGGCCCGTCAATGATATTTTCCAAAAAATATACTCATCATTGGTAATTACAATTTTGTATCTGGTATTTGTAGGTATAAGCCAAGCTGTAGCGAATGACAATGTTGACTGCAGCTCATAGGTATATATGGGTTGGCTCGACCGGGGTAGTACCACCCTCTCACATAAAATTGGCGTAAAGTAGCTATTATAGCTGTTTCGTACCCCCGGCCAACCCACATGCCTATCTGGAAGATCTTCCCTTTTCCGCTAAAAGTTAGAGAGGCGATGTTTTATCCCTAACTACGGTTAAGCTTCACATAACATGACTGTTATTTATTTAATAATGGGAGAACTTTTATTTTTCAATAAAAATAACGAAACAATAGATGTCAGCGGCAGAGATATGATAATTTTCCCATCCAATCTAGCGGAATGCACAGCCAGTGTATAATGAACTTGGCATTTTAAACAATTGTTCTATGTTGTTGGACGCAAATCACAACGCAGGTTCATTTTAAAATGGAAACTCGTAGTATTTACAGGCTGTTTTATTTTATTACCCGACTACTGCGGAGGGTTATGATTTTGACCGGTATGTATGTATGTATGTATGTATGTATGTATGTGCATCTGTTCCCACCTAACTTCCAAACTACTTGTCGTAATCTGACAAATGAGGTATCGTTAGAAGCGGCTTAATGGCGCGCTGGTTATAGGCTATGTGACGTCACATAAAATTGCATATGGCGCCCTCTAGAGGACATAATGTCATGAACTAAAAAAAAAACATTTTTTAATAAAACCGTGTGGGGTATCAAATGAAAGAGCTTGATGAGCACATTTCAAAAATATATATATTGTTACCTATAACTCAAAAATATTTAAATAAAAAGTAAGTTTAATAACTAAAACCCGACTACTGAAAAATCGCGCTCTAAAAAGTATGAAACAAGAAAATATTCTCATCTAGAGGATAGCCGTGGTCCGTGTAGGTTCTTTAGGGCCAAATGGCATATGAACACGGACCACGGCTATCCTCTAGATGAGAATATTTTCTTGTTTCATACTTTTTAGAGCGCGATTTTTCAGTAGTCGGGTTTTAGTTTTTATTTTATAGGTTCTGGAATATATTGGGTTATGAACTTACCTACTTACTGCTTATTTATTAATCTACATCTACACTAATCTACACTAATAATATTATAAAGAGAGAAGATTTGTATTTTTGTATGTTTGTATGGATGTTTGTAATGAGTAAACTCAAAAACTACTGGACCGATTTCAAAAATTCTTTCACCATTAGAATGCTACATTATTCCTGAGTAACATAGGCTATATTTTTGGGATCCGGGATATCCGGGATACGGTATCCGGGATACGCGATTTGGGATATCCAGGCTACGGGATCCAGCAAACGGGATCCGGGATCCGGTAAAAACGGGAAACGGGATCCGGGATACGGGATCCGGGATCCGGGATGCGGGATCAGAGATCCTATTTCTTTTTAATTTAAATTCTACGCGGACGAAGTCGCGGGGAAAAGCTAGTGTAAAAATAAAGCGTCTATAAGAGCCGAGCGGCGCATCCGACCAATCTGTTCTGACGTCTGATCACGTACAGATAGTGTCATATCTGATTGCTGGGGCGCGATTGCTTGGAGCTTGTGGATACAACCAGCCTTTATACATCCTATATTTGTAATTGGTAGAACTGTTGCCAATTGATTGTAGCTCATACCTATACGGGCTGTCTCGACCGGGGTAGTACCACCCTCTCACAGAAGATCAGCGCAAAATAGCTATTACAACAGCTGCGTTTCGTACGATGAGTGTGAAAGCCGGAAGCCCAACACCCCCTCCCCTTCCCCGCCCTCCTTCCCACTCCCCTTCAGGTCGGTAAAGCGCGAGCAATGCTTTTGGTATTGCAAGCATCTATAGGCTATGGTAACTGCTTAACATCAGGCGGCCACCTATAAAAAAATAAATTATGTTCAACTTTTTTCGTTATTTTTTTTTTGTTCCTCTTATTACCTACCAGAAATCTTCTGCCTGACGAATACTATGCTCATTGTCATCCCGACACAAAGTACCTACGGTCGTATCTTTAAACATCCTATATTTGCTATCTGTCAGATAGACATTGCGCAGAGCTGTCACGTGCACGCTACAGTTTTACTCGTCATGCTTACTTGCACTGCCTGTTGTATTGTTAATATTGTCTATATTGTATGTTGTCTACACCTGTTTAATTGGTATATAAACATGAATTATAAATACTATTCACGTGTCGTTTAAACGTGTTACGGTAAGTAGGTGCAGTCAGTAGGTAGGTTTATTTCTGGCTGTCATACAGCCATTGTTTGAAGGCCACAAATAACTTTCCACTACTAACCAAGCCTACTAGACACTCGGGTATAAATATCAAATGAAAAAAAAAAACAATGATTCCGCGGTCCTTCCACCACGTAGTGAGCCTGGGCATTGGCCTGGGCACTCTTGTGTCAGTAGCTCCCACTATATGGTCGGACCGCGGAATCATTGACTTATTATCATTTGATATTTACACCCGAGTGTCTAGTTGGCTTGGTAGATTAGTACAATGTTGAAAGGGTGATAATATGTTTAGTAAATAAATTACTCCCTTTAATGTCCATTCCTGGGCACGGGCCGCCTCAATGCGATGGATTCAGGCCATAATGCACCACGCAGGCCCAATGCGGTTTGGTGGATTTCATGTCTTTCGTTAATCGATTAGATTTTCTAAGTTATGCAGGTTTCTTGACGATGTTTTCCTCCACCGTAAAACAACTTAATTGAAATAATGATTCGTACTAGATTTCGAAAAATCCAGAGCGAGCCGTGGTTTGACCTAGACCTTAAGCACGCAAAAAGCATGTTTACAAATCATCTATCACTGCTCTAATGTAGCATAAATGCAGTGTGTATTACAGAGGCCACGAATGGAATTCAAATTAGTCTATAAATACTCCATAGAATTCAATGTTTAGTTTAATATTACTGTTTTATTGAAACATCCTAATTCAAATTCTCAGCACACTAGGCGCTTAGCTGCCATGTCAAGTCACTTCACACCAAAAACATGATTCAAGGAGCGTGACGTATTGCCAACGGATGCGTTGCAGTTTATATCGATATAAAAGTCGATAAAGATTATCGATTTCTGGAATCGATCGGAATTCCGCCGGTGAACGGCTGAGTCAAGCGATGCTCACTTTATATGCAAAGCTCGTGCGAATTTGCGATGTAAACGAACGATTATAAATTCGCGTTTTACACGCAGGTAGAAAGAGGCATAATTCACTAAAGCGAAGATATACAGGGTTATTGGAAAACACTAACAACTTTGCAGGATTGTATTACTGACATCATAAACAACAACTCTTGTTCTATGACTTTTTACAAAACATAATCATCATCCACCAGTAACTTACTTGTTAAATGAGAAAATATAAGAAGTGTAGGAAAATACGACTTTGTATCTAGAAAACTCTTAAAATTAAAAAAAAAAAACTCATCTAATCTCGACAAATCTAACTCTTACACTTTTACTAATAAATTTTATAAGGGAATGAGTGCATCCATGTTTTTTTCTACCAGGCCTTCATCGGCACGTTGTAGTGGACTAACATTGACACTTGACAGTTCTGACAGTCTATCTCTCTCCGAGCTCGCGATAATTTGTATGTGTAGTGACATCGGTGACGTATAACGTCAGCCCAGTCTAATCAAGCAGCGTCATCTGGTGAACTGATTTTTTTACAATCACTATCGTTCGCTCATTTCCATTACTTTAAGCAACAGCATCATTGCAGCAGCATTTAAGCAAGTAGCATCATCACGATTATCAACGACTTAACTCTAAGAATTTTTGATAAACGCTGCGTTTCGCACGCTCGTCTGCGTACACCTTAAGACCGTTTGACACGATGCCATCATTGTATCTGATTTACACCACATCTGCGCATGCTTCAGTCTGGCGAATTTCCTATCGACTACATTAATATGGATCGTTGCTTTGTATGTTACGTGTGTACGATGACGATTCGATTCCGCTGTGTATAGCTTCTTGAAAGTATCGATAAAGTATCGATGATTGATTTCTGTAGTAAGTAAGCATTAGCACCGGATACCGACTAAGGACAAAGTTCATCAACACACTAACGGACCGTCAAAACAGTAATCGATTGTATGATGTACTGGTAACAAACGTTTACTGATCTAACGGTCTATCACGTTTGAATAACAATACTGAATTAAGTAACATTGTAAGTAATAGAGACGGAATAATGAAAGGTAGAGACGCAGTAAAAAATCCTACTGTCTATAGGTAGAGACGAACAGTTCCAATTGTTTTCAGTGTTAACAATGCTCCGCAAATTGGGCATCATTTGAAAACAGAAAAATCCTTTGAACTCTATCGTAGAGAAGCCTGAAAACGGCCTCAAGTAACGCAAAACAAAATAAAACTGTCGTCATGCATTTTCCTTTTGATATACGTAAAGTATTGTATTACTAAATAAGCGAGGGACGAACTGTTTATTCGCTATACCCACCTTTATTTGCATATACATCACACTATACAAACCTTTATGTCAAGTGCATAGAGTCCACAATAACAGCAGTGTATAAGTTTGTAGTGGGCCGTGTATTTATATTAGATTTTCTAGTAGGGTAGGTCGGGGGTCCGTCGCTATGGCAACGGCACGGATGGCACTGATGGAGTACTAGCATGGATTATGTTATGGCAAATGTTTGCAAAATGCCATTGAGCATATGAAAACAATACTTACAAAATGGAGGACTTTTTACTTCTTAAAATTTTTATGACTCAAGAATAAGTAACAGCCCCCCTAGACAAGTGGCATGAACGCTAATCGAATATAATAGACTTCACAATGTATGGAAATGTCAAACGTCGCTATGTAGATCAACAACAAGTTGCTATGTAGATCACGTGACTTATGTCATTTCCATACATGAAGCGTAGCGATTTGAAGGAACGCTTGTAGACGTCAGCCACTTGTCTAGCCCTTCAGGTTAAACTAGAATGACGATATACGTAGTAGGCAGTAAGCCGTAGTAGGTATTGTAGCAACCTCACATCTTGTATACTACGCATTCATAATGCCACCAATAGATGGCGCTGAATGCATGCTCCAGTACAACATGCGATTCTACATAGAATCGCATTGAAAATCCGAGAATGTTCAGCGAGTTACGTTGCTGACCGTACTGTCGACTGTCGGGGTCTTGCGATGTACAACAACCACTGGGGCGTAGCGGCCGGCCACCAGGCATACCACCCGCTTGGCTGAAACATCTTCCCGCTAAAGTACTATGATTCAATTATAGTCACAATTTCGCAAATTCAAACTATTTTCTAGCTTGGATTGATCCACGTTTTCTTTCTACCCTACTTCTCTCTACGTTACACATCGTTAGGTCTTTTCAATTCTGTGATTGGATTCCACTTCAGCATACCTCATCATCTACCATACCCACATGTACATGTACATCTGGGGTCGTCGCAGTACGTCTTATTCTTCCATTCATCGCGCTTTGCTGTCATACTTACATCCACTCCAACCTCATTCATATCACTCCTTTTACAATCCATCCATCTTTTCTTGGGTCTTCCTCTCGCTTTGTATCCTTCCACATTCATATTCAGCACTCGTTTATTCACACGCTTTTCGTCTCTTCTCATCACATGCCCAAAAATTCAGCCTACCTCATATTCTGCGCCTATTGTACTGCCGTTTCCTACTCAGAATCTTAGCATTAGAATACCCTAACGCAAAATCGATTATTATTCAGTTTCATAATCATGTAGTTGCTACCACAGAGTAAAGTCTAAAGAAAGAGGTGCCCTTATTAGATATTTGTATAAAACAAAACGTGGTCATTATTTTTTCATTTTCATTTGACTATTTACCGGTAAATAGTTATCGGTAACTACTCGCTTCGTTTTATGTCGATGTTAGTACTAGGCCGACCACTCGGCCGACTTGCTTAGGGCCAGTCCCCTTAGTAACTGGTCCATGGTTGCTACAAAATTATCGAAATGAACACGTAACAATTTACAAACATCAAACTCCTCTTCAGAACTTCAGATAGATATGTTCGATGTTCCAAACTACGAGACGTCTAAACATGTTTGCGGATTAAGGCTCGTTGCGACCGATTCAAGCGCAAACAGGAGTCGGCGAAGTTCGGCAAATTAACGGCATTCACTGCCGAGACCAGTCAGCAGTTGTGAACATATAAGAGAAGGGTCGTCTGGTATACCTCCATAGTATGATTTAGTCTCTTTTATGGCAGGAAATTAAGATAAGTTATAAGCAATATTATGGATTTTCAGTAAATTAGTTTTTTTACCAGACGTTCCCCTCCCTCTGCACTCAATGATTTTGGTATTGCAAGCAACTATAGGTAACTGCTTAACATCAGACGGGCCGTACGCTTGTTTGCCACCTCAGTCACATGACTCACATGAAAAAAACAGCAGTAGGCTGCTACAATTCAAGACACACATTTCCCATCTATAGATAATTTACACCGATATAAACTTAAAGTATCATCCGCATTTGACAATTTATCGCTCATCATAACAGAGTGAAGTACTTCTGCGAATAGCTCGTAACTCATTTAAATGGTGGATGGAAATAGATGAGCTGCTACATTAGTTGACGCCAGACGATTGTTACTATTTAATTAAAACGGTTTATCTACTAATAAGATTGTATTCTGTATAGACACAAGGTTTTTTAACGCTTTGAAAGAGATTTTGTTGTTTTAAATAAAATTAGTTAAAGGAGATCTGTAGGTCGACATTAAGTGCATTGCCAGGTAGGCCCATGGTCGATTACCATTAGAGCCCCTAATGGTAATTATATACTTATTTGCGACTCTCTTTGAGCCTCTTAACAATTATGGCTCATTCTCAAACTGACCGTTTTATGCTGACCTTCGGTGTCAATAAAAAAAGGTTGACACCGAAGGTCCACTTAAAATGGTCAGACTGAGAATGATCCTTATTGTCTATTGCAAAACTTCTGGTACCAATATTATCCTTGTGAATTCTTCATTGTAAATCGCCAATTCTTGGCTGTCGGCTTGTTATCGGCTATCTGTTGAGACCTCTGGCCGTCAACATACCAGATAACTCGTGTTATAGTTTCACTGTTTTTGGCATCCACGGATAGACTTCCAGTACTTTTGGTATCGTACGTAGCAAATGTGAAAATGAAAGTGCTTCTCTAGCTTCGAATAATTAATTCTGAGGCATCTTTATTGTATTAAGGATAAACAAGTTAGTGTGACTAACATTTAAATTGCATACAGACACGCACAGTAGTCTGCAGAGAATTCGTGAAATGTTGCAAAAAAAAACAATAGATCTTCTTTTATGCCCATGCGTAGGTGCCCGTGACACGCGATCGGTTAACAGGTTTTCATTTTAGGTTACAAATTAAAAATTTAAAAAACCCCCGACAAAAAAAAATCCTCTAAAAAGAAAAATATAATATCTGAATATTTTCACCCAAGCGTCGTCGTTGCGTCGCGGGACCGCTAAGTACGCCGGTCATGGTCATAATCTACAGGTTACTCTAAATGTAATGTACTTAGCGGTCCCCCGACGCAACGACGACGCTTGGGTGAAAATATTCAGATATTATATTTTTCTTTTTAGAGGTTTTTTTTTGTCGGGGATTTTTTAAATTTTTAATTTAATTGTTATTTCATGCTTTTTAAACTTATATTACCGGTGTACTATTAGCATGTGCTCGTCAAAACGCATCGTATGAGCCCAAACACAAGGTAGATGCCGTACACCGTTGAGGAGTTCTTCTGATGATGCCTGCGCATCAGGTCAAGGTTGTCATACTATGCAATATCATTGATAAGTGACAGGATTTCAAATTTCGTATCGATCAGACCTGTGGAAGTTGTTTATATCTTTTCATCAACTAGAAAAGAGCTGATGGTCTTCAAACGGCTGAGCAGATTTTCTTGAAACATAGCTAAGAACACTCTCGATTAACCCACCTTTCAAACAAAAAAAAACTAAATCCAAATCGGTCCATCCGTTCAGACGCTATGATGCCACAGACAGACACACAGATACACAGATACACACGTCAAACTTATAACACCCCTCGTTTTTCGTCGGGGGTTAAAAACAGATCTTCATTACTAAGTCTTCAATTCAAAGGACGTGGATCGCACCGCGGGGCGTCATGTAACTCAAAATTATATGTCTCCCCATTTACAATTGCTACATTAAATCTCAACTTTCAATTAGATGGTACAAGGAGGATATTTCAATGACAACTAAGACCAATTACCTGGCTGGTCATGCGCTCGCCAAGAACAGTTTTCCAAGTAATAAAGCAATCATTCATTCCTCTTGGAGAATGACGTTCGCGAGAGATTAATGTATCGCGATTCTCATAACAAGTTGAAATATTAATTTTAACGCTTGCCTTTTATTTTCGACTCTAGCATACTTAACACTCGAATCTGACTACAGAAATATACACTTCTCATAAAAAAAAATCGAAACACCTACATTCATTTATTGGATGAAAATTCTAAAATTTTAATTCTAATTTGGAATTGTGGTACACCCATAAAGATTTTAATTAGAAGAGACGTTCTTAGTAGATATCTCTATGAAACAACGCGTGGTCATTTTCCCGGGATGCGTGGCATCTATCTACCGGTAAATAGCTGAACTACTCGCTTCGTTTCATGTCGATGTTAGTACTAGGCCGACCACTCGGCCGAGTTGCTCAGACCCAGTCCCCTTAGTAATTGGTCCATGGGTACACCATTGTGTAGACTAAACTGCCAGCTATTTATTGGCGTATTTTTTAATGATATTAATATTTTTTTTATTTAATTGCCTGAATAGTACTTGCAGTACTGTTTCGATTTTTTTGATGAGAAGTGTATATTCCTAAGTAGTAGCAGTCCTAAGTTACTACCCTGGTCAAGCCAGCCCATATATTAGTTGCAGTCAATTGGCTACAGCTTGGCTCTACCACCGTTGAAACTTTAACTGACGGCGTGCTTTTCAAGATTTGTCAGGAAAACTGTTAGATGGGGAGCCGTAGAAGGGTTTTCTGGATTTACTCGAGCGCGTCAAATTAAGATAAGGGAGATACCTTACATGTTGATAAGAACCTCCAACCAGTATGAGCCCTTAATATTGGTGGGTACGATCACGGGAACCAAAAAAAATATAGACCATCTTAAAATACTCGAACTCATCAGATTAACATAACGGGGATTAATTACTAGCTAAGAAGTGTCAAGTGTCAATTTTGCTAATTTGATCGTCAGTCTAAGAAATGGGAGCATCTGTAAGTTTCACTGAACACCCCCTCTGAAATTTGTTTTATTTTTATAGGACTGCGGTGGCAAAAAAGCGTAAGGCCCGCCTGATGTTGCTGCCTGATGCATTTGCCGTAGCCTATAGATGCTTACAAAATCTGACGCGCTCGAGTATTTTTTTTTTCAATTTATCAATCTGGAGCATGAAAAATATCAATATCTGACACGCTTGAGTATTTCCATGTCATTGCTTTTTTTATAATTTTGAAATTGTCATGGAGACGTTTCCCCCACCGCTGAAAGTGGAAATATCTAGAACAATGTAGTCTTCCTATCATCTAATCTACCGAATCTAATAGGTCTGGGCGACGCTGGAGTAAATCCACAGTTTGCACTATGGGATCCCCCTCTATGTGACTCGCTGTTTTCTAAGCCCATCTTTGACATACCAACGCTATAATTGATGGTTTCTATCTATGGTTGTGACACTCCTACACTTTAGTTAGACGTGTTGTTTTATCTGGACGAGTTGACTGGTGTATAATACTAGTGTGTGGACCAGTGTTTATTTACATAAAATAGACAGCTCGGAACGAGAGTGGATGGTAATTGGCGGTTCAGTAGATTTCCCTTTGCCGAGTCGATTGATTTCTCGTTATGTATTAGAATTCTAATTCTTTAATTCTTGATTTTTGTATCTAATAGGTACATGGTTCCGTTAAAATTAAACTATTACTATTGTGGGTAGTTTACATCCAGATAGAACCACTGTAGATGACTTCCTACCCACACTACAATAGCACGGTGCAAAGGAATAACAAAAGAAGCTTAAAGAGTTTAAATACCACGGCCAGCCATCATTGATACAAAAGTTAATAACGATGAATAAATTTAACGTTTCCTCTTAATGTATTTTTTTATTAAAATACGGTATCTAATTAATCAAGAATTTATGAAATAACTGTCTAAATGTTGTGGACATCCTGCTGATTGTAAGTGGACCATCGTTCATCTGCAACTTAAGGGAAGCAGACGCATTACTGACCTTTTAGGGCCTCCGCAGACTAGCTACTTTCAGCATCGGCGATCAGCGATTTTGATGCTGCGTCTCGTTCGTTCGCGCTCGAAGGAATGCGACGCAGCATCGATACGTCACAAAATCGCCGGTCGCCGATGCTAGTCTGCGGAGGCCCTTAGGGACTTTTTAAACATGCCCTTTTTAGATCCCCATGTTGTAGTGCAAAGGAAACACTTCAGGACGCCTGAATATTACAAGGTGTTTCTGAAATCTCATAAACACTTCTAAAACTCTGTAATTTTTATAAATGGAATAGTCACATGATCATCGACAAAGTTGCGTGGATGCATCAAGTTACTACACCACCAAGCCAACTAGAGACCTGTCAAAGGTGACGTCACCCGCACAACAAGGCGGTGGCGGTGTGCGGGCGGGGGTGCGGGCGGGAAGCCGCAGGCAGTGGCGGGTGTGCGGGCGGTATGCGGGCGGGGAAGCCGCATTCCATCCAAGTGTCTAGTTGGTCTGTTTGACCGCAAACAAAACGTCCGATTAAATGGCACTGGTCGCAGGAAGGATTGCATGGAGAGGGGGGTGGGGGTTGCATCAATTAACGGATTACCTCGCCCTCTGCGCGATTAAACGGATTCCGCTGTTTCGGTGCGTTTACTGATTGTCCATTTGCGTTAATCGTTTGTTTTGGGATCATCGTCTGGCTATGTAGGTTTTTTTTTTTACCAGAAACTCTAGAATTAATAATTAATAACAAGCTGTGTCCATTTCGTTCGAGTTCATTTTATGGAAAAAAATAATCTTTAATCGGTCCAGCCGTTTTCTATTGATGTGATTACGAACGAAAGGCATTAAATTTTTATTGAAAGGAAATACCACCTTGACCAAAATTGTTCACTGTTGGAGATAGGCTTCTACCAATGATGTCCAAATATCACATTCTTTGACGTGTGTGATATTTTTGTCAAACCTTTTGGGGGGCCTACCTATTATGTTTAGTGGTCGCACTTCTCTAAACGTACTGCCTTTTGCTATCGGTTCTTATGTGCACAATATTGAATGCGCATCATAAGCGTGTAGGTAAACATTTTATCCCAGTTGGCACAATCCCATCGCTTCACAAAACATTCAGCTTGTTTTTATTTGATCTCCGAGCTCACAATCGGACAGACGTGCCTAGCGGGACGTCTGCTTGAAGTATTTATTGCACACTATGAGATAACGGAAACGGGACAGAAAATATCAAGTGCAGATATTTCAATGTAAAGATTATTGCACATGCGGTGAGCGGTGAACTGCGATTGAAATAAATCATAATATTTTATTATTCTTACTTCTTCTTTTGGTTTGAGGATTCTAACATATACCTACTTTCGTATTATGGAAAATCATTAAGAGGACACGCTATCCTTTTTTCCTGAATTGAGGCCTCCTAACTGTCTATTCTTAACTAGTCTAAAGTCATCGCATTCAGTTCCTTACTAGCGGATAAACGACTTTTTACCACATTAGTTATTTTGTGCTATGGAGAATTTAAGTTAAACTGGCAATCCATGTTAGTATTCTACCTTCCTTTTAATGAATTATTTATAATTAGTACACAATTTTAGGGCAGACTGGCTGATCTTCTAATAGATGCTTGAAAGGTACTATTACTAATGTCTATGGATGCGTCCAAAATATACATTAGAAGTCAAAACTGATTGTTCGGGCTTGCCGCTTGCCTCTTTTAGACGCACCTTATGGTGTTGACTACATTGAAAAGACATCAGAGGATCCAAAATTCGGAATTTGAAAAAACAATGGCTAGAGGAGGATAGAGGACAGCAAACTTCGGACTTCGAAAAACTAAAACGCGAATCGTGCAATATGCAGGGCTCCTAACATTGTTCTCTAGAGATGAGCCGGCCCAGTGTGTTGTCGAGTCCCGCGATTTATTCTCATAACACACTCGTGTTAAACATTGCTGCGATTCATCCCGTGTCTTCCTTTTGGACCTAAACTTTTCTTACACTGTAGCCCGGCTAGCTTCAAGGCCCGGCACACGAAAAGACAAACAGGCTAAGTATGATTTTCGTGAGTATTTTAGGTAAGTAAATTTTTTTTTTAAATAACTTTGTGCATCGAATCAAAAGATGCTAACAATTTATTGAGAGCCACACATACTTATTCTTGAGTAGTATTATTATAGTATATTTATGACGTCACGCAAATGCTAAGTCAAGTCAAGTTCAATAATAATGGAATCTCCGTAGGTTTTATCTAAAATCCCGAGACACCCAACAGCAATTTAACGGCATCGATTCTAACTAAATAAAAATTCAATTGTAGAAAAATATTCCTTTAATACCGAGCATATCACATCGACTTTATAGTTAAAGAAATAAAATTCAAATTCCTTTGATGTGAAATATTAAAAATTGGCGGACAATACCGGTATCCATGGAAACGGCACGAACGTTAAACCGAGTTAGATATGCAACTGCATTGACTTTTCTCTGTTGCAATATAAGAGTTATATTGGTTTATTTTTGATGTAGAATGTATGTTTGTTATGAAGTAACAATGTCGCTTCGAGTGGACAATAGCGTAAAGCTGTTTGCTTCACTCTTAAGGGCTATTAGATATGTCTACGAGTTCTGTGAAGGGCTCCTGGAATCTGTTCGTCGTTCAGCTGTAGCTGTAGGGACAGAGGGCTGTTTGTGAATGTTTCAATATTAATTTGGACATTAAAGTAAATTAGGAAGCTGAGTTTACCTCAGAAAACAATTATAGGTCACTACGTATAATATTATTAATTTAGGATGCTTACTCAGCCCATCGGAGTACTTAAGTATCATTTATGGAAATACCCCCGAATTTGTATAAAGTTATGATGATCGACGTTAACTAAGAATCAGTTATGTATGAGTTAAGTGAGAGAACCGGAAGACCAACCCCTCCCCCCCGTTCTTTTTCCTCTGTCCCACTCCCTTCAGATCGGCAACGTGCGAGCGATTGGTATTGCAAGTATCTATAGGCTACGGTAGCTGTTAATTATTATAACAAAGCAAGCGCTCACGTTTCACTAATGGTAATGGCTTCAATGTAACAGGCGGCGAGCTTGTGGCCATCTTACCGGGAATTCAAGTCATAGTTCACCGCGCTGGCCCAATACGGGTTGGTGAACTTCTCACGTCTTTCGAAAGACATGCCAGGTTTCCTCACGGTGATTTTACGACCAGCAAGACATCTTTATAATATACCTAAGAAAATATTGGAGGTGTGACTAATAGATTTACTAAAACAAGAATCCCGCAGAATCCCGCATTTTGCCACCAGAAGGTAAAACAGCTCAACTGTAAATACAAAATTAAAATATTTTAAAACCTGATTTTGATTAGCGGAAGAAAGAAATTAAAGGAAAAATACTTTTTGATAAAACTCAGCTTCAACGAGACACGATGAATGATACGAAAGTAATTAAAGTTAATTAAGGAAAAAATGTTTGGGATGAAGAGAAAATAATTGGATACGATTGTTTCAGTTTTGTTTTATAATTCTTCTAATATTAACAAAATTCTTTCAAAGTATGTGTTTTAGAATGGAAGAGAAATTATATTTTCCGGATTTTAACAACATTTCTTCGGAAATAATTTGTCACGAAAATCATTATTAAAGTACTTTCATGTGAATAAATCACTTCCAAGACTCACAATAACAATTCAAGTAAACGAAATGACGCCGACTTTCTCATTAAGACATCCGTACACTCAAAGTGTGTTAAATTAAAATTAAATGTCGCGTTGCGTCTGTCTGTTTGTACTGCAAAGGCGTAGGAACTTCAGTATTTGGTCATTAGTCAAACTAAACGTAGCATGGTTGTACACTTGCGTACAAACCACTTTGATCATACGATCGGTGATGACTTAGTCCTGTTATTTGAGATTAAATATTTTTAGAATTTCTTGAGTTATGAACTTTTTTCTGATCCGTGTTATTTTAAATATTGTTTTTTACATTTTATTTTGTTATTATTTGGGTATTTGTCATTGAAATAATATTTTCCTCGCTTATGAATTTTGTATTTTGTAATTTTATTAAAATACCTAAATTTTTATAAGTACCTACCTACTTACTTAATTACAACTACAAAACATTTTGACTATTTCGGCTCAACGATTTTTTATTATTTATAAAAAATATACATTATTATTAAATAAATATTTTCGCTATAACTACTTTATGATGTCGTCACTGCCAGTACTTGACGTAGCGCGTGCGCATTTGTCAATCCGCCCTTCTAATTGTCACCGGACATGCCTCTTGCAAACTTAAAATGTATTGCATTTAAAGGGAGGCTATTGGATTTTATATTTCTTGAGCTATATTGGATACAGGAAAGCGTATCTACTGTACTGTAGACACAAATTATTTAGATACTTATGTATGTGGGTATTTATTTGCATAATTAAGGCATTTTTTTTTGTAGGATTATGAAGTGGTAGGCTTTATTCTAAGTACCCATAAGTGCTATTTTTGGCCTACACGAATAAAAGTATTTTAATTACGTTTTTTTTAGTTTCAGTTTCTTAAATTGATAAGAAATAAAACACAATGAAACAAAAGAAAAAAACTACCTACCTTAACCATGATTCATGTTCAAACTAACTTCAATGCACAAATGAAAGTCAATTTAACAAGCGTACGTTAACTAACAGTATAAATAATATAGGTACTAAACATCCCGTAGTTACAAACTATACGATAATTTAATGAACTGGTACCAAATGCACCTGCCGTTGGTATTAAATGGGAAACGGGTTCGAAAAAATTTTCACTAAATTATAAAATGTTTTGTAAAAACATTTCAACCTGGTAACACAATTTCTGACATTTAAATCTTATGTGCTTGCTTTTTGAGTTGATTTTGGTATGCTTTGCTGTTCTCTTATAGGAAGGTGTTGCGCAATAGCTTCAAGGCACTAACTATGCCATTGGTGAACGAGAAATCAATTATTAAAGCCCTCATAACTGCTCTAGAACAAAAATGAGGCCGGTAACAGTAACATGATATCCCTGAAATTCGATGATTGGAACCGCTTAGAACAAACGAACAAACAAGCCCGCATATTAACACGACGAAATTTTAATTTCAACCTTAATTGAATATGTTAAGGTTATATTTCCTATGACTAGGAATTTAATACGTATATTTAGTACGAGACCCTGTTAGCATTTCCCACGTTGCTTTATTACATCAAACATTCTGCCATGCGTATTATGGTAATAGAAAAAACAAGCTACTTTGCATAATCCACGGATGACATTGTGACATTAAGTTGTCTCTGTATTGCCACGTAGCATTTATTTCATAATGCACACGAATGAAAACTCTAGCTCGCAGAAAATAGTGGTGTTAATAACGGCAAATTTAAATTTGCAATTTCGATCAGTTGTGACAGTCAAAGTTGGAGAGTTTGTTTTTATTATTTTCTTGAGTTGGCATGTTTTCGTTGGCAGTATACAAATTGTGTTTTAAAAGTGTGTATATTTTTATAGACATGTCGCAAGTCGCTAAAAAATGCAGACGACTTCATTAGTGAAAATTTGACGTGCCTATTTTTAGTAAGTATTCCGTACCTACCAAAGTTGGAATCATGAAATCATTTCAATGGCGCAGTGTAATTTTTATATAATTTAAAAAAAAAATCGCCAGACAACCACACCAACTGTATAGTCCCAAACTAAGCAACGCTTGTACTATGGTTACCATATAATGGACTGGGGGCGATCCCAGTGACACCCAGACCAGGGCAAGCTACGAAAAGGCCGTTTCCGATTTTTCTCTGGCAGTAATTGAACCCACAACCACCCGATGCAGTGAGCCGAGCGGCCTACCCTGTGACCACTGTGCCAAAGGGGTCATCAATGATCACGGACACTTAAATTTATAGAAAGTTATGATGCACTTACAATGGCATTACAGCTCATTTTTGTTCCTGAAAATGCTTTGTAAAACTATTGTAAACTGGCTGAAAATCTCTACAAAGGCGGTTAAAGTATTATCGAAATGCTGTTTACGAAAGGATTAAACTGCCATTTAAACGATCCGACACGACATGAGTCAAAATATGGCCGTCGTAAAACCCGAAATATCCCATTCCTTTTGTTTTGAATACTCCCTTAATGCTTTTGAAATGTGTCTCTAATGTCACTAATGGTTTTTATTGAGATGTATTAACACAAGTGTTTGAAGCGGAGAAGTGTTATTCGTAAGGGCCTCCGCAGACTAGCTACTTTTAGCATCGGCGATCGGCGATTTTGTGACGTATCGATGCTGCGTCGCGTTTCTTCGAGCGCGAACGAGCGAGACGCAGCATCATAATCGCCGATCGCCGATGCTAAAAGTAGCTAGTCTGCGGAGGCCCTAAGTGGAAAGTCGTTTCTTGCTGTGGACAACAAGCTTTCTTTGCGTAAGTATGTCGTCTGATCAGAAATGTTAATATTAAGCATTCTATGCAAATAACATTACCGAGAAATATGGAGGCATGTGAGTGTCCATAATAGTATGTCCTAAACGGAGTCCATGGACATGGTACAACTCAATCGTTCGCGGAAATTAACGTTGAAAACATCTCAGTATTGCCAATATCTGTTAATCATTATCTGTTCTGCACGGACACGTAGTCAGTAAGGGCGAGGCCCCATTAGCGCGTTGCGCTGCGTCGTCGCAACGGATCAAAGGGTCGACAGGCGAGAGACGAAGCGGGGGAGGGTGATGCGCCAGTACAAAATCTTGCGACGACGCAGCGCAACGTGCTAGTGGGGCCTCACCCTAAGGCGGACACTAAGTAAACAATTACATGGGATTGCAACAGCGACTGCGGTTACCTAGGCGGCTCACAACCCTCACTGGGATCATTGTTATTGTTTTTTCTTTGGTTTGCATTGTTTACTTTGGCACAAATGAAGTTATTTCTTAGTTAGTTAGTTCTTTAGTTATGTGGATACTTAACTATTAGGTGTGTCTAAAACTGTATACCTATATGTGGAGACTTGTTATTGGCCATTTGTGAATCCATTATTGTTATATAATTTTTAGTCCGTAAGTCTTCTGCAATAATAAATAAATATGGCTCATCTACTGGCGAGTATTGTTGATTATTCGATTGCGAGTGCGATAACATATTTGATATTATAATTTGTTTTTCTATAAATTAATTGAAAAAATTAATGAAAATTTCTCGAATTTAACTGTAGTCTTAGGTATAGGACGCCATTTATAATTTGTGCAAATAAAGTTGACTCAATGCGCCCGAAGGTATCTACTGCGAGGAATCACAGCAATCTCTTTGAGAAAACAAGGGTTGCAACTTGCAAGCAAAATAACATACATTTTTAATGCAATCGATATCTATTCTCTACCTAGAGTCCAAGAAAGAGAAACTTTAGATAAGCACCTTCAAATTATCCTGCTTTGTGTCCAAACAATACGAAAATCCAGCAGAGGTACATTTTGCCGTTGGAAATGGGCCATAGTCAATGCGTTTCGAAGGTCTTTAATAGTGCAAACACCAAGGGTCCAAGCGCCCATAAACTCATGAAAGAGTTAGTTTAAAGATTGGTGGACACAACCGGCGACCCAAGGGCTGGGCGTTTCCTCGCGAGTGACTTTAGCCATCCAGCGAGGAAATGCGGCCAGTATCTTGTGTAAACTTCCACATTTTTTTTTTATAGGACTGCGGTGGCTAAAAAGCTTACGGCCCGCCTGATGTTAAGCAGTTACCGTAGCCTATAGATGCTTACTATACCAAAGGCATTGCTCCCACATTGTCGACCTGAAGGGGAGTGGGATGGAGGGAGGAGGAGGGGGGAGTGGGCTTACGGCTCTCTCACTCATCGAACGAAATGCAGCTGTAATAGCTGCTTTACGCCGATCTTCTGTGAGAGGGTGGTACTACCCCGGTCGAGACAGCCCGTTTATGAGCTGCAGTCAATTGGCTACAGCTTGGCTCTACCACCTTGAAAACACACATGGTCAAATGTTGAATTTTTTTTTGTAATACCTTTAAGTTTTATGTAAATATTGTACTACTCCACCAAGCCAACTAGGAACTCAGTTGGCATGCAGCTTCCCCGCCCGCATACCGCCCGCACAACCGCCACCGCCTGCAGCTTCCCGCCCACCTCGCCTGCGGGTGTCACCCGTCAGAGTTGATAGGGTCCTAGTTGATGGTTTCTTGAAATAGTAATAGCACCTATAAATATTAGAATTTTAAAAATATACCTATTTATGTAATTTATGGAAAAATATATCATGATATTTTGTAGCATGAAATATTATGTAGGTACCTACCACAAAAATATTAAAGTTTTTATATTATTATATGCATCAATGACGCAGAGAAACCGCCTCGCACGCATCTGTGTAATCTACTTTATTGATTTTGGAACACAAAACCTACACTTTACCAAAAATTGTTGGATCAATGCTACACTTCGACGATGAATATGATACGGTTGGTCACGTTGTTCACATTTTATTGTGTATGTTACGGATAAAGTGTGAATGTATATCATCGGGTCAAACACATCAATTGTATGGTCCTAAACTAAACTACGATTTAGATATACCGTGTACTAGAGTAAATTAGGGTGGTCTTGGTGACAGAACGGCCTAGCCGTGCGGATGAAATGGGTGCGGGTGCGGATGTTAGGCGTAAAATAAAACATATTTTTAGTGAGTAGATTTTAGTAGTAAAATAAAATAAAAAACCATACAACGTACAACTCCTAATGAGTAGCTTAAATACAAACTCATGTCACTAGCTTCAGAAACATTCAAACTTCCACCCCCTGTTTTACACCCATAGGGTTGTAATTTTAAAAATGATGTAATTAATATTTTTTATTTATAATAGCCTAAATACCGTCAAACCGACTGCTCGGTTTTGTGGGACCATGTTCTATGTTATTGTTATTATATGTTTTATGAAATGAATAAATAAATAATAATAACACCAATTTTTATGTTGTGAACTTCAAAAATATGGGACCCCAAACAAACATCCACCCATTCCTTTTGGTTTCGCCGTAGTCGGGTAAATAGATCAACATAAACTTCCTCGCGACAAAAATGCAAGTACCTAGAATGCAGCGTGTATTAAGAAGTAGAAGACTAGCAGATTAATTAGTCGTGTCCATAACACGCGCATGCCGCCCGAAGCAGCTTTGCCTCGCGAAGTTTGGCATTCCGCGAGGCAAATGCTCGCCCTGCGACACCCGAGCTGTCATTTACCTCGCCTAGTTTGATTTGATTGCTTGGATTGCTCGTGCATACCCTTCTCTGTCTAGACTAGTCTAGAGTTTCCTCGCCATTTGTCTCGCGCGGCATGCGACTGAAGCAACCGTGCTTCGTGTGAGCATCCTCGCGCGGCATATGCGTGTTGTAGACGTAGCTATTGGATAGTTATGGAATTGTGATAGTTGACAAATTGAGAAATACCTAGTTAAAAAGTTGATTGAATATTTTGTCTGCAGCATGGACACATGCTCGCGCATGATATGTGCATTAATTATCTTTCGAAATTGTCGTTACCTACTAGACTTTCAAGACAATTACAACATCTGTTTCAATATTAAATACTTAATTATAATTCAATTATCAATAACGCAGAGGTACCAACTACATTTTACTATTGACATTTAGCTTATTTGGATAGGCTATCGGAACAACTAATAAAATAATGATGTGTTTAACCGATGGATGCCGTATGCCAAAAATAATCTTGCGTAGATCTGCGTTCCGGCGAACAAAGGGTTTTACTCAAAAATGCTTATAATGTTGTCATTATTTTGCAAACCTTCTTGTAGCAAGGTCAATGTTGCTACCCTGCAAAAGCCAGCAGGGAGGCAAAATATAACGTCCCTATTACCTCAACTGTAATACATTACGCCCGTGCCGTTGCCATGGAAACATTACAAACAGGTATAGGTATAGTTCATAAAAAAAACTGTTTGGATGGTTAAAACAAGTTGGTTAAGTTTCCATGGCAACGAAATGCGTTGCTTTGGAAACATAAACAGGAAAATTAATAAACAGTTATAGATATAGTTCGTAAAAATAAAAATATTATTGTATTCATTTTTATACTTACTTAGCTAGTTTTATTTAAAGTAATAGTCGCATTTTTGAGTAAGGCACTATACAACCCTTGGTCCGCAATGACTGTACTGCTGGCCACGCTATAATGGCCTCAAGCTAAGCTTAGTTACGCTCTCGGCCTTCAAGCTTGGTCATCATTGCAACCCATGCTGGCCGCGCTATTATATACCACGATGTTCCCGCAAAGGTGGTTAAATCATCTTACCATCTCGTCCTTGGTCGAGCTCTTTGTCGGCGTCCTCCATCGGGAATCCAATTGGTGATGATGTTAGCCCACCTTTCCAGGCTCATACGGACCACATGCCGGCCTACTCCCACTTTAACTTCGCGGTCTTATCTCCCACGTCTGGCTAGCTGAGTTATCAATAAATAAGTAAAATTCATATTACGGTCACATGACCCATACAGCTTGTTAACTGGTTGCCTTTATTAACTATGGTGCCTATGGTAACTATGGTGTGGTCCAGCACCGGCGATGACGTGTCTAAGCCCGCCACACATTCCCACCACTGTTACTCCTGTAAGCCAAGGTTTGACCCTCGGCGAGTACCGGGAAAAGCTAAGTTGCCATGACATGACATGTCTGTCACAACAGTGCCGAATATAGGGGCAATCGAATTCACTAGCTATCACCGCCAGGACGGCGCGGCGGCGTTAGAGCTGGCCCATACCCTGCAAACCAGGGCCGCGCAACTCTTACGCATACTCGCGTGGATACAATTAAGGCCGTGGTTTCCTATTAAATGCCATCGGCCGCTTACAGCGTCACGCGTACGCCGCGTCACAATGCTTACTATGGAAATGTACTGTTTTGGTCTCCTTTACACGCCGACGACGTCACTATAGTAAAATTGTGACGCGGCGTACGAATGACGCTGTAAGTGGCCGATGTGGCCGAGTGGCCGAGACCACGGCCTTCGAGTGCCGCCGCGAACATACCTGATGCACTTCAAAACGCGGCAGCTCCAGCACCGCCCTGAACAAGTTATCACATCTGCAAGTTCAAAGATGAAATCCTGGGACATTACTATAGGAAGTTTAAAAAAACTTGGCGACAACTGAAAAACCACGCTATAAATAGTATGAAACAAGACAATATTCTCATCTAGAGGATAGCCGTGGTCCATTTAGGTCCTTAAGGGCAAAGTGGCATATGACCATCGACCTCGGCTATTCTCTAGAAGAGAATATTTTCTTGCTTCATACTTTTTAGAGCGTGATTAGTAGCTAAGGAGATACTTGGTAACATTCATTCACACACACACACACACACTTTCACATTTATAATATTAGTAGGAAGATCGAATCTTGTGCCAAATTTCATAAACTTCCGTCGAAAAGTGTATACTTAAGTTTTGGTACTGTGGTAGACTGGAACGGACAGACGGACTGGATCTAAAAACTTTTTTTTTATTACACGTGTTGTTCAGGACGATTCTCTTATTTTTAGTGTCCGACCGAAGATTCGGTTTCGGTTTCGGTTTCGGCCAGTTTCGGCTCAAAAATCTAGTTTCGGCACCAGTTTCGGTTTCGGCTGAAAACCCACCGAACCTTTCGGCCGCGCCGAAACTCTGCGTTCGTGAATTATCGCGCGTCACTCGGTTGATTTCTGGAGAGTTCGTGTCTCGCGTTGCATCCGCCATCGCCCATCGTCAGCTGTCAGATCGCCGGCCGGTCCGGCGTGATTGTTTTGTGAGTTTAGTGTTATTTCTCTCTTTATTGGCCTTTATTAAGCATTGAAGTTCTTTCCGTTGAGTTATTCACTCGGATTTATGAATGATGAGAATTAAGTATGTAAAAGAAAGAGGTTATTCTTATTATATTATATTTGATTCACACATTCATCATTTATTTATTACTTATGTTACGGCACATTTGTTTTAGGTTATTGTTGTTGGATAAGGTTTTAAATTACCCAAACAACTACCAGCTATGATTTAGCTGTGTGTGACCTTCAGATACATAATTTTTGATTGGTAAAATAATTTCCTGTTAGAGCAGTGGTAGCCGATCGGTTAAGCACGCGTGTTGCGGGCCTAAGGTCCTGGGTTCAAACCCTGGCTCACACCTCTGGATTTTTCGAAATCTATGTGTCAATCATAACTTTAATATGATTATCACTTGCTTGCGGTGAAGGAAAACATCGTGAGGAAACCTGCATGTCTTAGACATGTGAAATCCACCAACCCGCACTGGGCCAGCCTGGTGGATTATGGCCCGAATCCCCCTCGCATTGAGGGGAGGCCCGTGCCCTGCAGTGGGACGTTAAAAGGGCTAAATTATTAATTTTATTAAATTTCCTGTTATCCGTATATTTTTTTTGAGAATCGATCTGAACGTGACATACCTATCTACTTAAGTAGAAAATGATAACGGGGGTTTAATATATTACAATCTCGATTGCCACCCTAAATTATAAAAAAATATGAAAATCCCACAAAAACCCTACATTACCAAATGCAATTAAAGTTTAAAATGATCTCAATTAATGTTAAATTTAGTCTTAAACATGTTGTGATTATAAACGCAATCGAAATACTCAATTAATGAGGTCCTTTTTTATAATGTAAGTGTTGATTATTGAAAAAAAAAAATCCAAGAAGTGTTAACATGATTGTTATTTTGTGTTTATTTTAATCAGAGCAGTAATATTTAAAAAAATAATATAATAATAATATTATTATGAATTATTATGTTTTCACATAGTTCAATTATTGTTTTTTATTTCATTTAACACATTCTAACATTTCTAACTGTCAATATAAGGGTATAAAATAAGCCAAATTTCAGTAAAAAAAAGATTTTTAACTTGACTGAAAAAGGTTCGGTTTCGGTTTCGGTTTCGGCCGAACCTAAAACAGATGCCGAAGATTCGGTTTCGGTTTCGGTTTCGGCAGAAAATCCTGTTTCGGTCGGACACTACTTATTTTATGAGCTGTTTATTGAGAACTTCGATAGATGGTGCTAATGTCATTTTAGATAACACTATGGTTTCATTTCCACAGTAAGGTAGTAGGCCAGTGCTTTTAGCTCAAAAATGAAAAAATCGGATAGTAGGATGAAACCCATTGGAAATGGAAAATTAAAGGAAAAATAATTTACGGGCGATCTGAGGTAGGGAAGTGGATGGGGGTGCGTTTTTAAGGGTAAAAAACGGTTTATCTCGATTTCCGGCAAAACTACAAGTTCTATGGAAAAAAGTTAAATAGCAAAGTTGTAGGTAATAACAAGATCTCAAGGATCTTTTAATAGATACAGGATAGACAAGTTGAGTTTTTGGTTAAGAAGAAAATCAACTTTATTTTCCCGCCTTAAGGTCTATTATACCATGACAATTCTGTAGACAGAAAACGAGCCGAGCGAGAGGCCCTAGTTGGGACCGTGTCCCTCTCATTTCGAGTTGCCATGCCAAAATAATATTATCGTTGGGTAGTGATTGGTAGTTTTAAATCAAGCAAACAAATTAATTTGTTATTTATCGTGACTGTTGTTTTATCATTATAAACAATAGTCACGATAAATTAAAAAAATGATCTAAAATCTAACAATCACTCCCCAACGATAATATTATTTTGGTATGGCAGCTAGAAATGAGAGGGACACGGTCCCAACTGGGGCCTCTCGCTCGGCTCGTTTTTTGTGCAGTAGTGAACAGTCCAGTATGTATTTACGTTCGTGCAAGATCTACCACTTTTGTATTCACACTTTTTTCAAATAACCTCAAAATCTATGTGAAAAAGTAAGTTTAAAAACGAAAACCCGACTACTGAAAAATCGCGCTCTAAAAAGCATGAAACAAGAAAATATTCTTATCTGGAGGATAGACGTGGTCCGTGGTCATATGCCATTTTGCCCTAAAGGACCTACACGGACCACTTACTTTTTATTTAAATATTTTGGAGTTATAGGTAACAATATATATATTTTTGAAATGTGCTCATCAAGCTCTTTCATTTGATACCCCACACGGTTTTATCAAAAAATGTTTTTTTTTTAGTTCATGACATTATGTCCTCTAAAGGGCGTCATATGCAATTTTATGTGACGTCTATAACCAGCGCGCCATTAAGCCGCTTCTAACGATACCTCAATTGTCAAATTACAACAAGTAGTTTGGAAGTTAGGTGGGAACAGATGCACATACATACATACATACATACCAGTCAAAATCATAACCATCCGCCGTAGTCGGGTAAAAATTCAAATAACCAAGTTTTGGTTTTTTATTTTTATCTTTTACAAATATGTTTTTTTTTTCACGAAATTTGGTGAAAACTTGCCTTTTTTATGTCCCAAACACACTATTATTTTTTTGTTTTTTTTTTTTTTTTTTTCACCTTGTTTTGACTTAATTATCGAAAAAGCACCCTCATCTTCGATCGAAGAATCTCACGTCAAAATATAAGCTTTTTAGGGTTCCGTACCCAAAGGGTGCCAACGGGACCCTATTACTAAGCCTACGCTGTCCGTCTGTCTGTCTGTCTGTCTGTCTGTCTGTCTGTCTGTCTGTCTGTCTGTCTGTCTGTCCGTCCGTCTGTCTGTCAGCGGGCTGTATCTAACGAACGGTAATAGCTAGAGACTTGAAATTTTCACAGAATGTGTATTTCTGTTGCCGCTACAACAACAAATACTAAAAATAAAATAAAACTTAAAAATAAAGGGGATCCCCATACAATAAACTCGATATTTTTGACGTTTTTATTTATAACTCATAAATTAAACAATATATAAAGAGAAAACTAACATTTTAACCATGAGTGATCATTATGACAGCTTTTACATAAATTGATGAAAAAAAAGGAATTGTAAAACTACATTTTTGACCCATAAATAAGTTTTAAATTAATAGTACCAGTCACAGTAGCGCCATCTAGCTAAACTGATTTGTACAACGTGTTTACGGCCCCAAGTTTCGAATGTATTTGCAGTATTAAACTCAGAGTATTAGCTAGATGGCGTTGTAGTAAATAATTATTTTACAGAATTTATTCGAAATACTAAAAATTAAATTAAATTTATACGGTGGTACGGTACCCTGTATGTGCGAGTCCGACACGCACTTGGCCGGTTTTTTAAAAAAGTCGGTGGGTTTTTTGTTCGCTGAAATCTCTAATTTTTACCCGACTACGGCGGAGGGTTATGATTTTGACCGGTATGTGTGTATGTATGTATATATGTATGTGCATCTGTTCCCGCCTAACTCCCAAACTACTTGTGGTATTTTGAAAAACCGGCCAAGTGCGAGTCGGACTCGCGCACGAAGGGTTCCGTACCATTCTATAAAAACGGCAATCATGTCAGTTGTATGGGAACCCCACTTAAATATTTTTTTATTCTGTTTTAGTATTTGTTGTTACAGCGGCAACAGAAATACATCATCTATGAAATTTTATTCTGACTTTTCGGATAGTTTTGATAAAATCTATTGCTCAATTCGAAATTGTATCCATAAAGGGCTATGGTAACTAAAGAGTGCACAGTATGTGCCAGCATTCAAGTCAATATTGCTAAACACATTATCTATTTGAGTATAACCCGTTGTGGTAACAACACGAGGAAGTTTTGAATTTAAACCAATATGGTCAAAATATTTTTTTAAAGATGCATTCTCATTAGATACCAGTAAATCTACATTAAAATCCTCGCACACTATAGTCGGAGGCAACGGAAGTGTTCTGCCATCAAATAATGACACTATTCATTGCATCAAAAAAATCGTTATATTAATTAGTGAAACTTTTTAGAATTCTGTTCTGTTTTCAAATTTAGTTTATAGAATGGAAAGCAAAACAACAATTTGAATTATACACACATCCAATCGATCGAAACCTATTGATAACGCAAAACTTGCCAATAGCAGGCGAATTTTGGTCGTGACTATATTGCGTTCTGTAAAACGAAACCATAGCGCGATCTAGGAGCTCATCTAGCGTCATCTAGTGGTGCGTAGCGGTACTATTATTTTATATATTATGAGGTTCTTATTTTAAATTATTTTTTGTTATAGCAACAATTATTTACTCTTTGCCACCTCACTCCCATAAAAAAAATGCTCAACATCAGGCGGGCTGTACGCTTTTTTGCCACCTCAGGCCCATAATTGTTAGTACACACCTACAATAATAGGTCATTATATAAAGTACACAAATAAATAAATACACATTCTGTGAAAAATTATTACGACGCCATCTATAGTTCTAATACTCTGTGCTTGAAACTCCGAATGCATTTGAAACTTGATTTACAATTAATGTTTACGTACGTAAACAATGTATTTGCACAAATCAGTTTAGTGTTAACATTATTTTAATTTAAGCTGTCGACGACAAAAAAAAAGCGAATTACTCAAAAAACAACTCACAGCAAGATTCGAACCTACTCCCCACATACACGTGGACTAACGCCTTAACCATTCGGCTACGATCAACCTACCTATTGTAATCGAATTACTATAATACTAATGACACTGATATCATAACAATGTTAGATGGCGCTACTGTGACTGGTACTATTAATTTAAAACTTATTGATGGGTCAAAAATGTAGTTTTACATTTCTTTTTTTTTCAACAATTTATGTAAAAGCTGTCATAATGATCACTCATGGTTAAAATGTTATTTTTCTCTTTATATATTGTTTAATTTATGAGTTATAAATAAAAACGTCAAAAATATCGAGTTTATTGTATGGGGACCCCCTTTATTTTTAAGTTTTATTTTATTTTTAGTATTTGTTGTTGTAGCGGCAACAGAAATACACATTCTGTGAAAATTTCATGTCTCTAGCTATTACCGTTTGTTAGATACAGCCCACTGACAGACAGACGGACGGACAGACAGACAGACAGACAGACAGACGGACAGCGTAGGCTTAGTAATAGGGTCCCGTTGGCACCCTTTGGGTACGGAACCCTAAAAATGAGGTATCGTTAGAAGCGGGTAATGGCCCGCTAGTTATACGCTATGTGACCTCACATAAAATTGCATATGGCGCCCTCTAGAGGACATAATGTCATAAACTAAAAAAAAAAACATTTTTAAATGAAACCGTGTGGGGTATCAAATGAAAGAGCTTGATGAGCTCATTTCAAAAATATATATATTGTTACCTATAACTCCAAAATAATTAAATGAAAAGTAAGTTTAAAAACTAATACCTGACTACTGAAAATCGCGATCTAAAAAGTATGAAACAAGAAAATATTTTTAATATTTTTATTACCTACAACTTTGCCATTGAACTTTTTTCCATAGGACTTGTAGTTTTGTCGGAAATCGAGATAAACCGTTTTTTACCCTTAAAAATGCACCCCCATCCACTTCCCGACCTCAGATCGCCCATTAATTCATTAAGAACGATTTAAACTCTGCTCAACTTTAAATATGTCATGGTACGATAGAAAGCGTTTCAATTTACGAATCTAAACTCAACTGCCTTGCGTTTGAATTTTCATTGTAAAGTTGATGGTAAGCCCCCAGGTCTATAATATATAGCGGGCGCGAACACGTATTTTTGGGCAAATGGAATGAGCTCAAATATTTGAACACCTGATAAATTTAACATATGAAGTGTTCAACGATGATATAAAAACCTCTAATTTGCCACTGAAAGATCATTCAGCTGGTGGCAGCATTTCAGATCGCCAAAATGCTGATAAAGATTATACCTTTATTCATCCTTTGCGCAAGGCTCTGCCATGCCGCTAATACTACATACGACCGGTACACCGCCAAGCCGGCGACAGCAGAGCAAATTGCACACTTTACAGCGTTTGGACTAAAAAAGTAAGTAGTTTTTAGCATACGTGCTCTCGTTAAAATGCCCCAGAAATTTTCGAGAACTCTCAATACTTGACTTGACGTACTTGACGGTTAAAAAAATATTCTTGGAGCCCCTCAAGATCTACCGGGGGCACCCCGGTTAGTGAATAATTTTTGTCAGTAGTAATAATATAATAATAATAATTTAGCCCTTTTAACGTCCCACTGCTGGGCACGGGCCTTCACTCAATGCTAGGGGGATTCAGGCCATAATCCACCACGCTGGCCCAGTGCGGGTTGGTGGATTTCACATGTCTAAGGACATGCAGGTTTCCTCACGATGTTTTTCCTTCACCGTAAGCAAGTGATAATCATATTAAAGTTATGATTCACACATAGATTTCGAAAAATCCAGAGGTGTGAGCCAGGGTTTGAACCCAGGACCTTAAGCCCGCGAGACGCGTGCTTAACCAATCGGCTACCACTGCTCAGTAGTATAATTCATTTTTTTATGAGTTTGTCGAATAATCTATGTGTTTGATAATTATGAAAGCAATTTGGATTGTCAGAGAATTGGTAGTGTATTGGAACAAGCATGGGTTAATGCGCCGGTGTTTGTCAAACAAAATCTTAGGCCTTGACATCTGTTTGATGAAAACATGAAGTTTTACCAACATAGTGAAGGTTGATCAACTTTTGACTCACTAGTTTCATTATGAAGATCAATGGAACTGCTGAGATCAAAAAAGTCTCACTAGTTTCCTGTTTGGTTCTATGATCATCGACTGGCGAGGCGGGGTGTGCGAATCCACTCCCCACCTCCCCGCGCATTCCCCGCGCTTACCTAGTTGCCCACTCCCCACCTCCCCGCGCATACCTAAGGAGTGGAACAGCGGTAGCGGTCAGACTATAATAACAATGTTGGCCAGGTGAAGAGTGGTCCCGCGTGGTTCGGTTTTGTTCTGGTAAACTCAATCAATATAAATGCCCTATTCATTTTCAGCACTTGCACTATAGACATTGCTGACTGCAACCCGACTGAGCGCCGGCGCGTGGATGGATCCTGCAACAACCTGGACCATCCCGTGAGGGGCACTTACTTCGAACCCGTGTACAGAGTGTTGGAAGGCGTCTACTATAATGGTACTTAAATGATAAATTACAGAACCTTCATAATATTATCTACAAAAAAGTCATCAGGAGTGCTGCCAATTTGCGCTAACATGTGATTCCACTACTGATTATGGGCTTACCACGAACTCTTGTTGCGATTCAATTACAGGATCGTTTTAACGTTTCAGCGACTTTTTGTGCAATGACGTAACTTATTGTCATGACAATAAGAAACGTCATTGTCAAGTCATTAAAACGTTCCTATAATTGAGTCGCGATAAGAGGTCGTGGTAAGCCCCATGTTTGGAAAGTAATGTTAAAAGAATAACCCTTTTGAGGCAACACCGGCGTATGCCTGATATGCACGCAATTAACAACATCATTCAATTACAGGATCCTACCCAAGAAAAAATGTTGATGGCTCAGATATGAAATCGGCCAGATCTATTCGCACCTCACTGCTGATGGAAGGAAAAGCATTGAACTTGGAATTCACACAGGCACTACCCGCCTATGGAATATTTACGTTCGGTGATATCGGATCCATTCATGACATATGTGAGTTTTTTTATGGCAATATATTTCTAAGATATGATTTAGATACTAGAATATGGTACGGTATGGTATGGTATGGTATGGTATTGGTTAATACCTCCACAATGTGGTGGTGTATGGCCACTCAAGCCTCTGACTACCCCCGAACGGGGATAAAAGTCGTGACGTTACATTACATTACAATATGGTACCAAGTCTTGGATAAGCAGGAAATAAACTTATCCATCCGGGAAGGCGTCTACCCTTAGCCGCTATGTTTCTTGCCGGATCTACTCAGTCAAGGTCGCCTTTTCATCCAATGTCAAAGTCAAAATATTTTTATTTGGGTAGGTTAAATAAAGCACTTATCAATAGTCGAAATAAAGTTTTTGTTTTACCACCGGGTGCATGTGCATTCTCATGACAGCAACGCAATGTGAGCAGGCAGCACCATCGTCGTTAATACAGTAATTCAATATTATCGAACTAGTTAAGCCTCACTAGTCCAGTGCATGGAAGAACTTCCCCCACGGTCTTCGACTCTCGACTTTACCCGATACTAGGAGTTTTTGAGGTTGTCACTATTTCGCGGGCAATGTGGCCGAAAATCTCAAAAAATTCGACGTAGGCATATAGTAGCGAGTCTAGTATTGATTTTGAGTTCGGAGAGTATGTATGTATTGGTCCGGTGTTCTGTCCAATGTACTCCCAGCATCTCCCTCCAGCACCACATCTCGAAAGCATCTATGCGCGACCGGTCCCCCTTTCTCAGGGTCCAAATCTTTGCTCCTTAGAGGAAGATGGAGAAGAGCAATGTGGACACGAGACGCATTTTCGTTTTTTGGGATATGCGCCTATCAGACCAGATACGGCTTAGTTGGGTCATTGCATTCTTTGCCATGTCCATTGCAAAGTGTCCCTAGGCCTACACAAGAAAAATAGGTATTTAACATTGCCTTTCAATGATAGATGCACTAACACACTTCGCGGAATAACGTGATGATGTATTTAAAAAGTATTGTGTTTTCAGTGCAATTCGTCCGAAATAAGACTGATTGCTGCACGGCTGAAGGAAGGAAATCCCGTGGATGCAGTCCTATCGATGTACCTGAAGACGATCCGGTTCATCGGTTTTCCGGCATCCGCTGCTTGAACCTCACCACGCCGCTGGTCTTTTCCGACTACGGATGCACCAACGACACTAAACCATCTCCGGTACATACTTACTTCATATTAATCATCCAGGACAATCCAAAGATGAAGATGCAACTTAAATAAATAAAAAATAAAAAAAAATATAACGACTTTTATCCCCATTCGAGGGTAGTCAGAGGCTTCGACGACTGTAGCCTAGGGGCGAACACGTTGGGCTAGCAATCAGAAGGTCCCAGGTTCGATTCCCGGTTGGGCATGCACCAATAGATGAATTTTCATCTATGTGCATACTTTACAGTTCGCTTACGGTGAGGGAAAACATCGTGATGAAACCTACCTATCCCTCGGGATTAGGTAATAGTCAGTTCCTGTATACACGGCGACAAGGTTCACCACCTGTCACGTTGGGTTCTGACTATCTGGTGAAACGTGGGCTTTGAGTTGACTTAATACCTCCACAATGTGGTGGTGTATGGCCACTCAAGCCTCTGAAGATGCAACTTACTGCGCTTATTTGGCAACATGAATGCAAGTCAACTGCCTCACATCGCACCACACAGCGTCGCGGCAGCACGGCTGCACGTGCGCGTACGCCAATAATTATGCTACAATCTCTTTCTAACAACAGGTCTGGCGATGGCTTGCATTCATTGATATGTTGCTGTTTTTAGAGCACTAATGTTCGCATATGTTGTGCCTCCATTGTTTCTATCGTTTACCATTCTCCTTATTTTTATGCGAACCGCCACACACTCCCACTCCACTTCCATTCTTACTTCTGTGAGCTAGGATCGACTATAGTTAACCAACGATGACAAGGTTTGGCCCTCGACGAGTCTCGAGGAAAATATGAATTGTCCTAGAACCCGCACTAATTTAATCAAAAGAAAGAATAGGATTTGTAAGAAGATTCATACTATATTGAAAGTTGCATCTGTACGAACGGAGTACTTTTAGACTTTGACAAAATAATGCATTCATTATTTGCTTGCAGGTTGAACGTGCAACTGGAACTTTCGATTTGTCCCTTATCTATAACGCTGGAGGTCTTGGTGACTCGGTCATCAGGAACATGACAAAAGGACTGTTGACAACTGAAACCGATAAAAATGGAATAATCTGGCCTCCTAATGGCAACGGCTTCTGCGCGGCAAACCAACCAGGAGAGACCAGATGTTTCGCCAGGTGTAAGTACATTCAAATTGGCTGAAAATTTACTTTTGGCTGATTGGCTGAAAATTGGCTGAAAATTGCATTAAGGGATTACGGCCAAAAAATTGTACTACAGCTAATTCAATGTTTCATATTCTTTTACTTTCTAGATTCTACGGTATTGTTATCAGGAATGTTATTGTCTATCTGGTACTTGCGCCTACACAACCACTTCGCGACACAACTGGCCGCCGTGAACCCGCACTGGGACGACGACCAGCTGTTCTATACCGCAAGAGACATGGTCATCTCGTTCCACGTACAATTATACTACTATGAATGGGCTCCAGCTGTCCTTGGTAAGGATAAACAGAAAGACTTCTCCTTGTTTAGGTTCAGAATCATTCATCTAGATATCAGAAACAGTATCTTGTTTTATTGTAAAGTTTTAACTAAGTCTGTTAACTTTTAAACATTGAAGCAACCACTGGTCTCTAATTTAATCTCCGTGAAATTTTCGTTGCCGGCCAGAGGACTGCTGACATATAGCTGAAAGCAATTTTAGATTTTCAATGAAAAATTGCGAGCCCAGAACCCCAGTTTGCCGTCGGTAATTTGAAAAACCTTGGGGGCCTACGCTCAAGACTGGACGTCAAATGGCCCACATAAAAAAAAAGTGGTGTATCATAAATATGTAGTTTCATCTGATATAAAGTTACCTACACCGAAAGTTTTAATATAGTTTTAATTCTTCTACTGATCCATTTAATAGTAATAGTAGATGATTTAAGATTCAAATTACTTTGTTTGTGGTAGGTAAATAGTTATATTACCTACCTAATTTATTGTTATTATAAATCAAATATGTGTTACCATTATAATTAAAGTGCAAAACAATTGGCAGGATACGATAATATGGTTAACGCGGGAGTCATATCAGACAATCCCGGATTTAGAGATGTTTACAACAAAACCATGTTCCCGCAAGTGAGTTTGGAGTTCACGTATTTACTCCGTTGGTTCCACACCATGCAAGATGGAGCTGGCAAGTAAGTATACTTAGCTACAAAGACATTACTAAGAAGAGGGAAGACATTACCATTGGTTGTTTCGAAAGGCAAACACATCGAGACTATTTTATTGGGTATATGGGGCCAGTGGTGCGCCCGAGCAGTCATTTTCTCGTGGGAACACAAAGATAAAGCGAACAAATGGCTCAGGTAGGGCAGGTCGGAGCATGTTAGGCACTCATTTATTTGATTTACTACTCTTTGCAGCGATATAAAACAATAATTATGTAAAAAAGAAGACGGCAAGCCCGCTTAGTTTTTTGCCGAATCTTCTCAGTCGAGGTCTCGTTCCGATCCGGTTGTAGTTGTTGCCCCCGTATTCCTAAATGATATTAACGGTTTGAGTGTCATGATTTCACTTTGATACATTATTATTCAACCGATACGTCATAATTTTAAATTTTCAGCATGTATGATACCGACGGCAACTTCTTGAAAGCTTTTCCTTTGGTCAACGGAACATTCAGGCCTGGATTTTTGGGTGTCGACCAGAATATAGCTAAGATTACTCCGCACATGTACAGACAACCTTGCGCTAAAGTTGATTACGCAGTTGATTCTGATGTAAGTGATGCATTTCCCTTTTTAAACCAGATAATTAACGAAATATATTTAATAGGGTATTATAGTTCCAACAATAATTAAGATGCAAGTTGCAAGTTGCAAAAGATGCAAGACCAAAAAGGATAAAGCGGTAAAGCCAAACAGAAGGATTATGTTTTAGCAGTCTATAATGTATGTTAGTTTGTAAGTACGTATATTCCACTGTAGCGCCTAAACTACTCATCCGAAGTGCTCTCCTTTTTGTATACAGTAAAAATAAACTGTCTCTCAAAATTACAGTTTTCAGAGAACGGTCTGGCATACATTCAACGTTCAGTAGATATTACTGCCAGCGATTTGTACAAATCTCGTCTCCTTGGCTTCCCTCCGTACGTCGACTATGTGGAATACTGCACTGGACACACTATCACATGCTTCGATGATTTATCTCAACATATGGAACAGGAGGTAAGATCAAGATAATACTAAACCTCTCTCGTCATATATCCTGTTGTGGGGAATATAATTACAACTGACTTTACATTTTATAACACGTAAGAGAAATTGTAGCGACCAAAATCCAACATAATAAAACACTAAATTATTTTCACGTCAATAAAAAATAAAATTATGCCAAGGCAATATTTCTAGAAACTATTTCATGAATGTCAGTGGTTGCTACTAATTTAGCTGCTTTTACTTTCTACTTTACTTTGCTAATAATGCAGTTCACACTGTTTTCTAGACTTGCACAAATATTCAAAGCCCCGTAACTCAGAAAATATGATAGTTACTTAAATTATAATTTATCTACATTAGTCATTTTCATATCAGTATATGCCCGAGTTATTTTTTTTTCGTACTTTTAAAGCATCGTGCATCCTTATACGTATTTTAAAGATTACCGTATACAAGAGAAAAATATACCCTATTGATAAAAAATACGGTATCTTATCTACAAGCAATACATCTTTAATATTTTGATCGTTGATGAAATTACCGTACTATTTGTTAGCGTACGGTAGTGGGACCACTGAATCGTATAGTGTGTGATTTGTGGTAATTACTGTACTTCTGGCAACGCATGGTTACATGTTTTTTTTGTAAATATTTTTCGCAGAGAATCGACTTATTGAAGACAGTATATAGTCACCCTAAGGACATCGACCTTTTGGCTGGTACGTGGTCGGAAAATATCGTCGAGGGAGGCAGCATCCCTGCCACACTGGCGTGCATCATCACAGAGTTCCTTAATAAGGCTGTTCGCTATGATCGGCATTGGTACGAAAGGGCTGACCGACCATATGCGCATACCAAAGGTAAGACGCTGTCAGCTATTTGTTTAGGTTTTTCTTTTATTAGTTTATATCTGTCACCGGAAAATTGTACAAACCGACAGTTTATAATCTCACTAGATTAATTATAAACTTATTGTCTTTACCTTATTTTCATGACAATAAGAAACGACATTGCACAAAAAGTCGCTGAAACGTTAAAATAATACTGCTATAAGAGGTGGTGGTAGGGCCCCTGTTCCATTTCCGCGCAGCTCAGGGGTGTGCTACTCAAAGTTTTACATCTTAGTAATGGATGGGATGTTTCATTAATTTTCCTCAAGGAGCTTATGGAGCTTATGGTTTTAATATGTTTAGGTTAAGTTCACATGTGCACTTGCGGTCAATGTCTGAGTTTGTTTAGTCTGTGCATTATATTTCTTTCCACGATGGGTAACCGCTCGTTTATAATTTTGTTTCCAGCTCAATTGGCTGAGATGAGGAAAGCTTCTCTGGCTTTGTTGATTTGCACATCTGGCGACGGTGTCAAAGAGATCCAACCGCAAGCGTTCCGCGTCATTAGCGAAGAGTAAGTTACCTATTTATGCGTATAACTACAAATTCAAATCTCTGGGGTGAGAGTTTTCAGGCTGCCTGAAAGCCTCTTACGTGGCTTAACGACTGTGAAGCAGAAACCGACAACCATACGTGTCCTCATCACGGACAGAAGTGCTCAGTTGTAAATACTATTAGCGATCCTTCCAGAAGGGCTAGCCAAGTGGCTGACGTCTACAAGCGTTCCTTAAAATCGCTACGCTTCATGTATGGAAATGACTTAAGTCACGTGATCTACATAGCAACTTGATGTTGATCTACATAGCGACGTTTGATATTTCCATAAATTGTGAAGTCTATTCTATTCGATTAGTGTTCATGCCACTTGTCTAGGGGGGGCTGGTATAACACCGCGAGCACTTGCGACTTAGGTATAGCATGGCATGCTTAAAACTCATTAGAATTGTTGAGTAAAACACCATATTTTTCAACATTTGGACACACAACTATATGGCCAATTTCTTTGAGTAGTCGAATAGTTCTCACACCAAAGTTTTTCTAATGCTTAGTTCCGGATCCAGTCTCCTAATCTCCTCCCTCTCTAAAGAGCACCTGAAGGGTGTTAAATAGAGGAAGTTCGGCAATCCGCACTGAGCCAGCGTGGTGAGCTACATCCTGAATCCCACTTATATTGGCGGGGAATGTGCCCAGTATAACATAATCAATGTAGCAAAAGACATGCCCGTCATTTTGCCACGCAGGCTCGTTCATCTATTCATTTGTCTATTCTCAATCACTCCAATCACTTTTTCAGACTGGTATATTACATATTTTTGTTTTTATTTCAGTAACCCGCTAACGCCATGCAGTGAGCTCCCACAAATTGATTTCAGTGCATGGTCCGAAGAAACTACCGCTGACTCAACTACCACTAAGTCGACTACTACTGACTCAACTGCCACTGACTGTACTGATACTGACTCAACTACCATTGCCTCAGACTATGACTACGGCGGCTACTACGGCGGCTACTACGGCGGCGATAACTCAAATTGGTAATCGCTACTCTTCTGACCATAGACCTAACATTATTTTACTCCGCTCTCGTCTAATGCTTCGCTAAAATGTGATTCCGTGTTCCGTGGTACACTCTGATCGACCATATCAAACTACTACTGACATAATATCTTTCATTTGTATCTGGTTATTCATTTTGTTAATATTTCGGAACTTTTGAAAGATAAAATAATAAGAATGAAAATAAAAATGTGAAGCCCATTGTGACTAAGTATTTTCGCGATAAATTTATTAAAACTATACAATTAATTTGATTAATTTATCACTCGATATCAGGGTAGATAAATGTGTAAAGTCACTGTTTGCAATAGACGTGTTTGTATTTTTATATTTTTTGTTATTTCATTATTAATAAACAGTTTAATTTATGATTTATAACCTGTTTTTCATTTATTGACCCAAACATACAGCGGACCGTTATTTGACCAATATGATTTGAATCTGCAAAACCTATTGGCCAGTAGGTATACCTGCGTTGTGTTTTACACACTTCTGAAAAATATGGAATAGGGAAATTGTACAGCGCCCCATTGGACATTCAAGGAACTAACGCAACTACTTAACATCATGTGTACCGCCTTATGAATTAGAAAAAAGATCAGAAGTGGTGGCATTTGAGTTTTAGTTAGGTTATTCGGTTCTTCGGGCCTCCGCAGACTTGCTACTTTTAGCATCGGCGACCGGCGATTTTGTGACGTATAGATGCTGCGTCGCGTTTCTTCGAGCGCGAACGAGCGATACGCAGCATCAAAATCGCCGGTCGCCGATGCTAAAATTAGCAAGTCTGCGGAGGCCCGTGATTACATTAGTAGGTCTCAAATTTTCATAAGTATAGAATATTTTAATCTGACTGAATAGTTAATTAAAAATTGTGGGTAAATGTTTTTATTCCTGTGGTCCAAAAACACTTATGAATAGTCACAATAAAATTGACCACCGGCTTGAAACGCTGTTGCTATTAAAAAGAGCCGGCAAGAAACTCGATGGTTATGCTATTCAAAAGATAACAAGATGATGTACTTTCTTCGGAACCGCAACGCAATGTGAGGATCCAGGTACCCATTACTAACACAAAGTTATTATTATTTTTAAATTAAGAAACTATTTAAAGGCTTTTGTTATTGATAAAGGAGTGTAGTAAGCAGCCACTTAAAACTACGAAAAACAAAAATATAGGTTAGTAACAACGAGTATTTCCCCCTCAGTCAATTATTAAGCGTTACAGGTTGAAGACAATACAAAACATTATTCTTTTAAGTAAGTAGGTAAGTATATAGTAGGTATGAGGCTTACCGAGATTACTATACAATGTAACGGCTTTGACGGCCTAGCCGTGCTGAAAACAAATGTACTTAATGTGGACTATGTCAGACCCACTCTGGAGAAAGTGAAAAGACGAAAAGTACTTACAGCCCGTGGTGTTGCTGGAGGACCGTCGCACCGTCCGGGACACCTGTACTCCACGGTGACGTCTTGCGTACACTTCCAACTCCGCTTTGCACTAAAAAACCTGGGCTAGCCCACACTCACTTTATTGTCTTTAGTTTGAGCTATAAAACTTCATTTATCTTTAGATTATTTTATTTATATTGTTTTATAGTTCTAACAGTGAAAAATTGATATCTATTGTTTTTCTTCTGTTCGATTTTTGAATAGTGCGTAAACGGCCGGCATTTGTTTTTTGTCACTGGCCAGATTGCAGAAAAAGTTTTTATTTATTTTGACTGACGTTAACAGCTGGTTGACTCGTTTCCTTGCTCGTTCCACCTCCTTTTATTTCATTTTGGATACGATGACTTCTGCCACGAGCTGGTAATTAGGTGAGTAAATGAGGAGGGAATCTAGGAGAGTTAAGTCTGAACATACAACTTTTTTATAGGACTGAGGTGGAAAACAAGCGTACGCTGCTGCTGCAAAAAAAAAAACTCGTTAAAAAAATTCGCTCGCTAAAAAAATTGCTGCTTAAAATCAGGCGGGCCAAAGCGGCGGTGACTGGCGGGCGGCGACCTGAAGGGGAGTGGGAAGGAGGTAGGCGAAGGGGGGTATTGGGCTTCCGGCTCTCCCACTCATCGTACCAAAACGCAGCTGTAATAGCTGCTTTACGCCGATTTTTGTAACGAAACACCTCAATAATCATTTTATAATGAGGATGGTCTGTGGAGATGGAGAAATAACAATAAATAGGAGTCGTAAGACATAAAGATAAACAGAAAAGATAAGTTGCTTGCAACGACCAACTTCCCCTCAGTGTGATTTGTGTCGAAGGTAACGGGCACTGATATTCATCCTTCAGCACTGATATTCATCCAAAACCACCACATTCCATACAGGTAGACTTTCAAACCGCGTCTGACGTCTCCTATACGTGTATTGTCCGAGACACTACACAAAAATATCAACATAGTGTCTCCCGCGCAGTAACAGGGCCTAAAGGTGGGAGTTGGTTGCGGGCTGCATGACGGCCGACGGCAGTTGTCGCCGTCGCGGGACATGTCATCGTGACAATTTTGTATGAAACTGACGGCGACAACTGCCGTCGGCCATCATGCCGCCCGCAACCCACTCCCACCTTGAGGTAGAAAATATTTTTTAGGTACTGATATAAACGGTTTTTTGTAGGTAGATGTTTTTGTGTAGTGTACATAGTACACAAGAGACGCGGGTTTACATTCACATAGCTGGCTGTCCGTGGTGTCAAAAACGCTAGTACAATGCAGCATGGATTAGCAAGTAAAAGACTAGCAGATCAATTTAATGGTTGTTATGGAATTGTAATAGTCGACAAATTAATACATACCTAATTAAAAATTGATTCAATATTTGTCTGCGACGTGGTCACATGCTCGCGCATGATGTCTGAATATTAATTAGCTTTCGAAATTGTCATTACCTTCTAGACTTTCAATACAATTAAAACATCTGTTTCTACATTAAATACTTAATTATAATTAAAGTGTCAGTAGTACAGTGGTTAAAATACCGCCCTCATAACCGAGAGGTACCGGGTTCAAACTCAGACTTTTAGCTTAATAGAAGAGGCTCACGGAACAACAAAAAAATAATGTGTTAAACAGCTTTCAAGCCAAGAAACAATCTTACATAGATCTGCGTTCCAGCAAACAAAGGGTGTAGGATGTTTCTTAGTGAGTAATAATATGAGAACACAAAACACTGATAGCCAAATTAGTTGAACGCTAGCTTGGGCAACACCAACTCAAGATCTGCATAAATTCCGGAATATTACTCTGGGATGTTTAAATATGGCGAGCGAGTCCCATTTTTAATAACGATGACTGAGCCACACTCTAAGTAACTGAACGGTGAAGGACTACCTTTGGACCTACAGTGCCACAAACTTATTTGCTCCGATGGCCAAAAGAGGAACTAAATTTTTTAATACACAAATCTCATACTTTGATAGTATTGTATTGCCACTAGCGATGCTATGTACAGGTCAGAGTATGTTTGTCGGATTGTACCTACTATATACCTGCCAGCACAAAGCTTTCATCTCAACCCAGGACATGCGCCACATAGGGTTCTTCAAAGGGCATGTTTACAGGTCCCAAAAGGTCCGCGCCGCGTCTGCTCCCCTTAAGTTGTAGATGTTCTAGGCAGCGGTATCTACTTACCATCAGCTGGGCCGTCTGTCAGTATACCATCTTAGGCAAATTAAAGCCCTCCACATACATACGGAATTCCGAATCGGAATCCCGTTTCGAAATATCGAATCGAGGTTTCCGAACGCGTTACGTCCATACATTTGGATGGATGTACTGCGTTCGGAATCCCCGATTCGATGATTCGAAACGCAATTCCGTACGGAAAATTCCGTATGTATGTGGCGGGCTTAAAAACATGTTTCTTCAGAATTGCAGAGCACGTGTTCAATGAACACGCAATTGTTTGCTTTAAATAGAGTACTTTTTTAATTACACGTGATTGGGGCAGAAGATATTTAAGCATAAATATTTGAACATCTGATAAATTTAACATAGGAAGTGTTCGGCGAACATATAAAAAGCCAGAATTTTGCCACTGAAAGATCATTCAGCTGGTGGCAGCATTTGGGATCTCGAAAATGCTGATAAAGATTATACCTTTATTCGTCCTTTGCGCAAGGCTCTGCCATGCCGCTAATACTACATACGACCGGTACACCGCCAAGCCGGCGACAGCAGAGCAAATTGCACACTTTACATATGCTGGACTGAAAAGGTAAGTCGTTTCTTGCATTTCGCTTTTGATAACTTGAGTTAAAATGCCCCAGGAATTTCCCAGAACTCTCAATAACATCACGGTTAAAATGTATTCGTGGAGCCTCTGAAGATCCATCGGGGAACTAAAATTATTTTTGTCTGTAACTATAATTCACGTTTGTCAAAATTACAACCGCGAGCGAGTGCGAAAAAAATTTGTCAGAGAGTTAGTAATGTGTTTGTCAAATAAGCTTGAAGGCTTCTGGCGGCGTTTTTCAAACAAAATTTCAGGCTTTGACATCTGTTTGTTGTAAAAGTGAAGTTTGACCAACAAAGTGATCACACGCATGAACATAGGTACCTATTTTATAGTGTTCTGATCGAATAGCTCCAATAACTATGTTGGCCAAATGAAGAGTGGGCCCGCGTGGTTCGGTTTCGTTCTGGTAGACTCAGGCAATTTATGTGCTCTATTTGTTTTCAGCACTTGCACTATAGACATTGCTGACTGCGACCCGACTGAGCGCCGGCGCGTGGATGGATCCTGCAACAACCTGGACCATCCCGCGAGGGGCACTTACTTCGAACCCGTGTACAGAGTGTTGGAAGGCGTCTACTATAACGGTACTTAAATTATAAATTACTCATCAAATCTTCAAAAAAAGTCATTATGAGTAGGTAGTATTTATTGTTTTGTAAATAATGAGCAATGGAGCGCAGTATCCTCAATGTCAAGCGAACTGATCGAGTGAGAAACACCACCTTGCGCTCCATAACTCAGCTAGCGGACGTGGGAGATAAGACCGTGAAACTAAAGTGGGAAAAGGCCGGCCATGTGGCCCGCATAAGCCCGCAATGGTGGGCGCACATCATCACCAATTGGATTCCCGATGGAGGACGCCGATAAACAGGTCGACCAAGTTAGAGATAGCGATATGATTTGACCACCTTTGCGGGAACATCGTGTCAAGAAATGGCCCAAAACAGAGACATGTGGAAAAGTAAAGGGGAGGCCTTTGTCCAGAAGTGGGACATGTAATGGCTATTAAAAAAAGTAATGTAAGGATAACAGTGCATAGTCAGACGGAAGACGTGTGCTCTGTTTATCCTTTTGGGGAATACCGGAATATGCCTGACAATCACTTCATTCAATTACAGGATCCTACCCAAGAAAAAATGTCGACGGGTCAGATATGAAATCGGCCAGATCTATCCGCACCTCATTGTTGATGGAAGGAAAAGCATTGAACTTGGAATTCACACAGGCACTACCCGCCTATGGAATATTTACGTTCGGTGATATCGGATCCATTCATGACATCTGTAAGTATTTTTATGGCAATATATTACTAAGATATAGGTATGAGTTAGATACTAGAATATGGTACCAAGTCTTGCAGGCAATAATAGATAATTTATTTATCTTAGGGCCTCCGCAGACCAGCTACTTTAAGCATCGGCGATCGGCGATTTTGATGCTGCGTCTCGCTCGTTCGCGCTCGAAGAAACGCGACGCAGCATCGATACGTCACAAAATTGCCGGTCGCCGATGCTAAAAGTAGCTAGTCTGCGGAGGCCCTTTGTTATAGTTTCGACTCTCTTTGGTAGTACATAATACTTAACCAGATCTATGTTCTATGTTCTTCTTTTACGGGACATAGTTTTAGTATTTATCTTTTATTGTTAGTTTTAGTACTTTCTGTTTCAGACCCTATATGTGGTAACTGAAGGCTTTTGTATTACCTACTAGTTTTAATACTTACTATGTTTATATATAAGCTGTTGTTACCCCAAAAACAAATGCATAAACTTATCCATCCGGGGAGGCGCCTACCCTTGCCCGCTAAGTTTCTTGCCGGATCTTCTCAGTCGAGGTCGAGAATCGAGAATCTTCTTGTCAAAATATTTTTATTCATATATCCGGCTTGGTTGGGCGATTGCATTCTTTGCCATGCCGATCCGTCCATGGTGGTGGTGTCCTTAGGCCTATATAAAGAAAAGATTTAACATTGACTTTGATGGATAGATGCAGTAAGGGCATAGCTGCTTACCCCTTTGGTGTAATATGAACGTGATAAAGTATATAAAATGTATGTTTTTTCAGTGCAATTCGTCCGAAATAAGACTGATTGCTGCACGCCCGAAGGAAGGAAATCTCGTGGATGCAGTGCTATCGATGTACCTGAAGACGATCCGGTGCATCGGTTTTCCGGCATCCGCTGCTTGAACCTCACCACGCCGCTGGTCTTCTCCGACTACGGATGCACCAACGACACTAAACCATCTCCGGTACGCACTTACTTCAGCTTAATCATTCAGGCCAATCCAAAGATTACTTAAAATTATAGATGCACCTTACTGCGCTTATTTGGCAACATGAATGCAAGTCAACTGCCTCACATCCACTTAGTCACGCACCACCCACCATCGCGGCAGCACGGCTGCACGTGCGCGTACGCCATAAATTATAATTATGCTACAATCTTTTTCTAATAACAGGTCTGGCGATGGCTTGCATTCATTGATATGTTGCTGTTTTTAGAGCGCTAATGTTCGTGTATGTTGTGTCTCTATTGTCTCTATCATTTACCATTCTCCTTATCTTGTTTATGCGATCCGCCGCACACTCACACTCCCACTCCACTTCCATTTTTACTTCTGTGAGCTGGGATCGACAATAATGTCCAACGATGACAAGGATTTACCCTCGACGAGTCTCGAGGAAAAGATGAATTGTCCTGGAACTCGCACTAATTAAATCAAAAGAAAGAATAGGATTTGTAAGAAGATTCATACTGTATTGAAAGTTGCATCTATACGAACGGAGTACTTGTAGACTTTGACAAAATAATGCATTCATTATCTTTTTGCAGGTTGAACGTGCAACTGGAACTTTCGATTTGTCCCTTATCTATAACGCTGGAGGTCTTGGTGACTCGGTCATCAGGAACAAGACAAAAGGACTGTTGACAACTGACATCGATAAGAATGGAATAATCTGGCCTCCTAATGGCAACGGCTTCTGCGTGGCAAACCAACCAGGCGAGACCAGATGTTTCGCCAGGTGTAAGTACATACAAATAGGCTGAAAATTTACTTTTTATTTGAATCGCATTAAGGGGTTATGGCCACAAAATAGTACTACAGCTAATTCACTATTTCATGTTCTTCTACTTTCTAGATTCTACAGTATTGTTATCAGGAATGTTATTGTCTATCTGGTACTTACGCCTACACAACCACTTCGCGACACAACTGGCCGCCGTGAACCCGCACTGGGACGACGACCAGCTGTTCTATACCGCAAGAGACATAGTCATCTCGTTCCACGACCAATTATACTACTATGAATGGGCTCCAGCTGTCCTTGGTAAGGATAAACAGAAAGACTTCTCCTGGTTTAGGTTCAGAATCATTCATCTAGACATCAGGAACAGTATCTTGTTTTATTGTAAAGTTTTAACTAAGTCTGTTAACTTTTGAACCATTGAAACAACCACTGGTCTCTAATATAATCTTCGTGAAATTATCGTTGCCGGCCAGAGGAATGCTGATACATAATAGCTGACAACAATTTTATTAGATTTGCAATGAAACATTCCGAGCCCTGCTTGCCATCAGTAATTTGAAAAACCTTGGGGGTCTAGGCCCAAGAGTGGACGTCTTATGTTTTTCATTATTATGATGATGAAAGAAAATGAAGTGTACTTCCGAAAATTTTAAAATAGTTTTTACTTCTTCTAGTGATCCATTTAATAGTAGATGATTTAAGTTTCGAATTACTTTGCCTGTGGTAGGTAAATAGTTTATATTACCTGATTTCATTATAAGTAAATCAGTTATCACCATTATAATTAAAGTGCAAAACAATTCGCAGGATACGATAATATGGTTAACGCGGGAGTCATATCAGACAATCCCGGATTTAGAGATGTTTACAACAAAACCATGTTCCCGCAAGTGAGTTTGGAGTTCACGTATTTACTCCGTTGGTTCCACACCATGCAAGATGGAGCTGGCAAGTAAGTATACTTAGCTACAAAGACATTACTAAGAAGAGGGAAGACATTACCATTGGTTGTTTCGAAAGGCAAACACATCGAGACTATTTTATTGGGTATATGGGGCCAGTGGTGCGCCCGAGCAGTCATTTTCTCGTGGGAACACAAAGATAAAGCGAACAAATGGCTCAGGTAGGGCAGGTCGGAGCATGTTAGGCACTCATTTATTTGATTTACTACTCTTTGCAGCGATATAAAACAATAATTATGTAAAAAAGAAGACGGCAAGCCCGCTTAGTTTTTTGCCGAATCTTCTCAGTCGAGGTCTCGTTCCGATCCGGTTGTAGTTGTTGCCCCCGTATTCCTAAATGATATTAACGGTTTGAGTGTCATGATTTCACTTTGATACATTATTATTCAACCGATACGTCATAATTTTAAATTTTCAGCATGTATGATACCGACGGCAACTTCTTGAAAGCTTTTCCTTTGGTCAACGGAACATTCAGGCCTGGATTTTTGGGTGTCGACCAGAATATAGCTAAGATTACTCCGCACATGTACAGACAACCTTGCGCTAAAGTTGATTACGCAGTTGATTCTGATGTAAGTGATGCATTTCCCTTTTTAAACCAGATAATTAACGAAATATATTTAATAGGGTATTATAGTTCCAACAATAATTAAGATGCAAGTTGCAAGTTGCAAAAGATGCAAGACCAAAAAGGATAAAGCGGTAAAGCCAAACAGAAGGATTATGTTTTAGCAGTCTATAATGTATGTTAGTTTGTAAGTACGTATATTCCACTGTAGCGCCTAAACTACTCATCCGAAGTGCTCTCCTTTTTGTATACAGTAAAAATAAACTGTCTCTCAAAATTACAGTTTTCAGAGAACGGTCTGGCATACATTCAACGTTCAGTAGATATTACTGCCAGCGATTTGTACAAATCTCGTCTCCTTGGCTTCCCTCCGTATGTCGACTATGTGGAATACTGCACTGGACACACTATCACATGCTTCGATGATTTATCTCAACATATGGAACAGGAGGTAAGATCAAGATAATACTAAACCTCTCTCGTCATATATCCTGTTGTGGGGTTTATAATTACAACTGACTTTACATTTTATAACACGCAAGAGAAATTGTAGCGACCAAAATCCAACATAATAAAACACTAAATTATTTTCACGTCAATAAAAAATAAAATTATGCCAAAGCAATATTTCTAGAAACTATTTCATGAATGTCAGTGGTTGCTACTAATTTAGCTGCATTTACTTTCTACTTTACTTTGCTAATAATGCAGTTCACACTGTTTTCTAGACTTGCACAAATATTCAAAGCCCCGTAACTCAGAAAATATGATAGTTACTTAAATTATAATTTATCTACATTAGTCATTTTCATATCAGTATATGCCCGAGTTATTTTTTTTCGTACTTTTAAAGCATCGTGCATCCTTATACGTATTTTAAAGATTACCGTATACAAGAGAAAAATATACCCTATTCATAAAAAATACGGTATCTTATCTACAAGCAATACATCTTTAATATTTTGATCGTTGATGAAATTACCGTACTATTTGTTAGCGTACGGTAGTGGGACCACTGAATCGTATAGTGTGTGATTTGTGGTAATTACTGTACTTCTGGCAACGCATGGTTACATGTTTTTTGTGTAAATATTTTTCGCAGAGAATCGACTTATTGAAGACAGTATATAGTCACCCTAAGGACATCGACCTTTTGGCTGGTACGTGGTCGGAAAATATCGTCGAGGGAGGCAGCATCCCTGCCACACTGGCGTGCATCATCACAGAGTTCCTTAATAAGGCTGTTCGCTATGATCGGCATTGGTACGAAAGGGCTGACCGACCATACGCTCATACCGAAGGTAAGACGCTGTTAGCTGAGCTTTTTCTTCTATTAGGTACTTTATATCGACCACTGGTGGTTGTTATATATCTCCCATCGCCTTAAAGCTCCGGTCCTTTGAATTTAGTCCAAAATAAACAATTGTATTTTGACCACAAGAGCTAGAGCAAGCTTCTTATGACCGCGCAAGGGCAAGCTCTGGAATTATCTCCCTCTTGAAGTCTTTCCTTCGTACTAAATCATGGAGTTCTTTAAAGAACAAGTATGGCACCACGTCCGCTCCCTTTAAGTTACAGATGTCAGTAACACCTGTTCCATTGGCCATTTTCCACAAGCCGGCACGGCACCGGCTACGACACGGCGACAGATTTTTGCGGAGTTGTCTGCGCCGGTGTGTCGGTGCCGGTGCCGTGCCGGCTAGTGGAAAAACAGCCATTTCCGCACCCTGAGCTGTGCGCCGTGTGCTTCTCTAAATTTTACATCTAAGCAACGGATGTTTCATCCCAGATACCTCAAGGATGTCTAAACGTTGAACTCATAGTGTTATAGATCTTTGGGTTAAGTTCACATAGTTGCACTTACGGTCAAGCTGTGGCTCAACGCCTGTGTTTTTTTCGTCTGTGCATAATTTCTCTTCGCGATGGGTAACCGCTCGTTTATAATTTTATTTCCAGCTCAATTGGCTGAGGTGAGGAAAGCTTCTCTGGCTTTGTTGATTTGCACTTCCGGCGACGGTGTCAAAGAGATCCAACCACAAGCGTTCCGCGTCATTAGCGAAGAGTAAGTTACCTATTTATGTATGTATGTATATGACTTCAAATTCAAATCCCTCTGTCAGAGGTTTCAGGCTGCCCGAAAGTGCGTATCCTTATCATGGACAGAAGTGCTCAGTTGTAAATACTATAAGCGGTCCTTCCCGGTAAAGTTTTTCTAATGCTGCGTTTCTGATCCAGTCTCCGAATCTCCCTCCCTCTCTAAAGTGTACCTAAAGTGTGTTAGATAGAGGAAGTTCAGCAACCCGCACTGAGCCAGCATGGTGAGCTACACCCTGGATCCCTCTTACATTGACGGGGAATGTACTCAGTTATGGCGCACTAATACAGTTAATCAATATGGCGGCATTATGGCCCCGTTTCTAAATGCGAAAAAAATATCTGCAATGATTACAATATGGGTATCAAATTGAAGGCCTTGATGAGCACATTCCAAAACTATAAATTATGTGTCAATAAACACGTAGAACGGATGGCCAATGGGGCTGAAAAGTTTTCGAGTGACGGCCGCGCACCGGAAAGCGTAGCGTGGGTAGGCCTCCCACAAGGTGTACCGCCGACCTGGTGAAGGTCACGGGAATCCGCTGGATGCGGGCAGCGCAAGACCGGTCATTGTGGTGAACCTTGGGGGAGGCCTATGTCCAGCAGTGGATGTCTTTCGGCTGAGATGATGATAATGATGATGAAACACAAATTTTACATTCATAAAAACATGTACAAAAACGCATTGTACGAATTTGTGTTGTTACCCGACTACGGAGGCGTTATGATTTTGACCGGTATGTATGTATGTATGTGCATCTGTTCCCACCTAACTTCCAAACTACTTGCCGTAATTTGACAAATGAGGTATCGTCAGAAGCGGCTTAATGGCGCGCTGGTTATAGGTTATGTGACGTCACATAAAATTGCATATGGCGCCCTCTAGAGGACATAATGTCATGAACTAAAAAAAAATCATTTTTTAATGAAACCGTGTGGGGTATCAAATGAAAGAGCTTGATGAGCACATTTCAAAAAAATATATATTGTTACCTATAACTCCAAAATAATTAAATAAAAAGTAAGTTTAAAAACTAAAACCCGACTACGGAAAAAACGCGCACTAAAAAGTATGAAACAAGAAAATATTCTCATCTAGAGGATAGCCGTGGTCCGTGTTCATGTGCCATTTGGCCCTAAAAGACCTACATGGACCACGGCTATCCTCTAGATGAGAATATTTTCTTGTTTCATACTTTTTAGAGCGCGTTTTTTCCGTAGTCGGGTTTTAGTTTTTAAACTTATTAATAATGTTGGTTAACATAATTAAGATGAAAATCTTGACATTGGTGATATAATTATAAATTATTATCTTTTCAGTAACCCGCTGACGCCATGCAGTGAGCTCCCGCAGATCGATTTCAGCGCATGGCGCGAAGAAACTACTGATGACTCAGATAACTCTTACACAGTTAAAACTGCCTCAATACCTAGCAATGAAAGTATGACGGGTTATAAGGGTTAAGGGCTGTTAGGGTCTTGACCGTACACTTAATTTATTTGACTCCCATCTTGTATTGCTTCGACGAAATGGGACGAATTTTTCTTCTTAATAAACCGTGAAATTATTGTTTATATACCTGTTTTTCATTTATTGACAGCAAACATACAGCAGACGGTTATTTACCTAGACAGACAGTTGTCAGTGTTGATCATCCTATTATAAATGCGAAAGTGTGTGTACGTGAATGTTTGATACCACGTATCTCAATAACTACTAAACCGATTTTAATGAAATTTTAAAAGTAGATAGTGTAGACTCCGGAATAAGACATAGGCTAATCTTACACATCAATTTCCACGCGGGCGTAGCCGCGGGGCGCAGCTAGTAGTAGTAGATATAGGAAAGTTGCACGCGCCCGCTTTATACAAAATATTTCAAATAATGCGGTAACTTTTAATCGTCGAGGCACGATGGTTTCCTAGGAAATTTAACATTAGTCTATCTATGGTGTTCTTCTTCTTATCGAATGGTTAGGGGATAACTTCGTGTCAGAGTTGTTCAAGCCGAAGGCCTCTAACAAGGCTTAACGACTGCTGCCTAGATGGCAACAACCGGTACCGACTGTTTACGTGCCCTCCCAAGCACGGAGACGCTCAGTTTAAATGTCACTAAATAGGCACCCATCTCTGCCTGACCTTGAATCAGACTGCCTTGAATATTGACTGCAATATGGTCACATGCTAGCACATGTATGAATATTAAATAGTTCGGAAATTGTCGCTACCTACAAGACAGTCAACAAAATAAAATTTATAAAACATCTGTTTCTACATTAATATAATTACATTAATAAATTAAGCGTCTATAGATCAGTGGCGAGAAGGTAGGTAGGTTAGGTATATAATCGATGAAATGGAATCCCGTTATGGATAATTACAAGTTTGAGAAGAATTTCCGCACTTCGGAATGCTGCAAAACTCAATTTTTAATCAATGTAACCCGTACAGTGTCCGCTGCAATACTAAATCACTTATCGCGGGATGGTGACTACAACGTCACCTCTGAGGCAACAAGGTCATTAATAGAAATAAAACACAAAAATAATATATTAAATTTTTGAAGTGAAAACTTCTTTAGCGGCGTTGTGCACTTTTCTAGGGATAGGTAAAAAACGTTAAACACGCATCATGACACGTGACCTGATCGAAAATTCGTAAGACGTGTTTCGTTTAAGCAGCGCAGGGTGCTTGCGCGAGTTTGCGTGTGTGTTTGTACTACATATAAATTGTCATGTTTGTGTACGATAGCGCAATAAATGAATATTGTATTTAACCACATAAATGATAATAGTACTTTTATACTGATAAATAAAGCAATTCGTGCGAAATTATTCCCTAATCATTCCAAAATATATAAAAATGTACATGTTCAAGTTTTCACTTCTGCCGGTACTCATGGAGTGCAACCCGTTGTTTTTTGTATAATTCGGCAATTTCATCGGTAAATACCTATAACATTGGCAGATCATTGGTATAAATACACCATATACGCCATAAATTACACCTACACCAAACATGGCAAATAAAAGCGCAATTATTTGATAAGAACGTTAAATTGCATGCACCTGTTTCTTGTTGAAAAGAAAATTAGTTCAAATATTTGAACACATCATACAATCTAGGTACATATAAAGGAAATGTTCAGCGCATATAATATTAATTGCACAATTGGGCACTGAAGCATCATTCAGTCAGTTAGAGCATTTTGGATCTCCAAAATGCTGCCAAAAAATATACCTTTGATGGTTATATTATGCCTCTGCGATGCTACTATATACGACCGGTACACCGCGGAACCAGCGTCAGAAGAACTCATAGCATACTTTGAATCAGCTGGACTGAAAGAGTAAGTGGTTGCTTACGAGCTTTTCTACGTTTATACTGCCCTAATACTTTTTCACTCAATCAAGTGAGAGGCACCATTGTTGTAACCGGTTTTAACAGTGGTTACCCTGCCCAGCCGGGGGCATAACGGTTAACAAAGTCATGGAGCTTCTGAGGATCTAGTGTTTTTTTTTTTTTTTAGGCGACTGTAGCCTAGGGGCGAACACGTTGGGCTAGCAATCAGAAGGTCCCAGGTTCGATCCCCGGTTGGGCATGCACCAATAGATGAATTTTCATCTATGTGCATAATTTACAGTTCGCTGACGGTGAGGGAAAACATCGTGAGGAAACCTACCTATCCCTCGGGATTAGGTAATAGTTAGTTCCTGTATACACGGCGACAAGGTTCACCACCTGTCACGTTGGGTTCTGACTATCTGGTGAAACGTGGGCTTTGAGTTGACCTCCACAATGTGGTGGTGTATGGCCACTCAAGCCTCTGACTACCCCCGAATGGGGATAAAAGTCGTGACGTTAATATTTTTTTTTTTTTTTTATTGGACTGCGGTGGCAAAAAAGCGTACGGCCCGCCTGATGTTAAGCAGATACCGTAGCCTATAGATGCTTACAATACCAAACGCATTGCTCGCACATTGCCGACCTGAAGGGGAGTGGGATGGAGGAAGGGGGGGGGGGGGGTGGGCTTACGGCTCTCTCACTCATCGTACGAAACGCAGCTGCAATAGCTGCTTTACCGATCTTCTGTGAGAGGGTGGTACTACCCCGGTCGAGCCAGCCCGTTTATGAGCTGCAGTCAATTGGCTACAGCTTGGCTCTACCACCTTTTTACCAAATTATCGTATCTACCGAAAAAAAAACCAAAAAAACAAATACAGTCGTATTAGAGCCGGTGAACTACGTACAGCAACGATAATATTGAATATCGAACTTTTCCATATGTTTTTACCAGCATAGCCGTTGGAGTAATTAGATAAAGAATTTGGTTTTAGTAAACCATTCATTGTTAAGCCACTTATTAATTGGCATGCCTTATGTTATGTTGGCCAAGCAAATACGGAAGGCCATTTTATCTTGTGCTTGTGCTTGTGCTGGTAGATTCAATCAATATGGTCGCCTAATACCTTTTCAGCACTTGCACAATGGAGGTTGCTGACTGCGACCCGACTGAGCGCCGGCGCGTGGACGGATCCTGCAACAACCTGGATAATCCCGTGAGGGGCACTTACTTCGAACCCGTGTACAGAGTGCTGGATGCCGTCTATTACAATGGTATCTAATTGATTAATTACTAAACTTTGATATCTACAAAACTAGTCTGTATGATTTCTGCCAATTTGGGCTAACTTGTGGTTCCAATATTAAGGTTTTGAAAGGAATGTTAAAAGAATAGCAGTGCATAGAAGAAAGACGTATGAGCTTGTCAGCGCGCAATAGGTCAGTGTGGAGAGCTTGGATTAAATCCTCTCTGACTAAGGTGGTAAACAAGCTTACGACGCGCCTCAATCAGGCAGCTTGATGTTAAGCAGTTACCGTAGCCTATAGATGCTTGCAATACTAAAGGCATCGCTTGCACGTTGCCGACCTGAAGGGGAGGCGGATAAAAGCAGGCGAAGGGGAGTGGATATTGGCTTCCGTCTCTCTCACTTATCATACGAAACGCAGTTGTAATAGCTTCTTTACGCCGATTTTATGTGAGAGGGTGGTACTACCCCGGTCGAGCCAGCCCATATATGAGCTGCAGTCAATTGACTACAGCTAGACTCTATCACCAGTAAAAATATACATACTTTATTTAATAACAGGCTCCTATCCTAAAAAATCAATCGACGGCTCGGAGTTGGAACTGCCCAAAGTCATCCGCAACACACTGCTGGCAGAAGGAAAAGCAATCAACCTGAATTTCACTCAAGCACTGCCTAGCTTTGGAATATTTACGTTCGGTGACGTCGCATCTATTCATGACTTCTGTAAGTATAAAAAAAGTGTTCGAATTTCAATTAAAAAAAAAATTTCCATTTCTATTCTCCATACTCTGGAGTTGAGTAACGACCATTGAGTGGGAAACATACCTACAAACATTCACATTAATAACATTAAGGGCCTCCGCAGAATAGCTACTTTTAGCATCGGCGACCGGCGATTTTGTGACGTATCGATGCTGCGTCGCGTTTCTTCGAGCGCGAACGAGCGAGACGCAGCATCAAAATCGCCGATCGCCGATACTAAAAGTAGCTAGTCTGCGGAGGCCCTAATAACATTAATAATAATATCCTGGGACATTTTCTACACAAGGCTACCTGATCCCAAACTAAGCAGAGCTTGTACTATGGAAACCAGATAACTGATATTACTACATATACTACTTTTTTGTTTGTAAATACCATGGACCAATTATTAAGGGGACTGGCCCTAAGCAACTCGACCGAGTGGTCGGCCTAGTACTAACATCGACATAAAACGAAGCGAGTAGTTCAACTATTTACCGGTAGATAGAACAATGAAAATGAAAAAACAATAACCACGTTTTTTTCTCATACATATATCTAATAAGGGCACCTCTTTCTTTAGTCTTTACTCTGTGGTAAATACATACTTAATATACGTATACACCCAGACTCGGGACATGTTCATGTTCATGCACACAAATGCATGTCCCGGGTAGAAATCGAACCTACGACCTGCAGCGTGAAAGGCGCCATCACGCCAACCACGCCAACGGGCCCGTCCATTAATATAAGTAGGATGGTAATTCTATCAAGTCTTGGATAGATAAGCTACATCCATCGATTAGGACGCGTCTACGGGACCTAGGTCTATCTATTAAAATGTAAAATTAAATTAAAGCACTGATGTGATCGAACACAAGCTTGGCAACAAGGTTTGCAGCTTCAAACTTCTGCTGGCACCACTCGGATGTTCCTTTTAGCTCTTAAGAAACCCTACTGAAAAGCACAGATGTCGCGTGGATGGATCTTTTATGATGGATACCCTTTAGTTAAAATATAAGTGATCATGTATTTAAAATGAAAAGGTGTTCTTTTCAGTGCATTTCCTTCGAAATAAGACGGATTGCTGCACGCCTGAAGGGATGAACTCTCGGGGCTGCAGCCCGATATATGTCCCTAAGGACGACCCAACGCACAGATGGACCGGCATCCGGTGCTTGAACCTCACCACGCCGCTGGTCTACTCCGACTTCGGATGCACCAACGACACTAAACCATCCCCTGTAAGCACTCCCACGCACTTTATTATAATCATCTAAGTCACTCTGAGCTGGCTTTCTCTATTCGACTAGACGAAGGGTTATTAGGTATTTTGACCAGTATGTATGTATGTGCATGAAGTGCTATACAGCGACATTAACACATCTGTTATTGGACTTGCAATTCGACAATTCGCTTAATAACTATAAACTCTCTTAACATTTTCTTAAAAGTGTTGATATCGTCAATCTATCTTATTTGCTTGAGTATCTTATTATAAATTCGTGACGACATATATATATATAAAGAAGCTTTTGGAAAAGAGGGTTGTTTTGGACGACATATTCACTATTTTGTCAGCATGTCTACGGGAGCATAGATTACCAAACCTATTATCTATTATCGTTATTGGCTTTTACAATTGTTGCCACTTCAAAGATAGGGTCAGACAGGGTCAGAATCTATTTTTTTTTGAAATGCAGCATGCTATCTGGGATGTGAATGCCACAAACCACTCTCTAAGTGCTAACATACACGGACTGCATTTTTGCAGTCGGAAGTGACAGCTCTATTGCAGTTGGTTCCAGTCGACGGCACGCGACTGCACACGGACTGCATTTTTGCAGTCGCGTATATGGAGGCTCTCAGGCATTTCTTCGCCGTTTGTCACAAATAAATAAAAACAAAATAACATCTAATGCAATGTCTTTCAACCATAGTCTATCAGCCGACTGCTTGTTATACCAGTTACCACTTCAGCAATCTCTGACATTAACGTAATAATTTATGTTGCAGATTGAAACTGCAACTGCAACATACGATATGTCCCACATCTATAACATTGCTAACAATGGTGACTCAGCCATTAGGTCCTATGACGGAGGACAGTTAACAGTTGATGTGGATGATGATGGAATAATCTGGCCTCCCAATGGAGATAACTTTTGTATAGGGAATCAACCGGGAGAGACCAGATGTTTCGCCAACTGTAAGTGTAACGTACTTTTAGATTTAGTTATAAATCTCACGAAAACAAATAAAAATAAACAGGTCACATGACCCATAAACTTGCTAACACCCTGAACTATGTATACAGCACCGGCAATGGCAAAATTTTGGGGCAATCTATCCTACTGGCTATCATTGCCAAGATTGCGCAGGGGCTAGCCCGTGCCCTGCGCATCAGAGACGCGCACCTATGAAATTAGGTAGGTAAAAATGTATATAATCGGAAGATGGTAAAGCCTACCAACCAGAATAATCTAGCATATTTTTATTCGTCACTTCGAAGCTCACATTAAATCATCACCTTGAAACCATGTAAAAAATGTACTTACACGGTAACATGCGGTTCACCTCATGTTAAGCAGTTACCGTAGCCTATACATGCTTGCTATACCAAAAGCATCGCTCTCACATTGCCGCCCTAAAAGGGAGTTGGACAGAAGAAAGGAAAGGGAGGTTTTGGGCTTCCGGCTCTCTCACCCATCGTACAAAACGCAGCTAAAATAGCTTCACGCCAACATAAACAACTTTTTGATTTCCTTTTGCTACTAGATCCTACGGCGCTGCTAACAGGAATGTTATTGGGTACCTGGATGATGCGGCAACACAACTATTTTGCTACTGAGCTAGCTGCTGTGAACCCGTGCTGGGACGACGAGACGCTGTTCCAAACTGCGAGAGACATTAACATCGCGTTCGTGCAACAAGTTTATTTCTATGAATGGGCGACAGCTGCTATAGGTAATTTAAAAAAATCTCAGACAAATGCGAGAACTCGCGCCCTATGGCTTCCTTACAAACTTTCATCCCTATTTTATTAATTTTCAAACGCACTGAAAATATTTTTTTTACCGTAATGAGTAGTCTAAATGCAATCACGTGCTTCAGAAAGTTTGGCACCCCCATACAAACTTTCACCTATTTTAAAGTTTCCAAAATCCTTCCCTAGATTACGCTACGCTCACTACGCTCAGTAAATTGGTGCATCCAGATGACTCGCATGCTCGAGCGAGACAAACTTCTGATGTAGATGCAGCCAATAACTTTAGTCAATCAGACACACAGAAACGATACCTTTCCTTCTACTGATTTAAAGGTCCATTTGCTTGTGTAATTGTTCGCAGGATATAAAAATTTGGTGAAAGCGGGTGTCATATCAGACGACCCTGGATTTCGAGACGTTTATGAGAGTTCCACTTACCCGCAAGTGAGTTTGGAGTACACGTATGGGCTCCGTTGGTTCCACACCATCCAAGAGACAACTGCCAAGTAAGTAGGCGCTACGAATTACTCATTTGTCACGCAGACGATAGATGGCGTTGAATTTAAAGCTCAATATATTCACGAATTTTTCATAGAAGCTTGGAACACGATATCAAAGTTCACGAGATACTTATGTGACACACAAAACCCGAAAATAACTATTGGGGCGAACCGATTGGCAACCCCGCCAGACGTGGCACCTGCTGGGCTGGAAAATTTCCCTTTTGACGTTAAATAACCATATATCATTATCATTATTGGTGGTAGAGCCAAGCTGTAGCCAATTGACTACAGCTCATATATGGCTGGCTCAACCGGGGTAGTACTCACTCTCACAAAAGATTAGTACCTAACTTTAGTATTGTAAGCATAGGCTACGGCGTAGGCTATGCTTACAATACTATAGCTAGGCTAGAGCTAACTGCTCCGAAAAAATCGTCTTACCACATCTCAACCGGAAGCCGATTTCAGGAGATAATTAATACACTCGGAGAAAAATATTTATTTGATGTCACTTGATGGTTTTTTCAGCATGTATGATGTTGACGGTAACTTCTTAAAAGCATATCCTTACGTCAACGTAACATTCAGACCTGGGTTCTTGGGTATCGACCAGAATATCGTGAAGTTCACTCAGCACATGTACAGACAAAGGACTTCAGGAATTGATTTCATAGTTGATCCTGACGTAAGTATTGAAACAAACCTTTTAAAACCCGAGAATTATAAAATGTGGTATGGGAATAGGTACTTTGTGGTCCATTGCATGCAGTTCCCCTTCAAGGCCTGCATGATAATCAAAGTCCACATGAACCACGCAGTTTATTTTAATTGAAGGTAGTACCACCCTCTCACAGAAGATCGGCGTAAAGTAGCTATTACAGCTGCGTTTCGTACGATGAGTGAGACAGCCAGAAACCCCCTCTCCTCCCTCTGTCCCACTCCCCTTCAGGTCATTAACGTGCGAGCGATGCTTTTGGTTTTTGGAGCATCAATAGGCAACGGTAACTGCATAATATCAGGCGGGCCATACGCTTTTTTGCCACCCTAGTCATATAAAATAAATGGGATAACATAAATAAATAACAGTATTTTAATATTCCAGATTTCACAGAACGGTCTGGCATTACTGCAACGTTCAGTAGATGTTACTGCCAGCGATTTGTACAAATCTCGTCTCCTTGGCTTCCCTCCGTACATCGACTATGTGGAATACTGCACTGGACACACTATCACATGCTTCGATGATTTATCTGAACATATGGAACAGGAGGTAAGATAAAGTTAGTGTTAGTTACCCTTCAGGTCGGCAACGTGTGAGCGAGCCTTTGGTATTGCAAGCATCTATAGGCTACGGTAACTGCTTAACATCAGGCGGACCGTACACCCACAACAAAAAATACTATACGTAGTACTTCTCTCCAATAGTAATGCTGTAGCTTATTTATACGCAAGTTACCAAATTTATAGAGACCAAAATTCAATCTTATAGAATAAGTCAATAAATAAATATTGCCAGACTCACAGTGATAAAGGGACTTAGACTAGTGATAGCCGATTTAAGCACATGTCATGCGGGCTCAAGGTCCAGGGTTTAAACCAAGGCTAACACCTCAGGATTTTTAGAAATCTTTGTCATATCATAACTGTAATATCACAGGTAATATCCTTTGCTAACGGTGAAGGAAAACAACGTAAAGAAACCTGCATGTCTGAGAAAATCTAACAAATTTTCGATAGACATATGAAATCCACCAACCAGTCATTTCCAGCGTGGTGGATTATGGCCTGAATCCCCGTTGCGTTGAGGGGAGGCACGTGCCCGGGAGTGAGACGTTAAAAGAGCTAATATTAATATTTATTACCCTTACACACCAACTGTATGATCCCAAACTAACCAACGCTTGTACTAGTTGTATACCTGTATACCTACAATGAGGAGATAAGTAGGCAAACCAAAGTCACCGACATAGCCCTGCGAATTAGCAGGCTGAAGTGGCAGTGGGCGGGGCACATAGCCCGAAGAACTGATGGCCGATGGGGCAGAAAGGTTCTTGAGTGGCGACTACGTACCGGAAGACGCAGCGTGGGTAGGCACCCCACAAGATGGACTGACGACCTAGTGAAGGTCGCGGGAAACCGCTGGATGCAAGTGGCACAGGATCGGTCGTTGTGGAAAACCTTGGGGGATGCCTATGTCCAACAGTGGACGTCTTTTGGCGGAAATGATGATGATGATACCTACATTATATTGATAATGATTTACTATGTTTATTGTATATTCTCAGAGAATTGAGCTACTGAAGACAGTTTACAAGTACGTTGGGGACATCGACTTTTTGGCTGGTATGTGGTCAGAAAAGCTCTTTCCTGGAGGCAGCATCCCTGCGACACTGGCGTGCGTCATTATCGAGTTCCTTAATAGAGCTGTTCGTTATGATAGGCATTGGTACGAAAGGGCTGATCGACCATACGCGTTTAACAAAGGTAAGACGATAGTTACTTGAAATGCTGTTTCTTTTTTCGCCATCTCCTACCGGACGTTGGCAACCATTAGGGCTATTTCCACTTTCGAGACAGCAGCTCAGAGTAGTTATAGGCCCGTGTTAATAAATCGATCTCAAGATTGAGATCGAACCTGAGATGCTGTTTTTGACAGATGTTTCATACATTAAACGTCAAACTGCATCTTAAGATCGACCTCAACTTGAGATAGATTTATTAATACAGGCCTATAACTACTCTGAGCTGCTGTCTCGAAAGTGGAAATAGTGTTGTCCTGTCGAACCACTGACGTAAGATTTTCAACCACGATATCCTTCTACAACCAGGCATCACGTAACTTATGTCATCTCCATGGATGAAGCGTAGCATTTTGTAGAAACGCTTGTAGGTAAAGCCATTTGGCTAGGGGGGCGGCCTTCTTCTGCCGTAGATAGACGAGATAGATTGTTAGATCCTTGGATATGAGTTGAAGGAGCTCATATTAGTTATCGCGCATAACATGACCAGGATACTCCAAGTTTTTAGGATAGCACTGCAGCTCGCATTTAATTTTGTTTTGTTATTTTCAGCTCAATTGGCTGAGATCAGGAAATCGTCTTTGGCTGTAATGATGTGCAATGTTGCTGATGGCGTTAGCGTGATCCAACCGCAAGCTTTCCGCGCCATTAGTACTGAGTAAGTGTTTTATGACTTAAGATTCGTATGGTATCCATTGAGTATGTGGCGCGCAGCCCTACGCTGTGTACGCCCATCACTATAAGGCCAGTATCCGGGGGACCGAGATAACAGGCGCGAGGCACGAGACCATTCCACAATTTATCCTGGTCGGTTTCTGAGATTGCAACAATCCATTTTACGATAGCCATAGTACAAGCGTTGCTTAGTTTGGGATCATACAAGCCTTAGTCCAAGTCTGGTGCTATTAATCCTTATTAATGAAATTATCTAGTCATATTTCACTTTTGTTTGATTACATGACAAATACACCAAACTTGTTCTAATGCTTAACTTTTGATCAAGTCAACTAACCAGGGTAGTTATTCTGTAACGTCAAACATGTGATATGTCAAATTTTGTATTGAAATATGACATTTCAATAGAAAATTCACGCGTGCGAATTGAGTTTGTCGTTACAGAATAGCTACCCAGAAGGGCTAGACAAGTGGCTGACGTCTACTAGCGTTGATTCAAATCGCTACGCTTCATCTATGGAAATGACATAAGTCACGTGATCTCAAGCCTGATCTTCATAGCTTCTTGTTGTTAATTTACATAGGGACGTTTGACATTTCCATACATTGTGAAGTTTATTCTATTCTATTCGATTAGCGTTCATGCCACTTGGCTAGCCCTTCTGGGCTCTATTACTTATTTATTTGGTTTTTTTTAGGAACCCACTAACAGCATGCAAAGACCTCCCGAAAATCGATTTCAATGCATGGGCCGAGGCAACTACCACCGGCTCAACTAGTGATGACTCTACTAACGCTAGCTCAAGTAACGCTAGCTCATCCAGCAATGACTCTACTAACGCTAGCTCAAGCAGTGCTAGCTCATCTAGCGCTGGGTCAACCAGCGATGACTCAGCTAACGCTAGCTCATCTAGCTAGTCAACTAGCACAACTGGGGGCTTACCACAAGCTCTTATTGTGATTCAATTATAGGAACGTTTTAACGACGTTTTAATGACGTTTCTTATTGTCATGACAATAAGGTACGTCTTTGCACAAAAAGTCGCTGAAACGTTAATACGTTCCTGTAATTGAATCGCAATAAGAGCTTGTGGTAAGCCCCCAGATATAACTACTCCTTAGTCGTTACGGTCATATAAGAATTTAAATAAAACGAAACCGATGTCATGTTGAGTGTTAAAATCAAACTCATTATTATTACTATCCCACACTGAGAAAAAAATTACGACGGCAAAATGGTTTGTGTAATTCCTAGTAATGTTTTTGATATTTATTATTAATCGTTTTGTATTTACAGCAAATGTGTTATGTAATGTCTCTCATTTATAAAAAAAATGCTGGAAATACAAAACTTTTAGTAAAACATACTAAAAAGACTACTAGGAACTACAAAAACCATTTTGCTGTCGTAATTTTTTTTCTCAGTGCCACCGCAAAATATTTCAGCTAAATACACACTAAAAATTAAATGGTGAAATGTATTGTCTTTGGAACACAAAACCTCACTTCTTTAACATCTTTATTATTTTTATGTACCGTATCAATTAATACACTTGTCAGCTGTAATAAATTAGTAATTGAATAATCTATTGTTTTACTTCTACTAGCTAGGTTAAAGCAATCCATAAAAAATCCTAAGGTTTTGAGACAATCCCCGCCACACTCTCCTACTACTGTTATTCCTGTAAGCCAGGATCGACAATGGTGTCCAACTATGACGCCAAGGTTGAAAAAATCCTAAGTCTATCAAGTAATTAAACCTAGAATTATTGACCAGTAAATAATCTGGCATTATACGCCTAAACCCGTTAAGCTCACATCCAATAATGCTTTTCCAACTTTCCCTTGACTTCATCTCAGCCATAGACAATAGATTTTTAAATCTCTGTCACAATCTATTAAATCGGTACCTATTCATCACAGATTCCAGTATTAATTCATTTATCTATGTATATCCATACTAATATTAAGTCCTGACCAACTCAGCAATGCCGAACCGAAATTACTGAAGTTAAAGTCATGAAAATAAGTCCAGTCAAGACCAGTCACTCTGGTACTCAGCTAATATCGGAAACCCATCATTGTTTATTATTAATCTTCTAGGCTGAGTAGAAACATGCAAAGTTCATCCTTTGCCCGAAATGGGAATCAAACATACAATCTTATGACCAGCAATCACGCTTTTGTTCACTATTAAGCCCAACGGCTATTGAGTATTTCAGCTAAGCCTGCTGTTAGTAGGTATATTAATTATTTTGAAACACAAAACCTCAACTTCCTTTCAAACTATCTTTTATATACTACTATGTATTTAAATTATTATGTATTTAAACGAAACACACTTCTCTGCTGGAATAAATTATTTGACTGAAAATCGGGTGCGTCTACATATCTATAACGTCGCGGCCTCGCGAGGCGACATTGCGCTGCCCCACCCGAGCGCTGTCTTTTACTTCTGGTCAGGACGACGGTTGTTTTGTCTCACTCTGGATTACGAAAGGGAACAAATACTTATAAAGACTAACTTATATTTACGTGGTGTTAAGTACGCAATGAAGAGAATTAGTGCGTCCAGATACCACGCATGCCTCGCCCGAGCACTCATGTTATGCCATTATTTCTATGCATTCCGACATCGAAACTAAGTGCTCGGGCATAATGATTTTTGTGCACAGGCGTGTAAGTAGGTACACACCTAAGCAAAAGTCAGTATCAGAAGTTAACAACCGGCTAAGTGCATAGAGCCCTTTTTTGTAATCTACTTATATTGCGGATTGTAGAGATTTTAAACTGTGTCTTGAACAACCTCGCAAGCCTCAGACACTAGATAAGTGTCTGGTTCAAAATAAACGGTCGGCTGCCTTGCCCAAACGTCATTTAGCTGCGTAAAAACAAGCAGCCTTGTGACATGGCTCGCCCGAGCGCGGATTCCACTTATAGGCCCGTATTATTAAATCGATCTCAAGATTGAGATCGATCTTAAGATGCTGTTTTTGACAGATGTTCCATACATTAAACGCCAAAACTGCATCTTAAGGTCGACCTCAACTTTGAGATGCATTTATTAATGTGGGCCTTAATATTTTGGGCAGTCGCGTTAAAACTGAAATCTTTGTTTTGCATGTACACCCTACCTATGTTAAATTATGCCTATAAATTCTACAGTTTTAGAATGTGCTCATCAAGGCCTTCCATTTGATACCCATAATGTAATAACGGAAGAAATTTTTTTTTTTCACATTTCATAATTGAGCCATAATGCCGCCATACAATTTTTATCAAAAATAATATACTCAGTGTTACCCGGAACGATGTAAGGATTCTAACAATACCCCATACATCCAAATCCATTCAGGCATTTATAAGTTATGGTGGAATAAAGAATCTCACATACATACATACATACATGAACCCTAAACACATATACACTCCTTTTTTTAGGCAGTCGTGTAAAAAATATGGGCAAACGACATTTGAACTCGCTCGGCTGAACAACGAGGCGCCAATTTGAATATTATCGAAGCCTATGGATGAATGGAGTTTAGGATGAATTTTAGCTGTTGCGACACATGGAAAGCCTACTTCTAGGTATCCTGTTTGGAGACAGAACCTGGACATTGTGGAGCGTCAGGGGGTTTAGGCCCGCAACACACTCCCACCACTTACTTCTGTAAGCCAGGCTCAACAATTGTGTCCCACGATGATGCCAAGATTTGACACTCTGCGAGACCCGGGGAAAAGATAAGTTGGCTTGGAACTGGCACGAATATAATCAAAAAGGATATGAGGAGTTCGAATAAGATTATTCACTTCCCTACGTTGCAAAGCGGGAGACATAAATAACAGTATAGATTGGCTGATTGCCCCAGAAGCAAGACTGTTACAACAGATGGAAGACCAGTTGTAAAGAACCATGGACTTCTCAATGCATATGGCAAGTTCTAGTTTTCTTCAATTTCTTTTAGGTACAATGAATTTTAGAGTAAAAATGTATCATTATTTTTTTCATCTGACATTAACAACCTAAGTCAATATTGTTTCGCATATTGATATCGAAAAAAAATTAGTGCCGCATAATTTCCGTAAAAAATACTTATTGACGTCTTCTTGAATTCAAACAACATGCAACTGTGCATACGTTCAAGTAATTTTTGCATGTGTAAGAAAATTAAGAGAACTATTTGCACAACATGCATCTCGTAGGATATAAAAGCGAACTGAGGAAATAAAAAATAATCATTCCAAAAGCGGCATTTGATTCGATCGAAATGCTGCTGAATATTATATCTTTGTTCGTCCTCGGGGCGTCGCTCTGCGATGCCAGTTCGTGTATATACGACCGGTACACCGGTGACATAGCATCAGAAGAACTTTTGGCGTATTATGAAACGACCGGGGTGACAGAGTAAGTTATTTATATATACACATTAGTCTCAGCGAAACGCCGCGCGCAAAACTTTTCTAAATCTATGTCATGGTCATCTATGGTCATTATTATTAAGACGATACAAGAAAAAAATGAATTTTAGTTTCGGGGTGTGGCTAGCGTCGCGTGAGCTGCCGAAGGATATATCCCTCTCGCTTAGCTAGGACAGAACAGCTATGGAGTAGACTATAGTATAGTTATTTTTTGAAGGAACAATATTGTTTAATTCGTACAATTAAATTAATATGTCCCAGTGCACCTTTTAAAATAGATGAAATGGATGAAAATATTCAAATATATTTTTTTCGTTTTATATGGGATTTTTATGTCGAGTGTATTTGAAAAAAATAATTTAATTTCTATGTTGTTTTTATTGCTGAAGACAAAGTAAGTCAAAAGAAGACAAACGATACCTACAATATGCTGATAGATACGTATAACAATATTTCGATCGTATAATAGCCTATAACCAGCGGACGATCCAGACGCGTCCAACGATATCTCATTAGTCAAATTATTATGATAAAAATAGTTTGGACGTTATACGGGAGCAGATGAACATACATACATATCGGTCAAAATCATAACCCTCCGCCCACCGTAGTCGGGTAAAAATGTACATACTCTGTGTCAGTGACTGACTGCCGGATATGAGTATCTTTTTCATGTTTCGTAGGCAAAGGAATACTTTGGTACTTAACTTCGATGCCGATCATGAAGTCATCAGCGGTGTCATAATATTTATTTTTACCATATTTAATTTATTTTTTAATTTAATTTTCAGTTTTTATTAATTTTATTGATTTAACCATGCATTTATTTATTGTTTATCTTTATTTTTTTATCTATCAAAATCACCCTTAGACTGGTTACCGCCACAGGTGACAAGAGGGCTGGCTCTTTCCTTGCTCAAAAAATTCGCTTGACAACAGGAACAGCTTGAATACAGGGAGGACATGCAGCCAGTATCCCACGCGGACGGTATTTGTTTAATTAGGGGTAGGTTTTTATTTTATTGTATTTTATTTTAATTTATGTTATATTATATTGTATTTTAATGATAAAACATGAAAAATAAAAAATATTTTTTTATTTTTTTTAATTTAATTTTACTTTTATTTATTGTTTTATATTTATTGTGAAATTATAATAATTTTAATAATCAATATTGGACTATGTCTGAAACAAATACATTGAATTGAATAATTTAAATACAAAAATTATCACATTAACTCGTTAAATCACGGTTTACACCCGCTAGAACGAAAAAGATCCTAACATGGTAGGTAGGACCTGAGGGTTGGCCAGTTAATTACTTAAAATACACTATATTTATTTCAAGAAAACATTCATAAGATCTGAAGGCGTCGGACTCGCACATAAAGGGTTCCGTACCACCGTAGAATAAACACATCAAAAATATCAAGTTTGAGACTTGATATTTATTTTTAAATGTTATTATATTTTTAGTATTTGTTCTGCACCGGCAACAGAAATACACATTCAGTGAAAATTTCAACTCTCTACCTGTTACGGTTCGTGAGATACAGCCCGCGCTGACAGACGGACAGACAGACAGACGGACAGCGTAGGCCTAGTAATAGGGTCCCATTAGCACCCTTTGGAACCCTAAAAAGTAGCCTATGTTCTCCGCCAAGACCCAGTCTATCTCCATACCAAAATTCATCAACATTGGTTCAGCGGTTTAGCCGTGAAAAGGTAACAGACAGAGTTACTTTCGTTTATAATATAATAGATTGAATAGGACGGACAAAAATTTTCCTATCCATATCTGTAATGTTATTTTTTACGATAATTTATTGATGTATGATATATTTATTACTTGCCCATCCATACCTACAACAAACGCAATAAAGCGACTCCATTGTTTTGACAAGCAATGTATTCCCACTGTCGGCCCAAGACCATGCTGCAAGTATATAACAGTAAGCGAAATAGGGAGTTTTTACAGAAATGACACGAATAACTATGAAATGACAAGAGATGACACAAAATGACAAGAGATGAAAAGAAATTACACAAGACAAGGAAAAGCAAACTAAAATCACGCTGCAGTGCAGGTCGTAGGTTCGATTCCTGCCCAGGACATGTATTTGTGTGCATGAACATGTCCGCATGTCCCGAGTCTAGGTGTAATTAAGTGTATATTTAGTTTGTATTTACAAACAAAAAGTAGTATATGTAGTAATATCAGTTATCTGGTTTCCATAGTACAAGCTCTGCTTAGTTTGGGATCAGGTAGTCATGTGTAAAAGAATTTCCAAGGATATTTATTTATTTATCATAGGCGTCGGCGGACTGTAAATACTGTACTGTACCTGTAATGTGGCACGACCGTAATATTTTTTCGTAATATTTTTTAAAAAATCCTTCACAGGTCCGACGTCGAACAAGTCCGAGCGGACACTGACAATACAAAGTTAGAGAGAGACATGGTTAGTTCAAGTACTTAAAATGTGAGATGGCGATATTGTGCGCGCGCTCGGAAATAAACAACGTAAGCGCCAAACCACATTTACTTGAATTAAAAAAAAACTACTTCATGAATTAAAATATGGTTGAAGGGTAGTTTAGATATCATTATTTGCTATGTTTTAGAAATAATTTCGTGATCTAAATCGTAAAAACATCGTGGTAGCAAGGAAAATTGTAAATAATTAGAGCTCATTTCATAAATTTTTTTTATCGAGAAAATTTCATCAAATCGTGATTTGGATTTAAAGATACTCAAGATAATATAGTCAAAAATCATACATCTAAATATAAGATTCCTAGTCCACATACTTACTTAAAGAAAAAGTAGAATAGAAAATCAACCAAATTTCGAACCCTCCTCTTAAATGGCGGCGTCTTCATCAGGCGCATGCCTCGCCCGAGCAATCAGTTTTGACGTTGGAACGTATAGACACAATGTCATAATATGAGTGCTCGGGTGAGGCATGCGCGCCATATGGACACATCTATTTACTAAGCAGAGTAACATCAAATGTTAGCGTACTAGTCTGCTATTATATTATATCCGTGTCTCATATAATAAATAAATGTTTCTTTTTTCTTCTTTCTTTTTCCTTATAATATAGTCGTTTGTTCTAATGGCTTTAAGTCGGAAAGAGAAAGAAAGAAAGAGTATGGATGGAAACATTTAAAACTTAGCCAATAGGCCACCATTTGAGAACTTTGCTTCCTCACTTTGATGGCCGTTTGGCGCAGTGGTTCGAGCGTAGACCACTCAGCTCTCTGGTGGCGACTTGGATCCCGTTAGAGACTAAATTCGGAAATGGTCATTTCGCAATTTATCCTAGTCTGGTGGCCACTGGGATCGCCCCCTTGTCCATTATACGGTCGCCAGAATACAAGGTGTTGCTTAGTTTGGGACCATACTGTTGGAGTAATAGTCTGGCGATTATTATATATTGATCGGCTGTCGGTTCTATTTGCTCGGTCACGAGTTATGACTTAACAAATAGACGGAAGGTGATTCAAACAATTCAACCATGCTGGTCCAGTGCGGTTTGGCGAGTTTTACAAGTCTTTCCTAAAGATATACAGGTTTCCTCACGATGTTTATTTTCTCTCCTTGGCTAGTGATAATCTCTATTGAAAATTAGCATGGAACCCGAAAAGAACCCCTTTGTGTCTTAGGCGAGTGATCCCCTAATTACAAAAAGGCAATTTTTTAAATTTGCGCATTTTGAAACACTACACCGAGTGGCTGCCAAGACTATTATTAACTAGCTGTCCCGGCGAACTTCGTGCCGCCTCAGAATTAATGTTTTATTTACTTATTAGCCAGAAAAGAACTAAACCCTCCCCCCCGTTCCCCCGTTCGTCGTCTGTTCTACTCCTTTCCCGTGTCACAAATAAAGGGTTCCGTACCACCTTAGTATAAAAACGTCAAAAAATATCAAGTTTCTTGTATGTCCCTTTGTTTTGAATTTTTATTTTATAGTTAGTATTATTTGTTGTTGTAGCGGCAACAAAAATACACTTTCTGTGAAAATTTCAACTCACTACCTATTACGGTTCGTGAGATACAGCCCGCTGACAGACGGACGGACAGTGTAAGCTTAGTAATAGAGTCCCCCCCTTTATTTTTAAATTTTATTTTATTTTTATTATTTGTTGTTGTAGCGCTAACAGAAATATACGTTCTGTGAAAATTTCAACTCTATCTATTACGGTTCGTGAGATATAGGTTGGTGACAGATGGATGGACAGCATAGGCTTGGTAATAGAGTCCCGTTGGTACCCTTTCGGTACGAAACCCTAAAAATAGCTAAATTGGTCGCCGTATTGATAATGCCTGGAAAAGCTACTGGTCCATGGGAGACTTCATGAAGGCCAACCTTCCACTGACACATTGACATGTGTCAGTGTATCCCGCCCGTTCAGAGGCTCAGAAGTCCAAACTGAAGGTTTGCCAAAGAGCAATGGAGCAGCATTTTGGGTGTAAAAAACACTGATAGGGTGTGGAACACCCAGCTGCGTTCCATGACCCTTATCGCGGATGTAGGAGCGAAAAGTCCACTTAAGTGGACCTGGGCGGGTCACCTGAGCCGAATGAGCTCAGAAAGGTGGGCTAAAGGGATCACCGAGTGCGGTCCCAAAGCACGACTGTCGTCGCCGACGTAGACCCAAAAAACGGTGGCGCGGTGACCTCAACGCTCATTTAGACGGGTGGTATGAGATAGTCTAAGACCGCGATGGATGGAAGAAGATGGGAAGACCTTTGCCCAGCAGTGGGACTCAGTAGGTTATTAAGGAAAAAAAAGGGCCAGCCGTTCTCGAGTATTGCGCTTAGCAACAAATTAGGCGATTCATCCCTTTATTTTTCGTCACTGAACTGTTATGTACACAACGCAGATCTATTTTTTGTCATGAATTGCCCATGAAATAAATTTGCAGGAATTTATAGTCGTCATCCGCCATCTGACACCGGCGTCCGTTACGCCATCTATTGAAAGTAATCTGAATCATAAGTTTTATACAAAATGGGGACTTTTAGCGTTTTCCGGGCAATATATCCAATTTTTTTAAATGTATGAACCTTCCTTGAACTTCACGGAATAATCTAAAAAAAAAAACATCTAAATTGGTCCAGCCGTTCTCGCGTCAAGTCATGACATGAAATAGGGATTCATTTTTATATATATAGATTTTTAGATTTTATTTATGACCAATTTAGTACTAGGTAATTTTTAGATTAATTACGGTTCCAATCATCCTTTTCCTTCCAGCACTTGCACAAAGGTAGTCGAATATTGCGACCCGAATGAGCGCCGGCGCGTTGATGGATCCTGCAACAACCTGGACAATCCCGTGAGGGGCACATACTTCGAGCCTGTGTACAGAGTGCTGGAGGCAAACTACTACAACGGTACCTACTAACTTATCCAATTACCCAACAACTAATTCTTCTTCTTACCGTGTGCTTAGTGGCTAAGCTGTGTCAGAGTTGTTCAAGCCACCCGAAAGCTTCTGACAAGGCTTAACGACTGCTGCCTAGATGACAGCAACCGGAACCTACTATTTACGTGCCCTCCGAAGCACAGAGACGCTCAGTTCGAATGCCACTAAATGGTCACCCATCTCTGACTGACCTAGTGAAGCGTTGCTTAACCTCCGATCGTTTCCCGATCAGTGATTGCAGCTGGCTATAAGCGCCTCTACACAGAACTACTATGAGACTAGGAACGTGGTGAAGCCGAATCAGTTTCAAATAGTGTTTTATGGCCTGGGACTAGTGATGGGATGTTCTCGAGAACATTCTCACCCTCGGAAATTTACGGAAACTTACTCGTGAGAATTTTCGAGAATTTATCTTCTGAAGCATGTTAAACTTGGCATAAACCTCATTAAACATGCAAGTATGGTGGTTTTAATTGTTTTTAAGATTGAAAGTTAGGATAACGTCACCCAAAATAAAAAAAATCTCACGAGTAAGTTTCCGTAAGTTTTCGAGGGTGAGAATTTTCTCGAGAACATCCCATCACTACCTGGGACTATAGACCAGGGTTATCACAGTATCCCAATTGTTCCCCTTTCAAAGCAATATCCGACACACGGAACACGTTTCCGCGAGCTATTAGCTGACGAAAAACACAGGATTCGGAAAATGCTTAGAAAGGAGAAAAATAGGCTCCTACTTTATCGGAAACCCTCCGTGAACAGTGAACACTGTCCCTTGTCGCCAAGCATGCGTTCGACTCACTAGCTATCAATCCTATTTAGGAATCTAGCATAGATTCACTCTTAAACAAAATGGCACGATAAGTCATGATGTGCTACAGTGCAGATTTAATACGCTCATTTTATTACAGATTCCCAACCCGCCAAAGCAGTCGACGGCTCAGACAAGAAACTAGGCAGAGTTATTCGAAATAACCTGATGGGCTCAGTGAAATCAAACAGTTTGGACTTCACGCAAGCATTGCCTGGATACGGCATATTTACATTTGTTGATGTCGCCTCCCCTCACGATCTGAGTTAGTATATTTTTTGTTTTGGTAACCCTGGGTGTGATTGTTTAATTTTTACATCATAGTTACGTACGAATGTTTTAATCTAGACTTAAAATAACTAGAGAGAGTTGTGTTGAACTCTTGTTGTAATAGTTTGGCATGGTTTGGCGTTCAAGAATCTCATAGCTGGTGTCTTTTTGCGGAAAGTGGAAAGTTCTTTTACGAGTGTAAAAGAACCAAAGCTTAAAATAAGGAATCAAAAATAGCTTCATCATTTTTCCACTTTCCGCAAAAAGACACCAGCTATGAAATTCTTGAACGCAAACCATGCCAAACTATGTTGGTGGAATTAACCCTTAACATGTGTACTCAATTTTCGGAATCCTTGAAGAAGTCCGGGTTTTCAGTAAAGTATCTACCAATTTATTGATGATTTGGGAATATACCCCAGGTCGAGCCAAAGGCCTTCAAGCACACTTGACACTTGCTAAATGAAAAAAAAAAACAATCGCTCGAAAAGGCAAACTTGAACTGTTAAGTTACTGTTTAAGTTGGTGCCACCGTCACTTTTCCGTCATCGCACCCTTCGACGTTGGGAGAGATTTCACCCACACCACTTGGATGCCTGGTATCCATCAAATGTACGTGCATCGCGAGCATTTCTTCCGCGCACGTGCAAGTTGTGGAACGATCTCCCCCCCGAAGTCCTTCCTTTGCACTACAACATGGGGTTCTTCAAAAGGCATGTTTACAGGTCCCTAAAAGGTCGGCGCCGCGTCTGCTCCCCTTAAGTTGCAGATGTCCTGGGCTACGGCTTCCACTTACCATCAGGTGGACCGTCTGCCAGTGGCCTTGGCTATAAAAAAAAACTACATTATGTCTTTGAATTTTTGAAGAAAAATCAATTATTCAACTTTTCCAGTATACTTCTTGAGAAACAAAACGGATTGTTGCACACCGGAAGGAATGAAAGACGCTCGGTGTACCCCGAACATAATCCCGGAAGACGACCCCGTGCACAGGTTTACCGGGATCCGCTGCATGAACCTCACCTCGCCACTGATCTACTCCGACTACGGATGCACCAATGAAACAGTAGCATCGCCGGTATGCATTTGACCATATAGCCAGACTAACACCATCTTGCACTTTTTTTTAGATAACCAGAAAAATAGGGCCCGCGCCTTGAGGATTCCGTAAAATCTTCATAGGGGTTGAATTTTCGAAGATGCTGAAAATTATATGTTTTACTAGCTTCTGCCCGCGACTTCGTCCGCGTTAACTTTATAATTCCACAGGAACTTGTCATTCTTCTGGGATAAAAAGTATCCTATGTGTTAATACAGGTTATAAACTATCTGTGTCCCAAATTTCATCCAAATCCGTTCAGTCGTTTTTGCGTGAAAGAGTAACAAACATCCATCCATCCCTCCATCCATCCAAACTTTCACATTTATAATATTAGTGGGATTTGTAATCAGTAGCCTAAATAGTAATTTTCATGTCAGAATGTTCAGAATGTTCAGAATGTTCAGAAAAAATAGGACCCCCATACAAACCTTCATTCCTCTTAAGTCTAATTGGCTTGCAATATTGCAGATTGAACAAGGGACTGCAACTTTTGACTTGTCTGGTATGTACAACAAAGATGACGCCGGTTCCGACCGCCTCAGGTCTAAAAAAGGAGGACTGTTGACGGTTGACGTGGACGACGATGGAATAATCTGGCCTCCTAATGGCGAGAACTACTGTCCCTTGAATCAACCTGGAGAGACCAGATGTTTCGGCAATTGTAAGTATCGTATACTACATGACATAATTGACATCAGAATCGTTGGAGACCGAATTCATATAACACATAGCTACTAAATTATATGCGGTATTCTCTATGCTGTATGCAATTACTGCTGGGTCCCCTCACACCACACATTTCTTCCCTTATTTCCTTCCTTTCCTTCTTCCACCCATCAGAGTCAATGAAACACTCTCTTACCATTCATTAAATGGGTACCGAGGTCATCGCTCCACCGCTATCTATATAGGTCTATCGCAATGACATCGTTCGTGCTCTGGGACCCATCTTACGTTCGCCCGCACCATCTAAGCTTGATTGACTTACGGCCCGGCCACGACTTTGCGCTTCAGCGACGGGCGACTGCGCGGGGGTACCAAAATGTTGCATCACGCCACGAGCTGCCGCTCTCGGTGGCAACGCGCGCGATGCAAGTCGTGGCCGGGCCGTTATGTACATAAGTTTAGCTGTTTTTAACAAATCTAAATTAACTGACTATGCATTGTTCTTCTTCTAGACCCCAACGTATTGCTGGAAACAACATTATTAAACATTTGGTACATGCGCCAACACAATGTTTTCGCGACGGAACTGGCCGCCGTGAACCCGTGCTGGAGCGACGACCAGCTGTTTGACACCGCGAGAGACATGAATATCGCGTTTGCATCGCAAGTATATTTCTACGAATGGTGCGGAGCTCTCATGGGTAAGATAAACCATACCTACGCCCAAAGACATCACCAAGCAAGAGGGAGACATGAGACCATAGTAGAAGGAGTGGGAAATAGATTGTCTTCATACAAACGCGTCGCGCGTGGCTTTTATGTGTGCGCCATAGTGTCTATGCGTCGCCACACGCACACTCGAACAAAATCTCGACCCGCTTAAGCAGGCGAAACAATGCGTGCGGCGGCGTATGTATGTATGTGCGTTGTATGAAGATGGCCTACTTCCCACTCCTTCTACTATGATGAGCCTATCCAAAATAGTATTCCTACTAAACGGAGTCCACTGGACACAAAACGACTCAATAGTTTGGGAAAGTAATGTTGAAAACATGTCGGATTTGCCTTTTGGTGAATAACACTCACTAAAATTCCAGGTTGATTGTCGAATTGCGAGTGCAGTAACAGATGTGTGATTTATATATTTGGTTATAACAATTTCTCTAATAAAGGTGATTCAGTGACTATTGTAATATCATTGAATAATTTATTTGCAGGAACAGAAAAATTGATCGAAGCGGGGGTTCTGTCAAGCGACCCTGGATTCAGAGACGTTTACGACCCGACTAAATACCCTCAAGTGAGTCTGGAGTACACGTATGTGCTCCGTTGGTTCCACACCGTACAAAACGGACCTGTTCAGTAAGTATACTGAGAAATTAGAAATGTTCTTTCTTTTTCTTTCTTTCTTTCTGTCTGTAAACAACTTTAAGAAAAAATTGGGTGACATTGTATTTAATAGGGTGGCAGGAGATCTATCCTGATCATATTGTTTAATTTATTGTATATGTTTATTTTATTGTATATGTATTATGTGTGGATGTATGTCCTTTGCTTTGTACTCTAAATCTATTTGTTAGTTTGTATTTAATGGAGCTTTTTTGGTCAGTTTGTGTTTTTGTTATTTTTATGCTTATAATAGTGAAAGACTGTATGCTTCCTGAATAAAATAAAATAAATGTAAACCGGCCAAGTGCATCTGGGGCACGCATAATGTGGGGTTACGCAAACTTTTCATTTCCAAAATGAAAAGTTTTGTGACTAGCTAGGATTTACCTACACATTGTATAAACCTTTCGAAGATAAAATCTCGCAAATGACTGATAAATACGTTGTATGAAAACACTATTAGACTTGAAAAGACCTTTTCAAAGATATCGCAACTTGATTGGGTAACTAATAGAAAAAGATGTACTTATCCCCAAGTATTAAAAGTCATAGAACAAAAGTTGTTGTAATGCAGTTCTGCAAAGTTGTTAATGTTTTTTCAATAACCCTGTATAGCTCGCTACACTCATATATGCAACTTTGTTGATGGCATGTATTCCATGCATTACCTTCTAGTCCTTTATTTTTTCTAGATGACTAGTATACCAATTAATTTTCTTTTCCAGTATGTACGACACTGAAGGTAACTTCCTGAACGATTATCCAATCGTTAACCTAACATTCAGACCTGGTTTCTTGGGCGTTGATGATAATATGGTTAAATCCACTCCACACATGTTCAGGCAAGCGGCCGGCGAATTTGATTACGCATCTGATCCTGACGTAAGTTTTAATGCATTCCCTAGTTAAAACTTTATAGAATAGGATGAAACTTTAGAGCCTTGACCTTGAGCCTGTTTTCTACGTCTAGACCATTATAATGTTAATGTTTATATACTTAGTTCTTGATGCTTGATACTAAACTTGTGATGTCACCGAGGGTGTAAAAACGCCCTTCTTAGGCGAAGGCTAGACGTAAAGTATATACTGTGGTCCGTCAGTATGGTACATAATGATGGATGTCATTCCAGTATTGTGACGTAGTTCGTACTGTCCAGACGTCAAATGAAACACGAAAGCTTGGTATGGATATTACCTTAGCGCTTGGTTTAATCCGCAATCTCAGAAGACAATATGTCCACTCTATTGCTTTCGCGACGTGGAATGCCAAACTGTCATTTTGGAATTGAAACTCCAGGCAAATACTGTCATCCATCAGTACACTAGCCTACACGATCAGTTTGGACCAAGGTATTTGAAAAATAATGACGGACCACAGTAAATACTTTACGTCTAGCCTTCGCCTTATGTTTCAATCTCGTACATAGCTCAGGCATTTTATTAATATTTTTACGCCTAATTTCAGTTCTTGGATATGGGTGTGCCATATATTCAAAGATCAGTGGATATTCTGACCAGTGATTTGTACAAGTCTCGTCTTTTGGGCTTCGCTCCGTACATCGACTATGTAGAGTACTGCACTGGAGACAAAATCACAAGCTTTGAAGACTTGCTTCCACACATAGAGCAGGAGGTAAAAATTTATTTATTACACATCTACATGAAGTTACTACTACACCAGGCCTACCAGACGCGTGGATGGTATGCGGCTACCCCGCCCGCCATACCTCCCGCACACCGCTACCGCCTTATTGTGCGGGTGACGTCACATTTGACAAGCGCCTAGTTGGCTTGGTGGAGTAGAAGGCAGTACCATGGTCTAGTAACCAACTTGCGATTCGTGATTGGGAGCGTCCACACATACCGAGCACCGTGCGAGTGTCTCGCTTCGGATAACAATGTCTACGTGGTCAACCCCCACAATAAGAGGAGGATTCGGCCAATAGTCGACAGTTACACACATCACGTGCAGGTTTCCTCTCGATGTTTTCCTCCGCCATTCAGCAAGTAGGAAGTGCAACCTCGATTGGAAATTAAATTCTTGTCTTTTTCTGCCTACCACACGATTTCTGGATACGTAATTTTATTTTAAAAGTTAATGGAAAAAGCATTAGTACCATTTCGTACAAAAAGCTTACTTTTATAAGCATCGCTCATCTTTAACAATTGTCATAATAATATCACATTTTATAATACGTAACAAGAAATTAATTTGAAAGGCTGAAATTCAGTCAAGCTGAAGTATGATTAAAATTCGTCATTTTTCCTCAGAGAATTAATCAATTGAAGGAAATGTATGCATACCCTGTGGAAATCGACCTTTTGGCTGGTATTTGGTCAGAGAAAATTAAAAATGAAGAAGGAGTCCACATCCCTCCCACACTCGCGTGCCTCCTCACCGAGTTCCTTTACAAGGCAGTTCGTTTCGACAGGCATTGGTACGAAAGGGAGGACCGACCTTATGCCTATACTGAGGGTAAGATTTAAATGCTGCTGTCCTATGTATGACCTCTTTATTATATTATAATTATATTTTTTATGTGACTAAGGTGGCCCATAGCGTACGACCCGCCTGATGCTAGGCAATTACCGTAGCCTACAGATGCTTGCAATACCAAAGGCATCGCTCGCACGTTGCCGTCCTGAAGGGGAGTGGGCCAGTGGGCTTACTCGTGAGATTTTTTTATTTTGGGTGACGTTATCCTAACTTTCAATCTTCAAAACAATTAAAACCACCATACTTGCATGGTTAATGAGGTTTATGCCAAGTTTAACATGCTTCAGAAGATAAATTCTCGAAAATTCTCACGAGTAAGTTTCTAAGGGTGAGAATGTTCTCGAGAACATCCCATCACTAGGCGGGAAGCATACCCGCAACCGCACGATGCAGTGGGCCGAGCGACCTACGCTCGAACCACTGCGCAAGGCGGTCGTCAAAATAAATTTGATTTAAGCCGGAAACCCACCGCGGCGCACGGAGAGGCCACGCACACGGCCACGGCTACGTTTTGCAAGAAAATGTATGGATGACGTCATTTTGTGCGTAGCCTCTCCGTGCGCCGCAGTGGACACAGTGACATACATTTTCGTGCAAAGCGAAGCTTGACCCACGTGCGTAGCATGTGCGTGGCCTCTCCGTGCGCCGCGGTGGGTTTCCGGCCTTTTGTCCGTCACTGGATCGTATGCCGCTCTGTGATCTTTGTCTTTTATTTCACTGCACGATGGTTAATTACATGTTTTTAAAATTCTTATGATTACAGATCAATTGCTTGAGATAAGAAAATCTTCCATGGCTCTGTTGCTTTGCAATACGGGGGACGGTGTAACCGAGGTCCAACCGCATGCGTTCCGTACCATCAGTGCTGAGTGAGTACTTAATGGCCATAACACACCGGGACGCAATGGCGACGTCGCCGGCTACGTATCCAAACAATTTGTATTGATGGCGACGTCGCCAGTCCGTAGCCAGAAGGGCTAGACAAGTGGCTGACGTCTACGAGCGTTCGTTCAAATCGCTACGCTTCGTGTATTGAAATGACATAAGTCACGTGATCTACATGGCAACTTGTTGTTGATCTACATAGCGAGGTTTGACATTTCCATACATTGTGAAGTCTATCGTATTCTATTCGATTAGCGTTCATGCCACATGGCTAGCCCCTCAGCAGGGCTAACCAAGTGGCATGAACGCTAATCGAATAGAATGGAATAAACTTCACAATGTATGGAAATGTCAAACGTTGCTATGTAAATAAACAACAAGTCGCTATGAAGATCACGCTTGAGATCACGTCACTTATGTCATTTCCATAGATGAAGCGTAGCGATTTTGTAGACGTCAGCCACTTGTCTAGCCCTTCTGAATGGCTAGACAAGTGGCTGACGTCTACAAGCGTTCATTCAAATCGCTACGCTTCATGTTTGGAAATGACATAAGTCAAGTGATCTACATAGCAACTTGTTGTTGATCTACATAGCGACGTTTGACATTTCCATACATTGTGAAATCTATTCTATTCGATTAGCGTTCATGCCACTTGTCTAGGGGGGTAGGTGTGTTATCTGTAATCTATTTTAATACGAATTAGTTGGCTACGGTGGCTGGCGACATCGCCATGGCGTCCCGGTGTGTCACTTGACATCATTACGTATTCCAAAATTTTGATACAACGTCACTTGATATTTTGTTTTGTCGTTGCAGTGTTTGAAGCGATCCCTATAAATCTATATCTACGTGTATATCATCATCATCCTATCACCATCCATCATCAGCCTATTGCTGTCCACTGCTAGACATAGACCTACCCCAATGAACACTACTGTGCTCGGTTTTCTTTGCAACCAGGTTTTGCCAGACACCATCCGCTGGTCGTCACCGGCAAATGTTGATAGCATTTTCATAATTAACCCTGATCTGAGTATTACTGAGAATACCCCCAGGGGGGCTAATAGTGACGCTATGCAACATTTCAGCAATTCTGTAAAAGCAATTAATTTTTCTGATTTTCTAGCAGAATCCGCTGAATTTCCGTGAAATGGTCAGGAATGGTGTAAAATGTGTGACTACCTTACATAAATTTAGCGGAATTGCTAAGGATTCCGCTAGAAAATCAAAAAAAGAATTGCATTGGCAATGTTGGTACCCATAGTACATAATAAATTTTGCTTATTTTGGGACCAATATAGTTGGCGTGATAGTCTGGAAATTATTATTATGACAGAAAATCTGTGGTTGATATATTTCCTGTTATGGTTCTACCATCAGACTAGGGTCATGAGATCAATAAATAGTTTTTTTTTTCAGTAACCCGCTGACGCCATGCAGTGAGATCCCGTCCATCGACTATACCAAGTGGGCCGACCCTACCTGCGATTGCGCCTCATCTGACTCTGATGATTCATCATCGAAAAACTAGAAACCATTCTGTCATCTATGAAAACCAATGGAACATTACGCCAGCTTAAACTTTATACAGGGAGCAGAAAGAATCGCGGTCATCTACACATCCATCGCGCAAAGAACAACGTTTATTCTGACCCTATCAACTACATACTTTAGAATTTGAATAAAGGTTTTCATGTGAATTTTCTTTTTTATAAAATAAACACTATCAAAGCTTTGCCAAGGATCTCTCTACAGATAACAGTTTTTAAAATTTCAACCTCTGAGTGAGGGGGTAAAATCGTGGATGTTTTTTTTTTATAACGCTAATAATAATAATAATTTAACCCCTTTAACGTTCCACTGCTGGGCACGATCCTCCCCTCAATGCGAGGCGGATTCAGGCCATAATCCACCACGCTGGCCCAGTGCGGGTTGGTGGATTTCACATGTCTAAAGACATGCAGGTTTCCTCAGGATGTTTTCCTTTACCGCAAGCAAGTGGTAATCATACTACAGTTATGATTCACACATAGATTTCGAAAAATCCAGAGGTGTGAGCCAGGGTTTGAACTCAGGACCTTAAGCCCGCAAGACGCGTGCTTAACCAATCGGCTACCACTGCTTTAACGCTAAATACAAAAAAAAAATTGTAAGAGCTATAAATTACAAACAAAACCCCTTGTGCGATAAAACATACTACTCCGCCAAGCCAACTAGAGACCTGTCAAATGTGTCACGTCACCGACAAGGCGATGGTCGACAAGGCGATGGCGGTGTGCGAGCGTGAGTGCGGGCGAGAAGCCACAGGCGGTGGCGGGTGCGGGTGCGGGTGGGTGCGGGGGATGCGGGCGGGGAACCGGTGTGAAGTTGACGGCCTAAAGTTGGCGGCCTTTATAACCCGACAAAATTAAAGTGTTAATTTTTTTTGAACAGAAAAGCTTCTAACTATTGGAAATAAGGAAAATAGGAAAACTGCAGCATCCTGTGGGCGTGATCCTCGACTCTCGAAAGCTTTTCACAGATCTCAAAAATCTACTCCCATACCGTTCTTCGGGGTCATATAGAGGCTAGACCGAAAATAGAACAACATTTTCGTCCGCTGGTTGTCTAGATTCGTAATTCCCAACCTAGGTCGCGTATCACTTTGTGACTTATGTGGACGTGTTCCTTAACTCAAGAGCTTTTCACTGGGACCACAAAAATCTACTCCCTTGCCGTTCTTCGGGGTCATATAGAGGCTAAACCGAAAATAGAACAAAACCTTCGCCCACTGGTTGTTTGTAGATTCATAACTCATTCCTGCGGCATCAGGACCCAGGAGTTGAAGCCCGGAGTCAGTTGTCTTAGATTTTGCTTGATACCCAAATAAGCAATCTTAAATCAGCACTTATTTCGGACTCACGTTTTACGAAGGCAGTTACCCTGCAGCATCAGGACTGAAGAGTTGGCGTTCGGATTCTACCTTGTCTGTGTTTTCTTGATACTACCTATATTACTAATTCAGAATCATCGTTTGGTACAGACTCATGGGCAGTACTCCTGCAGCATCAGGATTTGATGATCGAAGGTTTACATTACCTTTATATTGTACTAGCTTTTGCCCGCGACTTCGTCCGCGCAGAATATAAATTTAAAAAAATCCGTTTTACGTTTTCTGGAACCCAAATCCCGTATCCCGTATCCCGTATCCCGTATCCCGTATCCCGTATCCCGTATCCCGTATCCCGTATCCCGTATCCCGTATCCCGTATCCCGTATCCCGTATCCCGTATCCCGTATCCCGTATCCCGTATCCCGTATCCCGTATCCCGTATCCCGTATCCCGTATCCCGTATCCCGTATCCCGTATCCCGTATCCCGTATCCCGTATCCCGTATCCCGTATCCCGTATCCCGTATCCCGTATCCCGTATCCCGTATCCCGTATCCCGTATCCCGTATCCCGTATCCCGTATCCCGTATCCCGTATCCCGTATCCCGTATCCCGTATCCCGTATCCCGTATCCCGTATCCCGTATCCCGTATCCCGTATCCCGTATCCCGTATCCCGTATCCCGTATCCCGTATCCCGTATCCCGTATCCCGTATCCCGTATCCCGTATCCCGTATCCCGTATCCCGTATCCCGTATCCCGTATCCCGTATCCCGTATCCCGTATCCCGTATCCCGTATCCGTATCCGTATCCCGTATCCGTATCCGTATACCGTATCCCGTATCCCGTATCCGTATCCCGTATACCGTATCCGTATTCCGTATTACGCATCCCACATTCCGTATCCCGTATCCCGTATCCCGTATCCAGTATCCCGTATCCCGTATCCCGTATCCCGTATCCCGTATCCCGTATCCCGTATACCGTATCCCGTATCCCGTATCCCGTATCCCGTATCCATATCCGTATCCCGTATCCGTATCCGTATCCGTATCCGTATCCGTATCCGTATCCGTATCCGTATCCGTATCCGTATCCGTATCCGTATCCGTATCCGTATCCGTATCCGTATCCGTATCCCGTATACCGTATCCCGTATGCGTATTCCGTATCACGCATCCCACATTCTGTATCCCGTATCCCGTATCCCGTATCCCGTATCCCGTATCCCGTATCCCGTATCCCGTATCCCGTATCCCGTATTCCGTATCACGCATCCCACATTCTGTATCCCGTATCCCGTATCCCGTATCCCGTATCCCGTATCCCGTATCCCGTATCCCATACCATATAATTTTCAAAAACGCTATTATTATTTTTTTTTTAAAAGACACTTAATGACCAATTTTCTTAATTCTAACTACAAAAATGACGAACTTCCATACAAACTTTCATCCCCTATTTTACCCCCTTAGGGGATGTATTTTCAAACACCCTGAAATTAATATTGTTTATCTTGTAAAAGTCACCTAATCACCAATTTTTATAATTCCAACTTCAAAAAATGACGAACTTCCATACAAACTTTCACCCCCTATTTTAACCCCTTAGGGTTTAAATTTTCAAAAAAGATGAAATTATTATTTTTAATACGTATAAAGAAACCTAAACACAAATCTTCATTATGCTAACCTCAGAAATGACGAACTTCCATACAAACTTTCGTCCCCTATTTTACCCCCTTAGGGGTTGAATTTTCAAAAACGCAGCAATTCAAGTTTTTTATTTTTAAAAAGGAACCTAAACACCAATTTTCATAACTCTTAACTTCAAAAATGACGAACATCTATACAAACTTCCCAACTAACTTTCATCCCCTATTTTACCACCTTAGGGGTTGAATATTCAAAAACGCCGAAAACCATATTTTTTATTTTTAAAAAGACACCTCAACACAAATTTTCATAATTCTAACTTGAAAAATGACGAACTTGCATACAAACTTTCATCCCCTATTTAACCCCCTTAGGGGTTGAATTTTCCAAAATCGCTTCTTATTGCTTGTCTACGTCACAAAATATATCTACTATCCAAATTTCATGTCTCTAACTTCAGTAGTTTCGCCTCGGCGTTGATGAGTCAGTCAGTCAGTCAGTCAGTCAGTCAGTCAGCATTTCCCTCTTTATATATTAGTATAGAAGTATAGATTGTTATGGGACGGGATCCGTGTGCGACGTTTCATGAGGATCCGCCCAGTTAAAGTGGTTGCCTAATCCATCGCAACATTTGAAGCAAACAATACAATATGTTAAAAAAACCCTGTCCGACCCGAAAACGTATTGTTGGGTATCGAGATTAGATTCCATTTTTTTAAAAAAAACTTTTTTTTTTTTTTTTTTAAATTTTTCTTTTTTTTAGCATAGTATGTGTCCCACTGCTGGGCAAAGGCCTCCCATATTTTTTTGTAATACAAATACCCCGTTTACATATATATTTTTTTCATAAAATGACGTTATCACATACTTTGTGGTCTGAGGTGACGCCACACGATCTAACATAATTACTTCCGGTAACGGTGTTGTCACATTTTTAAAATTAGCTACATTTTGTGGAAAAAATGCAAAAAAATGGCACTTTAAATGTTCATTAATATGTTTACTATCATGTTTTTTTTTTATTATTATTATTTTATTTGGTCATGTGATTGGGGAACCTAATTACCGGTTTCGGCTCGGTCAGGGTTTTCTTAACATGTTGTATATGAAAACCTTTCGAAAATAGTTTTTCTTTATACATTTTCCAGCCTAGGATGCTGCAGTTTTCCTATTTTCTTTATTTCAAAGTGTTAGGAGCTTTTCTGTTTCAATTTTGTGGGGTTATAAAGGCCGCATAAGAAGCAGTGGTAGCCGATTGGTTAAGCAAGCGTCTTGCGGGCTTAAGGTCATGGGTTCAAACCCTGGCTCACACCTCTGGATTTTTCGAAATCTATGTGTGAATCATAACTTTAATATGATTATCAATTGCTTACGGTGAAGGAAAACATCGTGAGGAAACCTGCATGTCTTTAGACATGTGAAATCCACCAACCCGCACTGGGCCAGCGTGGTGGATTATGGCCTGAATCCCCCTCGCATTGAGGGGAGGCCCGTGCCCAGCAGTGGGACGTTAAAAGGGCTAAATTGTTATTTTTATTATATAAAGGCCGCCAACTTTAGGCCGCCCACTTCACACCGGTGGGCGGGGAAGCCGCATTCCAGCTGAGTGCCTAGTTGGCTTGGTGGAATAATAAGATGAAATATTATAATTATGATGATCCTATTTCTACTGAGGCTGGAATCATGAACTCATTTAGGTTGAAAATAGCGGATTGCAGTTTGTATGGGGGTGGTCACATAGCACATTCGAAATAAATAAACATGTCAAATGTCAGTCAAGTGGCACATGTAAAGTGGCAAGAAAGCGTATAGCCCGCCTGATGTTAAGCAGTTACCATAGCCTATAGAACCTTGCAATACAAAAGGCATTGCTCGCACAATGCCGTCGTGAAAGGGAGAGGGATGGAGGGAGGGGAAAGGGGGCTTTCGGCTATCTCACTCATCGTACGAAACGCAGCTGTAATAGCTGCTTTACGCCGATCTTCTGTGAGAGGGTGGTACTACCCCGGTCGAACCAGCCCGTATATGAGTTGCAGACAATTGGCTACAGCTTGGCTCTACCACCTTAATGGCATATGATGATAATAATAGAAAGAAAGCAAATTATCTTAAAAGGTGAGAGGTGAGTTCGTGGTCAAATGCTTGCCTATTCCTGAATAAAAAATAAAATAAAAATAAATAAGAATCGATCACTGAAATCGACGACCGCGTGGCGCAGTGGTTCGAGCGTTGGCCGCTCGACTCACTGCATCGGTTGCGGGTTCGATTCCCGCCAGAGGCAAATTTCGGAAACGACCTATTCGTAATTTGCCTCTGGGTGTCACTGGGATCGCCCCCAGTCCATTGTATGGTAGCCATAGTACAAGCGTTGCTTAGTTTGGGTCCATACAGTTGTGTGTGTGTCTGGCGATATTCATTATTATTTATTTTAACTACAATATTAGCCAACAGGGGTGAACAGGTTGGGCTAACAATCAGAAGGTCCCAGGTTCGATCCCCGGTGGGGCATGCACCAATGGATGAATTTTCATCTATGTGCATAATTTACAGTTCGCTGACGGTGAGGGAAACATCGTGAGGAAACCTACCTATCCCTCGGGATTAGGTAATAGTCAGTTCCTGTATACACGGCGACACGGTTCACCACCTGTCACGTTGGGTTCTGACTATCTAGTGAAACGTGGGCTTTGAGTTGGTTAATACCTCCACAATGTGGTGGTGTATGTACACTCAAGCCTCTGACTACCCCCGAACGGGGATAAAAGTCGTGACGTTACATTACATTACATATTAGCCACCTACCACTCTTATGGCGAAGTGGGCACTTAATTAAAATGGTAAAAAGTAATAAGACTTCATCTGAATAAATATTTAAGTAATAACGTATGTATTATGTTGGTTTTGTTCCAAGTAACAGTCATTAAGTATCGTGTTCCAAAAAATCGACAAAGAATTAAATAGCTACGTCCAGAAGTGTCACGTGCCGCGCGAGGAAAATTTTCCTCGCCAAGTTTGACTTGCCTCACGTGAGGCAAATGCGCCCTGCCTCACCTGAGCACTCACATTTGCCTCGCCTAGTTTGGCAGTCATGAGACAGAACGATGTCAAACGTGTCAAACTGATTGATCGGGTATACCTTTCCCTGTCTAGAGTGTCAGTTGCTTCGCCATTTGCCTCGCGCGGCATGCGACTGAGGCAAACGTCGTGCTTCGCGAGGCATGTGGGTGAGCAGCCTCGCGCGGCATGTGCATGTTGTAGACACGTCGAATGCCATGAAGTTCAACATTTAAACCATTTTTTCTCGCCTAGTTACCTAGTTATTGCATGCATCAACTAGAATCCTAGATGCATCATTCTTCGTCTGACCGTTTTCCGAGTGACTTCGGTGATTTTTTTTATTGGATGATTGAAACATTAGCAGCCCTGCAACACACCAACCAATTACACAGACATTAAAATATATGATACTAGCTTCCGCCCGCGGCTTCGCCCGCGTGGCTTATAGGAACCAAATGATATATTTTTCTTCAGAAACAAACTCAAGGGGCGAAACTGATTGCATTGTCAAATTTCGCCCCTTGAGTTTGTTTCTGAAGAAAAATATATCATTTGGTTCCTATAGGCCACGCGGGCGAAGCCGCGGGCGGAAGCTAGTGTTCCATACATTAAACGTCAAAACTGCATCTTAATATCGACCTCAACTTGGAGATGCATTTATTAATGCGGGCCTTAATATCAAACGCTCGGGTGAACATGTCCTCGAGTCAGCCTAGCGAGGCAGCTCGCTCTGTAAACATGGCTATAGTATACTTATATAATTAAGTGATGATACTTGCACTGTATTTTAATTTTATGACACTTTCATGACAATAACCGAACATAATTTCAGAAAGCATCTGTTTCTACATGATGTCGGTAGCTTATTATTTTTTGGGTGATTCATGTTTTTCGGGTTCCGTAATCAAAGTAACCTCTATTGTTACATCAAATCCGTCTATACGTCCCACCGTCCATACGCCTTGATATCAAACGGCGATTTGTTTATGGTTTTAACTACTACCTCGAGTGGGATTTAGTAGAATAAGTAAAAGCATCATGACCTGACATCATGTCGTTTTTAGATACTTTCTGCCAATTTAATATTGCTTAAGAAATTTAGAGCTCTAAGTAGAGCCAAAAAAACTCTCAAAACCTAATTAAATTCTCGAAAAATCAGGATACTAACAATCATTTAATCTCTCTGCTCTGTCTGTTTTCTAGACGGCCATGGAATTTTTATAATACAAGTGTAGGCAGTAAAATAATCATTACGCTTCAAGTCCAAGCTTTATTTCAGCTTGACCCTCGAGGGCTGCAATGCTGATCGCGCTGTGATAACCTGGAGCTGCGCTACGCAGCGCTTTCAGCCATCAACATCGCGGCCAGCAATTCATTCATTACAGACCGCGGCAGTAATGTACTAAGAAAGTGTAATGTTAGTGAAGTTTTAATATTAACTATTTATTTAACAGTATTTAGTACGTACACCCGAAATATCTTACAATACTATAAAATACGAACCGCACAGACTAGGGGATCACAGTGACACTCAGAAAAAGGCAATTTCCAAAATTTACCTCAAGCGGTCATCACTAAGGGCCACCGCAGACATGCTACTTTTAGCATCGGCGATCGGCGATTTTGCGACTGTATCGATGCTGCGTCGCGTTTCTTTGAGCGAGAACGAGCGAGACGCAGCTTCAAAATCGCCGATCGCCAATGCTAAAAGTAGCATGTCTGTGGTAGCCCTAAGAGGGAAGAGAGAGTGGACTCATGTTTGCGCACACACTTGTACTCTATGAGATATCTCCTGCGTAGTTAGCTGGTCTCCGTTGATGCCGGGGCCACACATTGGATGTATTTTCCTAAGTTGTGGTCTTGTGGCCAACACACCAATGTGTATATCGGTCTTGGACAGATATTGGACAAAACCGTGACCTTGCGTCCAAAAGCCAACCCGCGCTATGTCGGTTTTTGTACACAAACAAAGGCGAGGTGAATGAGGGCCGTAGTCGGGCAACTTGTGCCCAACGTCGTTTCTCGATCCACACATTGGTGACATCAGTTGACGCTCTGCCGATGTAGAAATGTGCGGGTACTAAACAACCAAGCCAACTAGACACTCGGGTATAAACATCAAGGTGTGTCCATATGGCGCGCATGCCTCACCCGAGCACTCATATTATGACATTACGTCTATGCGTTCCGACGTCAAAAGTGAGTGCTCGCGCGAGGCCTCGCCTGATGAAGACGCCGCCAATGATATAAGTCAAGTTTGACGGGCCCGTTAGCGTGGTTGGCGCGGAGGCGCCTTTCACGCTGCAGGTCGTAGGTTCGATTCCTACCCGGGACATGCATTTGTGTGCATGAACATGTCTGTATGTCCGGAGTCTGGGTGTATATGTATATTAAGTATGTATTTACAAATAAAAAAGTAGTATATGTAGTAATATCAGTTATCTGGTTTCCATAGTACAAGCTCTGCTTAGTTTGGGATCAGGTAACCGTGTGTACAAAAATGTCCCAGGATATTATTATTATTATTAATGATTCTGTGGTCCGTCCATAACGTTGTGAGCCTGGGCCAATGCATGGGCACTCCTGTGGCAGTAGCTCATCATTGACTTATTATCATTTGATATTTATACCCGAGTGTCTAGTTGGCTTGGTGTAGTAGTAGATCGTTTGTTATTTTTCAACATGGACTATTATACTATTGGACGCTCCATGCTCTTAGCTAGTGTATTTGCCTAAAGATACTGAAGCCAATGTGTGGCCGCATACCTTGTTTACAATTATTGGCTATTCAATTTGTAGCCAAGCTTGGATCCAAGTCATAAGCCAATGTTTGGTGCCGCCATGAGAATGGCTGTTGAAACTTGTTCAGGAGAACTTAAACTTGTCGATCCAACTTACCTACGTGAAAATAGGTACCTATCAATACAAGTAATATGCCGTATAACATTACGAATACTCAAGTCAATTTCATGCAAGTGTTCTTAAAATTGGAATAGCAAAAAATCAATATTAGTTTTACAGTTGTTTATTTTATTTTAAATGAGACGATAATTTGTTGTATAAAACTGCAATACGTAGTCAGGGAACGGCATTCGGCAAGCAGCAATATCAAAATGCTGCTGAAGATTATACCTCTGGTGTTGGTGTGCGCGAGGCTGTGCGACGCCATCGTGTACGACCGCTACAGCGGCGAGGTCGCCACGGACGAACAACTGTCTAAATATGAAAAAATTGGAGCTACCAGGTAAAAACATTTTCGTAAGCATTTTTTTTTATTTTAACGTTTAATTTGTTAGTTAAAACCATATTTTAATGGTGATTGTTCATTTTTCAAAATAGAGTGCTGATTGAAAAAAAGATTTCGAGGAATAGAGGGAGCCGGGCCCCACTAGCGCGCTGCGCTGCGTCGTCGCAACGGACAACGCATTGTATGCCACACCTGCGTTGCGACGACGCACGACGTCGCAACGCAAGAGGGTGACGCCACGCCGTCGTATACGTCATTTCGAAAACGTACGTCATCCCTACGACAGCGCAGCGCATCACCCTCCCCCGCTTCGTCTTCGTCGTTGAAACGTCGCATGCGACGACGCAAGTAGTAGGGATTCACCGGTTCTAGCTCACGGCCAAAAATATTGTGGCTCACCAAAAAAAAAAAAAAAAAAGCTCATTCCATCGATCCGTGGGTCGACGCCGCCTAAAAAAAAAAAAAAAAAAAAAAAAAAAAAAAAAAAGTTTGGTGTCTTTTTGGGGGTTTTCGGTCATGCCCGATCGATCTGTGCTATTCCCGCGTTGATATCTGTAACGGTTCCTGAGATAGCTTTCAGACTCAGCGGCCTCGTAAAGGTTTTATTACGGTCGCCTATTGTATTCAAGGGTGCTATTGTGTCAGTACTTCACGATGCTTAATGAGGGTCGGCTTATTGTTCCCGAGGGCCGTTTGCAATGAAAGACTTATTTTTTTTTGTACATTTTTATTTATCGATAAAAAAGGGATTTAAACATTTCATAAAGTAATATATCATTGTACAGTGTATTCGTATCGAATATTCTTATGAAATCAGACATTGTATTATCATTGAATTTATAGTACAAATACAATAAACAATATTCACCGCATACGGATGTGAAATCGTTTTGTAGCCTATTGCTATTAAATTGCCATTGTTTGGAATTTCTCTTCAAAAATGATCTGTGGTAACCTGTTGGTGGTCGACCATAAGAATCAAAATATTGTCCGATACTATTGTCATCGATGTGAATGGCGATCCAATGGCTTCCAGGTCTTGTATCAGGGTCTAAATTAGATATAATATATGTAGGAGTATGAATGTGTATTGGCAATCGGTTAGCTGCATACACATTATATTGTAAGCTTGGATGAATTTTACATAAACTTTTTTGTATATCTATTGTGTTCATAATGATCACCTGGCGCGTTGTAAGCTGTTATCGATTCGACTTATCACATGCAAGTGTAAAATTTAATGTATTAACAGGGTATTTCTAGTCTGCTGAGATCATGGAAATAATACAAGGTAAAATATGCTGAAAATTATGTCTTTATTCAAATTTCAATGAATAGCTGCGTATAACTAGTACAATGAATACTTAAAACTACATTTTTTTACTTAAAACTAATACAATGAATACTAACCTAACCTAACCAAAACTAATACAATACTAACCTAACCTAACCTTAAGGCCAATTATCTTCATCAAACAATACACGCATAAATACATGCATATTATTATCGATAAACCATTTCTTAAGTAAAATTACAGTTTTTAATGCACTATGCTTCTTATGATATAAACAATTTACCGTACTTCTGGTATTATCATACAATTGATTTAATCGCAATAAATCGGGGGCACCTTTTTCACTAATATCTGCTACACTGCACTTATTACAAATATTTTTTATCCACTTGATTTTTTCCGTTCCAAAAACTAAAATTTTTTTATTTGTTAAAATTGGTATAATCACACGTTTGAACTCGCGATAGTCAATGAAACCGGCACTCCAATAAAAATCGTGTCGTCTTTCTATGGAAGAGACGTTTTTCTTTTCTGCGTCTGCCAAATTGTAATATGGGCATGGTGGTTTTATTAAAAACACCTGGGTATAATCTTCCGTAGCTAGTGCAAACTCCTTTATCAAGAAAACATTGTTGGAAACTTTAAATCCTTGTAAATCGACAAACATGACGTATTCTGGATTCATGATTATCTTTTAAACTGATGTCTACTCAACTGGGCGATGTAACGTAATGAACGTTCGTTTGCCATGCGTCTTATATAGATATCGCGACGTCCCATTGTTATTACGGTCGCCTTTTGTTCACTGCAGACGAGTACAAACATGAATCCTGTACATCGAAAGATCCCCTAACAATGAATGCCTCCCTCTATTCACAGATAACAGCACGACGGGGGGTGCAAGTTAGGACGACACGACGCCTATAAATCATGGCATTAACATTGTTCTCCTGTCCCTTTGACGGTGGTCAAGTCGAGACGTGACACATGATAAATTAAATTCGACAGGTTCAATTAGGTTCGACATTCGACGTGACAGGTAAATTCTCAAACGATGAATAGTATACAATGAATAGAACATAATTAACAAAGAATTTGAGTTATCTACATCCGTCACAATAATATGAAGCCTAAATAGGGAATTTAATGTTTTAGCTACTATAATCTACTGATACATTACGGTTTTTATCAATTTCAATAACATTATCGAACTCGGCATAAACGATACAGTTTATGGTTTGTGAAAGTGCTGATTCAAAACGAACTTCCAATCTCACGCTACCATGTTTTATAAGATTCCAATGGCCTGATGAGCTAGCTGATAAATCAGGTGTTAAGTCGAAAGCTAATAGACAATATCCTTGTGCATATTGTTCCCTAGATATGCCATTACCTTCATTAAGGAAATGTATACCCGTTCCCGAGAATAACGTGTGATAAGCTGAAGTATACATATTATTCTCGAATGATGGTTGTAAAGCTTTGGAAGGTATTTGTTGCCCATCAATATATAAACTAAATGTATTAAAATCGTGATTTTCAAAATTAAATGGATTTTTTGTGAGTTTACCATTAAAGCCTGCGTTATTAACAAATCCTATTATGCATCTTTTAGGTACTTGTCCTAGAAAAATGTTATCTAGTGCTTTTCCCTGAACCCCCGATGGTATTGTCAAAACTTTAACTTCAGCACGCGTAATAGGATATTTAGCTGTAGTAGAGGCTAAAACTTTTTGATGTGCAAGTAAAACTGTTGGATTGATTCGCGCTCTACGAACAATAAGCGTTGCATCAGTAATACATACTTTCAATTTTAAATATGAAAGCAGACAAGTAGAAACATGAAAGATTCCATAACAATGAATGCCATGCCTCTATTCAGAAATAACATTCCCAGCGGGGGCGCGAGTTGGGACGTGTCATCTATAAATCACGACAATTACATTGTTATCCCGGTCCTTATTTCGTGTCGAGACTTGTCGCATGATGCTAGCAGGTAAATTCCCTAGCAATTGGGTATAAAAGCGAGAAATAAGAATTTGAGAGCTACAGTATTCGTTAATTTGTGAACGCAGGTGCATCTAAGAGTGTTGTGAAAGTGATTAAGTGTCTTTAAAATCTTCAGAACTGCACAATGGAGGTAAGTTTTCAGTTTTATTTCATCAATTCATTAGATGAGTACAGATTTTTTATTTATTTTATCAATTCATTAGTTTGTTCATAAACAACTTTGATGTAAATTGTTACAGAACTCATTCGATGTTGAAGAAAATACATACAAACATTATTATTATCCACTATCGGATGATTGTGAAGACTTAACCATCAAAGATTCACCTAAAAAAGAAATTAAAAGAAAGACAATGGTCACATCATTGGATAGTTTAGATGAGCTCTTTGAAAATCCATCACCGATAAAGAAGAAAAAGCAATCGTCCACAGTTGCAAGGGCTAATGCCGAGGGGGGAATAACTTATCTATCAACAAATGCTGATGACAATATCAATTCAAGTCATCTCATAAAAATTGAAATTTATGATCTAAAAAAGTTGTCGAAAATTCCTCAACAACAACACTGGAAATATGCTGAATGTAGAGTTAAATACTACACAGACATTAAAAATAGTAACTTTGTAGATAGTAAAAATGTTATCTATCAAATAACAAAAGAAATTTCAAAAACAAAAAGTTGCAAGAAATATTCCTTCAGTAATAACTAATAACAATTATTTAATTTTAATCATTTTTTTTTTTTTTGTAACTAAGTAGTTTTAATATAAATATACAGTGTAGATTTCAAAGGAGCATCATTTCAAAACGTTGAACCATCGATGTTAGATCTGCCGTCTATTTCCTCAAACAATATGGAAGGCACCGATGCAAACTTCGGTACTTTGTTCCATAGAACAAAGTACCGAAGTTTGCATCGGTGCCTTCTTCAATTCGACGCTTGATGAAGATGTGGATATGTACGAGCTTTGTGAAGAGACAGAAAAATGTGAATTGAGTAATTCATATTACGATGAGGAGCTTTACAATATCTGTGCACTGGCTGAAAAAACCTTAAAGTAAGTTGCATGGAAATTGAATTTACCATTTATAAAATAGACATTGATCTGTAGGATTTATTTTAAACATGTTTTATTTTTATTACAGTAAACCAATACTTCAAATTGGCGGTGGTCTCAAAAGAACTATGAGTATTCAAGAAGAAAAAGAAACAATACATACGAAGAGACCAAGACTTGAAGAAGGACCTTCAACTTCATCATCAACATCATCATCTGGTCCTCTTAATAGTGATAAGGTAAATTGTAACACATGTCAGCTTTTATTTAGTAGGAGATATTTCGCAAATCATTTAAGAAGTAACATACATAAAAATAATCTTTTGAAATTGCACAACTCTTTGACAAATGTTTCCGTTGTTGAATCTGCTTTTGGACGAAGAATCATAACATATAAAATTAAAAGTAAAAATGATCCCTCATCAGACTTGGTATTTGAAACACCGGAATTATTTTTAAATTCCATAAAAAATGAAATATTACTTTTGATTGAAGAATCCATTGAAAAACACATTATTTTTAAAACAAATTTTTGTCTGAATGCCGATTTTGTACAGGAAACTAAAAATATTACAAATTCTTTTGATTTTCAAACCACTAATTATAAAATTTCTCGAGGCCACGACTTAAATATATTCTTTTCATCTTTATGTGACACTCTAACAGATAAAATAAGTGCTTTCGAGAAAAAAGATAGCGGATGGAGTCTCAAACAGATCAAATATATCGAAATGAATGTAAACAAATTTAATCCTCTACGTGGATCTTCATATGTTGATTTACCCCCAGACATAAAAGCTAAAAGAGCCATAATTAATGTAAAAAATAATGATAATTTATGTTTTAAATGGGCATTACTCTCGGCGTTATTTCCCATCGCTAAAAATGCAGAGCGCACATCATCTTACAGTATACATTTCAATAAACTTAAATTCGATGGTGTATCTTTCCCGGTTAAATTGAGTGACATACCGAAAGTTGAAAAGTTAAACAATATCAGTATAAATGTCTTTGGTTTGGAATTAAACAAAGAAACAAAGAAACATAATGTGGTGGGTCCACTGTTTATGACGAAATCTCGTAAAAGCCAACATGTTAATCTATTGTACATACACAATAGTGCAACTAACCATTACTGTTTTATTAAAAACTTGGCGCGCTTAGTCGGAAAACAAATTTCAAATCAAGATCATAAGGTGTGGATCTGTGATGGGTGTTTACTTCACTTTCCCACAGAAGAGAGGTTGGCTAACCACCAACAGCATGATTGCTCTCACATATCTACTGAACTTCCGAGTAATATAAAAACATCGAAAGATTGGTTTGGTCAACCAGTATCTAACGACAAATTAAAATTTGATAAATTCCAAAGAAAGTTAAAAATACCTTTTGTTGTATATGCTGATTTTGAGGCATTCTTAAACCCAATAAAATCATGTCCTAATGACCCGACTAAGTCGTATACCAACAACGTTAATAAACACGAAGTTTATAGTTTCGGATATTACATAAAATGTTCATTTGATGATAGTTTATCAAAATATGAAACCTACAGTGGACCAGACTGCGCGCAAGTATTTATGAAACGTTTATATGAAGATTTTAAAAAAATATATTGTAAAAATAGTTTTCAAAAACACCCCAAACCACTATCAACCGAAGATGAGAATACAATTAACAATTCAAAAAATTGTTACATTTGTGAGACTGATTTAAAAGGAGACGACGTTCACTATTTTGATTGGTACACAGGTGATTTCAGAGGAGTTGCGCATGATGTATGTGTAACAAAATTCCGAACACCACAACACATTCCAGTATTCCTTCATAATCTCAGTCACTATGATGCACATTTCATTGTCCATGCATTAAATTTTGTAGATGGCAACGTGGAAGTAATTCCCCAAAACAAAGAAAGATACATATCCTTTTCAAAGATATTAACTATTAACAACCAGAGAGTCAATTTAAGATTTGTAGATTCTTTTAAATTCCTACCATGCAGTCTTGATCAATTAGCTAAGAATCTCAAAGATGAACAATTCTACACACTTAAAAGTAATTTCCCTAGGGATGAAGACTTTAGTCGTCTTAGAAAAAAAGGTATATATCCTTACGAATTTATGGTATCATATGACTGTTTAAAATTAACAACTCTCCCTAGTCAAGATCAGTTCTACAGTTCACTGACCGATTCAAGTGTTTCTGATGATGATTATCATCGTGCTCAGGATGTTTGGCAACATTTTAAGTGTCGCGAAATGTTAAATTACTCAGACTTATACCTAAAAACTGATGTTTTGCTCCTGACTGATGTGTTTGAAAACTTTAGAAACATTTGTATTACAACTTATGATTTAGATCCTGCTCACTATTATACAGCGCCGGGATTGAGTTGGGACGCTATGTTAAAATACACAAAAATTGAACTAGAACTATTAACAGACTTTGATAAACTGGCTTTTATTAAGGCAGGAATAAGAGGAGGTGTATCTCAATGTAGCAATCGATATGCAAAGGCAAATAATGAATTCTTGGAAGATTTTGATGAGAAAAAACCTCGGTCATATCTTGCATATTTTGATGCTAACAATCTTTATGGTTGGGCTATGTCTCAATTCCTTCCAGAAGGTAGTTTTGAATGGGTTAGTACGGATACTAATTTTGACGTGTCAGATACATCTGAATGTGGTTTCATTTTAGAAGTCGATTTAGAGTATCCCGTCGAACTTCACGATTTACATTCGGACTTACCACTGTGTCCAGAAAATACAATTGCAGGTAATTCTAAAGAAAAAAAACTAATTCCAAATCTTAATAAAAAAAGCAAATATAAAATTCATTATAGAAATCTTAAACAATGTCTTGAGATGGGTATAAAATTGATTAAAATTCATAGAATTTTAAAGTTTCATCAAAGTCCTTGGTTAGAAAGATATATAGATCTGAATACGAAATTAAGAACAAAAGCAACATCAGATTTTGAGAAAGATTTTTATAAATTAATGAACAACGCAGTATTCGGTAAAACAATGGAGAACATTGAAAAACGAGTTAATGTTAAATTATTAACGCACTGGGAAAATCGAGGTAAAACTTTAGGCGTGCAAGACTTAATTGCAAAACCAGAATTTCACAGTTTATCAATTTTTTCTGAAAACTTAGTTGCAGTACAGTTACGAAAAATAAAATTGATTCATAACAAACCTATCTACTTAGGATTTTGTATATTAGATATTTCAAAAACTCTGATGTATGATTTTCATTACAACTACATGTTAAATAAATTCGGCAATAAAACAAAATTATTATACACTGATACTGACAGTTTAATATATCAAATTTTTACCGACAATTTTTATGAAGATATTAAACCCGACCTTGCTACACGATTTGATACATCTGATTATGCTTCTGATAATATATTTGGTTTTCCAAATCTAAATAAAAAAAAGATAGGTTTCTTTAAAGATGAAAATAATGGTAAAATTATGAAAGAATTTGTAGGACTACGATCTAAAATGTATGCATTTAAGGTTGAAAATAAAATGATAGCCAAAGCAAAAGGTGTAAATAAAAGTGTCACAAAAAAAATGAACATTGAAAATTACAAGTCATGTCTCTTTGAGAAGAAAAATCTATTTTGTAGTATGTATAGATTTAAATCGATTAAACACACAATCTTCACTCAACAAATTAACAAAACCTGTTTGTCCTATAACGATACAAAACGATATATTTTGCCAAATCAAACTGATACATTAGCATGGGGTCATTATAAGTTAAGTTAAGTTAAAGAATGCACTTTCAATTGTAATAAATATTTTTGTGTTATACTATGTAAATAAATAAAATTGTAATTTTATAATATCTAAGGTAAATTTTAAGATTTTAAATATTTTGCGATAATAATTCTGTGTAAATGAATAAATAAATATGTAATTTTATAAAATCTTAGGTAAATTTTAAGATTTTAAATATTTTTGAGAAAATAATAACATGTAATTAAATTTCTGTAAGATTTTTTGTGTCATATTGTGTAAAATGTATTTTTATTTATCCAAATATAAATGTATATTTTTCTAACACTGTCTTATTCATTTCAATACCCTCTAAGAATCTACACGTGTTTAATAATGTTCCAATTTATTCATCCGTTTACTGCCATAGTTGCAGGCCCAAGTGGTTGTGGCAAATCTATATTCGTTACAAAGTTTATTCAATCCATCAAAGAGATATGCAACAAACAGTTCAGTCAAATTACTTGGTGCTTCGATGAAATGCAACCTTTATACAATTTACCAAACGTAAACTATTATCAAGGTATACCAGATCTAAGTATGTTTGATGGGAAGGAGGCAAACCTTGTAATTATCGACGATCTTATGAGAGAATCTGATGGTAGAATTGTTGATATTTTTACTAAAGGCAGTCATCATAGAAACTTAAGTGTATTCTATATTACACAAAATTTATTCCACCAAGGTAAAGGTCAAAGAGACATTTCTTTGAATTCAAACTATATTATTTATTTCAAAAACCCTCGTGATAAAACCCAAATTAGATACTTAGCGCGACAAGTATCACCAGAAAATTCAAAATTCATTGAAGATGCATACAATGACTCCACTAAAGAAGCACATGGATATTTAATGGTTGATCTTAAACAAGACACCAATGAAACATGTCGTATTAAAACGAAAATATTCCCCTCAGATGGATATTGCACTGTATATGTCCCCACAAAAGGGTTTAAATATGCCAAGAACCAACAAATTCCCATCATTTACAAATAATGTCTCAGAGCATCCAGACGCACAAGAATTTACTAAGCGCACTACACACTCTTAAACCGAAATATCAACGAGCCCTATTAAAAGCGTGTGACGAGCAAGAAATAAACTGCATTTGTGAGTGTATTTATAACGTTCTCCAGGGCAAAGTACCGCTTAAAGATAAAGAAAAGAAAAAACTTGGTAAATTTAAGAGTATACTTCGCAAGTTGGTACGTAAAGGAACAGATAAAATACGAAAGAAAATAATCATTCAAAAAGGTGGTGCATTCCTACCAATTATATTGGGTTCCATTTTGAGTGTATTAGTTAATTCACTTGTTTAAAAATGGAGCACGCCAAAAAGATGTTACTTATTGATCCAAGTTTATTAGAGAAATTAAATCAAAACAACAATCAACACAAAATTGAAAATCCTACCTCAAGATTAGACATCGAAATGCAAAAGATTTTGAATAGTAATATGGACGATAGAAAAAAATGGATTTTATATCAACAAATTTTGCAAAGATATCTACACTTTACCGAAGCAGATCGTCAACCTATAGAATTACCAATAATTACTTCCAATATCGATGCTGTCGGAGACACTGCAAACAATGAAGTTTCTAATATAAAAGCTGAAATCGCTGGTAAAGATTTAGTTGTGAATCAGACATCGAAAGACGACGTGAAGCAACAACAACAACAGCAAGAAAGTCATATATACACACCTAGACAAATTTTAAGTTTAATACCAAAAACTTATATAAAAAAGGGTGAGTTATTGCTTAATACAATATCATTGAGTAAAAACAAAATTCACTGGAACGACAGCGGTACTGTCACCATAGATAACAAACAAATTCCCGGAAGTAATATCATAGATTTGGTAAACGACTTTCTTAGACCATTGAAAAAAAGTAATCCGAAAGGTTGGGAAGATTTTGCCAAAGCACTGAAAGACATTAAAATACCATTAGCTTACATTGGAAATCCAAACAGAAGTGAATACATAAATAAACTCCAATCGGATGATCCTACACAACACTCTGTGGAAGAGGAAATCTATACTACACCAAGTAGTGCTGATAAGTATCAAAGAAAACTAAAGAAAAAGATTGACTGGGAAAAATGGACTCCTTACTAGAAATTAATAAAATATATTATGATGTATCACATCCTGCCGGATATGGTAGTATACTCAATCTAGTAAAAGCTATGAAAGGTAAAATGACTAGAGGCGACATCAAAAAATGGTTGCAAGCTCAAGAAACTTACACACTTCATAAGCCAGTACATAGAAGATTCCCTCGGAATAAATACATTTTATCTAATCTAAATGAACTTTGGCAGGCTGATTTAAGTGATATGAGAACTTATTCTAAATATAATGATGGTTATAATTACATTCTTTGTGTTATTGATGTATTTACTAAATATGCTTATGCTATGTCAATGAAAAATAAAAATTCTGAGACTATAAAAAAATGTTTTGAACACATATTTAATGAGGCCGGTACCACTCCAACACATATACAATCTGATAAAGGAACTGAATTTGTTTCAAAAGATGTACAAAAGTATTTTAGGAGCAAAAATATAAACTATTATACAACAAATAATCCTGATATTAAAGCAAGCATTGTAGAAAGATTTCAAAGAACACTCAAGATGAAAATGTGGCGTTATTTTACCCATAAAAATACATATAGGTATATAGATATTTTACAAGACTTATTATATGCATATAATCATAGTTACCATTCCAGTATTAAAATGTGTCCTTGTGATGTAAATTCAAACAATATAATGACTGTTTGGAATAATTTATATGAAAAGGGTAGAAAACAAGCTGCAGATATTACACCAACACCAAAATTTCACGTTGGTGATCATGTACGAATTACAAAATTTAAACATATATTCCAAAAAGGTTATGAATCCAACTGGAGTGACGAAATTTTTATGATATCTTCAATAATAGATAGATCACCATGGATAGTATATACACTGAAAGATTTGCAAAATGAACCGATAGTGGGTACTTTTTATGAAAGAGAATTGCAAAAAATTGATTATAACCCCACTTCCAGTTATAAAATAGATAAAATAATTAGCACTCGCTACTCTGGCAACAGAAAGCAAGTGTTAGTGAAGTGGAAAGGTTATCCAGATAAATTTAACTCTTGGATTTTGGCTTCTAGTTTAGAAAATCTATGATGAAAGAAAGTTTTTATTTAACATTACTTAGTAATAGTTCTATGGAATACTTTCCAGAAAACTCAACAACTCTTTTTTCAACAAAATTACCTAAAGCAATTATATTGGAAGGATCGTGGTCGGTTGGTGTGGTTGAATTCCAATATCCATGCACGATGTTTACTGTTCAAGAACATGAAAACGTTGTTTACATAAGTAAATGGATGAAAATACCCAACAATACCGGCACTCCTAGTACCTCTCTAGCGTACTACAAAACTCATATACCAGCCACTAACTATGATAATATTGAACAAATTATAGTGACACTAAACAGTTTGAGGGAGAAAGTGAAGTTTCGCTATGATGAGATATCAAAGTTCGTATTTGTTACTGTAAATGATGAAGCATTAAAATCAATAACGTTATCGCCTAATTTGTCTCTTCAACTAGGATTTGAACCTAATAAAAACCTTGTTTCTAAGAGTCTTGGAAAGTGCCCAGCGAATTTACATTTAGGGTTGCCATCTCAGTTATTTGTTTATTGTGATATAATCGAACCACAGATCGTCGGAGATGTAATGACCCCTCTTCTCAGAATAATACCTTTAGACCCTTCAAAATATATTTACGGTGCTAATAAAATGCATGTTTTCTCACCACCTCACTACTTGCCTGTCATGCGTAGAGAGTTTGATACCATTGAAATAGATATAAGATCAAGCACGGGGCATAAAATACCATTCCAGTTCGGAACTGTGGCTATTAAACTACATTTTAAAAAATTATAATGCATCCCCAACGTTATAATACAAGTTGTCCCTACGAACATTACTATTCACATCAAGGTGGATCAGGTATTGGAGTAATTTATAAAGGGGCACCATATCAGCGCGGTCATGGAATTGGTAGCTTTCTAGGAGGTTTATTCAGATCTGTTTTACCATTGTTGTCTAGTGGAGCTCGAGCGATCGGTAAAGAGGTTTTAAATACAGGTGTGGGGCTTTTATCGGATATGGTTAGTGCACGTCCTATGGAAGATTCTATTAAGACTCGATTGAAAGAGGCTGGGTCAAACTTAAAAAGAAAAGCCGATGAGAAAATTGATCGAATTAATATGTCTGGATCAGGATATATAACTAAGAAAAAACGTCTGGCTTCATTCATTCCACCGCTACGTGCTAAGGTGAAAGGTGCTAACAAAAAATCAAAGTTGACACGTAATAATATCAAAGATATATTTTCATAAATAATAATAATAATAATAAAATGTCTTTTCTACACAATCATTCTTGTGAGTGCATTAAGTCGGAGCTAGATTTATTTGCTTTACCATCTACACAAACAAGTATAGAACATGGAATGTGGATACATTACAAACCTATTTCATCTCTCGCCGATGATGGCCCCATCGAATTTCAAGTACCAGGAACCGGTGATGACTACATAGATTTGTCTCATACTATGATTCATATTAAAGCAAAGATATTAAACCAAGACTCAACAAAACTGCTAGCTACAACGACAGTGGCACCAATAAACAATTGGTTACATTCATTATTTAGTCAGCTTGATGTTTATTTGAACCAAAAACTTGTATCCCCGCCAAATAATACATACGCCTATCGTGCTTACATGGAAACTTTGTTGAATTATGCTCCTGCATCAAAAGAATCTCACCTAACATGCAGTCTTTGGTATGAAGATACAGCTGGGAAAATGGATTCAACCGATGAGAAAAATGAAGGATTCACTAAAAGAAGTAAATTAACAGCTGAAAGTAAAGAAATTGAAATGATTGGGCATCTACATGGTGATATATTCAACCAAGAAAAGTTTTTAATTAATGGTGTTGAGATGTCTGTTAAATTAGTTCGTTCCAGAGAAACATTCAACTTAATGGCTTCTTCAGACGATTTAAAATTGAAAGTATGTATTACTGATGCAACGCTTATTGTTCGTAGAGCGCGAATCAATCCAACAGTTTTACTTGCACATCAAAAAGTTTTAGCCTCTACTACAGCTAAATATCCTATTACGCGTGCTGAAGTTAAAGTTTTGACAATACCATCGGGGGTTCAGGGAAAAGCACTAGATAACATTTTTCTAGGACAAGTACCTAAAAGATGCATAATAGGATTTGTTAATAACGCAGGCTTTAATGGTAAACTCACAAAAAATCCATTTAATTTTGAAAATCACGATTTTAATACATTTAGTTTATATATTGATGGGCAACAAATACCTTCCAAAGCTTTACAACCATCATTCGAGAATAATATGTATACTTCAGCTTATCACACGTTATTCTCGGGAACGGGTATACATTTCCTTAATGAAGGTAATGGCATATCTAGGGAACAATATGCACAAGGATATTGTCTATTAGCTTTCGACTTAACACCTGATTTATCAGCTAGCTCATCAGGCCATTGGAATCTTATAAAACATGGTAGCGTGAGATTGGAAGTTCGTTTTGAATCAGCACTTTCACAAACCATAAACTGTATCGTTTATGCCGAGTTCGATAATGTTATTGAAATTGATAAAAACCGTAATGTATCAGTAGATTATAGTAGCTAAAACATTAAATTCCCTATTTAGGCTTCATATTATTGTGACGGATGTAGATAACTCAAATTCTTTGTTAATTATGTTCTATTCATTGTATACTATTCATCGTTTGAGAATTTACCTGTCACGTCGAATGTCGAACCTAATTGAACCTGTCGAATTTAATTTATCATGTGTCACGTCTCGACTTGACCACCGTCAAAGGGACAGGAGAACAATGTTAATGCCATGATTTATAGGCGTCGTGTCGTCCTAACTTGCACCCCCCGTCGTGCTGTTATCTGTGAATAGAGGGAGGCATTCATTGTTAGGGGATCTTTCGATGTACAGGATTCATGTTTGTACTCGTCTGCAGTGAACAAAAGGCGACCGTAATAACAATGGGACGTCGCGATATCTATATAAGACGCATGGCAAACGAACGTTCATTACGTTACATCGCCCAGTTGAGTAGACATCAGTTTAAAAGATAATCATGAATCCAGAATACGTCATGTTTGTCGATTTACAAGGATTTAAAGTTTCCAACAATGTTTTCTTGATAAAGGAGTTTGCACTAGCTACGGAAGATTATACCCAGGTGTTTTTAATAAAACCACCATGCCCATATTACAATTTGGCAGACGCAGAAAAGAAAAACGTCTCTTCCATAGAAAGACGACACGATTTTTATTGGAGTGCCGGTTTCATTGACTATCGCGAGTTCAAACGTGTGATTATACCAATTTTAACAAATAAAAAAATTTTAGTTTTTGGAACGGAAAAAATCAAGTGGATAAAAAATATTTGTAATAAGTGCAGTGTAGCAGATATTAGTGAAAAAGGTGCCCCCGATTTATTGCGATTAAATCAATTGTATGATAATACCAGAAGTACGGTAAATTGTTTATATCATAAGAAGCATAGTGCATTAAAAACTGTAATTTTACTTAAGAAATGGTTTATCGATAATAATATGCATGTATTTATGCGTGTATTGTTTGATGAAGATAATTGGCCTTAAGGTTAGGTTAGGTTAGTATTGTATTAGTTTTGGTTAGGTTAGGTTAGTATTCATTGTATTAGTTTTAAGTAAAAAAATGTAGTTTTAAGTATTCATTGTACTAGTTATACGCAGCTATTCATTGAAATTTGAATAAAGACATAATTTTCAGCATATTTTACCTTGTATTATTTCCATGATCTCAGCAGACTAGAAATACCCTGTTAATACATTAAATTTTACACTTGCATGTGATAAGTCGAATCGATAACAGCTTACAACGCGCCAGGTGATCATTATGAACACAATAGATATACAAAAAAGTTTATGTAAAATTCATCCAAGCTTACAATATAATGTGTATGCAGCTAACCGATTGCCAATACACATTCATACTCCTACATATATTATATCTAATTTAGACCCTGATACAAGACCTGGAAGCCATTGGATCGCCATTCACATCGATGACAATAGTATCGGACAATATTTTGATTCTTATGGTCGACCACCAACAGGTTACCACAGATCATTTTTGAAGAGAAATTCCAAACAATGGCAATTTAATAGCAATAGGCTACAAAACGATTTCACATCCGTATGCGGTGAATATTGTTTATTGTATTTGTACTATAAATTCAATGATAATACAATGTCTGATTTCATAAGAATATTCGATACGAATACACTGTACAATGATATATTACTTTATGAAATGTTTAAATCCCTTTTTTATCGATAAATAAAAATGTACAAAAAAAAATAAGTCTTTCATTGCAAACGGCCCTCGGGAACAATAAGCCGACCCTCATTAAGCATCGTGAAGTACTGACACAATAGCACCCTTGAATACAATAGGCGACCGTAATAAAACCTTTACGAGGCCGCTGAGTCTGAAAGCTATCTCAGGAACCGTTACATATATCAACGCGGGAATAGCACAGATCGATCGGGCATGACCGAAAACCCCCAAAAAGACACCAAACTTTTTTTTTTTTTTTTTTTTTTTTTTTTTTTTTTTTTTTTAGGCGGCGTCGACCCACGGATCGATGGAATGACCTTTTTTTTTTTTTTTTTTGGTGAGCCACAATATTTTTGGCCGTGAGCTAGAACCGGTGAATCCCTACTACTGACGCAGCGCATAAATGTGGCATGCCACTATAAAATATATGTAAAACGACGCAGCGACGACGCCGCGACGACGCAGCGACGATGCCGCGACGACGCAGCGACGATGCAACGCAACGCAACGCGATAATTGGGCCCGGCCCTTGCTATTCATGTTACATTGTTCATGTATGTCACTCATGTATCTGGTTAAAATTTAAAAATACTATAGTTTTTTTTTTTTCATATTTAGTAAGCAAAAGAATTTCCTAAATATTGTTCTTCAATACGGATGATAACATAGTTTAAATTACATTCGTTTAATTTTATCCCATTCAGGGGGCAATTACATAATCAGTAGAATATATTTATCGTATCGTACCGGTTCAAAATTCACAGTCAAAAGCCAGAACCAAACGGATTATTGAATGCGTTTCGTTCTCGCATCGAATTTCAGATTTTGACACATTTCCGTAGTAAATTAGTGACAGTCACGAACGAAAGAAACTGGTCGTGAGCCAATTAGCGCAAACATGCAGTTTCTACAAACCACCTGAGATGATTCCATTCTTTAGCTAACAGTTTTTTTCAGCACTTGCACAAAGGATATAAAAGCTTGTGACGCGACCGAGGGCCGGCGCGTCGATGGATCCTGCAACAGTCTGGACCACCCGATGGCGGGCACATACTTCGAGCCTCTGAGGAGAGTGTTGTCAGCTCACTACTACAATGGTATTTACTCATTTTACATCCTAGAGCTATTAATGCCTGACCTCATAACTTTTTTTTCATAAAACGGTACAGAATTTTTGGGTTCCGTACCTACCTCATAACGAAAAACGGAATCCTTATAAGTGTAAAATAGGCGGTGAAAGTTTTTATGGGGTTTCCATTATTTCTGAAGCTAGAACCATGAAAATTAGTATTTAGGTATCATTATTTTGCTAATAATAAGTCTTTTCCTGTATCGGTCTTGACCGGGAATGTTCCAATTAAAAGTTGAATTCGGAGGTAAAACTTTGTGTTTTTATTTTTCAATATACTTAAATTAATTCACAGTACAGTTTGGCTATACCGGGCGTACAATGCGCTTCCGCAGAGGCTAGGAATCGACTGGCGTTACAATGGTCCAGTCGGGCGCTTAAAGTTAAATCCGCTGACATGCAATTTCATGTGTCGCTACAATTAGATCTTGCTCATCTTGATCATTAGGCTTGTTGTAGAGTTGAAGTATAAACCAATTTATTTCAGGCTCCTACCCTAGGAAAGCAGCGGACGGCAAAGACCTGAAACCGCCTAGAGTTATTCGCAATCTACTATTGTGCGTAGGACAAGCTAGCCATCTAGACTTCACTCAGGCCATTCCTGGGTATGGAATTTTTACATTTGGAGATATCGGATCAATCCACGATATTAGTAAGTTTCTTCATTATACTTTGTGTGACATGACTATATAGCCAACGATTTGGATAAGAAAATACTTATTATTCTTGTTCCTTTTAGAGTACTTCTTGCAAAATAAAACAGACTGCTGCTCTGAGGAAGGTATGAAATCCCGTGAGTGCAGCCCGAATATAATACCCGAAGACGACCCGGTGCACAGATTCTCCGATATCCGTTGCATGAACCTCACCACGCCGCTGACATACTCTGACTTCGGATGCACCGACGACCCTGAACCATCTCCTGTGAGCATTCTACATTTAAAATACTACTTGCTCATAGATGGGGAGGCTAGCGTGCAATTCGTGGATTTGTACGAGCGTCGTCCTAACCTAGTAGATTCGGTAGATGATATGATAGGAAGAATACATTGTTCTAGATGTTTCCACTTTCAGCGGTGGAGGAAGCGTATACATGACATTTTTTTATTTTTTTTATATAAAGCAATGACATAAAAATACTCAAGCGTGTCAGATATTGATATTTTTCATGCTCCAGAAAGATAAATTGAAAAAAAAAAAAATACTCGAGCGCGCCAGATTTTGTAAGCATCTATAGGCTACGGTAACTGCTTAAAATCAGGTGGGCCGTACGCTTTTTTGCCAGCGCAGTCCTATATTTAAAAAAAAAAACTGTGGGGGTGCAAAAGTGAAACTTCCAGATGCTCCCATTTCTTAGACTGACGATCAAATTAGAAAATTGACACTTTTGACACTTCTTAGCTAGTAATGAACCCCCCTTATCTTAATCTGACGAGTTCGAGTATTTTAAGATGGTCTATTTTTTTTTTGGTTCCCCTCAGCGAACCCACCAATATTAAGGGCCCATAATTTTTTGAGGTTCTTATCAATATGTAAGCTATCTCCCTTATCTTAATCTGTCGCACTCGTGTAAATCCAGAAACCCCTTCTACGGCTCCCCACCTATCAGGAGTGCGACATAGAAATAGACTAGTAAAAGGAATGTTGGCCGCTAAGAAGTGGACAGAAATAATAATTATTTTTTTATGCAGATTGAACAAGCGACTGGTGTCTACGACTTGTCCCCTATATATAATGCTGCAGACAAAGGTGACTCGGTCGTCAGGTCCTATGAAGGAGGAAAGTTGATAGTTGACATCGACGAGGATGGCATTATCTGGCCTCCTAACGGCGATGGCTTCTGTACTGCCAACCAGCCGGGCGAGACCAGATGTTTTGGAAACTGTAAGCTGTATATTTAGCTCCAGGGGGCTTACCACAAGCTCTTATTGCGATTTAATTATAGGAACGTTTTAACGACGTTTTAATGACGTTTCTTATTGTCATGACAATAAGGTACGTCATTGCACAAAAAGTCGCTGAAACGTTAATACGTTCCTGTAATTGAATCGCAATAAGAGCTTGTGGTAAGCCCCCTTATCTTGAATTGTGCGAAGTTTTATGGACTCTTCATCACAAGAATTACATTCCGCTTCTTAATGAGTCACAACATTTATAAAAATCCAATCCAATATAATAACGCTTTAAGGATGCTGGGATTTCACGCTGTTAATCTTAAGAAGACGGCCTTAATCTTAAAGAGAACTAAAGACAGTTGCAACACTATTGTAAATAGGGAGAGAATCAGCTCCCCTTTGTAAGTCATTTTTCGCGAAAAATATTGATTATACAATTTTATTTTAGATGAATTCAGGCGCATGCCGACAGACTTCCAACAGATGGCGCGCGAGTCGAATAAGCGCGCGGTGTTAAGATTCTCCCCGATTCAGTGACTTCCCTTCGTACATTCAATCCATTCAATGCAGTTAAAACAGAACTTCAATTTTATTTATTTGTATAGATCATGCAAATCTCTATGGTATAGATCATGGACCAATTACTAACGGGACTGGGCCTAAACAACTCGGCCGAGTGGTCGGCCTAGTACTAACATCGACATAAAACGAAGCGAGTAGTTCAACTATTCACCGGTACATAGAACAATGAAAATGAAAAAACAATGACCACGTTTTTTTTTAAATCTAATAAGGGCATCTCTTTCTTTAGTCTTTACTGTGTGGTATAGATAGATGAATATTATGTAATGTAAATGTAATGTATATGATAAGATGTATTTGTCCATTGCAGATCCGAATACTTTGCTGTCAGTGCAGTTGCTGGCTATCTGGTACATGCGTCAGCACAACTACTTCGCGAGCCAGCTGGCCGCCGTGAACCCGTGCTGGGACGATGACAAGCTGTTCTATACCGCGAGAGACATGAACATCGCGTTCCACACACAAGTGTACTACTATAAATGGCTCGAATCTTTGATTGGTAAGTTTTACCTTGCCATCTGTTGAATCACTCCTAAAGCAACATCTGTTTGTAAACAGTAGATACCCTTAAAAAACCGACGCGATATTGCTGTCTTTTTATTTTTCTTAAAAATAGTATCAAATGACCTTGACTCTCCTGAGCTACTCAGTAAATTCATTTTTAACGTCCCCCACAAATCGTCCAGATTCAATCCACCCATTCGTATTCCTTATGCTTCTACCAATTATAGGCAAAACACATACATTGTGAGAGCGAGCAGGTATATTAATAAGGTATGCAAACAGCGCGATTTGGATCTATTCAAATGTAGTGTCAACTCAGTGAAGCGGTGCCTGAGCCTAACATTTTTTCAATAAGATATTATCTAATATCTATGAGATCTCGTTACTGTGCCTCTAGTAATTTTAAGTTTAAAGTGCATTTTTAATGTACATATATTATGTTCACACCTGTAAAACTTACTCTGACTTCTAAACGTGGAGACCAGTAATTGGCTCGCAGATATTATTCTTGTAACCATACTCTGTTATGTTAAGCTGTTGGTTTTCCATCAAATAAATAAATCAATAAGTAATTTTTATAGAACATTACAGTCTCTGCTAGACCTTTTTACTTCAAAATAATATATAACACTTTATATTGTCAATAATTCCATATCCAAATCAATAAGGGCCACCGCAGACTTGCTACTTTTAGCATCGGCGATCGGCGATTTTGATGCTGCGTTTCGCTCGTTCGCGCTCGAAGAAACGCGACGCAGCAACGATACGTCACAAAATCTCCGGTCGCCGATGCTAAAAGTAGCTAGTCTGCGGAGGCCCTAATTGTACCTGTAGCTTAGAAGATTGTTTCAAAGAGCAATAACGGTCGCTTGGTTGATAGGCTCGTACTGCACCAGCAGTTACGGGTACTATGCCCGTCAGGACAAAGTTTTAAGATGGCCTTTTCGCAATTTCTCTTAGTCTGGACGTCACTTGGATCGCCCCCAGTCCATTGTATAGTACTTATAAAACGCGTTGCTTAGTTTAGGATCGCACAGTTGGTATGTCAAATATGCTTTTTGGATTGTGTGACATTCTGTGACTAAATCACTCGCAGGTAGCAAGAATTTGATCGAACAAGGTGTCCTCTCTGACAGCGGCACACACAGGGACATCTACGATGAATCCACTTACCCACATATGAGTTTGGAATACACGTTTGTTCTTCGTTGGTTCCACATCATCCAACACGGATCTGCTTAGTAAGTATTGCACCCTCCGACATCCACCCTAAGAAAAAGAGATAGAACAATAATATAGGTCAGAAAATATAAGGCTGCGAATTGATGTTTCCTAAATACCTAATGTCTGGTAGTCTGATCTTAGAATGATTAATATTGGAAAACCACCTGAGAAACGAGAACGGGACGGTAAAAATTTAGAGAACTCCATCAGAAACCAGGATGCTTAGACAAGTCTGACAATTCGGAGTTTGGACACTTAGTCACACTAAGAAGAAAGGTAGTGAATACTACCCCACGCGTGAATTTCCTGGTGAAATTTCAAATTTCGAGTTGAATTTGTCATTTCCTACCAGCAAAATGGCGAGTGAGATATGAGTTTGTCGTTACAGAATAGCCACAAAATACCCAGTATTAAGTAAATACCTGTTATTCCAGCGTTTACGACACGGACGGTACCTACTTGAGAGAGTACCCAATTGCTAACTTCACGATGCGACCTGGATATTTGGGTGTTGACAGAAATATAGTTTACTTCACTCAACAAATGTACAGGCAACCGTGCGCCCCGTACCAACACATGGTTCATCCTGATGTAAGTTCTTTTCACAAAAAAATACCTAAACCGACTTTGAAAACCCTAAACCACTAAAAATCCAGACATTTTTATGCGACATTTTAACTAAGACAGTGTAGGTAGGTACATTTTGTTTGTGGACTAGGTGAACGTTTTCGAAAGATCCCAGACCTCTGTGCGACAGACTTGCTCCGTGTACAAGCGTTTCTACAAATCGCTGCGCTTCATGTATGGAAATGACATAAGTCACGTGATGTACTTATCGACCTGTACTGTCATTTCCATACATTTAAGCGTGGGGATTTGTAGAAACGCTTGTTGACGAAGCCATTGTCCTAGGGGGGCTGGGGTGTGTGGGATTCTTACCGTCTAAAACCTCCTCGGTGGCCGTCTTCAGCACGTCGGAGGGGCACCAGCTCCAAATAGTACGAAATGAGCACACAGGTTGCACTAAGAACCGCTTGTAAAGAGCTTTTTCCGGAGGGATAGACAGGGGCATTGCATTCTGTCAACCCATAAGGTTTGCGTCACACCATCAGCAAGAAGTTGGCAGTACAAAGTACCTCTGCCAGCCCCTTCAGAAACTACAAGCGTGATGATATATTGTTTTATCTTTATTTATTAAGGGGCTTTTATACAGTCGGATATACGAACCGCATCGTAAATATAAAATGTTTTTATTGAATTTTCAGTTAGCAGAGAACGGCCTGCCGTACATTCAACGTGCTGTGGACGTAGTGACAAGCGATTTGCACAAAACCCGTCTTCTTGGTTTAGCTCCGTACATCGACTACGTGCATTTCTGCACTGGACACAAAATTACAAGTTTCGATGACTTGGAGGCGCATATGGACAAAGAGGTAAAGCATGTCGACTGCCAAGCATTTATATGCAATGAAGAATTCACGAAGATAATATTAGTAAGCAATGGTTTTCCAATGGTTATAAATTGGCAAACTTAGAGCTCAAACAGATTTCAGCAACAGAAAAGATCCTGATGTTTAGTAAGAGCATAATAATATTCGGCGACCTCATGTCAATTGTAAAACGACATAAAACAAAAGGCGATCTATTGATTTATGTGTGACATGCGAGCACGAACGTAAATAGGTACATACTGGACTGTTCACTACTGCACAAAAAACGAGCCGAGCGAGAGGCCCCAGTTGGGACCGTGTCCCTCTCATTTTGAGTTGCCATGCCAAAATAATATTATTATTATCGTTGGGTAGTGATTGTTAGTTTTAAATCAAGCAAATAAATTAATTTATTATTTATCGTGACTATTGTTAATATGATATAATAATAGTCACGATAAATAATAAATAAATAAATAAATAAATAATAAATATTTTTTCTGTTTAAGAATTGTCTAGGTATAATAGACCTTAAGGCAGCAGAATAAAGTTGAATTTCTTCTTAACCAAAAACTCAACTTGTCTATCCTCTATTAAAAGATCCTTGCATGCGAGTTATCTTACCACAAGCTTATCTCCTAGGCTTATTTGGCCCGCTGACATCGTCACTAATGTCGATACGAGACTGTCAAAATATGACAGTTCTCTATTTAAAATTTTATTTCCTCTCTTGGCCACCATATGGCCACCGTGTGGTACTATGTGTAAGCGCCCTATCGCACGAGGACACCAGTGGTAGCGCAACCAGTCGCTCCACCAACAAAATGTATAGAGCTGTATGGAGGGTATCGCACCTGGTGTCCACTTGGTAGCGCAACCAATTCGGTGTCGGCTATCGAATCACCCGCTGGTGGCGCAACCATGGTTGCCTCGTGCGATAGGGCGCTAAGACTTTTAAAAAGTTCTTTCAAATTATTCCGGTAGAGAATCATCCAAATGAAGATGGCTTACGATGACGTCGAAGACATCGAACTCCTAGCTGGTATATGGTCAGAAAATCTCGTTGAGGGTGGCAGCATCCCCGCCACTCTCTCGTGTCTGTTGACCGAACACCTCAAAAAGGCCATTCAATCTGACAGACATTGGTACGAAAGAGCTGATAGACCGAACGCGTTTACTGAAGGTAAATAAATTGTTCCTTCTTTTGTTTAATAGCTACTTTACGCCGATCTTCTTTGAGAGGGTGGTACTACCCCGGTCGAGCCAGCCCGTATATGAGCTGCAGCTCTATCACCAATATATTGACCATAAATTTGAATGATTAAAAAAACTCACAATGTTAATACACGAAAAACGAGCTGAGTGAAAGGCTCCTGGTGGGACTGTGTCTCTTTCTACTAGGGTGTCTACGCATAATAACATAAATCTGTATAGAAATCCATGGGATGATCCCATTTCCTTCAAAATAATGTAATTATTAACTTTATTTGACGGGCCCGTTGGCGTGGTTGGCGTAATGGCGCCTTTCACGCTGCAGGTCGTAGGTTCGATTCCTACCCGGGACATGCATTTGTGTGCATGAACATTTGTGTGTCTGTATGTCCCGAGTCTGGGTGTATATGTATATTAAGTATGTATTTACAAATAAAAAAGTAGGTAGTATATGTAGTAATATCAGTTATCTGGTTTCCATAGTACAAGCTCTGCTTAGTTTGGGATCAGGTAGCCGTGTGTAAAAAATGTCCCAGGATATTATTATTTATTATTATTTTTATCCTCAAATTAATAAAAATGAGAATTTCTAGAATTCTTGAAAATAAAAATCTTATTCAGGCTGCCTCAGAAGTCCGAAATAATAGATGGGGGTTTGAATAGTTTATGGGGGTATATCAGGCATACAATTAATTGGTATAAACATGTAATCGAAATTTGAACATCTTTATAATACAAATATTTCAACCCACTTTTGTATTGTCTATAGACCAACTGCTGGAGATTAGAAAATCGACTTTATCTCTGTTGATGTGTACCGTCGCTGACGGCGTTACCGAGGTCCAGCCGACAGCTTTCCGTAATATAGACTCTGAAAAGTAAGTATTCGACTTCTCAATATATTGATTATCGCAAAATTACTATTTCTGAAATAGTCAATATCAGACAACAGTCATCTTTTCTGATGGTGCAAGCACTACGTTTTAGGCGCGCCCGAGCAATCAGTTTTAACATCTGACCACGTAGACATAACGTCAAATATGATAGCTCCGGGTGGCTGCTCGAGGCTTCTAGACGCAGCCATAGGCGAATAACAAACGGTCGAACTTGCTTTCTCTGTAATGCATTAGGTCGATGTATTAAAATCTTATGTATAATATACATATATTAACTTTTTTTTTCAGTAACCCGCTGACGCCTTGCAGTGACATCCCGAGCATCGACTTCACCAAGTGGGCCGATGCTACCTGCGCTTCCGATTCAAGTGATCAAAAGATTTGTTCAAGACATTCATCATCAAAATCTCAAACCAATCCTTCTCAAGCTTTTGAAAACCAAGAGAACGCGAATCAACAAGGCGATCCTTCCCATGTCTATGAAAGCCAACGGAACGCGAATCAACAACGCAATCCTTCTCGCGTCTCTGAAAGCCAACGGAACGCGAATCAACAACGCAATCCTTCTCGCGTCTATGAAAGCCAACGGTACGTGAATCAACAAGGCAATCCTTCTCGCGTCTATGAAAGCCAACGGAACGTGAATCAACAAAGCAGTCCTTCTCGTGTCTATGAAAGCCAACGGAATGGATATCAACAACGCAATCCTTCTCGCGTCTATGAAAGCCAACGGAACGAGAATCAACAACTCAATCCTTCTCGCGTCTATGAAAACCAACGGAACGAGAATCAACAAGGCAATCCTTCTCGCGTCGTTCTAGATGTTTCCACTTTCAGCGGTGGAGGAAGCGTATACATGACATTTTTTTATTTTTTTTATATAAAGCAATGACATAAAAATACTCAAGCGTGTCAGATATTGATATTTTTCATGCTCCAGAAAGATAAATTGAAAAAAAAAAAAATACTCGAGCGCGCCAGATTTTGTAAGCATCTATAGGCTACGGTAACTGCTTAAAATCAGGTGGGCCGTACGCTTTTTTGCCAGCGCAGTCCTATATTTAAAAAAAAAAACTGTGGGGGTGCAAAAGTGAAACTTCCAGATGCTCCCATTTCTTAGACTGACGATCAAATTAGAAAATTGACACTTTTGACACTTCTTAGCTAGTAATGAACCCCCCTTATCTTAATCTGACGAGTTCGAGTATTTTAAGATGGTCTATTTTTTTTTTGGTTCCCCTCAGCGAACCCACCAATATTAAGGGCCCATAATTTTTTGAGGTTCTTATCAATATGTAAGCTATCTCCCTTATCTTAATCTGTCGCACTCGTGTAAATCCAGAAACCCCTTCTACGGCTCCCCACCTATCAGGAGTGCGACATAGAAATAGACTAGTAAAAGGAATGTTGGCCGCTAAGAAGTGGACAGAAATAATAATTATTTTTTTATGCAGATTGAACAAGCGACTGGTGTCTACGACTTGTCCCCTATATATAATGCTGCAGACAAAGGTGACTCGGTCGTCAGGTCCTATGAAGGAGGAAAGTTGATAGTTGACATCGACGAGGATGGCATTATCTGGCCTCCTAACGGCGATGGCTTCTGTACTGCCAACCAGCCGGGCGAGACCAGATGTTTTGGAAACTGTAAGCTGTATATTTAGCTCCAGGGGGCTTACCACAAGCTCTTATTGCGATTTAATTATAGGAACGTTTTAACGACGTTTTAATGACGTTTCTTATTGTCATGACAATAAGGTACGTCATTGCACAAAAAGTCGCTGAAACGTTAATACGTTCCTGTAATTGAATCGCAATAAGAGCTTGTGGTAAGCCCCCTTATCTTGAATTGTGCGAAGTTTTATGGACTCTTCATCACAAGAATTACATTCCGCTTCTTAATGAGTCACAACATTTATAAAAATCCAATCCAATATAATAACGCTTTAAGGATGCTGGGATTTCACGCTGTTAATCTTAAGAAGACGGCCTTAATCTTAAAGAGAACTAAAGACAGTTGCAACACTATTGTAAATAGGGAGAGAATCAGCTCCCCTTTGTAAGTCATTTTTCGCGAAAAATATTGATTATACAATTTTATTTTAGATGAATTCAGGCGCATGCCGACAGACTTCCAACAGATGGCGCGCGAGTCGAATAAGCGCGCGGTGTTAAGATTCTCCCCGATTCAGTGACTTCCCTTCGTACATTCAATCCATTCAATGCAGTTAAAACAGAACTTCAATTTTATTTATTTGTATAGATCATGCAAATCTCTATGGTATAGATCATGGACCAATTACTAACGGGACTGGGCCTAAACAACTCGGCCGAGTGGTCGGCCTAGTACTAACATCGACATAAAACGAAGCGAGTAGTTCAACTATTCACCGGTACATAGAACAATGAAAATGAAAAAACAATGACCACGTTTTTTTTTAAATCTAATAAGGGCATCTCTTTCTTTAGTCTTTACTGTGTGGTATAGATAGATGAATATTATGTAATGTAAATGTAATGTATATGATAAGATGTATTTGTCCATTGCAGATCCGAATACTTTGCTGTCAGTGCAGTTGCTGGCTATCTGGTACATGCGTCAGCACAACTACTTCGCGAGCCAGCTGGCCGCCGTGAACCCGTGCTGGGACGATGACAAGCTGTTCTATACCGCGAGAGACATGAACATCGCGTTCCACACACAAGTGTACTACTATAAATGGCTCGAATCTTTGATTGGTAAGTTTTACCTTGCCATCTGTTGAATCACTCCTAAAGCAACATCTGTTTGTAAACAGTAGATACCCTTAAAAAACCGACGCGATATTGCTGTCTTTTTATTTTTCTTAAAAATAGTATCAAATGACCTTGACTCTCCTGAGCTACTCAGTAAATTCATTTTTAACGTCCCCCACAAATCGTCCAGATTCAATCCACCCATTCGTATTCCTTATGCTTCTACCAATTATAGGCAAAACACATACATTGTGAGAGCGAGCAGGTATATTAATAAGGTATGCAAACAGCGCGATTTGGATCTATTCAAATGTAGTGTCAACTCAGTGAAGCGGTGCCTGAGCCTAACATTTTTTCAATAAGATATTATCTAATATCTATGAGATCTCGTTACTGTGCCTCTAGTAATTTTAAGTTTAAAGTGCATTTTTAATGTACATATATTATGTTCACACCTGTAAAACTTACTCTGACTTCTAAACGTGGAGACCAGTAATTGGCTCGCAGATATTATTCTTGTAACCATACTCTGTTATGTTAAGCTGTTGGTTTTCCATCAAATAAATAAATCAATAAGTAATTTTTATAGAACATTACAGTCTCTGCTAGACCTTTTTACTTCAAAATAATATATAACACTTTATATTGTCAATAATTCCATATCCAAATCAATAAGGGCCACCGCAGACTTGCTACTTTTAGCATCGGCGATCGGCGATTTTGATGCTGCGTTTCGCTCGTTCGCGCTCGAAGAAACGCGACGCAGCAACGATACGTCACAAAATCTCCGGTCGCCGATGCTAAAAGTAGCTAGTCTGCGGAGGCCCTAATTGTACCTGTAGCTTAGAAGATTGTTTCAAAGAGCAATAACGGTCGCTTGGTTGATAGGCTCGTACTGCACCAGCAGTTACGGGTACTATGCCCGTCAGGACAAAGTTTTAAGATGGCCTTTTCGCAATTTCTCTTAGTCTGGACGTCACTTGGATCGCCCCCAGTCCATTGTATAGTACTTATAAAACGCGTTGCTTAGTTTAGGATCGCACAGTTGGTATGTCAAATATGCTTTTTGGATTGTGTGACATTCTGTGACTAAATCACTCGCAGGTAGCAAGAATTTGATCGAACAAGGTGTCCTCTCTGACAGCGGCACACACAGGGACATCTACGATGAATCCACTTACCCACATATGAGTTTGGAATACACGTTTGTTCTTCGTTGGTTCCACATCATCCAACACGGATCTGCTTAGTAAGTATTGCACCCTCCGACATCCACCCTAAGAAAAAGAGATAGAACAATAATATAGGTCAGAAAATATAAGGCTGCGAATTGATGTTTCCTAAATACCTAATGTCTGGTAGTCTGATCTTAGAATGATTAATATTGGAAAACCACCTGAGAAACGAGAACGGGACGGTAAAAATTTAGAGAACTCCATCAGAAACCAGGATGCTTAGACAAGTCTGACAATTCGGAGTTTGGACACTTAGTCACACTAAGAAGAAAGGTAGTGAATACTACCCCACGCGTGAATTTCCTGGTGAAATTTCAAATTTCGAGTTGAATTTGTCATTTCCTACCAGCAAAATGGCGAGTGAGATATGAGTTTGTCGTTACAGAATAGCCACAAAATACCCAGTATTAAGTAAATACCTGTTATTCCAGCGTTTACGACACGGACGGTACCTACTTGAGAGAGTACCCAATTGCTAACTTCACGATGCGACCTGGATATTTGGGTGTTGACAGAAATATAGTTTACTTCACTCAACAAATGTACAGGCAACCGTGCGCCCCGTACCAACACATGGTTCATCCTGATGTAAGTTCTTTTCACAAAAAAATACCTAAACCGACTTTGAAAACCCTAAACCACTAAAAATCCAGACATTTTTATGCGACATTTTAACTAAGACAGTGTAGGTAGGTACATTTTGTTTGTGGACTAGGTGAACGTTTTCGAAAGATCCCAGACCTCTGTGCGACAGACTTGCTCCGTGTACAAGCGTTTCTACAAATCGCTGCGCTTCATGTATGGAAATGACATAAGTCACGTGATGTACTTATCGACCTGTACTGTCATTTCCATACATTTAAGCGTGGGGATTTGTAGAAACGCTTGTTGACGAAGCCATTGTCCTAGGGGGGCTGGGGTGTGTGGGATTCTTACCGTCTAAAACCTCCTCGGTGGCCGTCTTCAGCACGTCGGAGGGGCACCAGCTCCAAATAGTACGAAATGAGCACACAGGTTGCACTAAGAACCGCTTGTAAAGAGCTTTTTCCGGAGGGATAGACAGGGGCATTGCATTCTGTCAACCCATAAGGTTTGCGTCACACCATCAGCAAGAAGTTGGCAGTACAAAGTACCTCTGCCAGCCCCTTCAGAAACTACAAGCGTGATGATATATTGTTTTATCTTTATTTATTAAGGGGCTTTTATACAGTCGGATATACGAACCGCATCGTAAATATAAAATGTTTTTATTGAATTTTCAGTTAGCAGAGAACGGCCTGCCGTACATTCAACGTGCTGTGGACGTAGTGACAAGCGATTTGCACAAAACCCGTCTTCTTGGTTTAGCTCCGTACATCGACTACGTGCATTTCTGCACTGGACACAAAATTACAAGTTTCGATGACTTGGAGGCGCATATGGACAAAGAGGTAAAGCATGTCGACTGCCAAGCATTTATATGCAATGAAGAATTCACGAAGATAATATTAGTAAGCAATGGTTTTCCAATGGTTATAAATTGGCAAACTTAGAGCTCAAACAGATTTCAGCAACAGAAAAGATCCTGATGTTTAGTAAGAGCATAATAATATTCGGCGACCTCATGTCAATTGTAAAACGACATAAAACAAAAGGCGATCTATTGATTTATGTGTGACATGCGAGCACGAACGTAAATAGGTACATACTGGACTGTTCACTACTGCACAAAAAACGAGCCGAGCGAGAGGCCCCAGTTGGGACCGTGTCCCTCTCATTTTGAGTTGCCATGCCAAAATAATATTATTATTATCGTTGGGTAGTGATTGTTAGTTTTAAATCAAGCAAATAAATTAATTTATTATTTATCGTGACTATTGTTAATATGATATAATAATAGTCACGATAAATAATAAATAAATAAATAAATAAATAATAAATATTTTTTCTGTTTAAGAATTGTCTAGGTATAATAGACCTTAAGGCAGCAGAATAAAGTTGAATTTCTTCTTAACCAAAAACTCAACTTGTCTATCCTCTATTAAAAGATCCTTGCATGCGAGTTATCTTACCACAAGCTTATCTCCTAGGCTTATTTGGCCCGCTGACATCGTCACTAATGTCGATACGAGACTGTCAAAATATGACAGTTCTCTATTTAAAATTTTATTTCCTCTCTTGGCCACCATATGGCCACCGTGTGGTACTATGTGTAAGCGCCCTATCGCACGAGGACACCAGTGGTAGCGCAACCAGTCGCTCCACCAACAAAATGTATAGAGCTGTATGGAGGGTATCGCACCTGGTGTCCACTTGGTAGCGCAACCAATTCGGTGTCGGCTATCGAATCACCCGCTGGTGGCGCAACCATGGTTGCCTCGTGCGATAGGGCGCTAAGACTTTTAAAATGTTCTTTCAAATTATTCCGGTAGAGAATCATCCAAATGAAGATGGCTTACGATGACGTCGAAGACATCGAACTCCTGGCTGGTATATGGTCAGAAAATCTCGTTGAGGGCGGCAGCATCCCCGCCACTCTCTCGTGTCTGTTGACCGAACACCTCAAAAAGGCCATTCAATCTGACAGACATTGGTACGAAAGAGCTGATAGACCGAACGCGTTTACTGAAGGTAAATAAATTGTTCCTTCTTTTGTTTAATAGCTACTTTACGCCGATCTTCTTTGAGAGGGTGGTACTACCCCGGTCGAGCCAGCCCGTATATGAGCTGCAGCTCTATCACCAATATATTGACCATAAATTTGAATGATTAAAAAAACTCACAATGTTAATACACGAAAAACGAGCTGAGTGAAAGGCTCCTGGTGGGACTGTGTCTCTTTCTACTAGGGTGTCTACGCATAATAACATAAATCTGTATAGAAATCCATGGGATGATCCCATTTCCTTCAAAATAATGTAATTATTAACTTTATTTGACGGGCCCGTTGGCGTGGTTGGCGTAATGGCGCCTTTCACGCTGCAGGTCGTAGGTTCGATTCCTACCCGGGACATGCATTTGTGTGCATGAACATTTGTGTGTCTGTATGTCCCGAGTCTGGGTGTATATGTATATTAAGTATGTATTTACAAATAAAAAAGTAGGTAGTATATGTAGTAATATCAGTTATCTGGTTTCCATAGTACAAGCTCTGCTTAGTTTGGGATCAGGTAGCCGTGTGTAAAAAATGTCCCAGGATATTATTATTTATTATTATTTTTATCCTCAAATTAATAAAAATGAGAATTTCTAGAATTCTTGAAAATAAAAATCTTATTCAGGCTGCCTCAGAAGTCCGAAATAATAGATGGGGGTTTGAATAGTTTATGGGGGTATATCAGGCATACAATTAATTGGTATAAACATGTAATCGAAATTTGAACATCTTTATAATACAAATATTTCAACCCACTTTTGTATTGTCTATAGACCAACTGCTGGAGATTAGAAAATCGACTTTATCTCTGTTGATGTGTACCGTCGCTGACGGCGTTACCGAGGTCCAGCCGACAGCTTTCCGTAATATAGACTCTGAAAAGTAAGTATTCGACTTCTCAATATATTGATTATCGCAAAATTACTATTTCTGAAATAGTCAATATCAGACAACAGTCATCTTTTCTGATGGTGCAAGCACTACGTTTTAGGCGCGCCCGAGCAATCAGTTTTAACATCTGACCACGTAGACATAACGTCAAATATGATAGCTCCGGGTGGCTGCTCGAGGCTTCTAGACGCAGCCATAGGCGAATAACAAACGGTCGAACTTGCTTTCTCTGTAATGCATTAGGTCGATGTATTAAAATCTTATGTATAATATACATATATTAACTTTTTTTTTCAGTAACCCGCTGACGCCTTGCAGTGACATCCCGAGCATCGACTTCACCAAGTGGGCCGATGCTACCTGCGCTTCCGATTCAAGTGATCAAAAGATTTGTTCAAGACATTCATCATCAAAATCTCAAACCAATCCTTCTCAAGCTTTTGAAAACCAAGAGAACGCGAATCAACAAGGCGATCCTTCCCATGTCTATGAAAGCCAACGGAACGCGAATCAACAACGCAATCCTTCTCGCGTCTCTGAAAGCCAACGGAACGCGAATCAACAACGCAATCCTTCTCGCGTCTATGAAAGCCAACGGTACGTGAATCAACAAGGCAATCCTTCTCGCGTCTATGAAAGCCAACGGAACGTGAATCAACAAAGCAGTCCTTCTCGTGTCTATGAAAGCCAACGGAATGGATATCAACAACGCAATCCTTCTCGCGTCTATGAAAGCCAACGGAACGAGAATCAACAACTCAATCCTTCTCGCGTCTATGAAAACCAACGGAACGAGAATCAACAAGGCAATCCTTCTCGCGTCTATGAAAGCCAACGGAACGAAAATCAACAACGCAATCCTTCTCGCGTCTATGAAAACCAACGGAACGAGAATCAACAACTCAATCCTTCTCGCGTCTATGAAAACCAACGGAACGAGAATCAACAAGGCAATCCTTCTCGCGTCTATGAAAGCCAACGGAACGAAAATCAACAACGCAATCCTTCTCGCGTCTATGAAAACCAACGGAACGAGAATCAACAACTCAATCCTTCTCGCGTCTATGAAAACCAACGGAACGAGAATCAACAAGGCAATCCTTCTCGCGTCTATGAAAGCCAACGGAACGAGAATCAACAACGCAATCCTTCTCGCGTCTATGAAAGCCAACGGAACGAGAATCAACAACGCAATCCTTCTCGTGTCTATGAAAGCCAACGGAACGAGAATCAACAACGCAATCCTTCTCGCGTCTATGAAAGCCAACGGAACGAGAATCAACAAGGCAATCCTTCTCGTGTCTATGAAAGCCAATGGAACACGAATCAACAAAGCATTCGTGCACCCCGGAAACCCCGGAAGCCTTCGCAGTCATTTGAATAGCCGTCGCGCAAGGAACAACGTCCATTCTATTACTATTTACTCTAAATATTGTAGAATGTGAATATAAAAAATGTTATGTAAATGTGTTTTCTTTTTGTGCTTTATTTAATTATATAGATATTTTAGTAACCAAACAACAACCATAAATAAGAAGATAAACTAACTTGCTAAGTACTATATACAGAGTGGAATTTTTAACGCCATCTGGGTGCTTACCACGACCTCTTATCGTGATTCAATTATAGGAACGTTTTAACGTTTCAGCGACTTTTTGTGCAATGACGTACATTATTGTCATGACAATATGAAACGTCATTGCACAAAAAGTCGCTGAAACGTTAAAACAAAACTGCTATAATAGGTGGTGGTAGGGCTGGAGGGAAACTACTCTAAATACTGGAGAGAGCAAATTTTACTCAAAGGAAACAATGTTACGTCACGACTTTTATCCCCATTCGGGGGTAGTCAGAGGCTTAAGTGGCCATACACCACCACATTGTGGAGGTATTAACCAACTCAAAGCCCACGTTTCACTAGATAGTCAGAACCCAACGTGACAGGTGGTGAACCTTGTCGCCGCTTGTGTTGTTGTCAAAGGAAACATTTCTCTATTTTCAAAGAGAAACAAATGTGCAATCAAATATTCTCGAAAACTCGCTTGCCACACTCGGAAATCAAACCGGCTTAAAGCCGATAAAATAACATCCTTTACTTTTATGGCATCAATCGATAGGGTCCATCATAACGATCAAATCGCTCTAACAAACGTGGTAAATGAAAGGAAAACCATGAAATATGAACTTGAAGTATTCACCTGTAGGTATACTATGTATGTACCTATGTTATTTTGTTAAACCCCAAATTAATGAAATAGTAAGTTCAATAAGTGATCATATGCCACTTTGCCCCAATGGACCTAAATGAACCACGGCTATACCCTAGATGAGAATATTTTCGTGTTTCATACTTTTAGAGCGTAATTTTGCAGGAGTCGAGTTTAAGTTTTTGAACCTACCTTTGTCTTACATGTTTCTGGGACTATCTCACATAATCCAGGACGGTTGGCTATCTTTACAATGTTAAAGTAATGAGTTTTGGAACACGAAACCTCACCATATTCTTCATGTCTTAATGATTCGTGAATTATTTAATAATTTGGCTTAAGAACAGTTCAAACTGTGTAAATATAAAACATCACGTAATCACTTCCTTTAGAACAGTTTAAGAAATTATTGTTATAAATTGAGACCTACTATTAACGTATCTAAGGTCCGTATTAATAAATGCATCTCAACGTTAAGATCAATCTTAAGATGCAGTTTTGACGTTTAATATCAAATCATCAACATCTGTCAAAAATAGCATCTTGAGTTCGATCTCAATGTTGAGATTGATTTATTAATACGGGCCTTAGTACCCAAGACTGGGACGAATAGACGAATAGACCGCACAGACTGGGTAGATCCTAGTGACATCCAGACGCAGCATGAGGATACCTTACCACCGTACCTCCTTCGGGAGTCTAGCATCAAAGCTGGAGACCCTCAAACGGCGTAAATGAAGCAATTTTGGTCAAGGTTACATGTTTTAACCTCTGGGCGGGATCTCTTCCCCAAACAGAAACCCAAAACGCACAGGCTAGGCGGTGGTAAAGTCAGCAACGAAAGTCATTCAGAATTTTTCATTCAGAATTTTGCAAATCGGTTATACTCTTTATTCTACAAACGTTGGTAAACCTTTATAAAACCAAACATTAGCAACATGTCTACATTTTGTTTCGATAAAGTAAAATTATGGATTTGATGCAAAACAAAAGTGTGCAAGCTATTTGAAAAACTGAGAATGTTCAGCGACTTTCGTTGCTGACCGTACCACCAGCCTTCATGCCACACTCCCAGCTGCGTTTAGTACGATGAGTGAGAGAGCCGAAAGCCACCCCCCTCCCCCTCCCTTCATCCCACTCCCCTTCAGGTCGGCAATGTGCAAGCAATGCCTTTGGTATTGTAAGCATCTATAGGCTAGGTAACTGCTTAACATCAGGCGGGCGGTACGCTTTTTTGCCACCGCAGTCCTATAAAATAAAAGAAAAAAACAGTCCCCTGCTGCCAAAACATGCCAAGCGCCAAGAACTTACGATTTATAATAAATAGATCACAAAGGTATCAGAGACCAGTGGTTTTGCAATGGTTATTAACATTTGTTAACAGCCACGACGCCCTGGCGTGGGCAGATAACGAAATAGAATTTCAGAAATTTTGTGGGTTTGTGAATATTGTAGTAGGTACGGTCGGAAAGTCGCTGAACATTCTCAGTTTTTCAAATAGCTTGCACACTTTTGTTTTGCATCAAATCCATAATTTTTACTATCGAAATAAAATGTAGACATGTTGCCAATGTTTGGTTTTATAAAGGTTTACCAACGTTTGTAGAATAAAGAGTATAACCGATTTGAAAAATTCAGAATGTTCAGCGACTTTCGATGCTGACTGTACCTTTGAATGAAGCGTCTCCAAAGACTTATATACTAACAGGATGACATAGTGTTAAAGAAGTAGTAAAAAAAAGGGAACCGAGTGAAAGGCTCCTGATAGGTGTGTGTCCCTGTCTACTAGGGTCTCAACGAGGGGTGGACGGTAGGATATTTTGGCATGTCAACTTTGAGAAAGCAGCTCCATCTATCAGCACTCTCATTTTTATTGCGACTAAGAGTGAACCCCATCTGGCGTTGCGTTGCGTCGTCGCAACGCAACGCAACCCAATCACTCTCTTCAATCAATCACTTTTCTAGGGGTCAGTTTTCGTTTGGGGCATTGTTTAGGTGCTGAACCAGGATCTAACCAACTTGCTGAGCACTTGCGATTGTCGAACAGAATCCATTTTTCGTCGCAAATAAAAATGCGATTCAATATGCCTTCGTTTCTGTGCCTGCTGAGCAGTACAAGACTCGTTTCGACGCGTACTTCACGCTGGCGATCATTAAATTCGTGGGGCACCCATTTGTCAAGCTTTTTAAACCGACTTCAAAAAAGGAGGAGGTTTCTCAATTCGACCGTATATATATATTTTTTATTATTTTTTTTATGTGTGTTCGCGGATAACTTCGTCGTTTATGAACCGATTTTGATGATTCTTTTTTTGTTGGAAAGGAGATATTCCAGCGGTGGTACCATGATAAGGAAACCAGGATCTGATGATGGCATCCCAGAGAAATCGAGGGGAACCTTCGAAAATCGTAGGCGCGACTAGTGCGTTTGTATTTTTTTTCATTAAGTATTTTAAAGCACTACTATTTTATGAAGGTCTGGAGTCGATCTGATGATGGAGCCGAAAGACAGTCGAGGGAACTTCTCAACGATTAAAAACAATTACCTGGTGTTTGGGCTTGATTAATTTATATTGATGAGAACTTTACACCTAGATGGGTTGTGACTGTCATTAGGGGTCTGATGATGAAGACTAAGGACAGTTAAGGGAACTCCTTAACGTTTTACAGTAGCCACCTTGTGTTTGGGCTTGATTAATTTGTATTGATGAGAACTTTACACCTAGATGGGTTGTGATTGTCATTAGGGGTCTGATGATGGAGCCAAAAGACAGTCGAGAGAACTCCTCAACGATTTACAGCAATTACCTGGTGTTTGGGCTTGATTAATTTGTATTGATGAGAACTTTACACCTAGATGGGTTGTGACTGTCATTAGGGGACTGATGATGAAGACGAAGGACAGTCAAGGGAACTCCTCAACGTTTTACAGTAGCTACCTTGTGTTTGGGCTTGATTAATTTGTATTGATGAGAACTTTACACCTAGATGGGTTGTGACTGTCATTAGGGGTCTGATGATGGAGCCAAAAGACAGTTGAGAGAACTCCTCAACGATTTACAGCAATTACCTGGTGTTTGGGCTTGATTAATTTGTATTGGAGAGAACTTAGCACCCATATGGGTTATAAGTGCCATTACAGGTCTGATGATGGAGACCATAGACAGTCGAGGGAATTCCTCAAAGATTTACAGCAGTTACCTTTTGTTGGGCTTGCTTCATACGGTTCAATATGCCAAAATGTTCATTGGTATGGCGCCACTAAAAATCGTGAAATAAAATGATTTTTATTAAACCGACTTCAAAAAAGGAGGAGGTTTCTCAATTCGACCGTATATATATATTTTTTTTATTTTTTTTTATGTGTGTTCGCGGATAACTTCGTCGTTTATGAACCGATTTTGATGATTCTTTTTTTGTTGGAAAGGAGATTTTCCGGGGGTGGTACCATGATAAGGAAACCAGGATCTGATGATGGCATCCCAGAGAAATCGAGGGGAATCTTCGAAAATCGTAGGGGCGACTAGTGCGTTTGTAATTTTTTTCATTAAGTATTTTAAAGCACTACTATTTTATGAAGGTCTGGAGTCGACCTGAAGATGGAGCCGAAAGACAGTCGAGGGAACTCCTCAACGATTTACAGCAATTACCTGGTGTTTGGACTTAATTTATTTCTATTGATGAGAGCTTTGCACCCATATCTATACTAATATATAAAGAGGGAAATGCTGACTGACTGACTGACTGACTGACTGACTGACTGACTGACTCATCAACGCCGAGCCGAAACTACTGAAGTTAGAGACATGAAATTTGGATAGTATATATATTTTGTGACGTAGGCAAGCAATAAGAAGCGATTTTGGAAAATTCAACCCCTAAGGGGGTTAAATAGGGGATGAAAGTTTGTATGCAAGTTCGTCATTTTTCAAGTTAGAATTATGAAAATTTGTGTTGAGGTGTCTTTTTAAAAATAAAAAATATGGTTTTCGGCGTTTTTGAATATTCAACCCCTAAGGTGGTAAAATAGGGGATGAAAGTTAGTTGGGAAGTTTGTATAGATGTTCGTCATTTTTGAAGTTAGAATTATGAAAATTGGTGTTTAGGTTCCTTTTTAAAAATAAAAAACTTGAATTGCTGCGTTTTTGAAAATTCAACCCCTAAGGGGGTAAAATAGGGGACGAAAGTTTGTATGGAAGTTCGTCATTTCTGAGGTTAGCATAATGAAAATTTGTGTTTAGGTTTCTTTTTACGCATTAAAAATAATAATTCCAGCTTTTTTGAAAATTTAAACCCTAAGGGATTAAAATAGGGGTTGAAAGTTAGTATGGAAGTTCGTCATTTTTTGAAGTTGGAATTATACAAATTGGTGATTAGGTGACTTTTAAAAGATGAACAATATTAATTTCAGGGTTTTTCAAAATACATCCCCTAAGGGGGTAAAATAGGGGATGAAAGTTTGAATGTAAGTTCGTCATTTATGTAGTTAGAATTATGAAAATTAGTTTGGTAAAATTAGTGATTTGGTGTCTTAAAAAAAATGCGTTTTTGAAATTATTCGTGGTATGGGATACGGGATACGCGATATGGGATACGGGATTTGGGATAAGGGATACGTGATACGGGATACGGGTTACGAGATACGTATACGGATAAGGGTTACGGGATACGGGATGTGGGATGCGTGATACGGGATACGGGATACGGATACGGATACGGGATACGGGATACGGGTTACGGGATGTGGGATGCGGGATACGGGATACGGGATACGGGATACGGGATACGGGATACGGGATACGGGATGTGCGATGCGTGATACGGGATACGGATGCGTGATACGTGATACGGGATGTGGGATGTGGGATGTGGGATGCGTGATACGGGATACGGATACGGGATATGGGATGTGGGATGCGGGATGCGGGATGCGGGATGCGTGATACGGGATACTGGATACTGGATACTGGATACTGGATACTGGATACTGGATACTGGATACTGGATACGGGATACGGGATACGGGATACGGGATACGGGATACGGGATACGGGATACGGGATACGGGATACGGGATAAGGGATACGGAATATGGGATACAGAATCAGGGATATGAGATACGGGTTCCGTATCCAGGATACGGGATTTGGGTTCCAGCAAACGGAAACGGAATTTTTTAAATTTATATCCTGCGCGGACGAAGTCGCGGGCAAAAGCTAGTGGGTTATAAGTGCCATTACAGGTCTAATGATGGAGACCATAGACAGTCGAGGGAATTCCTCAAAGATTTACAGCAGTTACCTTTTGTTGGGCTTACTTCATACGGTTCAATATGCCAAAATGTTCATTGGTATGGCGCCACTAAAAATCGTGAAATAAAATTATTTTTATAAAAAAAAACAAACCGACTTCAAAAAAACCTGGTGCACTAAAAAGCCTGAAATAATATTTCTATTACCACCTCTGCCTACCCCTTTGGGAAAACCAGACGTGATGGTGTGTTATCGAGTATTTGGAGTCGGTGCCAATCTTGGTATGCCAAGTCTACCTACTATAAAAGTAAGAAGATAGATTGGCACCGACCCCAAATACTTGATAACACACCATCACGTCTGGTTTTCCCAAAGGGGTAGGCAGAGGTGGTAATAGAATTATTATTTCAGGCTTTTTAGTGCACCAGGTTTTTTTGAAGTCGGTTTGTTTTTTTTTATAAAAATAATTTTTACTCGTTTATTTTTTGGCAGGGCAGTCGCGTTTTTAATTTTTTAAATTATTTTTTTAACCAAACAATTCAATTTTTTTAATACCTAGATTGCTTGATCAAAAGAAATAGATTGAAATTAAAAATCATTGAAAAACTTACGGTCATTTATTTTAATTGTATAGAGACACATAATCAGGATGTACAAATTGTAACCGATGAAGATTGAAAATAAACAACAATAAATGATGTAATTTGCGCACTTAATCGTTTTTCATTTCAATATATTTTTAGGGTTCCGTACCCAAAGGGTGCCAACGGGACCCTATTACTAAGCCTACGCTGTCCGTCTGTCTGTCTGTCTGTCTGTCTGTCTGTCTGTCTGTCTGTCTGTCTGTCTGTCCGTCTGTCTGTCAGCGGGCTGTATCTAACAAACGGTAATAGCTAGAGACATGAAATTTTCACAGAATGTGTATTTCTGTTGCCGCTACAACAACAAATACTAAAAATAAAATAAAACTTAAAAATAAAGGGGGTCCCCATACAATAAACTCGATATTTTTGGCGTTTTTATTGATAACTCATAAATTAAACAATATATAAAGAGAAAACTAACATTTTAACCATGAGTGATCATTATGACATATTTTAGATAAATTGTTGACAAAAAAAGAAATGTAAAACTACATTTTTGACCCATAAATAAGTTTTAAATTAATAGTACCAGTCAAAGTAGCGCCATCTAACATTGTTATGATATCATTGGCATTACAGTGTCATAAGTAGTATAATAAATCGAATGCAATACTAGAGATCATCTTAGCCGTATGGTTAAGGCGTTAGTCCACGTGTATGTGGGTATTAGGCTCGAATCTTACTACGAGTTGTTTTTTTTTTTGAGTAATTCGCATTTTTTTTGTCGCCCACAGCTTAAATTAAAATAATGTTAACACTAAACTGATTTGTGCAAATACATTGTTTACGTACGTAAACATATTTGTAAATCAAGTTTCAAATGCATTCGGAGTTTCAAGCACAGAGTATTAGAACTATAGATGGCGTTGTAATAGTTTTTCACAGAATGTGTATTTATTTATTTGTGTACTTTATGTACCTATTATTGCAGGTGTGTACTAACAATTATGGGACTGAGGTGGCAAAAAAGCGTATAGCCCGCCTGATGTTGAGCAGTTTTTTTTATGGGAGTGAGGTGGCAAAGAGTAAATAATTGTTGCTATAACAAAGATAATATAAAATAAGAATCTCATAATATATAAAATAATAGTACCGCTACGCACCACTAGATGACGCTAGATGAGCTCCTAGATCGCGCTATGGTTTCGTTTTTCAGATCGCAATATAGTCACGACCAAAATTCGCCTGCTATTGACAAGTTTTGCGTTATCTCTAGGTTTCGATCGATTGGAAATTGTTGTATTGCTTTCATAGTGTCATATTTGATGGCAGAATACTCCCGTTGCCTCCGACTATAGTGTGCGAGGATTTTAATGTAGACTTACTGGAATCTAATGAGAATGCACCTTTAAAAAAATATTTTGACCATATTGGTTTAAATTCAAAACTTCCTCGTGTTGTTACCACAACGGGTTATACTCAAATAGATAATGTGTTTATCAATATTGACTTGAATGCTGGCACATACTGTGCACTCTTTAGTTACCTAGCCCGTTATGGATACAATTTCGAATTGAGCAATAGATTTTATCAAAACTATCCGAAAAGTCAGAATAAAATTTGTATTTCTGTTGCCGCTGTAACAACAAATACTAAGACAGAATAAAAAAATATTTAAGTGGGGTTCCCATACAACAGACATGATTGCCGTTTTTATAGAATGGTACGGAACCCTTCGTGCGCGAGTCCGACTCGCACTTGGCCGGTTTTTACGAAATGTTTTGACATTCCAGTTCAATTTCCGGTAATTCCGGAAAAATGGCATGTCCATGTTATGACCTCATGGCACAAGTACGAAAAATCAATCTACCTACTCCGATCTCTGCTAATAAGTGTACAAGTAATACGACTTTCAATCTTCTCTAACACTTTGCAGATCGAAGAAGCGACTGGTGTCTACGACATGTCTCCTATATATAATGCAACAGACAAAGGCGATTCAGCCGTCAGGTCCTATGAAGGAGGGAAGTTGACAGTAGACATCGACGAGGATGGGATTATCTGGCCTCCTAACGGGACGATGGCTACTGTCCTGCCAACCAGCCGGGCGAGACCAGATGTTTTGGAAACCGTAAGCTGTTCCACCTTTTAACCTTACCTTTAACCTTAATCTTTAATCTTTGAACTCTATTCTTAAAACTCAGAACACCTTTAGCATTGGAATTCAATTGGTACTTTCCAGCATTATCAAGGCATTTTCAAGGTGGTAGAGCCAAGCTGGCTTCGCGACCCAGCTGGCCGCCGTGAACCCGTGCTGGGACGATGACAAGCTGTGCCACACCGCGAGAGACATCAACATTGGATTCTTCACGCAAGTGTACTACTATGAATGGCTCGCAGCTTTGATAGGTAAGTTTTGTTTTACTAAAATACAACATTATTTTTTTGTATAACTACTAAAAACCTGAAGTAAGTTAGTTCAGAATAGCAAGGACATTTTGTCCCTTTAAAAAAATCACAAAGAAGTTAAGGAAGCGCAAAACGATACTTGTAATTCTCCTCACAAGCCGCGTTCCGCCACCAAGGGTAAAATGCGAGGGCGGAAGCCATCACTCACATACTTCTCTTGCATATGCAAGTTATATAACTTGATAGTTTACAAAAATATTTCGCTCGCAATAGTAGATTGCATCAGAAGGGAGCAAAAATGATTTTAGGGTTCTGATACGTCGTATATAGTACGTTTTTTTATACTTGTCCTAATTGGTAAGCAAAGATGGCTTCCAGCGGGGCGATTGCGTAACTTTTTTGACAATGTTTCAATTTGTCAATGTTCAATTGTGAATTATATACGAAACCAATTGAAACATTGATAAAAAATTACGCGAACGCCCCGCTGGACGCCATCTTTGCTTACCAAATAGGACAAGTATAAAAAACGTACTATACCTAATTAAATTATTTGCAGGTGAAGAGAAATTGATCGAACAGGGTATTCTGTCTAGCTGCAGCGGACACAGGGACATCTATGATGACTCCGAGCCCCTTCAAATGAGTTTGGAGTTCACGTATGTTCAACGTTGGTTCCACACCATGCAAGGCGGATCTGCATTGTAAGTATTTCTCTCTTTTGCCTATGACATCCATGAATCATGAAAATTATCACAAAATGAGGATTACACGTTATAACGACCCAAAGTGACATTTTCGTAAATTCCTCTATATATTCCCTCTATATCAATACCTAAATATACAATACATATTAGGGCCTCCGCAGACTAGCTACTTTTAGCATCGGCGATCGGCGATTTTGATGCTGCATCGCGCTTGTTCGCGCTCGAAGAAACGCGACGCAGCATCGATACGTCACAAAATCGCCGGTCGCCGATGCTAAAAGTAGCTAGTCTGCGGAGGCCCTTAGTGTATAATATATTAGTGCGATATAATATATTAGTGTATTAGTATACGATACTGATGATAATGATAAAGATGATGTACGGGAGATCAATCATTTCTCGAAGTACAAATTCTACGCAGACGAAGTTGCGGACTCCAGGTAGTTAATAATATTAAAACCCTGTTATTTCAGCGTGTATGACACGGATGGTACCTACTTGAGGGAGTACCCATATGTTAACGTCTCGATGCGAACTGGATATTTCGGTATTGACCAAAATATAAGGTACTTAACCCAACACATATACAGACAACCCTGCGCTGAAGTCGGTCCCTATGTTCATCCTGATGTAAGTTTGAATATTCCTACTTACAAGCTTTACAAAAAACAGTAACTGACTTCAAAAACCATAGACTCAGGACATGCAGACATGTTCATGCGCACAAAGGCATGTCCCGGGTAGAAATCTACAACCTACTGCGTGAAAGACGGCAACCAACCACGCTATAACGGGCCCGTCGTAATCATAATCGTGACAATGTATTATTATTTTAAATGTTTAAATTAAAATTACAGATAGCAGAGAACGGTATGCCGTATATTCAACGATCTGTGGACATAGTGACAAGCGATTTGCACAATATCCGTCTTTTCGGTTTAGCTCCTTACATCGACTACGTTAATTTCTGCACAGGAGACAATGTCACAAGTTTCGATGATTTGTAGCTGCATATAGACCAAGAGGTAAAATATTATAATAGAATACCAATAGTCGAACTATACTGTTATATAGTCAACTATGACATATCAGGTAATATCAATCGAACTCCTCTAACTTTTCACGAATTTTTCAAGAAACGAGCGGATTTCCGTAGTCTGTAAAAGCTTATACAGGGTGTCCCACGACTTTGCCACATGGAGGGGAGGTACCTTAAATACTGTAGATAGCAAATTTTACTGAATGAAGACTTCATTTTTATTTTAAAAACAATACGAACTTCATTCAAATTATTTTCGAAACTTGCTTGCCACACTCGGGAATCGCACCGGCTGAAACCGAAAAAATAACATTCTGTACTTTTATGGCATCAATCGATAGGACAGTATTTAAGGTACTTTCCCTCCATGTGGCAAAGTTGTGGGACACCCTGTATAGACGGGAAATATTGTTACTAATACATATAACATAGAGTGATATGAATTTGGTTAATAGCGTTGTTGGATAATGAATGAATAAAACCATTACGACCCTCAGAACTGAGGTAACGAATGGATGAATGGATGCATGCTATATGTGTCTTGCTTATTCTATCCTACGGTACTCAGAACTGGTCACTAACTGAGTCTTAGAAGTCCAAACTCAAGGTTTGTCAAAGAGCGATTAAGCGCAGTGTTGGGTTTAGGGCTCAGAAACCGAAATCCCAACATATAGATTAGGCTAGGCTGAAGTAGGATCGTATTATCTACCGGGTGAAATCGAAATCGGGGGCAATATTTCAAACGGTGATTCTACACATGATTCAAAATATTTAGGGAATATTAATCAAAATATCAATTGATAAAAAAATATTACCCAGGTAAGGTATAACAGTTAAATAGTTTGCTTATTTGCTTACCCGAGCAATATGTTTTTATCAATAGATTTTTTTATTTGTTTTCCCAAAATATTCTGAATCATGTGTTGAGTCATATTATAAAATATTGCCCACGATTTCGATTTCACCCTGTATATCGTCGAAGGGATGGGTCAAAATTGTCACCCAGTGAACTTCCTATGACGGCACCCGATGCTGAAGTAGATCTAAAACGGTGACGCTTTGATAAGGATAAGAGAGATATGGCGCATAATAGGGCCTTTTCCCAATACCAGTTCAATAAAAAAAAACGTGCAAGAGAATTATAGCCATCACCTTAACATGAGTATCTATACAGGGTTATTGGTAAAACACTAACAACCTTGCAGAGGCGTATTACTGATATCAAAAACAACAACTATTTTTTCTATGACTTTTTTTGTGTTTTACAAAACAAAAAAATAATTAACAAAAACTCACACTCTGAAATGTATGAAACAAGAAAATATGCTCATCTAGAGAATAGCCGTGGTACGTTTAGGTACTTTAGGGCAAAGTGGAATACAACCACGTACCATGGCTTTCCTCCAGATGAGCAAATTTATTTTTTCATACATTTTAGAAAGTGATTTTTTGTTAATTTTTTTATTGTTTTGTAAAAAGTCATAGAACAAAAGTATTTTTTTTAATGTCAATTATAAGCCCCTGCAAGGTTGTTAGTGTTTTACCAATAACCCTGTATAAGTCTATTTGAATTGTCTTCGCAGAAGAAAGTTTACGATGACGTTAGCGACATTGACCTCATGGCTGGCCTTTGGGTAGAAAAATTGATTGAAGGTGGCAACATCCCCGCCACTCTCGCGTGTCTGTTAATGGAACACCTTAAAAAGGCCATTAAATATAATGTAATGTAACGTCACGACTTTTATCCCCGTTCGGGGGTAGTCAGAGGCTTGAATGGCCATACACCACCACATTGTGGAGGTATTAATCAACTCAAAGCCCACGTTTCACTAGGTAGTCAGAACCCAACGTGACAGGTGGTGAACCGTGTCGCCGTGTATACAGGAACTGACTATTACCCAATCCCGAGGGATAGGTAGGTTTCCTCACGATGTTTTCCCTCACCGTCAGCGAACTGTAAATTATGCACATAGATGAAAATTCATCCATTGGTGCATGCCCCACCGGGGATCGAACCTGGGACCTTCTGATTGTTAGCCCAACCTGTTCACCCCTAGGCTACAGTCGCTTCGCGCCATTAAATCTGACAGACATTGGTATGAAAGACCTGACAGACCGTACGCGTTTGATGGAGGTAATAAAATTGTATTCAGTTGATCCATTGTGACTAAAGCGGAAAACAAGCCTACGTTAAGCAGTTGCCGTAGCCTATAAATGCATGCAACACCAAAGGCATTGCGTGCACGTCGCCTAATTGACGGGAAGTGGGACAGAGGGAGGGAATGGGGTAGAAGGTTCGGCTTCCGGCTCTCGCTCTTATCGTACGAAACGCAGCTGTAATACCTACTTTGCGGCGATCTTGGTGGTACTAACGCGGTCGAGCCAGCCCTTATAATATAAGCTATAGTCAATTGGCTACAGCTTGGTTCTACCGCCAATAAAGGCGTATCAATCGTCCAAAACAATAAGTTAGGTACATATACGGAAGCTGATGTTGTTGCCAAGCGAATACAGATTATACGGAACTATCATATTATCTGGTTTAATATAGCATCATTTAAAGGTGGTAGAGCCAAGCTGTAGCCAATTGACTGCAGCTCATAAACGGGCTGGCTCGACCGGGGTAGTACCACCCTCTCACAGAAGAACGGCGTAAAGCAGCTATTACAGCTGCGTTTCTTACGATGAGTGAGAGAGCCGTAAGCCCACCCCCCCTTCCCCTCCCTCCATCCCACTCCCCTTCAGGTCGGCAATGTGCGAGCAATGCCTTTGGTATTGTAAGCATCTATAGGCTACGGTAACTGCTTAACATCAGGCGGGCCGTACGCTTTTCGCCACCACAGTCCAATAAAAAAATAAATTAAAAGCATCCCTAATATTATTATGGTGTCGTCTGCAGAACAACTGGCGGAGATAAGGAAGGCATCAGTAGCTAGGCTGATCTGCGACGTCGCTGACAGCGTTACCGAGATTCAGCCGAAAGCTTTCTTTACTATTGACTCAGATGAGTAAGTATTCGTCTACTCAAGATATTTGAACATCTCAAAATAACCACTTGTAAATAAGAATGAATCTCAACCCCTCCGGACAATAACTTTCAATAATAATCTAATAAGTACTTTCCACATGACATGACAAGACAAGACATGACATGTGAAAGACATGTGAAATCCACCAACCCGCACTGGGCCAGCGTGGTGGATTATGGCCTGAATCCCCCTCGCATTGAGGGGAGGCCCGTGCCCAGCAGTGGGACGTTAAAAGGGCTAAATTATTATTATTATTTTAAGTTTCCATTGAATTCTGGATTTCCCATTCGATCCTTCTTCTAAAATTATGTTCGTTTGTTAATGTTAATATTTTCCCGCAGGAACCCGCTGAAACCATGCAGTGAAATACCTAGCATCGACTTCAGCAATTGGGCTGACTCATCTTGCAGTTCTGACACCTCAACAACCACTGATGACACAACGTCCAGCTCTGATGCCTCTAGTTCGTCATCAGCATCGTCAGATACTACCACTGATGATACAACGTCCAGCTCTGATGCCTCTAGTTCGTCATCAGCATCGTCAGACACTACCACTGATGACACAACGTCCAGCTCTGATGCCCCTAGTTCGTCATCAGCATCATCAGATACTACCACTGATGAAACAACGTCCAGCTCTGATGCCTCTAGTTCGTCATCAGCATCATCAGATACTACCTCTGCTGATACAGATGATTCAAGCAGTTCCTCTAGCTAGTCCTCAGATACTTCGAATGACTCAAGATAAAACTCACGCAATTCAATAAAATAAAGTTATTTTATGAATTAGTAGTAATAATTTTAAATACAATTGAATTACAATATTTTGGCTTTTATTGAATCCATACAATATGATACCAAAATTAACGATGATTGATTGACATTGGCAATGGAGTCCAAACGCTCACAATAAAATTAATGAGGCACATCTTGAAAAGTGACCAGCCCCCCTAGCCAAGTGCCTTCGTCTACAAGCGTTTCTATAAATCGCTACGCTCCTTGTATGGAAATGACATAAGTCACGTGATCTATTTATCGACTTGTAATGTCATTTCCATACATTTAATCGTAGTTTTGTAGAAAAGCTTGTAGACGAAGCCTTTTGGCTAGGGGGCAGGGATCCAATTGTGCATTTTTTTTATTAATATTAATGATCAGTGGTTTTGAAATAGTAAATTAAAAAATAAGTTTGAACAACTTTCACTGCTTTAACTTCATGCCGCAGTTAAGTATGTCCAAGAAACAGTTTTGTAGGTTTTGCAGCAAGAAATCAAAGCAGAGAAAATTGTTGAAACTTGTTTTCTACTTTTTAGGCAGTTATATTTTTATTTTTTTATATCTTTTAGTGGTAACGCATTTTATGATGTTGCAAAACACACAACGTTAACATAGTTGTTAATGAACACCGACAGATGGCGTTGGTATAGCGAACACTTAAAGTGACGGGTTTTTAATAATCTAACTGATGGCATTAAAAATAATGTTATTACAACATATGTTGAAATAGTAATCATCTTTTTAATTAATAAAGGCGTCCAGTGTTTACAGTGGAATAAATAATCTTACGAACATATCTATCATACTTACATACCAACCACAGAGTAAAGACTAAAGAACGAGGTGCCCTTATTAGATATTTGTATGAAAAAAAACGTGGTCATTGTTTTTCATTTGATTTTACTATTTACCGGTAAATAGTTGAACTACTCGCTTCGTTTTATGTCGATGTTAGTACTAGGCCGATCACTCGGCCGACTTGCTTAGGGCCAGTCCCCTTAGTAACTGGTCCATGATACCAGCTACACCACCAAGTCAACTAGGAATCTGTCAAATGTGACGTTATCCGCACAACAAGGCGGTGGCGGTGTGTGCGCGGGAAGTTGCAGGCGGTGGCGGGTGTGCGGGCAGTAAGCGGGCGGGGAAGCCGCATTCCACCGGAGCGCCTAGTTGGCTTGGCGTCGTGGTATAAGGTTACATTTGGACCGAAATACCTACTATCGATTAAACATGGATATACTTTTTAAATAAAACTACGATGGCAAATATGCTTACGGCCCGCCTAATGTTAAGCAATAACCATAACCCACCAGAACGAGAATCAACAAGGCAATCATTCTCACGTCTATGAAAGCTAACGGAACGGGAATCAACAAGGCAATCCTTCTCGCGTCCCTGATAACCAACGGAACGTGAATGAACAAGGCAATCCTTCTCGCGTCTATGAAAGCTAACGGAACGTGAATGAACGAGGCAATCCTTCTCGCGTCTATGAACGCCAACGGAACGTGAATCAACAAGGCAATCCTTCTCGCGTCTATGAACGCCAACGGAACGTGAATCAACAAGGCAATTATTCTCGCGTCTCTGATAACCAACGGAACGAGAATCAACAAGGCAATCCTTCTCGCGTCTCTGATAACCAACGGAACGAGAATCAACAAGGCAATCCTACTCGCGTCTCTGATAACCAACGAAACGAGAATCAACAAGGCAATCCTTCTCGCGTCTATGAACGCCAACGGAACGTGGATGAACGAGGCAATCATTCTCGCGTCTCTGATAACCAACGGAACGAGAATCAACAAGGCAATCCTTCTCGCGTCTATGATAACCAACGGAACGTGAATCAACAAGGCAATCCTTCTCGCGTCTATGAACGCCAACGGAACGTGAATCTACAAGGCATTCGTGCACTCCGGAAACCCCGGAAGCTTTCGAAGATATCGTCCATTCTAGTAGGTACAACCATGGTAAATTAAATGAAAAGAAAACCATTAAATCAAAACTTGAAAAATTCACCTGTTTATGTATGTATATTATTTGTTAACCCCAAATTAATGAAAAAAGTAAGTTCAAAAAGTGGTCATATGCCACTTTGCCCCAATGGACCTAAACGGACCACGGCTATCCTCTAGATGAGAATATTTTCTTGTTTCATACTTTTTGGAGCGTAATTTTTCAGTAGTCGTTTTAGTTTTTGAACCTACCTTTTTCTTAATGTTTCTGAGACTATCTCACATAATCCAGGACGGTTGGCTATCTTTACAAAGAAATGTAACGTCACGACTTTTATCCCCATTCGGGGGTAGTCAGAAGCTTGAGTGGCCATACACCACCACATTGTGAAGGTATTAACCTACTCAAAGCCCACGTTTCACCAGATAGTCAATCTACCTATAGATAGATAACCTATTTATTTATTGGTTAGCCAACAATTAGATATCTTTACAATATTAAAGAAATGAGTTTTGGAACTCGAAACCTCAACATATTCTTCATGTCTTAATGATTCGTGAATTATTTAATAATTTGTTTTAAGAACATTTCAAACTGTTTAAATATCAAACATCACGTAATCACTCCATTTAGAACAGTTTAAGAAATTATTGCTATAAATTGAGACCTACTATTGTAAGATTCTTGGTATGTGGTAGGTACTAATAGGTTATTTTATATAGATACAGGCCTATATTGACTACAATGTGAATATTTTTAGGAAGTTTTTAACTATTGTATTAATGAATAATTATCTGCGAGTGTAGCAACACTGCTTTCTTTTTAACTTCTTGGTTTCAATTCTTTATGGTATAAAAAAGATAAGAAGGATTGTCTTTGGAAATACAGGACTCTATGGCCATATGTTGGAATGTAGAGGAATAATAAAAGGTTTGATTGAAAAGAAAACGGCTTTAATTCAGATAATACCCGGGGATTTATTACTATTAACGTATCTCGGTACCCAAAGATTGCAAACAAGCGTACGACCCGCCTGATGTTATGCATAGTTGCCGTAGCCTATAGATACTTGCGATACCAAAGGCAACGCTCGCACGTTGTCGAACTAAATAGGGGTGGTACATAAGGAAGGGAAGTTGATGTAATATGTACATACTAGCTTCCGCCCGCGGCTTCGCCCGCGTGGCCTATAGGAACCAAATGATATATTTTTCTTCAGAAACAAACTCAAGGGGCGAAAGTGATTACATTGTCAAAAATACTGCAATTTTTGGCTTTCAACTTTCTCCCCCTATTTAACGCCCTTAGGGTTGGAATTTCGAAAAACCCTTTCTTAGTGGATACCTACACTTCACAAGGAACACGCCCTCCAAGTTTCAAGTCTCTAGGACCAGCGGTTTAGGCTGTGCGTTGATATATAAGTCAGTCAATCAGTCAGTCAGGACTTTGAATTTTATATTTATAGAAGATGGTACCCCGAGAAATAACATCTATGTTTTTCGCCGCGAGCGAAGCGAGCGCGATTTCTTTTTAATGTTTTTTTAAATAAAAACAAACCTAAACTCCAATTTTCGGCTTTCAAATTTCACCCCCTATTTAACGCCCTTAGGGTTGGAATTTGGAAAAACCCTTTCTTAGTGAATGCCTACACTCCACAGAGAACACACCCTCCAATTTTCAAGACTCTAGGACCAGCGGCTTAGGCTGCAGTCAGTCAGTCGGACAGGACTTGAATTTTATATATATGGATAGAAGAAAGAAGATATAGGTGACATACAGACAGACGGTTTTGATGAAACTATTTAAAGAAATCCTCAGTTTCACTATGGAACCCCGTGTAAAAAGCAACATGATAATCGCCGCGAGCAAAGCGAGCGCGAATTTTTTAAAATATATTTTTGGGAAAAAGGGAGGGGGAAAAGGGAGGGGGGATAGGGAGGTGGGAAATGGAGGGGAAAAAGGGAGGGGGAAAGGGAGGGGGAAAGGGAGGGGGAAAGGGAGGGGGTAAGGGAGGGGAATAAAAACAAATCTAAACACCAATTTTTGGCTTTCAACTTTCACCCCCTATTGAACGCCCTTAGGGTTGGAATTTCGAAAAACCCTTTCTTAGTGGATGCCTACACTTCACAAGGAACACGCCCTCCAAGTTTCATGTCTCTAGGACCAGCGGTTTAGGCTGTGCGTTGATATATAAGTCAGTCAGGACTTTGAATTTTATATTTATAGATAAGTCAATTTTTTTGTTACGTAACTGTCTTATTTAATTTGGAACGCTTAGATTATAGCTTCGTCATTGTACCCACTTGATTAAATAATTCTGAAAGACAAACACCTTATTTTCGTTTTCGTCTCATTGTCATAAAAGTCGTGAATAATTAATAATTTAGTTAGCGAGTTCAAACTGTGCAAATATCATACATCTCGCAGTTACCTTATAATGTAATGTTGTATAAAACGGTCAAGAAAATATTTTTTATGTTTTTTTAAGGAAACTTTTCATTTCTACTAAGATCGCTGCTGGTCAATGGGAAAAAATTAATTAAATATCGCCAGACCTACACCGACTGTATGGTCCCAAACTAAGCAACGCTTGTACTATGGCCACCGTACAATTTACTGAGAGCGATCCCAGTGATATCTAGACTGGAATTACCACAATTTGCGTCTGTCGGGAATCGAACCCGCAACCACCCGAGGCAGAGAGCCAAGCGTCCCACTCTCGAACCACTGGAGGGTTAGGCAGTGGATACCAAACCATATTTCACCAATGGTATTTCGGTCCCAATATAATCGACGAACATATTATGGCCATCGCGGCTTTTAGAGTAAGACCTACCAAATGCTAATTTAAACCTTTAAAAAAAAAAAAAAATGGGCTTGGTCTTGGCCTCAATCTTGCAGTAGGGGCAGAGATGAGGTCGACGGTGGAGCGAGCGCACCCAGAAGATGCCTGTTCACCCTACTTTTAAAGAGATTTGGGTTGTACGCACTCGGAGAAACAGACGCAGGCAGGGAGTTCCACTCCTTGGCTGTGCGCATTATGAAAGATGATTTGTAGCGCTACGTGCAGATATGAGGATTATCAACCAAGTAGGGTTAATATCCTGCGGTGCGTCTTGAGGTCCGATGGTAGAGGGGAGAAGGCGGGATGAGCTCATGAAGCTCTTGAGCATACTCACCGAAGTACAGCCTGTGAAAGACCGACAGACAGGCAACTTTACGGCGATGATCCAGGCTGTGAAGCCCAGTCTTCACCAGCTTTTCAAAAAGCTCGACATTTCATAATCGGTGCTTTTGCAAAACTGTCCAAGAAACGTTATCATCATCTGTCGTACATTTTCCCACTGTCTATCCCATTCTTGGACTTCTACGAAAACTAACGAGTCCATTCTCAAAGAGCTGTATAGGCATCACCACACAGCTCACCACAATCTGCTTGGAAAGGAAGCTCGGCTTTGTCGGACACATTATGCGGTCACCCAGACATGAGCTGGAGAAGCACATAATAATGGGCCAGATGGATGGCAGACGCGCTAGAGGAAGAGCCCCAACAAGATGGTCCGATAACTATCAAAAGCGCTATCGGCAGTTTTTGAAAGGCAATCTTTTCTTGGGCGTACCTCTCACTTTGTATTCTTCCACATTCATATTTATCAATCGTTGAGTCACATTACATGACCAAATCATTCCAACTTTCTACTTTTTACTTTATCTATAATAGGCACTACTTTCACCTCTTATATGCACATTCTTCGCCTTATCCATTCGCGTCACCCCACATGTCTATCTCAACATTCTCATCTTGGCAGAGTGGAGACGTTACTCTTCAAGCACTTTACCCGCCCAGCATACCAAGCCGTACATGATCACAGGTCTTATGAACGACTTGTATATTTTGCCTTTTATATTTAGCGGCATTTCTGGGTCGCATGTAGTGCCAGTAACTTTTCTCCACTTCTGCCAGCTAGCGTAGATTCTCCATTTTAAATCACGGTCTACTTTTCCGTCATGCTTGGGTAACGAACCTGGGTATTTAAATCCAGAGCAGAGTGATATAAGGTTATCATCTATTATTACCTGGTTTTCGTTAGTTACCACTAACATCGGCTAAACCAAATCTAAACCAAAACCAAAAACGTTCCGTTCGCAGTTGGCCAGAGATAAACGGACAGCGCAGCGGACGAACGAAACTAAAAATCTAATATTAACATTTTAATAATTATGTGGAAAAAAAAGATATTATCGTCTTACATAAAACTATTATAGGGATCACGTAAGTGGTTTTGAATTACACGCAGGTGTTCTTTTGATTCATATTTACTGAAAATCAATATTTGTTCCACGTTTTCTTTATGTTTTATTTAAATGAGAAGTTTTTGGGGTATAAAAATGGTACGCAAGTAAGGAACCACATTCGGCGTGTGGCAGAATCGTCAAAATGCTGCTCAAGATTATACCTCTGGTGTTCGTGTGCGCGAGGCTGTGCGATGCTATCGTATACGACCGCTTAAGTGGCCAGGTGGCCACGGACGAACAATTGAGAAAATATGAACAACTCGGAGCTACCAGGTAAAACATTTCGGCGAGTCGCCGTCTTTTAATTAACATTTTATTTTATTAATTGCTTGATGATGTGGATGACTGCTTGGCATCAGGTGGTTGCGGGTTCGAGTCCTGCCAGGGCAAATTTCAGAAATTGCCTTTTCGTAATTGGCTATAATCTGGGTGTCACTCAGATCGCCTTCAGTTCACTGTACATTAAATTCCACCCATTGTATAAACGTTTCTTTGTTTTGACCATACAAAGAAAAGGACCATACAATTTGTAAATCTGGTGGTTTTTTTATCCTTTTAGTCCTGCTTAAAAGAATACTTTAATTCTCGTCAACCAGTTTCTATAACATGGTCTATCTATGTCAATTAGTAGGAATTTACGCCATGATTTCTTGCTCTGTGCAAGCCTAGCTCACCAAAGGGCGTCCCCTATTTCTGGCCTTTGGTTAATTTTTTTTTTTTCAGTACTTGCACAAAGGACATAGAACCCTGCGACGCGACCGAGCGCCGGCGCGTCGATGGGTCCTGCAACAACCTGGCCAACCCAATGAACGGCACATACTTCAAATCTCTGAGGAGAGAGTTGGAAGCCCACTACTATAATGGTAACCATCCTTCACACAATAATAATCTTGATACACGGATAGATGGATGCTTTACAACTGGTCTTCCATCAGTTGTAACAGTCTTGTGTCTGCCAGGGGCCAGGAACCAGGGAGAACTTCCGTGCGTTCAAGCGCGTTTGCCATGCCTATTATTGGAATCAAGTATAACTAGCTCACGAGTTTAGGTCCCAATAGTCAAATTACTGTACGTGGTGCGTTACAACTGGTCTTTCACTAGTTGTAACAGTCTTATTGCTGTGGCTACCAGCCTATACTGCATTGTCTCCCGCTTTGTTATGGAGGGAAGTGGATTATCTTCTTCCAACTCCTCCTACCCTTTCTTTTGATTAAATTCGTGCGGGTTCCAAGACAACACCTTTTCCCCGGGACTAGTAGAGGATCAAACCTTGGCATCATCGCTGGACACCATTGCTGATTCTGGTTTACAGGAGTGACGGCTATGGAAGTGTGTGGCATTTAAATATGGATTAATCCGAGCTTTGATACCTGCAAATTGGGCAGCAGATCTTAGAGCCATTAATCCCGGCCTCCTAACATTATTTTTATTTACACGATACCTATAGGTGCATTGGAAAGTTTTTAACATGACTGCCCAAAAAAAGACTATGAGTATGTATGTATATTTGTGAGTTTCTTTATTCAGCTGTAACTTCTGAACGCTTTTTAGACCAGTGCTTTTATCTTTGAAAATGGTAAAAAGTAAAAAAATCTAATAGTAGGATGAAACCCATTGGAAAAGGAAGAGAATAGAACAAAAATGAAAGGCAAAATAATTTACGGGCGATCTGAGGTCGGGAAGTGTATGGGGGTGCGTTTTTAAGGGTCAAAAACGGTTTATCTCTATTTCCGGCAAAACTACAAGTCCTATGGTAAAAAGTTAAACGGCAAAGTTGTAAGTAATAAAAAGATCTACAACTTTTGTAATCCACACTTTTTTTCACATAACCTCAAAATTTATGTGAAAAATACAAATAACCAACTTTTTAGTTTTTTATTTTGATATTTTACGAAAAAGATTTTTTTTTTTCACGAAATTTGGTGAAAACTTAGCTTTTTATGTCCCAAACACACTGCAATTTTTTCGATTTAAGATATTTATTTTTTCACCTTATTTTGACTTAATTATCGAAAAAGCACCCTAATTTTCAATCGAAAAATCTCACGTCAAAATATCAGCTTTTTAAAAAAGTCAGTGGGCTTTTTGTTCGTTGAAATCTCTACTTTCTGATGGTATAAAAAATATACATTACTATGGTAAATGTTCTCAGAAAATGCAAAGAAACGAATCGAAAATGTGTTGCTGACAGCGTTGTTGATGGCCGAAGCGTGGCACAGCGCAGCTCCAGGCCTCCACATCGGTCTCGTCCTTTAATTACAAAAGTTTTTTCTTGTAGTTGTAGATCTTTTTATTACCTACAACTTTGCCATCTAACTTTTTTCATAGAACTTGTATTTTTGCCGGAAATCGAGATAAACCGTTTTTTACCCTTAAAAATGCAAACCCCATCCACTTCCCGACCTCAGATCGCCCGTAAATTATTTTTCCTTTCATTATTGTTCTATTCTCTTCCTTTTTCAATGGGTTTCATCATACTATTAGATTTTTTCGTTTAAAAATTATCGGCACTGGTCTATTTATATTTATTTATTTTTAGATCCGCTAGAATTAAATAGTTGTTAGCAATTCAGTCGCAGCCCAGATTTGTTCTTTCCTCCTAACGAGATATTTGTTCAAAATTATGTCAGTTGAATTCAATTGTGAAATTATTTGCCAGTTTATTGTAGGTACTGTTAATGCATTGACCAATTCAATTTCAGGCTCCTACTCTAGGAAAGCAGCCGACGGCACAGACTTGAAATTGCCTAGATATATTCGCAATTTACTATTATGGGTAGGAGATTCAAGCAATACACAGTTCACTCAGGCCATTCCTGGGTACGCAATTTATGGCTTTGGAGACATCGGATCGGTCCACGATATTAGTAAGTTTAACAATTATAGTTTGTATGATATAGCCAACGAGGCTGAAATTCCAAATTGGATGATCTCGAGTTTTTTTACCTATTTTCTTGTTCCTTTTAGAGTACTTCTTGCAAAATAAAACAGACTGCTGCACTGAGGAAGGAATGAAATCCAGTGAGTGTAGCCCCAACTTTATCCCTGAAGACGACCAGATGTACAGGTTAACTGGAATCAGCTGCTTGAACCTCACCACGCCGCTGACATACTCTCACTTCGGATGCACCGACGACCCTGAACCATCTCCCGTGAGCATTCTACTTGATCATTGCGATTAATTAAAATCGGCATGTAATAAGCGACTTATTTTTAATAGCATTTTGGGCTCTAAAACAATACATTGTCCTCTGATTTACTAACTCAGCCACTGTTAATGTGCTATTGTCCGCCTAAAAAATACTATTTTACAACCCAGCCACGTAGTTATTTTTTAGCATCTATATTTGTAACTTAGATTCAAGAACGTCTATTTCTGCGTTCAGGGACGCCAGTAACTTCTCTCCAATTGGTGCTAATGCCGGTCGCGCCCGTCTAATTTGGTGTTTCCTAGTTTGGCTTGAACAAAATTTTTTTGAGGAACATGTTGAACCTTCAAAATGCAAAAGTGTTGATGAGTTGTAATATCGGTGGCCGGCGACTTATAAATCAGAAAGACAAGTAGTAAATAGGTGTTATTGTTTGATATTCTTATTTATGTGCTGTTGTAAACAAGACAAATTAGTTTATTAGAAGCGTTCTTATTTTTTTTTTGGCTTAGTTATAAAATTAGAAGTCAAATTCCATGGCCAAATAAAAATTTTGCGGCTCGATTTATAATTCCCCATTAAATCATGGTCATAGGCCCTTGCGTCTATTCAGACGATTTAGTGGATAAAAAGATCGAAGTAATGCGAGAATTCCATGTACACTACCACAGGCCTTACAAGAGTAGCTTGCGTTGGTTGGTGGCAGCCGGCTTAATACCACTTTTTTCTCTCGTCAGCGAGCGCTGCAAATCTGGCTTGATCATATAACTTGCGAACCTCCATTACATTTGTACGCCGACTTGCAAGATTTCAGCTAGCTTCGGTTAGGTTTGGGCTTCCGGCTCTTTCACTTATCGTACGAAACGCCATTGTAATAGTTACTTATTAGTTTGACTGAGCATCACACGCGACCGGCTAAACAATAAATAAATAAATAGAAGAGTACCTAACGATACTACTTTTGTTCTCAAAATCCACGCGGACGATGACACGTTACTAGTTTCTACATTAGCGCTAAGAAGTGGACAAGTAATACGACTTCCAACACTTTGTAGATCGAAGAAGCGACTGGTGTCTTCGACCTGTCCCCTATATATAATGCTGCAGACGGAGGCGACTCAGCCGTCAGGTCCTATGAAGGAGGAAAGTTGATAGTTGACATCGACGAGGATGGCATTATCTGGCCTCCTAACGGCGATGGCTTCTGTACTGCCAACCAGCCGGGCGAGACCAGATGTTTTGGAAACTGTAAGCTGTACCACCTTACCTTTAAGCCGAAGGCTAGACGTAAAGTAAATACTGTGGTCCGTCATTATTTATCAAAAACCGTGGTCCAAACTGATCGTGTAGGCTAGTATACTGATGGATAACAGTATTTGCCACGAATTTCAATTCCAGAATGACAGTTTGGCATTCCGCGCCGCGAAAGCAATAGAGTGGACATGTCTTCTGAGATTGCGGATTAAACCAAGCGCATAGGTAATATCCATACCAAGCTTTCGTGTTTCATTTGACGTCTGCACTGTACCAACTACATCACAATACTGACGGAATAAATACTGAACGTGTAGCCTGTGTCGATGGAATGACATCCATCATTACGTACCATACTGACGGACCACAGTATAATATACTTTACGTCTAGCCTTCGCCTAACCATAACCCTTTAATATTTGAATTGTAAAATTCTGAAAACTTTCCACTATTGGAATTCATTTTGTACCCCAATTCGTTCTGACTGTCAAAGTACCCTTATATTTTTGTCCATTGCAGATCCCAATACTTTGCTGTCAGTGATGTTGCTGGCTATCTGGTACATGCGCCAGCACAACTACTTCGCGAGCCAGCTGGCCGCCGTGAACCCGAGTTGGGACGATGACAAGCTGTTCTATACCGCGAGAGACATTAACATCGCGTTCCACACACAAGTGTACTACTATGAATGGCTCAAAGCTTTGATTGGTAAGTTTTGCGTTTCCAACATACAATACTGTTACATCTTCAATCATCTCCCAAACATTATAAAAAACCTGCCAACTGCGTGTCGGACTCGCATTTAAAGGGTTCCGTACCACCATAGAATAATACAAACATCCCCAAAATTGTGATATTTAGAGTCACACGTTGAAGTCTTTTGTATGGAAACCATAAGACGAATAAGTTAAAAGTATTACGTTGTTTGTATGGGGACTCCCTTTCATTTAAAGTTTTATTTTATTTTTAGTATTTGTTGTTGTAGCGGCAACAGAAATACACATTCTGTGAAAATTTCAAGTCTCTACCTATTACGGTTCGGCTGACAGACAGACAGACGGACAGCGTAGGCTTAGTAAAAGGGGCCCGTTGGCACCCTTTGGGTACAGAACCCTAAAAATAGTTTAACGTAACTAAAAGTGAGCTGGCTCTAAACTCTGGTCATTAGCTAGGGAAGCACAAAACGATATAACTTCGTTCTCCGCCTTAGACCATTCAGTTCACCGCACAAGCCGCGTCCCGCCGCCAGGATTGATAAAGCTGGGTCCAGATTTTTTTTTTTGCTCGTACCGTACCTCCGTTTCGTATTGCCGTCGCGATCCAAGAACGCTAGTTTGGACGCATGTTCGATACGATACGGTGGTACGGGGCGTCTCGGTACGGATACGGGTACGCTCCGATCCATCGCGAGTCGGTGTTTTCGTTCTGTTCAACGGCGATACGCGAAGATACTGGCTAATTTACTATGCGTCCAGAGTTCTTGGATCGCGACGGCGATACGAAACGGAGGAGGTACAGGCAAAAGAACATATCTGGATCCAGCTTAACAGCCCAGCCACGACTTCGCGCGACGACGACGGGCGGCAGCGTTTTTTGCTAAAATGGTGCATCGCGGGCGTTGCCTCTGACAGCGGCAGCTCGTGGCGTCATGCAACATTTTAGCTAAAAAGGCTGTCGCCCGTCGCCGTCGCGCGAAGTAGTGGCCGGGCCGTAAAGATTCGGGGGCGGAAGCCATCACTCGCATACTTCTCTTGCGTACTATTCCACCAAGCCAACTAGGCGCCTGTCAAATGTGACGTCACTAGCACAAAAATAAAATTTTAACGGTATTTTAAGTGTAGCAAGGGATTCAAAGTACGTCGTCCGAGTAAAAAAATGTCATTGCTCTAGCCCAGTCCATCCTTTGCTATTGTATCCCCATATGGGGTGGGACAACAAAAACATTTTTTTTGGAAATTGAAAGAACTCAAAGAGCTCTGCTAAAAGTCATGAATTTCTTACCATTTAGATTCCCAACTGAAAAACTCTATACCTACAGCGACCTTCTTACAATTAGGAAATTATACATCTTAAACTGTACACATACCCCCTTATTCATAGAGATTTTAGCCAGTTTACAATGGTTTTGAAGAACATTTTTAGGAACAAATGTGATTTGTAATTCCATTGCAAGTCGATCATAACTTTCTATGAATAAGGGGGTTAGACTACACAAAACCATTAATGTTGACCCACACATAACCGGTAGGAGAAGGAAAGATAGAGCTATTCCTAACCAAATAGTTAAAACAGAGTTTGCAGCCAGACAATATGACAGAAAAGCAAACTATTTATATAGACAATTAAATAAAAAACTCACAATATACAACTTAAATTACTACACTTGTAAAAATACTTTAATTTCTTGGTTAAAAACACTAAATTATGGTAACACAGAAAATCTGCTCAAAGTTATCAAATAAACACTCACTCACACACTTGCACGCACACACATACACACACACAGCTACACACAGAACACACACACACACTCACACCCACTCACATTTTATTGCTTATTTTTAAAAGGCTTATTATATTAGTCTAACATAAGTTCTGTTTTATATTTCAATTTAGTTTTATTAATTTTGTTTATTTGTATCCTCCCGGTTAGCACGGGTAAGAAGGGCGGTGACATCCTGATACAGGTATTTTATACTTACTAGGAGTGCCACCACAACTTTATTGTATACTAGCTTTTGCCCGCGACTTCGTCCGCGCAGGATATTTTTGAAGGTGGTAGAGCCAAGTTGTAGCCAATTGACTGCAGCTCATAAACGGGCTGGCTCGACCGGGGTAGTACCACCCTCTCACAGAAGATCGGCGTAAAGTAGCCATTACAGCTGCGTTTCGTACGATGAGTGAGAGAGCCGTAAGCCCACCCCCCTCTCCCCCTCCCTCCATCCCACTCCCCTTCAGGTCGGCAATGTGCGAGCAATACCTTTGGTATTGTAAGCATCTAAAGGCTACGGTAACTGCTTAACATCAGGCGGGCCGTACGCTTTTTTGCCACCGCAGTCCTATAAAAAAAAAAAAAAAAAATCCGTTACCGTTTGCTGGAACCCAAATCCCGTATTCTGGATATCCCGGATCCCGTATCTCATATCCCTGATTCTGTATCCCGTATCCCGTATTCCGTATCCCGTATCCCGTTTCTCGTATCCCGTATCCCGTTTCTCGTATCCCGTATCCAGTATCCCGTATCCCGTATCCCATATCCAGTATCCCGTATCGCGTATCCCGTATCCGTATCCCGTATCTCGTATCCCGTATCCCGCATCCCACATCCCACATCCCGTATCCCGTAACCCGTATCCCATATCCCATATCCCATATCCCATATCCCATATCCCATATCCCAAATCCCGTATCCCATATCGCGTATCCCGTATCCCATACCCCGAATAATTTTCAAAAACGCTATAGATATATTTTTTTAAAGACACCTCATCACCAATTTTCATAATTCTAACTACAAAAATGACGAACTTTCATCCTCTATTTAACCCCCTTGGGGATGAATTTTCAAAAACCCTGAAATTAATATTGTTTATCTTTTCAAAGTCACCTAATCACCAATTTTTATAATCCCAACTTCAAAAAATGACGAACTTCCATACAAACTTTCACCCCCTATGTTAAAATAGGGTTTAAATTTTCAAAAAAGCTGAAATTATTATTTTTAATACGTAAAAAGAAACCTAAACACAAATTTTCATTATGCTAACCTCAGAAATGACGAACTTCCATACAAACTTTCGTCCCCTATTTTACCCCCTTAGGGGTTGAATTTTCAAAAACGCAGCAATTCAAGTTTTTTATTTTTAAAAAGGTACCTAAACACCAATTTTTATAATTTTAACTTCAATAATGACGAACATCTATACAAACTTCTCAACTAACTTTCATCCCCTATTTTACCACCTTAGGGGTTGAATATTCAAAAACGCCGAAAACCATATTTTTTATTTTTAAAAAGACACCTCAACACAAATTTTCATAATTCTAACTTGAAATATGACGAACTTGCATACAAACTTTCATCCCCTCTTTAACCCCCTTAGGGGTTGAATTTTCCAAAATCGCTTCTTATTGCTTGCCTACGTCACAAAATATATCTACTATCCAAATTTCATGACCCTAACTTCAGTAGTTTCGGCTCGGCGTTGATGAGTCAGTCAGTCAGTCAGTCAGTCAGCATTTCCCTCTTTATATATTAGTATAGATGGAGTTTGCTATGTAAATAAACACATTTTGTATTTTATTTTTTTATTCAAAATAGTACCCTCGCGGTAAAAATATTATTATACATATAGCTCCCTTGTGATACAATCTACTATTTACTCATGGTTTATACCATACCATGATTTTACTGAGCACTGACATACCATCTTATGATGCAGATACCTGGAATATTATTATAGTGTTTTGATACATCATATAATTAAATTATTTGCAGGTGAAGAAAAATTGATCGAAAAGGGTATTTTGTCTAGCTGCAGTGGACACAGGGACATCTATGATGACTCCGAGCCCCTTCAAGTGAGTTTGGAGTTCACGTATATTCTACGTTGGTTCCACACCATGCAAGGCGGAATTGCAGCGTAAGTATTTCATTAAAAAACGGTTAGTATTTAAGCGCAAATCAAAAAATACCGATTGCACAGTAAAAATTACTGATTGCACAGCAAAAAATTACTGATTGCACAGCAAAATAATACTGATGGCATGGCAAAATATTTCTGGCGCTTCTCCGGCCGCTGCCGCTGTCGCGCAATGTGTGGTCTCTGTTCTAACCTAACCTAGTCTTTAGGGCCATACTAACATCTTCAATTTTATTTCTGGGGAACTATGCACGCTCTGGTTAATTTGCTGTGCAATCAGTATTATTACTTGATGTGCAATAATTTGCTGTGCAGTCATTATTATTTGATGTGCAATTATAATATTCTTTAAACAACACAGAAAACATGAATCATCAAAATTACGTCATAATATTTACCCTCTTTTGTTTATTTTAATGCAGAAATAATGTAGCGATATACTTATACAAGGTGTCTCAAAAGTACGAAATAATACTTGGGGGTTTGGATGAGTATCGAAAATCGAATTGGATGATATAAAATTATTATTGAAATTCGAAGACTTTTTCTCAAATATTTTTTCCCGACTATTTAGAAAAACTGTAATAACTAAAAAATTAGTAAAAATTACATAAACGATTTCTTGAATATAAATGGTTGCTACTCTTGATAGCTGTTTACACTGGTTTCTGCGCCATTTGATGTGTTTTAAGGCCGCAACACAGAAGTTGTCACAAATGTTCGAAGGCCTGTAACTTGAGAAACTATACGTAGTTACGTAATAGTCTGTCTCCACTAGGCATCTACAATCAGCTACCGTATATGTAGTTTAATTATTTTTTCGTACTTTTAGGACACTAGGTATATGGCATATAATAGGTCATACATAGGACATATACCATAACCCTTGTCCATCACGAAAGATTTTATATTTTATTTTTAATGTTTTAGTAAATAAAACAAATGAGACCAGTGGTTTTGCCAGGAACTATTGTTATGGTTCTCGAGGCTCCGTCCTGTGCCAGTCTTGTTCAGCAAGTACCACCTTTCTAATGTCATTGGACTATCTGTCTGGTGGCTGGCCTCCCTCCCTAGGTCCGTTCTAGACCACCACCCTATATCAGTGCTAAAGGAGATGGGCATTCCTGGGCCAAATTTGTAATGAGTTGAGATATGGCTTAAAAATTGCAAAAAATATATATTTCAAAATGTAAAAATATCGCCCCAATTCAATTGCTAGAAAATGAGATATCTAAAAATAAAGTAATGTTCCCGAATAAACTGAATATCGATTAAAACTATTCGTAACTGCAGACGATTACTTCAATCTAAGTACTTAAAAACATTAGAACTATAATACTAAAATGATAGTTCCAAATAATAAACATTTACATAATAAAGATAAATCTTAAAATCGACTAACGATTACACACTGCTCGTTTCGTATCGTTCGTTAGGCTCCAAAGGGCTTGTACCCAGGGCCGTAAAACAAACTTAAAAAAAAACGTATCGTTTGTTACTGCTTACGCATTTTGAGTGTTTTTCCCATTTTATTGATATTTCCTCGACTTATCTTGCCCATTTTGTGAAGGAAGTGTGTTAATTGTGTTTGAAACATAAATCGGACCTTTCGCACATAAAAATCAGCAGTTTACAAAGGTTTTTATACATAACCTCACTTTTACTTAAGTTAAAATGAAACTTATAACTCGGCTCTCAGATTTTAAGAATCCGTAGAATTTTCAGTGATAGTTTAATAATTATATTAGCTAACAATTGACACCACTTTCATCCTTTTACAATCTTGGCCCAAGATTGTATGAAACCGTGCCGGTCTCCTTTCAGACGGACAGATCAACATCTCCTTGTTTGACTAAAGAACCATAAAAATTCTTACTACCCCCCCCCAAGCTAACTAGCAACCTGTTAAATGTGACGTCACCCGCACAAAAAGGCGGTGGCGGTGTGCGGGAGGTGTGGCGGGCGGGAATCTGCAGGCGGTATGCGGGCGGGGAAGCCGCATTCCATCCGAGTTCCTAGTTGGCTTGGTGGCGTAGTATTTTATAATATAAAACCCTGTTTTTTCAGCGTATATGATACGGATGGTACCTACTTGAAGGACTACCCATATGTTAACTTCACGATGCGACCTGGATACTTGGGTGTTGACCAAAATATAAGGTACTTCACTCAACACATGCACAGACAACCGTGCGGTGAAGTCGGTCCCTTTGTTCATCCTGACGTGAGTTTGAATATACTTATATATGTATCATATGTTTTTAACAAAATACAGAAACCAAAAAAAAATGCATAACATATACGTCACGACTTTTATCCCCATTTGTCAGAGGCTTGACTGGCCATACACTACCACATTGTGGAGGTATTAAGCCAACTCAAAGCCCACGTTTCACCAGATAGTTAGAACCAAACGTGACAGGTGGTGAACCTTGTCGCCGTGTATACAGGAACTGACTATTACCTAATCCCGAGGGATAGGTAGGTTTCCTCACGATGTTTTCCCTCACCGTAAGCGAACTGTAAATTATGCACATAGATGAAAATTCTTCCATCGGTGCATGCCCCACCGGGGATTGAACCTGGGACCTTCTGATTGCTAGCCCAACATGTTCGTCCCCCAGTCTACAGCCGCTCAGCCGCAGAAAAATAAATTTATTAAGAAACCCTAGAGTACTAAAAGTTTAGAAGGGTCAGGAATAAATAATTACCCCCGTGTAACAAGTCAATACTTATTCTTGAAAAAAATATTCAAACAAAAACATATAGATCTCACAATCCCGCTTTGACAGATTTCTATAACAGGTAATCGAGAACCCCTCTTTTTAGGGAGGAGTACATTTACATTTACCCAATGATTAAAGTCAGCGTGGCCGGAATCCTTCTCGAATTACCCACCTCTTCGGTAAATATATTATTATGCGTGACAATTTTAAATGTTTTAATGAAAATTACAGCTAGCAGAGAACGGTCTACCGTACATTCAACGATCTGTGGACATAATGACCAGCGATTTGCATAAAAGCCGTCTTCTCGGTTTCGCTCCTTACATCGACTACGTACATTTCTGCACTGGACACAATGTCACAAGTTTCGATGATTTAGAGCTGCATATAGATCAAGAGGTAAAATAAAATAGTCGAATCAAATATGCCGTCCATTATCATACGTAAGGAATCTATTTGAATTGTCTTATAAATTCTTTTCGCAGAGAGTCTCTCAATTGAAGAAAGTTTACGATGACGTCATTGACATTGACCTCATGGCTGGCCTTTGGGTAGAAAAATGGATTGAAGGTGGCAACATCCCCGCCACTATGGCGTGTCTGATGATGGAATACCTTAAAAAGGCCATTCAATCTGACAGACATTGGTATGAAAGTTCTAAAAGACCGTACGCGTTTAATGAAGGTAATAAAATTGCATTCAGTTGATCCCATTCCATTTATACAGCATGCCTTACCTGCTGGCCTACTCCGAAATACGAACCTAACGTTTCGGCTGACCATAGAGTAAAGATTAAAGATAGAGGTGCCCTTATTAGATTTCCCTATGAAACAACGCGTGGAAATTTTGCGCGGGGTGGCGCGGGTGGTGGGGGTTAAAAACTGGGAGGGCAATTTACAAGCTCCGCCTCCCCGATCTACCGGTAAATAGCATAACTACTGGGTTCGTTTTATTTCGATGTTAGTACGTAGTTTAACTTTTTCACACTAGATGTCACTAAGTGTAGGTTCATATAAAAAACGTACCGGGGGTCGCCATCTAGTGTCGAATAGAATTATATTTGGGATGCGAACGTTGGCAAGACGTCTGCACAGGACGAACGCCAACAGCACACTGACTTAAGCCACGCCTACTGTGATGACGTCACCGGCCGAGCTGTGCGATGTAATAGCAACGCGGCCTGGTAGCTTAGACCCAGTCCTTTATATGGTTCGTCTATGCGGCTGACGGATTGTCGTGATTTGACATTTCTTCTTTTGTTTTTCTCTACGATTTGACATTGTTTTGATCGTAAATCGAATCCGTACTTCGGACGATCCGTCAGCGACGTATTTCGGAGTAACCCCCCTGGTATCCTATAAACGTACGTGTATCGCGAGCATTTATCCCGCGCACATGGAAGTTGTGGAATGATCTCCCTCCCAAAGTGTTTCCTTTGCACAACAACATGAGGTTCTTCAAAGGGCATGTTTACAGATCTCTAAAAGGTCGGCGCCGCGTCTTCTCTCCTTAAGTTGCAGATGTTCTGGGCGGTGTTTTCCACTTACCATCAAGTGGACCGTCTCCCAGTGCGCCATCTTATCAATAGATGTGTCCATATGGCGCGCATGCCTCACCCGAGCACTCATATTATGACATTACGTTTATGCGTTCCGACGTCAAAAGTGAGTGCTCGCGCGAGGCATGCGCCTGATGAAGACGCCGCCAATAAAAATACAGGGTGTATCAAACGTCAGAAATAATAATTTTGAAACATTTTTTAATCATATATTTTGGCTGTGATTAAAATTATGGTGTCGTCTGCAGATCAACTGGCGGAGGTGAGGAAGGGATCAACACTAGCTCGGTTGATGTGCAACGTCGCCGACGACGTTACCGAGATTCAGCCGCAAGCTTTCCATACTATTGACTCTGATGAGTAAGTATTCGTCTACTCAAGATATTTGAACATCTCAAAATAAGCAATTGTGAACGAATCAATCTCAGCCCCTCCAGACAACTATCACATATACCTATTTACAATCGACGTGTTGATAAATTTTAATTAAATTTTTTCATATCCTATTTATTATGTAGTTGTCCACTGCTGGACAAAAGCCTGGACAACGTTTCAAAGCAAAAATCTTTCGCAAACATTAACTTTAGTATACTTAAGTAAAAACAAAAAAAAAACGTGTTGTTGAAATTCCGTAAGCAAATTAAAATTTGAGCATTAGGTATTTTTTCTTTGTTGTATATCCTCACTGCTTACAACAACAATTCACCATTGAAACACTGGGTTTCCCATTCCTTGTTCCATCTTAAATTATGTTGTTTTATTATTTGTTTTCTCGCAGTAACCCGCTGAAACCATGCAGTGAAATACCTAGCATCGACTTCACCAAGTGGGCTGACTCTTCTTCCACATCTGACACCTCAACATCCACTGATGACACAACGTCCAGCTCTGATGCCTCTAGTTCGTCATCAGCATCATCAGATACTACCACTGATGACACAACGTCCAGCTCTGATGCCTCTAGTTCGTCATCAGCATCATCAGATACTACCACTGATGACACAACGTCCAGCTCTGATGCCTCTAGTTCGTCATCAGCATCATCAGATACTACCACTGATGACACAACGTCCAGCTCTGATGCCCCTAGTTCGTCATCAGCATCATCAGATACTTCGGATGACTCAAAATAAGACTCCTGATTTTAATTATCTTCGACAGCAATAAAATAAAGATGGTTTATTCATGTTTACACTGATTTTTGTTTGTTCATGTTTTTATTGTAATATTTCAAAAATACAGTGAAGTTACAGTAATCTGGCTTTTATTTAATCTATAGGTACAATATACATATATAGACCGAAATCTTAATATAATAGGCTATAATCTTGGTATGACGAGTCTACCTACTATAAAAGTAAGAAGATAGATTGGCACCGACTCCAAATACTCGATAACACATCATCACGCCTGATTTTCCCGAAGGGGTAGGCAGTGGTGGTAATAGAAATATTATTTCAGGCTTTTTAATGCTCCAGGTTTTTTGAAGTCGGTTTTTATTTTTTTTAATATTAAATATAATTTTATTTCATGATTTTTAGTGGCGCCATACAAACTTTATCACCCCAAATGACCCCTTTGGGGGGTGACTTTTCCAAGATTCCAAAACAAAAGTTTCTTAATTTATTATATGGAGTATACATACTAAGTTTCAAGTCAATCGGACACAAATATATTTTTCTATCGTACTTCTACCCCTAGTTTCCCCCTTTGGGGGTAGATTTCCGAAATGATTTTTTTACGGGACCAAAACGACTTAGTCACCTACCAAATAACAGTTTAAAAATAAAAATTGGTTCATAAACGTTAGAGATAAACGGTAACTCTCCATACAAACTTCAACACCTCGCTTTACCCCTTTAGGGGGGGATTTTTCTAAAATCCTGAAACATGAGTTACATTATTTCTTATGTAAAATATACATATTAAGTTTCAAGTCAATCGGACAAAAAAAATTTTTTCAGACGACCTTCACCCCCATAATTACCCCCTTAGGGGTTGATTCTAGGAATTATTTTTGTATGGGACCAACTTGGAGCTACGATCTACCGAACTGCAAAATAATTTTTCAAATCGGTTCATAAATGCCGGAGAAATCAGTGAACATACATAAAAAAAATAAAAAAAAATAAAAAAAAACATACATACAGCCGAATATAGAACCTCCTCCTTTTTTGAAGTCGGTTAAAATATTAAAAAAAAAAATTGCCCAGAAAACGCTAAAAACACCCATTTTATGTAAAAATTATGATTCAAATTACTTTCAATACATGGTGTAACGAACGCCGGTGTCAAATGGCGACTACAAATTCCTGCAAATTCTTCTTTTTCTAATTGCTCATTTTAAATTATCAGACAGAATTTTTAATATTTATCGGAAAAGGGGAAGAACGGACGATGAACGGGGGAACGGGGGGTTTAGTTCTTTTTTTAGCCTAATAAGTTAATACAACATTTATTAATTCTAAGGCGGTACGAATTTCGCAGGGACAGCTAGTAAAATTTTAAAATAAAGGAATCCCCCATACACGAAACTTGATATTTTTGACGTTTTTATTCTACGGTGGTACGGAACCCTTTATGTGCGAGTCCGACACGCACTTGGCCGGTTTTTCTTACCGCCTCGTTTAATAATTACGTGGAAAAATAAGAATACCTGGCTACATAATAATGTTACTTAGATACAACACAAGTTTATAGTAAAAAGACAAAAGTAATTGACATTTATTTATTATTTTAGTAGATATGGTACCTTCTATCGCAATCACTAAACTTGTGCTCAGCGCATCACTACATGCGGCTTAATTCACACATCGGAGGGCCTACTCTTTAACAAACGAAAACGAAATTTCGGACATAATTCGCGTATTTCCTACTACGTTTCTCATTGATTCCGACATTTCTTACGAATGAAAATTATTTGACGTTTAGATTCGACGACGACGAAGACGTCAATCAATTTTCATTCGTAAGAAATGTCGGCGAAAATAAATCAATGAGAAACGTAGTAGGAAATACGTGAAATTCGTCCGAAATTTCGTTTTCGTTTGTAAAAGAGTAGGCGATCTGTTATCGCACTAGCTATTTAACCGTCATTTTGCTGATTATTCACAGAAGATGAGGCGCATCCGACTGACTCGTACTGTGTTCATGGACTTTGTTTAGGACATACTATTTTGGACGGTTACATGTATCCCTCTTTCTTGGTAATGTCTTTGGTTTTACGTAAAAAATGAAAATTCGTACTACACCACCAAGCCAACTAGGAACTCGGTTGGAATGCGGCTTCCCGCCCGCCACACCTCCCGCACACCGCCACCGCCTTTTTGTGCTGGTGACGCCATATTTGACGGGTTCCTAGTTGGTTTGTTGGAGTAGGTATTAAATAATAATAATAATATCCTGGGACATTTTCCACACACGGCTACCTGATCCCAAACTAAGCAGAGCTTGTACTATGGAAACCAGATAACTGATATTACTACATATACTACTTTTTTATTTGTAAATACATACTTAATATACATATACACCCAGACTCGGGACATACAGACATGTTCATGCACACAAATGCATGTCCCGGGTAGGAATCGAACCTACGACCTGCAGCGTGAAAGGAACCATCACGCCAACCACGCCAACGGGCCCAAATTTCGCGCAAGTGTTCTTTTGTTTCCATCTGCATTGAAAATATCAAAAATCAATATTTGTTCTACGATGCGATGACGACTTGGAATATAAAATTTAATGTAGGAAAAAGCATATTACATCATTCGGTGGGCAGCGGGATCATCAAAATGTTGCTGAAGATTATAGCTCTGGTGTTCGTGTGTACGAGGCTGTGTGATGCCACCATGTACGACCGCTACAGCGGCGAGGTCGCCACGGACGAACAACTGACTAAATATGAACAACTCGGAGCTACCAGGTAAATCATTTTGTCAATTCACCATCAATCACCCTACAAAATATTCTTGTTCTCACAGACTCAGTGGTTTTCAATTTGAAATCATCGAGATAGCGAGTTACCTTGGTAGCCAGATAGCGATTAACAGTTACCAAACAATACTAATTGTAAATAATTTAATAAAATGTATTTTTTTCTATAAAAGTGCACTCCCACCAAGTAATTTTTAGGGTTCCTAAGCCTACGCTGTCCGTCTGTCTGCCAGAGGGCTGTATCTCACGAAGCGTTATAGGTAAATAGTTAAAATTTTCACAGAATATGTATTTCTGTGGCCGCTACAACCACAAATACTAATAATTCAATCAAATTTGGAAATTAAGGAGGTCCCCATACAAGAAACTTGATATTTTTAACATTTCTATTCTACGGTGGTACGGAACCACACAGTAAAGACTAAAGAAAGAGGTGCCCTTATTAGATATTTGTATGAAACAAAACGTGGTCATTGTTTTTTCATTTTCATTTTACTATTTACCGGTAAATAGTTGAACTAATCGCTTCGTTTTATGTCGATGTTAGTACTAGGCTGAGCACTCGGCCAACTTGCTTAGGGCCAGTCCCATTAGTAACTGGTCCATGTACGGAACCATCTATGTGCGAGTCCGACACGCACTTGGCCGGTGTTTATGTAGGCGGCGGCATGCGTGTGGGCTTGACCAGCAGCAGTTACCGTAGCCTATAAATACTCCATAGATACTTGCAATGTCAAAGGCATCACTTACCAATCTAAAGGGGAGTGGGATAGAGGGGGAAATCTTTAGGTTTCCGGCTCACTCATACGAAACGCAGCTAAATTAGCTACTTACGCCGATCTTCTGTGAGAGGGTGGTACTACCCCGGTCGAGCTCGCGTGTGAGCTCGATCTATTGACTTCAGCTTGGCTCTACCACCTTTGTCCATGGTGACTCCGGACGTGCTCTGACGAGTACACGCGGTGGACTTATGGCACAGAGTACATTATGATGGTTTATGATTTAGCGCCGCCATACACGGACTGCTTGTCGGCAGCTCTATAGCAGTTGGTTGCAGTCGACCGCAGTTTCAATACTAAATTGACATTCACCACGGACCGCTTAAGCAGACGGCGGCGCTTAAAGTACCCATGAGTATCCATACCACATGAGTTTAGATCAATAAGTGACGACGAAGTTGACGACCGTTTGGCGCAGTGGTTTGAGCGTCGGCTGACTGCATCGGGCGGTTGCGGGTTCGATTCCCATCAGAGGCAAATTTCGGAAACGGCCTTTTCGTAATTTGCCCTGGTCTGGGTGTCAATGGGGTCGCCTCTAGTCCATTTTATGGTAGCCATAGTACAAGCGTAACAGCCGAATACTCATACGCAACTTAAATTTGAGAGCTGCTTAACTTTGACGCGCCAAACAAAACATGACAGTTAACGACGTCTCAAACTGCTAAGTGGAACTTAAATATTTAAGCAGCCTTTGAGCATTCGGCCGTAAGACTGGCGATATTATTATAAGTGTATGAAACTGCACATACCTAACTAGGTATTAAAACACTCATGTGCTACATGAAAAATCCATATTTATTTCAGGGCATACACAAAAGACATAGAAGGTTGTGACGCAACTGAGTACAGGCGCATCGATGGATCCTGCAATAACCTGGATAAACCAATGAGGGGCACTCACTTCGTGCCTCTGAGGAGAGTGATGCCAGCCCAACCCAATGGTAACCAACCTTCACTTAAATTGACGAAAGATGTGCAGATATATCCAGGCTCTTATATCATCCTTGTACTTTTATACCTTTACATAGCGTTATGGACCGGGAGCCCAGCGTGCAATTCGTGGATTTATACGAGCGCCGTCCAAACCTAGTAGATTCGGTAGATGACATGATAGGAAGAACATTGTTCTAGATGTTTCCACTTTCAGCGGTGGGGGAAGCGTATACATAAAAAAAAAGTATAAAAAGCAATGTCATAAAAATACTCAAGCGTGTCAGATATTGTAAGCATCAATAGGCTACGGTAACTGCTTAAAATCAGGCGGGCCGTACGCTTTTTTGCCACCGCAGTCCTATATTTAAAAAATATATATCTGGGGGGGTGAAAAAGTGAAACTTCCAGATGCTCCCATTTCTTAGACGGACGATCAAATTAGCAAAATTGACACTTTTGACACTTCTTAGCTAGTAATGAATCCCCCTTATCTTAATCTGACGGGTTCAAGAATTTTAAGATGGGCTATTTTTTTTTTGGTTCCCCTGAGCGAACCCACCAATATTAAGGGCTCATAATTTTTTGAGGTTCTTATCAATATGTTATCTTAATCTGACGCGCTCGTTTAAATCCAGAAAGTCCTTCTACGGCTCCCCATCCATTAGGTAAGACAAGGGACGTATCGGAAAAGGGCATTATTCGATACTCATTCCAAATGTGTAAAAATTATTACTTTAATTTTCTCCGTCATTGATTAGTGTTTTTTTATTTATTTATGCGTGCAACTAGATTTTACTACCTGCCAATCCAATCGCATTCTAGTCATTTCCTTTTCTTCTAAATCAAACGTTTTTTACCCGACTACGGAGGCGTTATGATTTTGACCGGTATGTATGTATGTATGTATGTATGTGCATCTGTTCCCACCTAACTTCCAAACTACTTGTCGTAATTTGACAAATGAGGTATCGTCAGAAGCGGCTATGTGACGTCACATAAAATTGCATATGGCGCCCTCTAGAGGACATAAAGTCATGAACTAAAAAAAATTTTTTTTTAATGAAACCGTGTGGGGTATCAAAAGAAAGAGCTTGATGAGCACATTTCAAAAATATATATATTGTTATCTATAACTCCAAGCAGTGGTAGCCGATTGGATAAGCACGCGTCTTGCGGGCTTAAAAGGTCATGGGTTCAAACCCTGGCTCACACCTCTGGATTTTTCGAAATCTATGTGTGAATCATAACGTTAATAGGATTATCACTTGCTTACGGTGAAGGAAAACATCGTGAGGAAACCTGCATGTCTTTAGACATGTGAAATCCACCAATTCGCACTGGGCCAGCGTGGTGGATTATGGCCTGAATCCCCCTCGCATTGAGGGGAGGCCCGTGCCCAGCAGTGGGACGTTAAAAAAGGGCTAAATTAATATTATTATAACTCCAAAATAATTAAATAAAAAGTAAGTTTAAAAAAACCGACTTCAAAAAAACCTGGATCACTAAAAAGCCTAAAATAATATTTCTACTACCACCTCTGCCTACCCCTTTGGGAAAACCAGACGTGATGGTGTGTTATCGAGTATTTGGAGTCGGTGCCAATCTTGGTATGCCAAGTATAGCTACTATAAAAGTAAGAAGATAGATTGGCACCGACTCCAAATACTCGATAACACACCATCACGTCTGGTTTTCCCAAAGGGGTAGGCAGAGGTGGTAGTAGAAATATTATTTCAGGCTTTTTAGTGATCCAGGTTTTTTTGAAGTCGGTTTTTTTTTTTTATAAAAATAATTTTATTTCACGATTTTTAGTGGCGCCATACCAATGAACATTTTGGCATATTGAACCGTATGAAGTAAGCCCAACAAAAGGTAACTGCTGTAAATCTTTGAGGAATTCCCTGGACTGTCTATGGTCTCCATCATTAGACCTGTAATGGCACTTATAACCCATATGGGTGCAAAGTTCTCTCCAATACAAATTAATCAAGCTCAAACACCAGGTAATTGCTGTAAATCGTTGAGGAGTTCTCTCGACTGTCTTTTGACTCCATCATCAGACCCCTAATGACAGTCACAACCCATCTAGGTGTAAAGTTCTCATCAATACTAATTAATCAAGCCAAAACACAAGGTAGCTACTGTAAAACGTTGAGGAGTTCCCTTGACTGTCCCTCGTCTTCATCATCAGTCCCCTAATGACAGTCGCAACCCATCTAGGTGTAAAGTTCTCATCAATACTAATTAATCAAGCCCAAACACAAGGTAGCTACTGTAAAACGTTGAGGAGTTCCCTTGACTGTCCCTCGTCTTCATCATCAGTCCCCTAATGACAGTCACAACCCATCTAGGTGTAAAGTTCTCATCAATATAAATTAATCAAGCCCAAACACAAGGTAGCTACTGTAAAACGTTGAGGAGTTCCCTTGACTGTCCTTTGTCTTCATCATCAGATCCCTAATGACAGTCACAATCCATCTAGGTGTAAAGCTCTCATCAATAGAAATGAATTAAGTCCAAACACAAGGTAGCTACTGTAAAACGTTGAGGAGTTCCCTTGACTGTCCTTTGTCTTCATCATCAGACCCATAATGACAGTCACAACCCATCTAGGTGTAAAGTTCCCAGCAATACAAATTAATCAAGCCCAAACACCAGGTAATTGCTGTAAATCGTTGAGGAGTTCCCTCGACTGTCTTTCGGCTCCATCATCAGATCGACTCCAACCCTTCATAAAATAGTAGTGCTTTAAAATACTTAATGAAAAAAATTACAAACGCACTAGTCGCCCCTACGATTTTCGAAGGTTCCCCTCGATTTCTCTGGGATGCCATCATCAGATCCTGGTTTCCTTATCATGGTACCACCGCCGGAAAATCTCCTTTCCAACAAAAAAAGAATCATCAAAATCGGTTCATAAACGACGAAGTTATCCGCGAACACACATAAAAAAAAAAAAAAAAAAATATATATATATATACGGTCGAATTGAGAAACCTCCTCCTTTTTTGAAGTCGGTTTAAAAACTAAAACCCGACTACGGAAAAAACGCGCTCTAAAAAGTATGAAACAAGAAAATATTCTCATCTAGAGGATAGCCGTGGTCCGTGTTCATGTGCCATTTGGCCCTAATTGCCTTCAGGTCGGCAATGTGCGAGCAATACCTTTGGTATTGTAAGCATCTATAGGCTACGGTAACTGCTTAACATCAGGCGGGCCGTACGCTTTTTTGCCACCGCCGTCCTTAAAAAAAAAACAAAAAAAAAATTAAGACCTACACGGACCACGGCTATCCTCTAGATGAGAATATTTTCTTGTTTCATACTTTTTAGAGCGCGTTTTTTCCGTAGTCGGGTTTTAGTTTTTAAACTTACTTTTTATTCATGTAAGCTCAATAAAGCATTTATAAATAGTCAAGAAGAAACAATATTTTAGCATTACCACCGGTTCGTAATGTTGCTTCCATTGAGAAGAGCCGTAATATAAGCCCTCAAGTCACGACTGTCGTTTCAATGCCATCTGCTAACAAATGGGAAAATACGATTTCCATAGTGCCAAACATCCGGTGTCTGTTGTAGACTGGTAGCCAACAGTCGTGTTATCGCATTGCTATTGTGTGGTAGAATGGCCTTGTTCTCTTCTCTTATTGGTCGGTCAGACTGGAAAAACGCTATCAGTGGGAATTCAATACGAACGACGGACTACGAACTACGACTACTAATTTCGGACTACGAATTTTACGAAAGTTTACAGTGGTTGGAAATATAAATTTCCCGTTGTCATCGATAGACAGTAACTTAGAAATCCGTCAAAATTGAACAACTTTCATCATTATAGTTCATCATCAGTTCCAAGTTGATATTAAAGGCAAAATCTGGTAGCTTACTGCAGTGCTAATGCTGTAAAAAAATATTTTTTGCTCTTTTAACGTCCCACTCCTGGGCATGGGCCTCCCCTCGATGCGAGGAGGATTCCGGCCATAATCCACCACGCTGGCCCAGTGAGGATTGATGGATTTCACATGTCTTCCGCAAATTGGTTAGATTTTATAAGATATGCAGGTTTCCTCACGATGTTTTCCTGCACGCAAGTGATAATCATATTGAAATTAAGATTCGCATATCGATTTTGGAAAACGCAGAGGTGCGAGCCGGGTATTGAACCCTGGACCTTCTATCACTACATTATACTTTTGCTAATGCTTTAATCCAATTCAATTTCAGATACAGTTATAGGCTTGAAACTGCCTAGAGTTATTCGCAATCAGCTGTTGTTAGTAGGAAAATCATCCAATGTGCAATTCACTCAGGCCGTTCCCGGCTTCGGAGTTTTTAGCTTTGGAGACATCAGATCAATCCACGATATTAGTAAGTTCTTTTGTTGATGCCAGATATTAAACAATTACCGTAGCCTATAGATGCCTGCAATGCCAAAAGCATCGCTCGCACGTTGCTGACCTGAAAAACTTCTAGCCTTCTTGGGCTCCAGCTCATTCGCTCATCGCACGAAACGCATCTGTAATAGCTACATTAAGTACATCGATATTCTTTGAGAGGGTGGTACTAACCCAGTTGAGCCAGCCCGCGTATAAGGTGCAGTCAATTAACTACAGCTCGACTCTATCACCATGCTACTAAGTATACTGATCGAGGCTAACTTGTAGCTACTTTTATAATTTAATTTTACTTTAAGAGTACTATTTGCAAAATAAAACTGACTGCTGCACCAAGGAAGGAATGAAATCTAGTCATTGCAGCCCGAACATAATCCCTGAAGACGACTTAGTCCACAAGTTCGACGGGATCCGCTGCATGAACCTCACCACGCCGCTGACATACTCTGACTTCGGATACACTGACGACACTGAATCATCTCCCGTGAGTACTTTACGTGACCAGGGGGCTTACCACGACCTCTTATCGCGATTCAATTATAGGAACGTTTTAACGATTCAGCGACTTTTTGTGCAATGACGTACCTTATTGTCATGACAATAAGAAACGTCATTGCACAAATGGCCGCTGAAACGTTAAAACAAAACTGCTATAAGAGGTGGTGGTAAGGCCCCAGCACCTATACAACCACCTCTTTTAGCAGTATTATTTTAACCTGACAATAATTTGACGTCCCTTATTGTCATGACCATGGACCAATTACTGAGGGGACTGGGTCTAAGCAACTCGGCCGAGTGGTCGGCCTAGTACTAACATCGACATAAAACGAAGCGAGTAGTTCAGCTATTTACCGGTAGATAGATGCCCCGCATCCCGGGAAAATGACCACGCGTTGTTTCATAGAGATATCTACTAAGTACGTCTCTTCTAATTAAAATCTCTATGGTCATGACAATAAGGTACGTCATATTACTAAAAGCCGCTGTAAGGTTAAAATAATACTGGTGTAAGAGGTGGTGGTAGGGCCCAAGGCCTCTCAAAATAAGACAATATTAAAAAGAATCAATATCTCACAAATGTATGAGCATGGCGAGATTTTCTTCCATGCATGGGCAAGCTGTGGAGTGTCCTCCATCTTAAAGCCTTTCCTTTCCACTACAACATGTTCTTCAAAGGGCATGTTTCATCATCATCATCATTTCAGCCAAAAGGCGTCCACTGTTGGACATAGGCCTCACCCAAGGTTTTCCACAACGACCGGTCCTGTGCCACTTGCATCCAGCGATTTGGAGGTCCTACCCACGCTGCGTCTTCTGGTACATGGTCGCCACTCAAGAACCTTTCTGCCCCATTGGCCATCAGTTCTTCGGGCTATGTGCCCCGCCCACTGCCTGCCCACTAATTCGCAGGGCTATGTCGGTGACCTTGGTCCTTGTCGGCGACGTCACCTTCAAGCACTCACTGCTTTAACGACTCTTGTTCATCTCTCCGGGTTTTACAAATGCGTCCCACCCAATCCCATTTCAATCAGAATCACTTAGTATAAATGCGAAAGAGTGTTTGTTTGTATTAGATGGGGAGGCGAGCGTGCAATTCGTGGATTTGCACGAGCGTCGTCCAAACCTAGTAGATTCGGTAGATGAGATGATAGGAAGAATACATTGTTCTAGATGTTTACACTTTCAGCGGTGGGGAAGCGTATACATGTTTTTTTTTTTGTATAAAAAGAAATGACATAAAAATACTCAAGCGTGTCAGATATTGATACTTTTCATGCTCCAACATGATAAATTGAAAAAACATAATTACTCGAGCGCGTCAGAATTTGTAAGCATCTATAGGCTACGGTAACTGCTTAAAATCAGGCGCGCTGTACGTTTTTTTGCCACCGCAATCCTATATTAAAAAAAAAAAAAAACTGAGGGGGTGAAAAAGTGAAACTTTCAGATGCTCCCAATTTCTTAGACTGACGATCAAATTAGCAAAATTGACACTTTTGACACTTCTTAGCTAGTAATGAATCCCCCTTATCTTAATCTGACGAGTTCGAGTATTTGAAGATGGTCTATTTATTTTTTTGGTTCCCCTGAGCAAACCCACCAATATTAAGGGCTCATAATTTTTTGAGGTTCTTATCAATATGTAAGCTATCTCCCTTATCTTAATCTGACGCGCTCGTGCAAATCCAGAAACGCCTTCTACGGCTCCCCATCCATATGTTTAACTGAGCATCACGCAAGAACGGCTGAATAGAATTTGAATGAAACTTAGTATAAGGATAAAATTCTCTGGAATTCTCGTTTTATCCTCAAAACCCACGCGAGTGGCGTCGCAGATAAATAGATGCGTCTACAGTCTACACGACCGAGCGGAGCGCTCGAGCAATCTGTTTTGACGTCTGGCCACGTGGACGTGACGTCATATAATGATTGTTGGGGCGTAGGGGAGTCACATCTGATAAACATGTAAAAAATAATAACAATATTATGTTGTGCGCTACGATGCAGTCAAAAATTAAACATCCAATCTTTACTTTGCAGATTTTAGAAGCAACTGGTGTCTTCGACTTATCCAATATATATAACCCTACCGATGAAGGCGATTCGGTAATCAGGTCCTATGAAGGAGGAAAAATGACGGTGGATATAGACGATGACGGGATTATCTGGCCCCCTAACGGCAATGGTTTCTGTATGGCTAACCAGCCGGGCGAGACCAGATGTTTTGCAAACAGTAAGGCGAAGGCTAGACATAAAGTATATACTGTGGTCCGTCAGTATGGTACATAATGATGGATGTCATTCCATCGACGTAGGCTACACGTTCAGTATTTATTCCGTCAGTATTGTGACGTAGTTCGTACAGTCCAGACGTCAAATGAAACACGAGAGCTTGGTATGGATATTATTACCGCTTGGTTTAATCCGCAATCTCAGAAGACATGTCCACTCTGTTGCTTTCGCGACGTGGAATGCCAAACTGTCATTTTGGAATTGAAATTCCAGGCAAATTACACGATCAGTTTGGACCAAGGTATTTGAAAAATAATGACGGGCCACAGTACATACTTTACGTCTAGCCTTCGCCTAAGACCTAGCTACGTCCACTAACATCGCACAGTCGCGCCCGTTGTTGTTGTTGTTGTTGATGTTATACCTACGTGGGCCGATGTCAAAATTGATTGCTCGAGCGCGCCGCTCTTCACATTGCATCCGCCTTATGCATATATCTACATATTTTGAAGCTCATTTTTAGTGTTCCGTACCCAAAGGGTGCCAACGGGACCCTATTACTAAGCCTACGACGTCCGTCCGTCTGTCTGTCTGTCTGTCTGTCTGTCTGTCTGTCTGTCTGTCTGTCTGTCTGTCTGTCTGTCTGTCTGTCAGCGGGCTGTTTTTACGAACCGCAATAGCTAGAGACTTGAAATTTTCACAGAATGTGTATTTCTGTTGCCGCAACAACAACAAAAAATACGCAACAACTAAAAATAAAATAAAACTTAAAAATAAAGGTGGTCCCCATTCAAAAAATGTAATATTTTTTACTTATTTGTCTTATGGTCGGTTTCCATACAAAAGACTTCAACGTGTGACGCTAAATATCACCATTTTGGGGATGTTTGTTTATATTATACAGTGGTACGGAACCCTTTAAGTGCGAGTCCGACACGCACTTGGCCGATTTTTATCTTTGAATTATGTTATTATTAATGGGGAGAACCTTCAAGCATTTGTAATTAAATCAATATTGCCAGGTAAACACACCGACTTATGGGGTATTGTAAAATGGGCTGGGGGCGTCCCAGTGACACCCAGAACCAGGCAAATTACAAAAGGAAAGGGAGGGATTTGGGCTTCCGGATGTCTTCGCAGCAAGATTAGCCAGTTTGCGCCAATTTTTGGTGAGCTGCGGGCAAAATTAATAAGTACCGTATTATTCACTGCAGATCCTACATTTTTACTGTCTGAGATGTTATGTGGTATCTGGTACTTGCGCCAACACAATTACTTCGCGAGCCAGCTGGCTGCTGTGAACCCGAGCTGGGACGATGAGACGCTGTTCCAAACCGCGAGAGACATTAACATCGCGTCTTACGCCCAAGTGTTACTCTATGAATGGCTCGAATCTTTGATAGGTAAGTTTTTTGAAGTGAAAACTTCTTTAACGGCGTTTTACACTTTTCTTGGGATGGGTAAACAATTTTAAACTCGCGTCAGGACACGTGACCTGATCGAAAATTCGTAAGACGTGACCTGATCGAACATTTGTAAGACGGAGGGAGAGTAGACCGTCGGCGCGGCGTAGGAGAGAAAGTCATATCCCCCTCTCTTTCTACCGCGCGGCGAAAATGTATGCCTGCTCCTGCTGTTTCGTTTAAGCAGCGCAGGGCGCTTGCGCGAGTGTGCGTGTGTGTTTGTACTACATATAAATTGTCATTTTTTTTGTATACGATAGCGCAATAAATGAATATTGTATTTAACCACATAAATGATAGTACTTTTTAAACCGACTTCAAAAAAGGAGGAGGTTTCTCAATTCGACCGTATATTTTTTTTTTTTTTTTTTTTTTTTTTTATGTGTGTTCGGGGATAACTTCGTCGTTTATGAACCGATTTTGATGATTCTTTTTTTGTTGGAAAGGAGATTTTCCGGGGGTGGTACCATGATAAGGAAACCAGGATCTGATGATGGCATCCCAGAGAAATCGAGGGGAATCTTCGAAAATCGTAGGGGCGACTAGTGCGTTTGTAATTTTTTTCATTAAGTATTTGAAAGCACTACTATTTTATGAAGGTCTGGAGTCGATCTGATGATGGAGCCGAAAGACAGTCAAGGGAACTCCTCAACGATTTACAGCAATTGCCTGGTGTTTGGCCTTGATTAATTTGTATTGATGAGAACTTTACACCTAGATGGGTTGTGACTGTCATTATGGGTCTGATGATGAAGACGAAGGACAGTCAAGGGAACTCCTCAACGTTTTACAGTAGCTACCTTGTGTTTGGACTTGATTCATTTCTATTGATGATAGCTTTACACCTAGATGGGTTGTGACTGTCATTAGGGATCTGATGATGAATACGAAGGACAGTCAAGGGAACTCCTCAACGTTTTACAGTAGCTACCTTGTGTTTGGGCTTGATTAATTAGTATTGATGAGAACTTTACACCTAGATGGGTTGTGACTGTCATTAGGGGACTGATGATGAAGACGAGGGACAGTCAAGGGAACTTTTATACTGATAAATAAAGCAATTATTGTGAAATTATTCCCTAACGATTCCAAAACATTTAAAAATGCACAACGTTAATGTTCAAGTTTTCACTTCTGCCGGCACTCCCGGAGTGCAAACCGTTGTTTTTCTAACTTATACTGTACTCTCAAAGTAAGATCCCGTATATAAACTATAGATATTTTAATGGCATTCAGAATGTAAGGCCGTGGTCTCCTATTAAATACCATCGACCACTTACAGCGTCACGTATACGCCGCGTCACAACGCTTACTATAGAAATGTACTGTTGTGGTCTCCTTCACACGCCGACGTCACTGTAGTAGTGTGACGTGGCGTACGCGTGACGCTGCAAGCGGCCGATGGCATTTAATAGGAGACCACGGGCTAACCGCTTAGGCACTTGTCAAAGCTTTGGTGGGCGACGGGAGACTGAGCTCGGGGTTGCCAATTAGACAAGTTTTGGAGTGCCACTATCATCAAAGTTTTTAGTAGTTAAGTGATCGCTATTCATAAGTTCACTGTTTATAAGCATTTGTTATGTTCTAAAACCGGAATACAAAAGTTGTGAAAAATATTCAAAGTCAGAAACGAAGATAATTTCACTGAACATACCTGCGTATTTATATACCTACCTAAAACATTATTTTGGAGTTTGATACATCCTGTATTATTGGCAGGTAGCGAGACTTTGATCGAAAAGGGTGTTCTCTCTAACTGCAGCTGCCGACACAGGGATATCTACGATAACTCGACATATCCGCAAGTGAGTTTAGAATTCGCGTATGCCTATCGTTGGTTCCACATCATGCAAGAGGGATCGCTATTGTAAGTACCTTCTGCAATCCACCTTGAGAATCAGAATCAGAATTTTTTAGTCATGTGCGTTCAGATGCCTCGCATGCCTTGCCCAAGCACTCAATTAGGGGCATCTACATCAGGCGTTTGCCATGCCCGAGCACTCAGTTTTGACGTCGGAACGCATAGACGTAATGTCATAAAATGATTGCTCAGGCGATGTGTGCGAGACATCCGGACGCACCTAATAAATCCTAATATTAACCTATTATTACCTAATATTTCAGCATGTACGACACTAACGGTACTTATATGAAACAGTACCCATACGCTAACTTCACGCTGCGTCCCGGATATTTGGATATTGACAATAATATAATTTACTGTACTCAATATATGTATAGACAACAGGCCTCTGAAATTGGTCACGTAGTTGATCCTGATGTGAGTTTGAATTTAAAATTATGTCAACAAAAACCGCAACACTAGTAATAATTATCTTGTCTTTTGGAGTCGGTACCACTTTCGGTTTTATTCCAAAACAGGAGATAGAATTTCAAATGCAGAATATAACATACAAAGAAGAATAACATCCGTTGAATTGAGAACCTTCTCTTTTTTCTTCTTCTCTGAAGGGCTAGTCAAGGGACTTATATCGCTTATTATAACACTATAGTGTTGGTTTTGAGTTGATTTGTCAACCTCGAAATTATCCTCATTACAATTTCAGCTAACAGAGAACGGTCTGCCGTATATTCAACAAGCCGTGGATGTAATGACAAGCGATTTGCACAAAGGCCGACTCCTTGGTTTAGCTTCTTACATCGAATACGTGTATTTATGCACTGGACATAATGTCACAAGTTTCGATGATTTGGAGTTGCATATGGACGAAGAGGTAAAATTTACTCTAACATGCTTGATGAACCTACTTTGGCCTAAGTCGTTAAATGTATTGTTGTTTCTGAGGATAGATATCCATAAGGATAAACCCACGAGAAAATAACAGAACCCAACTCCAAAAACCCTAGAGCACTAAAAGGCCAGAAATAATACATCCTATTACAACCTCTGCTTAACCTTTCGGGATTTTTTTTTTTTTTTTTTTATAGGACTTCGGTGGCAAAAAAGCGTACGGCCCGCCTGATGTTAAGCAGTTACCGTAGCCTATAGATGCTTACAATACCAAAGAAATACAGACGTGATGGTGTGTTACCTATTATTTGGGGTCGGATTCAATCTACATAGATTGGCATTGGATAGACTGTAAGAAGATTCTTACAGTTGGTAGACACGGCAAACTTAAATTAGCACAACTCCAAATAATGGTATGGTATGGTATAACGTCACGACTTTTATCCCCATTCGGGGGTAGTCAGAGGCTTGAGTGGCCATACACCACCACATTGTGGAGGTATTAAGTCAACTCAAAGCCCACGTTTCACCAGATAGTAAGAACCCAACGTGACAGGTGGTGAACCTTGTCGCCGTGTATAAAGGCACTGACTATTACCTAATCCCGAGGGATAGGTAGGTTTCCTCACAATATTTTCCCTCACCGTAAGCGAACTGTAAATTATGCACAAAGATGAAAATTCATCCGTTGGTGCATGCCCAACCGGTGATCGAACCTGGGACTTTCTGATTGCTAGCCCAACGTGTTCGCCCCTAGGCTGCAGTCCAAATAATGCTTACCTATATGATAACCTCCTCCTTTATTAAGTCGGTTGAAAAAGGAATAGGCTTATATGATTCTATGATAGAGGACTCATATTGATAGTTTAATGAGCAGGATTGGGATTGTATCCATAACCTCTCGTTGATGAGCTTGATAAAACATGTCCTGATGCTTAGCATGTAAATATGACCCTAATCACATAGTTACTTATGTAGGTAAGTAGGTATATTTTAATATTTCTATTCGCAGAGAGTAGCACAAATGAAGCAAGCTTACGACAGCGTCGATAAGATAGAACTCATGGCAGGACTTTGGTCAGAACATGTTATTGAGGGCGGCAGCATCCCCGCCACTCTCGCGTGTCTCTTGATGGAACACTTTAATAAGACTATTCGATCTGACAGACATTGGTATGAAAGAGCTGATAGACCGCATGCGTTTACCGATGGTAACTTCATTCATAATAATAGGCTATATTTATTTTTATAAGAATTATTGTGATGTGAGTTAACGTTATCATCATCATCTCAGCCGAAGACGTCCACTGCTGGATATAGGCCTACCCCAAGGTTCGCCACAATGACCGGTCTTGCGCTGCCCGAATCCGGCGTATTCCCGCGACCTTCACCAGGTCGTCGGTCCACCTTGTGGGAGGCCTACTCAAGCTACGCTTTCCGATGCGCGGCCGTCACTCGAGAACTTCGGCCCCATCGGCCATCCGTTCTACGAGCAATGTGCCCTGCCCACTGCCACTTAATTTTAGCAACATATTCTAACAGCATAACTCCAAAAATATTTGGAATTGAAATATTTTACTTCATTTTCCCAAGTGTTGATATTGTCTTTAGATCAACTGGCTGAGATCAGGAAGTGTACACTAGCTGGGTTGATGTGCAACGTCGCTGACAACGTTACAGAGATCCAGCCAAAAGTTTTCCTTACTATTGATTCTGATGAGTAAGTTTTCTGCTACTTAAAAATCACCTCAAAATGTAAGAGTGTAAGAGTCAATTTCAAACCTACCAGAGAAGATACAAGCGTCTATGTATAAGAGTAGCCCTGATCTTATACTATCATACAGGGACGACCTTACCTTTCAAGTTTCCTATTAAAAGAGTTAAAAGAAAGATCAATGTTAAGGCTATACATGAAATAACCATGTTCATTTTCTGACATGGTTTAACTTCATTAAACAACTAGGGTTGCCACGACTTTTCAGGCTAAATGTAGTTTCAAGACTACTTTTCTGAGGTGGGTAATGTTTGACAACTTTGGTAGGCTCACTCAACCCATTCCCACATAAATAAATCTCAGTTATACATTCCCCATTTCTTCATATATACTTGTCAGTGTTATGTATTATTTTCTTGCAGTAACCCGCTAACGTCATGCAGTGAAATTCCAAGCATCGACTTCAGCATGTGGGCTGTCTCGTCTTCCAGTACTAATTCTACCACTACTAATAACACAACGACCAGCACTGATGTCTCTACTGCATCTTCATCAGACGCTGCATCCACGTCGACGAATTCTACCTCTGGTGAATCTACCAACAGTACCTCTAGTTCGTCATCCACTGCATCTACTAAACCGTCTTCTAGAATAAAGGCTACTAATTCGTCATCACCTTTATCAAATGCTACCGCTAATAAATCTAACAACAGTACCTCTAGTTCGCCATCAGCTTCATCAAATGCTACCTCTAATAAACCTTCTAACAGGGCTTCTAGTTCGTCATCAACATAGTCATCGGCTAGCAAGGTAAGCCCTCGTTGCTAGCTCGTAATCACGTGATATTTCGCGACGTTATCCCTTGAAACCTTATTTTATTTTTTATTTCCTTGTAAATTCAAATTCAAACAATTGCGTAATGGATGCGCACAAATCGATTATGTTTATATGCAACCTGCACCGTAATACAAAAAAAAACTTGGCAACATACCCAACATAGCTGCGTAGTGCACTCCTTCAACAACTGCCTCGGCAGACGTCCTGCCCCCCTAGACAAGTGACATGAATGCTAATCGAATAGAGTAAGAATAGATTAGACTTCACAATGGATGGAAATGACATTGCAAGTCGCTATGTAGATCACGCGGGTTATCTCATTTCCATACATGAAGCGTAGCGATTTGAAGGAACGCTTGTAGACGTCAGCCACTTGTCTAGGGGACTGAGGACATTTTTGGAAACTGTTGCAATATAATTATTGTCTTCTCTTCCAACCTTTCTTTAATCGTTGTTTTATTTCTGTTACAGGTGACTAAAAAGACATAGAAGTACAAGAAAAATTATTGGTGTCGGGACTTGCTCCAGCTTTGTCCCAACATTAGTGAGCGACCAAGAATTGAAGACTACTTCAATTACCTTTACCACTGTTATGTGCTGCTAATCTATTCATAAAATTTCCTCAACTGTTCTTACCTGTATTTTATTTATCCTTTTAACCTCTTTGGAATAAAATTCCATTTCTACAGAAATCGCTTTCCATCACTTTTTTATGGGACTCGGCCCACCACACACTCCCACCACTGTTAGATCGACAATGGTGTCCAACGATGACGCCAAGGTTTGACCCACGAGTTCCTGGCAAAAGCTAAGTCTGCATTGGGCCAGCGTGGTGGATTATGGCTATGATATTTTATTATTAAAATTTCTAACTAATTAGCGACTCTCGCTGCTGAAAAGAAACGCAACCGGTTAGTAACTCCCTAAGCTTCAAATAAGAAAAATTAAAAGTAAAAAAACTTTAAAAACAAGCTTTTATGTGCGCTAAAAATAATAAAATAAACTTTTACTATCAACTTGTAACGTCATTACACAATTTATATGATAAAAAAGCATGCGCGCTTGTGCTTGTTAAAAAAATGTCGCGACAAGCTTTTATATCATATAAATTGTGTAATGACGTTATATAAGTTGATAGTAAAAGTTTATTTCATTATTTTTAGCGCAAATAAAAGCTTGTGTTTAAAAAGTTTTTTACACTTAATAAATTTTTTACTTTTTAGCTTCGTATTTCCAGCAAGTCCTTTCATTTGATACCGGTGTTCCGCCATGTTGGATTTAGAATGACGTCACACAGCTCACCATGTCATGCAAACCTAGCTCGCATACAAAATTTCAGCTCAATCGGTTGAAGATATCTGCTTTAAAATTGAGTTGCAAGAATCCACCATACATACATACATATAGTGCAAGTTACATATAAGCTTTTAAAAAACAAAACAATCACTCAAATACGAGTTGCATAAAAGTCTCTTGAAACCAGTCGCGTGCGACCATCATGTCGAGTCGCGTGCTACTCATTACTAATTAATTACAAACCAGTTTCTTTTGGGTAGCGTCTTGTGTGCGAGCTGTCATAAAAATACTAGTGTTATCACTTGTGTGTTAGTAGTGTGTAGTCGTATCATTTCATATTATTCTACCAACTCATTAGTAGAGTCCAGATGCCTCGCATGCCTCGCCCGCCCCCCTCGACAAATGGCATGCACGCTAATCGAATAGAATAGAATAGACTTCACAATGTATGGAAATGTCAAACGTCACTATGTAGATCAACAACAAGTTGCTATGTAGGTCACGTGACTTATGTCATTTCCATACATGAAGCGCAAGGAATTTATGAAGCGTAGCGATTTGAAGGAACGCTTGTAGACGTTAGCCACTTGTCTAGCCCTTCTGAGCAGTCACGTTATGACATTACGAAACGAATAGATATGAGTGCTCGCGCGGGCCATGCGAGGCATACGGACGCATTAACTGAGTGTTCGGGCGCGGCATAGCTCCATGTTAAATAGTAATGTAATGCAAATGTCAACTATTGTAGATACTAACTAATGAATAACTCACAAGAAAATAACCGTCACTTTGCATCTGTTCTCTTCACTGTTATTTTTACCCGACTACGGCGCAGGGTTATGATTTTGGTATATATGTATGTATGTATGTATGTGCATCTGTTCCCACATAACTTCCAAACGACTTGTCTTAATTTGACAAATGAGGTATCATTAGAAGCGGCTTAATGGCGCGCTGGTTAAAGGCTATGTGACGTCACATAAAATTGCATACGGCGCCCTCTAGAGGACATAATGTCATGAACTAAAAAAAAACTTTTTTTAATAAAACCGTGTGGGGTATCAAATGAAAGAGCTTGATGAGCACATTTCAAATATATATATATTGTTACCTATAACTTCAAAATAATTAAATAAAAAGTAAGTTTAAAAGCTAAACCCCGGCTACTGAAAAATCGCGCTCTAAAAAGTATGAAACAAGAAAATATTCTCATCTAGAGGATAGCCGTGGTCCGTGTTCATATGCCATTTGGCCCTAAAGGCCCTACACGAACGGATTTTCTTGTTTCATACTTTTTAGAGCACGATTTTTCAGTAGTCGGGTTTTATTTACTTCATTTTCTGCATATTAAATGTATAAACCTGAAACAATCTAAGCAGTTTCTTTTAGATACAAAATATTTGCACAACTGGTAATGATTTACATAAGGTTGTTTATTTGCTTTAATTAGTTGGTGGGTCCAGATGTCTCGCATGCCTCGCCCGAGCACTCGTGTTATGACATTATGTCTATGCGTTCCGCATCAGGCAGCCAATGTGTCTACTCTAGATCATGCGCATGTCGCGCCCAAGCACTCAGTTTTGACGTCGGAACGCATAGTCATAATGTATACATAACATGAACGCTTGGGCGAGGTATACAGGCAATCTGGATGTACCAATTCAATAACAAGAATATTGCTAATTATATTAAAGAGTACAACGCCATTCTACCATAGAGTCTATTTTTGTTTATCAACAAAAATAAATCGATATAGACCTTATTAAAAAATACTCAATAGCATTCACTTGCCAAAGACAGTTGGCCAACAGTCTTCATTAGACTTGGGGTTTTTGGCACGATGGTAATCGTATTTTACGAATCTTTACCGATGGCATGGGAATGGCAGCCATTAGCGGACTTGAGGGCCTCTTGATGTTGCATAATTCTGAAATCCCAACGCTAATAAGCTGCCACACAAAAATAATAGGTCTTTACCTTGAACAAAGTAACAAAATGGACCCGCTACACGCATAATTCAACGAACAAAATGTTCTGTCAATTTTTGGGGGAGGGGAGGTAACCACTACATTAAAATTGACGCACACTTACTCAAATCATTTTGTGTCATTATAAACGCACACGTAAAGAAATGTGCAACACTAGTATATTTTACGCACACTAAAAGATCTAATACGTAAACATATAAAATTTTACTACTGTAGGACCATCGGTGTAATAGGGAGAATACCACTATCGATATTTCTAATTAGCTATATCGATAGTTTCATATACTCATTATTACATTTATAGCTGTCATTATAATCTACTGAATTATCTCTACTGAAACAGCTGAACAAGAAATAATGAGTAACTCACGAGGCGTAAATATTCAACGGAAACAAGATGATTCCGGGTACATCCCAATTCAGTTCCTTGAAAATGAGATTATCTAAAAAATAAGTACCTAATGTTCCCAAATAAGCTGTTTCATCCCCCCCCACTCCCACTCGACCAGCGCCATCTGCTGCCACTGGCCTGGCTGATATATTTTGTTAGGTAGGTACGTATAAACGTAATAGGTATTATTATACCAATGTCATCATCATCATCATTTCAGCCAAAAGACTTCCACTGTTGGACATAGGCCTCTCCCAAGGTTTATTATACACTATATATATTATATTTTTATCGATACCGGTCTCCAATCATAAATAAACACTACTACAACACTGTTCAAATCAAAAAGTATATAGTATAAAATAAAATCTTGCAACACTGACTAATACGACTGAATAATTTTGATACTTGATTTATTATTTTCCATATTATTTATTATTCAAAATGCAAGCGCAAGCACTTTTAAGTTTTCTTTGATGTTGGTCCATAAGATAATATTTGTTATACATATTGTAGTATAAGTATAATATAAATAGACGGTATGTAGGAATCTATGATTGTTACACTAGTAGGTAGGCTGATTTTATATCCACCTCAGTCTGCAATAAACGCTTACTAAAGAAGACGTGTTTTCCTCATTCGCATACTTCACATGGCGACGACGATTAAATTTGTTATTATTTAGTGATTGAGTGTAACGGACAAAGTGACCTTCGATAAAAAAAAAAAAAAAACTAAATAAAAGATGCCGTTTGGTAAAATAAAGGAATTCGATGTGCGCGCCGGCAACTGGGCGCGGTACGTGGAACGTTTGGAAATGTACTTCAAGGTGAATGAGATAAAGGACGATATGCAGCTACCTATGTTAATAGCGGGAATAGGTGACGAAGCATATGACCTTTTGAGTAACTTGTCGAGCCCCAAGAAACCGGCGGTACTAACGTACAAGAGTGTGATCACCTTGATGCAAAACCATTTGCAGCCAGAACCATCTACTATGGCGGAAAGATTTCGCTTTCGCCAAAGAAGGCAGAAGGCGGACGAAAGCATTTCTCAATACGTTACAGATCTCAAGAAATTATCACGGTATTGCAACTTTGGCAACAATTTAGAAGAGAATTTGCGGGATCAAATAGTATGCGGCGTTAAGAGCGAGGTAACACGCCAACGTTTATTCGCGGAGGACAAGCTAACATACGCTGGAGCGGTGAAGCTGGCTCACACTCTAGAAGCCGCGGAGCGGGATGCGGCGGCGGTGGACTCGGTGAGCGCCAGCGGAGCGGTAGATGGCGGCGCACAGGCCGCGATGAATGCGATGACGTCAACGCGCGCACGGCAGCCGCTGCGCGAGGACCGTGGCACGAATTCGCGAGCGGACAGCAGGGCGGCGGCAGCGGCAGCGCCGGCAACATCGTGCGCAACGTGCGGTAGGAGCGGCCATGTTATGGATGATTGCCGATACAAACATTTTATATGCAGCAAGTGCAACCGCACGGGACATCTGAGGCGCATGTGCCCGCAGCGGACGGGCAGGATGGCAACAGGAAGGCGGGGAGGCCGAGTCAATCATGTCGATGCGGGAGAGGAAGAGGAGTCGCCCGAAGAGGACCCAGCTGAGGTGGAAGAGGAACTTTACCAACTGAGTTTGAACGGATACAAAGCGGTGAGCTTAACGTTATTAATCGACGGTGTTAACCTGAAAATGGAAATAGATACCGGTTCCGCAGTTTCCTGTATCAGTAAGCTAACTTATGAAAAACATTTTAATTCAAGGCCTATAGAACCATACAATCTTACTTTAACATTTTATGATGGCAGTAAAGTGCGGCCATTAGGTATTATTAAGCCCACGGTAAAATATACTGATAAATTAAAAAGCTTAGAATTGTTTGTAATAGATGGTGGAACAACATCATTATTAGGACGGCATTGGTTAGCTGAACTCGAAATAAGCATTCCAAAATGTCAGACTGATCTTGATGGTGGTAATAACTTTGTAAACACAGGTACTACGTTACAAATTTTGCTTGACAGGTATAAGGAGATGTTCAGTGCGGGGCTGGGTCGGTTCACGGGCGGCGCCGCGACGCTGAGGCTGCGGGAGGGCGCGGTGCCTGTGTATTGTCGCGCGCGGCCACTTCCATACGCGCTCAAGGGCCAGGTGGACGCGGAGCTGGATGCAATGCTCCGCGAGGGCGTTATTGAGCCGGTGGACAGCTCGGACTGGGCTACGCCGTTAGTTCCGGTACGCAAGGCGGACGGTGGGCTCCGAATTTGTGCAGACTATAAAATTACTCTCAACCCCGCCCTTTTAATCGATAGGTACCCTTTGCCAAAGATCGATGATTTATTTGTAAACATAAACGGGGCTCATATTTACTCAAAGATTGATCTCTCATAAGCTTACAATCAGATTGAATTAGATCATACGAAAGATTTAACAGTGATTAACACGCACAGAGGCTTATTCAAATACAACAGATTAGTGTATGGTCTGTCATCAAGTCCCGGCATTTTTCAACGTATTATGTCAAGTCTTTTAAGCGATATACCGGGGGTAGAATATTTTTTAGATGATATTGTCATAGGAACAAAGGGGAACGAACGGGAACATTTATCCGTGTTAGAAAAAGTATTAGAGAGGTTACATTCGAACGGTATGAAGCTAAAAAGAAATAAATGTTTGTTCATGGTAGAAGAAGTAAAATACCTAGGATACATATTGTCTAAACAAGGTATTAAGGTCGATCCCGATAAAGTAGCGGCTATATTAGATATATCTCGACCTAAAGATGTGACCGAATTGCGTTCATTTCTGGGCTTGATTAACTTTTATGCCAAATTTGTAAAAAACATAAGTACGCTCTTAGCACCACTATATGACCTTTTAAAAAAGGGTAGTCACTGGCGATGGAGTACGGATTGCGATAACGCTTTTGTTAAAGTCAAAGATATATTAACGAGCGCAGATGTATTGATTCATTACGATCCCAAAAAGCCGGTAGTATTGACATGTGACGCGAGCGCGCGTGGAGTAGGCGGCGTGCTCACTCAGAGGGACACGAACGGGCGGGACAGACCGGTTGTGTATGTATCGCGGGCGTTGTGTCCAGCCGAAAAACATTACTCACAGATTGACCGCGAAGCCCTCGCTATAGTGTTTTGTTTGAAAAAACTTCATCAATATCTGTACGGAAGACAGTTCACTTTGCGCACCGACCACAAGCCGCTAGTTAGTATTTTCGGCCCCAAACACGGGATACCAGCGATGGCGGCTAGTCGTTTACAACGCTGGGCGATTATATTATCAGCATATACATATGACATCGAGTACGTTAATACAAAACAGAACGGTGCGGATGGCTTGTCGCGACTGCCTAGTAGTAACAGCGAACATAAAGTAAAGGAGTCGCTAGACGTGCCCGAACAAACATATTTACATTTTGCTACGAATGCGTTATTACTCGATTATAGTACCGTTAAACAACAAACGCAACGGGACCCGATGTTAGGCAGGGTGCTCGCGTATATTAGAGACGGATGGCCGTGGGACAATGAAATACGCGAGTTGCAACCATTTTTTAATCGTAAAAATGAACTTTACGAGGAATTAGGTTGCATTATGTGGGGGCATCGAGTTGTGATACCGCATAATTGTAGGGAAAAAGTATTAGACGAATTGCATGAGGCCCATATGGGCATAGTTAAAACCAAAGCTATCGCCCGTAGTTATGTTTGGTGGCCGGGCATTGACGAGGCCGTAGAAATGAAGTGTCGCGCATGCGCGGTGTGTGCGGCGGAGGCAGATGCGCCGGCGCGGCACGCGGTCACGCCGTGGCCGTGGCCGACTCGCCCATGGTCTCGAGTTCATATGGATTTCTTGGGACCAATCGAGGGTAAAATTTTTTTGGTCCTGGTAGATGCTAGAACTAAGTGGTTAGAAGTATTCCCCGTGCATAGTACGGCCGCGTGCTATACATTAGAAAGATTGTATGAAGTGTTTGCTAGGTGGGGGTTACCCAAACAGGTAGTCTCCGACAACGGCCCACCGTTTACCAGTAAAGATTTATCAGATTTTTTTACCAGTAATGGGGTGGAACACATATTTTCGGCACCATATCACCCGGCATCGAATGGGGCTGCTGAAAATGCGGTACGTTCTGTCAAGAGGGTGATCAAAAAAAGCTTTGCGTCAAAAACATAGCATACCATTATGTTTACACACATTTTTATTACATTACCGAAACACAGAACATTCGACCACAGGGGAATGTCCAGCTTTACTCATGGTGGGTAGAAGATTGCGAACGAAGTTAGATGCACTTAAACCGGATAGGGAGCAGAAGGTAATAGAAGTTCAAAAGCGTCAAAGAGAATTAGGTACTGGTATTGAGCGGGCACTTCAACCAGGAGAGGAAGTATGGTTAAGGCAATACCAAGGGGGACCAAAATGGATGCCGGGACAGGTGACAGAAAAGTTAGGGACTACAGACTATAGAGTTATAGACGCGATAGGAAGGCATTGTCATCGGCATATCGACCAATTAAAAAGGAAAACACGTAGCTCGTTAGTCAGCCCACCGACTCCGAACGTATCGGGTTCAGATGAGCAGCGTGTAGTCACGGATGCCCCAGTCCCAGCGGTAGATCCGCGATTGCTTGAGAGCGAGGTAGAGGCTCGCTCAGACTCCGACTGTCCTCCAGGCCCAGAGCCTATATTCACCGCGCTTTCCCCGCAAACTTCGGAAGCCGTCGCGCCGTTGGTGACACCGACCCACTCTCGCCCTATCCGCCAATGTCGCTTAACAAAACCACCGCAGTATAAATTTTGAAGTAAATTATAAGTCTTAGTTTTAAGTTTAATTAAGTTACCTAGTTAGATATAACCATTATAGATGTAATTTTGGGTAGGTAGGTAACAGGAACTTGATATTTTTGTCAACTGTTATTTAGTAAATAAGGTGGAGGATTGTAGTATAAGTATAATATAAATAGACGGTATGTAGGAATCTATGATTGTTACACTAGTAGGTAGGCTGATTTTATATCCACCTCAGTCTGCAATAAACGCTTACTAAAGAAGACGTGTTTTCCTCATTCGCATACTTCACACATATATTTATGCCATATGTGATTCATCGCCTCAGTAGCAGATGCTGCCTGCTTCTGGGTCATATGGACCCGGAGCAGTGTCAGGTTCGATTCCGTTTATCAAGATCAAGAATTTATCGAGATCGTATTTATCTGAATTGTTTCGATAGTGGGTGTTTTTGTTTCAACATGAGTTAGTTATTATTTTTTTGTATTTCAGGAAAATAAAACAAACATCATAGCTACTGCGTTTTTTAATTAACAAGAGACTATTCTTAGACAGCCCTGGCAGTTACAAAATGTTGATAAAGCTGCAAGAGATGTTGTACATTCAAAAGATCTTGGTCTAAATATTCCACTCCTGATAAATCCATATATTGGCGTGGGCCTGCCGCTGCCTCATCAACTCATCATCATCAGTCTCCACAGCATTGCTGTCATCTTGAAGATTTATTATTAATCGATTAATGTCATCGTAAAGAGCAATTTTCGACTATTCTTCTAACGGTACCTGAAAAATAAAATAATTCAATAAAAGATAATTTCTTTATTGCTTTAAGATTATTTGTTTATTTAGTAATTAAGTAACGATGTTAACTGACAAGCAAACATAGAAAAATAAAGCAACCTTAGTTTATGTATTGGTCGAGATGAAAGCAACACATAAAAATAATGCGCAAGTATCAAGTGTGTTCTCGAATGTACCTCTAAGCGATCAATGTATATATACTGAAAAACCTGTAAACTGAAGCTTTGAGCCTGCCTTTGTATACAATAAACACATTATTTAACTTAAAAACTGTAAAATAAACTGCTTATATACCTATAATATCAGCGGTTCTTTGGTAAACATGGTCGAGTTCTGACAAAATATTTTGCACCTCAAATTCCGCGAGACACCGCCTGTAAACTTTGTGAATCACCTCTCTTGTTGAATTACTAATGATTTATTCATTGTAAATCGTTTTTAACGTTCTGCGACTGGTTTATCACCGCGTAATTAAGTATTTATCCGTTTGTTTACAAAGTTCAAATACTTGACAATTATTTGACAAATAAAAAATACAGTTGCCAGGGTAGAAAAGATTCGTCTATGGTCACAGTAGACTATTCGATTAATTCGTACTCAATTAATTGTATCGATAATGTTTTCGATTCTTATGACATTTAATATTTTAATGAATTTAATAGAAAAATGGCATTAATTACATCAAAAATACTTACATATGAAATGTTACCCCATCTTTTTGTATATTACTATTTTTTGTAATTTCTTTGCACACGTTTAATGGGACAATTCGGCATTTTTCACGGAGCACCTTACACCGCGAAAACGATACTTACTCTGATCAAATCGATTTCGAAAACAGTTTTTATATACGTGTCAGAGATTTTTGGTCTAGTACCTATAAAAAAAAGCTAGAGGGGAAGATCATGCGAAGCGCATCCTGAGTTAATACATCCATGGTCTTTACCTATGAAATTGCCGTTCTGCCGTACTGGGTATTTCAAGTCCATTTTTTCTTTTTTTGCTAAGAATTCTAAATTCAAATTATTTTTATTTTTAAAATATGGAATTCTGTTTTGAAATTTAGTCATTTGTTTAATGGTTAGCGTTCTGTTTTCGTCACATTAGTACGTTTTTCGTCATCATGGATACCTTAAAAATTCGAGTGATTACGAAGTATGAGTACCGTCGTGGCAATCTGCAAAGCTGCAGAAGCTGAACGCAACATCAACGACGTATACGGAGCGAACACTACTAACGATCGCACCACCCGTTATTGGTTTGCCCGCTTCCGTTCTAGAAATTTCGACCTGAGAAATGAACCTCGTGTTCGACTGAAAACTTTAGGCTATAATGACGAATTAAAGGCTTAAAGGCGATTGTGGAAGCTGATGATTCTCAATCTACAGCTGAATTAGCAGCAGCTTTCGATGTTAGCATCAAAACAATATTGGTCCATTTGCGGCAAATTGGCAAGGTAAAAAAGCTTGACAAATGGGTGCCCCACGAATTGAATGATGGCCAGCGCGAAGTACGCGTCGAGACGAGTCTTATACTGCTCAACAGGCACACAAACCACCAACCACACTTCTACTTTTTCCAGAATTTGGATAACTTCTTGGCAGGGAAAAAAATCAATAACCAAGAGGCAGTTCAAAACGCCTTTGAAGAGTTAGTTGCCTCCCGTCCAGCAGACTATTTCAAAAAGGGTATCAATAAGCTACCACTACGTTGGTAAAAATGCATTGATTGCATGGGTAATTACTTCGATTAATTAAAATAAAAAATATAGAAAAAAAAGTAAGTTTAAAAACTAAAACCCGACTACTGAAAAATCGCGCTCTAAAAAGTATGAAACAAGAAAATATTCTCATCTAGAGGATAGCCGTGGTCCGTGTAGGTCCCTTAGGGCCAAATGGCATATGAACACGGACCACGGCTATCCTCTAGATGAGAATATTTTCTTGTTTCATACTTTTTAGAGCGCGATTTATCAGTAGTCGGGTTTTAGTTTTTAAACTTACTTTTTATTTAATTATTTTGGAGTTATAGGTAACAATATATATATATATTTGAAATGTGCTCATCAAGCTCTTTCATTTGATACCCCACACGGTTTTATAAAAAAATGTTTTTTTTGTTCATGACATTATGTCCTCTAGAGGGCGCCATATGCAATTTTATGTGACGTCACATAGCCTATAACCAGCGCGCCATTAAGCCGCTTCTAACGATACCTCATTTGTCAAATTACGACAAGTAGTTTGGAAGTTAGGTGGGAACAGACGCACATACATACATACATACATACAAACATACATACATACATACATACATACATACATACATACATACCGGTCAAAATCATAACCCTCCGCCGTAGTCGGGTAAAAATGGCGTTAACTTATTTCATGAAAAACGGCAAATCCATAGGTAAAGACCAATATTTAAAGGCTTCACCGACTGGACGCGGACGGAGTCGCGGGCACAGCTAGTAACGAATAAATTTGTTTAGAGCAAAATGCTGCATTTAAAAAAAAATACGGGCCGCGGAATCATTGACTTATTATCATTTGCTTTTTATACCCGTGCGCCAAGTTGGCTTGGTAGAGTGGTATGTATGAGTATAATCATAATATTTGCATTTTATTTGTACTCAACACAAAACAATTGTATGCTCTGGGTTATAAATATGTAACGCAAAGCTCAGTTAGTCAACAGTATCGAATAGCATCAAAACATGTTGTGTCTTAGCAGTGTTGGTATATTTTTGCTCTGCATAACATTTTCTTATGCAAAATTATACGATTTTTATACCGGTCTGCCGGCAACTCCAGAACAGATAGATTATTACCAGCGAAGTAATTTAACAAAGTGAGTATTGTTTAATAAGAAACCGATTGAAGCAAAAGACTTCCACTGTTGGACATAGGCCTCTCCCAAGGTTTATTATACACTATATATATTATATTTTTATCGATACCGGTCTCCAATCATAAATAAACACTACTACAACACTGTTCAAATCAAAAAGTATATAGTATAAAATAAAATCTTGCAACACTGACTAATACGACTGAATAATTTTGATACTTGATTTATTATTTTCCATATTATTTATTATTCAAAATGCAAGCGCAAGCACTTTTAAGTTTTCTTTGATGTTGGTCCATAAGATAATATTTGTTATACATATTGTAGTATAAGTATAATATAAATAGACGGTATGTAGGAATCTATGATTGTTACACTAGTAGGTAGGCTGATTTTATATCCACCTCAGTCTGCAATAAACGCTTACTAAAGAAGACGTGTTTTCCTCATTCGCATACTTCACATGGCGACGACGATTAAATTTGTTATTATTTAGTGATTGAGTGTAACGGACAAAGTGACCTTCGATAAAAAAAAAAAAAAAACTAAATAAAAGATGCCGTTTGGTAAAATAAAGGAATTCGATGTGCGCGCCGGCAACTGGGCGCGGTACGTGGAACGTTTGGAAATGTACTTCAAGGTGAATGAGATAAAGGACGATATGCAGCTACCTATGTTAATAGCGGGAATAGGTGACGAAGCATATGACCTTTTGAGTAACTTGTCGAGCCCCAAGAAACCGGCGGTACTAACGTACAAGAGTGTGATCACCTTGATGCAAAACCATTTGCAGCCAGAACCATCTACTATGGCGGAAAGATTTCGCTTTCGCCAAAGAAGGCAGAAGGCGGACGAAAGCATTTCTCAATACGTTACAGATCTCAAGAAATTATCACGGTATTGCAACTTTGGCAACAATTTAGAAGAGAATTTGCGGGATCAAATAGTATGCGGCGTTAAGAGCGAGGTAACACGCCAACGTTTATTCGCGGAGGACAAGCTAACATACGCTGGAGCGGTGAAGCTGGCTCACACTCTAGAAGCCGCGGAGCGGGATGCGGCGGCGGTGGACTCGGTGAGCGCCAGCGGAGCGGTAGATGGCGGCGCACAGGCCGCGATGAATGCGATGACGTCAACGCGCGCACGGCAGCCGCTGCGCGAGGACCGTGGCACGAATTCGCGAGCGGACAGCAGGGCGGCGGCAGCGGCAGCGCCGGCAACATCGTGCGCAACGTGCGGTAGGAGCGGCCATGTTATGGATGATTGCCGATACAAACATTTTATATGCAGCAAGTGCAACCGCACGGGACATCTGAGGCGCATGTGCCCGCAGCGGACGGGCAGGATGGCAACAGGAAGGCGGGGAGGCCGAGTCAATCATGTCGATGCGGGAGAGGAAGAGGAGTCGCCCGAAGAGGACCCAGCTGAGGTGGAAGAGGAACTTTACCAACTGAGTTTGAACGGATACAAAGCGGTGAGCTTAACGTTATTAATCGACGGTGTTAACCTGAAAATGGAAATAGATACCGGTTCCGCAGTTTCCTGTATCAGTAAGCTAACTTATGAAAAACATTTTAATTCAAGGCCTATAGAACCATACAATCTTACTTTAACATTTTATGATGGCAGTAAAGTGCGGCCATTAGGTATTATTAAGCCCACGGTAAAATATACTGATAAATTAAAAAGCTTAGAATTGTTTGTAATAGATGGTGGAACAACATCATTATTAGGACGGCATTGGTTAGCTGAACTCGAAATAAGCATTCCAAAATGTCAGACTGATCTTGATGGTGGTAATAACTTTGTAAACACAGGTACTACGTTACAAATTTTGCTTGACAGGTATAAGGAGATGTTCAGTGCGGGGCTGGGTCGGTTCACGGGCGGCGCCGCGACGCTGAGGCTGCGGGAGGGCGCGGTGCCTGTGTATTGTCGCGCGCGGCCACTTCCATACGCGCTCAAGGGCCAGGTGGACGCGGAGCTGGATGCAATGCTCCGCGAGGGCGTTATTGAGCCGGTGGACAGCTCGGACTGGGCTACGCCGTTAGTTCCGGTACGCAAGGCGGACGGTGGGCTCCGAATTTGTGCAGACTATAAAATTACTCTCAACCCCGCCCTTTTAATCGATAGGTACCCTTTGCCAAAGATCGATGATTTATTTGTAAACATAAACGGGGCTCATATTTACTCAAAGATTGATCTCTCATAAGCTTACAATCAGATTGAATTAGATCATACGAAAGATTTAACAGTGATTAACACGCACAGAGGCTTATTCAAATACAACAGATTAGTGTATGGTCTGTCATCAAGTCCCGGCATTTTTCAACGTATTATGTCAAGTCTTTTAAGCGATATACCGGGGGTAGAATATTTTTTAGATGATATTGTCATAGGAACAAAGGGGAACGAACGGGAACATTTATCCGTGTTAGAAAAAGTATTAGAGAGGTTACATTCGAACGGTATGAAGCTAAAAAGAAATAAATGTTTGTTCATGGTAGAAGAAGTAAAATACCTAGGATACATATTGTCTAAACAAGGTATTAAGGTCGATCCCGATAAAGTAGCGGCTATATTAGATATATCTCGACCTAAAGATGTGACCGAATTGCGTTCATTTCTGGGCTTGATTAACTTTTATGCCAAATTTGTAAAAAACATAAGTACGCTCTTAGCACCACTATATGACCTTTTAAAAAAGGGTAGTCACTGGCGATGGAGTACGGATTGCGATAACGCTTTTGTTAAAGTCAAAGATATATTAACGAGCGCAGATGTATTGATTCATTACGATCCCAAAAAGCCGGTAGTATTGACATGTGACGCGAGCGCGCGTGGAGTAGGCGGCGTGCTCACTCAGAGGGACACGAACGGGCGGGACAGACCGGTTGTGTATGTATCGCGGGCGTTGTGTCCAGCCGAAAAACATTACTCACAGATTGACCGCGAAGCCCTCGCTATAGTGTTTTGTTTGAAAAAACTTCATCAATATCTGTACGGAAGACAGTTCACTTTGCGCACCGACCACAAGCCGCTAGTTAGTATTTTCGGCCCCAAACACGGGATACCAGCGATGGCGGCTAGTCGTTTACAACGCTGGGCGATTATATTATCAGCATATACATATGACATCGAGTACGTTAATACAAAACAGAACGGTGCGGATGGCTTGTCGCGACTGCCTAGTAGTAACAGCGAACATAAAGTAAAGGAGTCGCTAGACGTGCCCGAACAAACATATTTACATTTTGCTACGAATGCGTTATTACTCGATTATAGTACCGTTAAACAACAAACGCAACGGGACCCGATGTTAGGCAGGGTGCTCGCGTATATTAGAGACGGATGGCCGTGGGACAATGAAATACGCGAGTTGCAACCATTTTTTAATCGTAAAAATGAACTTTACGAGGAATTAGGTTGCATTATGTGGGGGCATCGAGTTGTGATACCGCATAATTGTAGGGAAAAAGTATTAGACGAATTGCATGAGGCCCATATGGGCATAGTTAAAACCAAAGCTATCGCCCGTAGTTATGTTTGGTGGCCGGGCATTGACGAGGCCGTAGAAATGAAGTGTCGCGCATGCGCGGTGTGTGCGGCGGAGGCAGATGCGCCGGCGCGGCACGCGGTCACGCCGTGGCCGTGGCCGACTCGCCCATGGTCTCGAGTTCATATGGATTTCTTGGGACCAATCGAGGGTAAAATTTTTTTGGTCCTGGTAGATGCTAGAACTAAGTGGTTAGAAGTATTCCCCGTGCATAGTACGGCCGCGTGCTATACATTAGAAAGATTGTATGAAGTGTTTGCTAGGTGGGGGTTACCCAAACAGGTAGTCTCCGACAACGGCCCACCGTTTACCAGTAAAGATTTATCAGATTTTTTTACCAGTAATGGGGTGGAACACATATTTTCGGCACCATATCACCCGGCATCGAATGGGGCTGCTGAAAATGCGGTACGTTCTGTCAAGAGGGTGATCAAAAAAAGCTTTGCGTCAAAAACATAGCATACCATTATGTTTACACACATTTTTATTACATTACCGAAACACAGAACATTCGACCACAGGGGAATGTCCAGCTTTACTCATGGTGGGTAGAAGATTGCGAACGAAGTTAGATGCACTTAAACCGGATAGGGAGCAGAAGGTAATAGAAGTTCAAAAGCGTCAAAGAGAATTAGGTACTGGTATTGAGCGGGCACTTCAACCAGGAGAGGAAGTATGGTTAAGGCAATACCAAGGGGGACCAAAATGGATGCCGGGACAGGTGACAGAAAAGTTAGGGACTACAGACTATAGAGTTATAGACGCGATAGGAAGGCATTGTCATCGGCATATCGACCAATTAAAAAGGAAAACACGTAGCTCGTTAGTCAGCCCACCGACTCCGAACGTATCGGGTTCAGATGAGCAGCGTGTAGTCACGGATGCCCCAGTCCCAGCGGTAGATCCGCGATTGCTTGAGAGCGAGGTAGAGGCTCGCTCAGACTCCGACTGTCCTCCAGGCCCAGAGCCTATATTCACCGCGCTTTCCCCGCAAACTTCGGAAGCCGTCGCGCCGTTGGTGACACCGACCCACTCTCGCCCTATCCGCCAATGTCGCTTAACAAAACCACCGCAGTATAAATTTTGAAGTAAATTATAAGTCTTAGTTTTAAGTTTAATTAAGTTACCTAGTTAGATATAACCATTATAGATGTAATTTTGGGTAGGTAGGTAACAGGAACTTGATATTTTTGTCAACTGTTATTTAGTAAATAAGGTGGAGGATTGTAGTATAAGTATAATATAAATAGACGGTATGTAGGAATCTATGATTGTTACACTAGTAGGTAGGCTGATTTTATATCCACCTCAGTCTGCAATAAACGCTTACTAAAGAAGACGTGTTTTCCTCATTCGCATACTTCACACATATATTTATGCCATATGTGATTCATCGCCTCAGTAGCAGATGCTGCCTGCTTCTGGGTCATATGGACCCGGAGCAGTGTCAGGTTCGATTCCGTTTATCAAGATCAAGAATTTATCGAGATCGTATTTATCTGAATTGTTTCGATAGTGGGTGTTTTTGTTTCAACATGAGTTAGTTATTATTTTTTTGTATTTCAGGAAAATAAAACAAACATCATAGCTACTGCGTTTTTTAATTAACAAGAGACTATTCTTAGACAGCCCTGGCAGTTACAAAATGTTGATAAAGCTGCAAGAGATGTTGTACATTCAAAAGATCTTGGTCTAAATATTCCACTCCTGATAAATCCATATATTGGCGTGGGCCTGCCGCTGCCTCATCAACTCATCATCATCAGTCTCCACAGCATTGCTGTCATCTTGAAGATTTATTATTAATCGATTAATGTCATCGTAAAGAGCAATTTTCGACTATTCTTCTAACGGTACCTGAAAAATAAAATAATTCAATAAAAGATAATTTCTTTATTGCTTTAAGATTATTTGTTTATTTAGTAATTAAGTAACGATGTTAACTGACAAGCAAACATAGAAAAATAAAGCAACCTTAGTTTATGTATTGGTCGAGATGAAAGCAACACATAAAAATAATGCGCAAGTATCAAGTGTGTTCTCGAATGTACCTCTAAGCGATCAATGTATATATACTGAAAAACCTGTAAACTGAAGCTTTGAGCCTGCCTTTGTATACAATAAACACATTATTTAACTTAAAAACTGTAAAATAAACTGCTTATATACCTATAATATCAGCGGTTCTTTGGTAAACATGGTCGAGTTCTGACAAAATATTTTGCACCTCAAATTCCGCGAGACACCGCCTGTAAACTTTGTGAATCACCTCTCTTGTTGAATTACTAATGATTTATTCATTGTAAATCGTTTTTAACGTTCTGCGACTGGTTTATCACCGCGTAATTAAGTATTTATCCGTTTGTTTACAAAGTTCAAATACTTGACAATTATTTGACAAATAAAAAATACAGTTGCCAGGGTAGAAAAGATTCGTCTATGGTCACAGTAGACTATTCGATTAATTCGTACTCAATTAATTGTATCGATAATGTTTTCGATTCTTATGACATTTAATATTTTAATGAATTTAATAGAAAAATGGCATTAATTACATCAAAAATACTTACATATGAAATGTTACCCCATCTTTTTGTATATTACTATTTTTTGTAATTTCTTTGCACACGTTTAATGGGACAATTCGGCATTTTTCACGGAGCACCTTACACCGCGAAAACGATACTTACTCTGATCAAATCGATTTCGAAAACAGTTTTTATATACGTGTCAGAGATTTTTGGTCTAGTACCTATAAAAAAAAGCTAGAGGGGAAGATCATGCGAAGCGCATCCTGAGTTAATACATCCATGGTCTTTACCTATGAAATTGCCGTTCTGCCGTACTGGGTATTTCAAGTCCATTTTTTCTTTTTTTGCTAAGAATTCTAAATTCAAATTATTTTTATTTTTAAAATATGGAATTCTGTTTTGAAATTTAGTCATTTGTTTAATGGTTAGCGTTCTGTTTTCGTCACATTAGTACGTTTTTCGTCATCATGGATACCTTAAAAATTCGAGTGATTACGAAGTATGAGTACCGTCGTGGCAATCTGCAAAGCTGCAGAAGCTGAACGCAACATCAACGACGTATACGGAGCGAACACTACTAACGATCGCACCACCCGTTATTGGTTTGCCCGCTTCCGTTCTAGAAATTTCGACCTGAGAAATGAACCTCGTGTTCGACTGAAAACTTTAGGCTATAATGACGAATTAAAGGCTTAAAGGCGATTGTGGAAGCTGATGATTCTCAATCTACAGCTGAATTAGCAGCAGCTTTCGATGTTAGCATCAAAACAATATTGGTCCATTTGCGGCAAATTGGCAAGGTAAAAAAGCTTGACAAATGGGTGCCCCACGAATTGAATGATGGCCAGCGCGAAGTACGCGTCGAGACGAGTCTTATACTGCTCAACAGGCACACAAACCACCAACCACACTTCTACTTTTTCCAGAATTTGGATAACTTCTTGGCAGGGAAAAAAATCAATAACCAAGAGGCAGTTCAAAACGCCTTTGAAGAGTTAGTTGCCTCCCGTCCAGCAGACTATTTCAAAAAGGGTATCAATAAGCTACCACTACGTTGGTAAAAATGCATTGATTGCATGGGTAATTACTTCGATTAATTAAAATAAAAAATATAGAAAAAAAAGTAAGTTTAAAAACTAAAACCCGACTACTGAAAAATCGCGCTCTAAAAAGTATGAAACAAGAAAATATTCTCATCTAGAGGATAGCCGTGGTCCGTGTAGGTCCCTTAGGGCCAAATGGCATATGAACACGGACCACGGCTATCCTCTAGATGAGAATATTTTCTTGTTTCATACTTTTTAGAGCGCGATTTATCAGTAGTCGGGTTTTAGTTTTTAAACTTACTTTTTATTTAATTATTTTGGAGTTATAGGTAACAATATATATATATATTTGAAATGTGCTCATCAAGCTCTTTCATTTGATACCCCACACGGTTTTATAAAAAAATGTTTTTTTTGTTCATGACATTATGTCCTCTAGAGGGCGCCATATGCAATTTTATGTGACGTCACATAGCCTATAACCAGCGCGCCATTAAGCCGCTTCTAACGATACCTCATTTGTCAAATTACGACAAGTAGTTTGGAAGTTAGGTGGGAACAGACGCACATACATACATACATACATACAAACATACATACATACATACATACATACATACATACATACATACCGGTCAAAATCATAACCCTCCGCCGTAGTCGGGTAAAAATGGCGTTAACTTATTTCATGAAAAACGGCAAATCCATAGGTAAAGACCAATATTTAAAGGCTTCACCGACTGGACGCGGACGGAGTCGCGGGCACAGCTAGTAACGAATAAATTTGTTTAGAGCAAAATGCTGCATTTAAAAAAAAATACGGGCCGCGGAATCATTGACTTATTATCATTTGCTTTTTATACCCGTGCGCCAAGTTGGCTTGGTAGAGTGGTATGTATGAGTATAATCATAATATTTGCATTTTATTTGTACTCAACACAAAACAATTGTATGCTCTGGGTTATAAATATGTAACGCAAAGCTCAGTTAGTCAACAGTATCGAATAGCATCAAAACATGTTGTGTCTTAGCAGTGTTGGTATATTTTTGCTCTGCATAACATTTTCTTATGCAAAATTATACGATTTTTATACCGGTCTGCCGGCAACTCCAGAACAGATAGATTATTACCAGCGAAGTAATTTAACAAAGTGAGTATTGTTTAATAAGAAACCGATTGAAGCCCAAAAGAGGCCCACTCTTATTACAGAGTGGATCCACTTTTAGTCTTATCATCTCTTAATCTATATCTATATCTATACTTAATATATAAAGAGGGAAATGCTGACTGACTGACTCATCAACGCCGAGCCGAAACTACTGAAGTTAGAGACATGAAATTTGGACAATAGATATATTTTGTGACGTAGGCAAGCAATAAGAAGCGATTTTGGATATTCAACCCCTAAGGGGGTTAAATAGGGGATGAAAGTTTGTATGCAAGTTCGTCATTTTTCAAGTTAGCATTATGAAAATTTGTATTGAGGTGTCCTTTTAAAAACAAAAAATATGGTTCTCGGCGTTTTTGAATATTCAACCCCTAAGGTGGTAAAATAGGGGATGAAAGTTAGTTGGGAAGTTTGTATAGATGTTCGTCATTTTCGAAGTTAGAATTATCAAAATTGGTGTTTAGATTCCTTTTTAACCCCCGACGAAAAACGAGGGGTGTTATAAGTTTGACGTGTGTATCTGTGTATCTGTGTATCTGTGTATCTGTGGATCTGTGTATCTGTGTATCTGTGTGTCTGTCTGTGGCATCATAGCGTCTGAACGGATGGACCGATTTGGATTTAGTTTTTTTTGTTTGAAAGGTGAGTTAATCGAGAGTGTTCTTAGCTATGTTTCAAGAAAATCTGCTCAGCCGTTTGAAGACCATCAGCTCTTTTCTAGTTGATGAAAAGATATAAACAACTTCCACAGGTCTGATCGATACGAAATTTGAAATCCTGTCACTTGTCAATGATATTACAAAGTATGACAACCTTGACCTGATACGCAGGCATCATCAGAAGAACTCCTCAACGGTGTACGGCATCTATCTTGTGTTTGGGCTCATACGAAGCGTTTTGACGAGTACATGCTTATACAAGCTGGGCAGTTAGTACACCGGTAATATAAGTTTAAAAAAGCATGAAATAAAAATTAAATTAAAAATTTAAAAAACCCCCGACAAAAAAAAACCTTTAAAAAGATAAAAATAATACCTGAATATTTTCACCCAAGCGTCGTAGTTGCGTCAGGGGACCGCTAAGTACGCCGGTCATGGTTATAATCTACAGGTTACTCTAAATGTAATGTATTTAGCGGTCCCCCGACGCAACGACGCTTGGGTGAAAATATTCAGGTATTATTTTTATCTTTTTAAAAGTTTTTTTTTTGTCGGGGGTTTTTTATTAAAAATAAAAAACTTGAATTGCTGCGTTTTTGAAAATTCAACCTTTAAGGGGGTAAAATAGGGGACGAAACTTTATATGGAAGTTCGTCATTTCTGAGGTTAGCATAATGAAAATTTGTGTTTAGGTTTCTTTTTACGTATTAAAAATAATAATTTCATCTTTTTTGAAAATTCATCCCTAAGGGGGTAAAATAGGGGATGAAAGTTTATATGGAAGTTCGTCATTTTTGTAGTTAGTATTATGACAATTGGTGGTCTCTTAAAAAAACAGTAATAATAGCGTTTTTGTAAATTATACGGGGTATGGGATACGGGTTACGGGATACTGGATACGAGATGTGAGATTTGGGATATGGGATACGGGATACGTGATACGGGATACGGGATATGGGATACGGGATGTGGGATTCGGGATACGGGATGTGGGATGTGTAATACGGGATACGGATACGGGATGCGTGATGAGGGATACGGATACGGGATACGGGATGTGGGATGCGGGATTCGGGAATCGGGATTCGGGATTCGGGATTCGGGATTCGGGATACGGATACGGATACGGGATACGGGATGTGGGATGCGGTATACGGGATATGGGATGTGGGATGCGTGATACGGGATACGGGATACGGATACGGATACGGATACAGATACAGATACAGATACAGATACAGATACAGATACAGATACGGGATACGGGATACGGGATACGGGATACGGGATACGGGATACGGGATACGGGATACGGGATACTGGATACGGGATACTGGATACGGGATACGGGATACGGGATACGGGATACGGGATACGGGATACGGGATACGGGACACGGGACACGGGACACGGGACACGGGACACGGGACACGGGACACGGGACACGGGACACGGGACACGGGACACGGGACACGGGACACGGGACACGGGACACGGGACACGGGACACGGGACACGGGACACGGGACACGGGACACGGGACACGGGACACGGGACACGGGACACGGGACACGGGACACGGGACACGGGACACGGGACACGGGACACGGGACACGGGACACGGGACACGGGACACGGGACACGGGACACGGGACACGGGACACGGGACACGGGACACGGGACACGGGACACGGGACACGGGACACGGGACACGGGACACGGGACACGGGACACGGGACACGGGACACGGGACACGGGACACGGGACACGGGACACGGGACACGGGACACGGGACACGGGACACGGGACACGGGACACGGGACACGGGACACGGGACACGGGACACGGGACACGGGACACGGGACACGGGACACGGGACACGGGACACGGGACACGGGACACGGGACACGGGACACGGGACACGGGACACGGGACACGGGACACGGGATACGGGATACGGGATACGGGATACGGGATACGCGATACGCGATACGGATACGGATACGGGATATGGGATACAGAATCAGGGATATGAGATACGGGATCCGGGATATCCAGGATACGGGATTTGGGTTCAAGCAAACGAAAACGGATTTTTTAAAATTTATATCCTGCGCGGACGAAGTCGCGGGCAAAAGCTAGTTCAATTATATTAGTAATACTTACTACTTAGAAGTGAATGGATGGAGATGGATGGAGATGGATGGAGTTGGATGGAGATGGATGGAGATGGATGGAGATGGATGGAGATGGATGGAGATGGATGGAGATGGATGGAGATGGATGGAGATGGATGGAGATGGATGGAGAGGATGGAGATTGATGGAGATGGATGGAGATGGATGCTGAGTGGGTGGGTGGGTGGGTGGTTGGTTGGTTGTTATTTAAACTAATAGTCGCATTTTTGAGTAAAGAACTATACAAGCCTTGGTCTCTAATGATGTACTGCTGACCACGCTATAATGACCTCAAGCTAAGCTTCGCCACGCTCTCGGCCTTCAAGCTTGGTCATCATTGCAACCCTTGCTAGCCGCGCTAAAATTTATTTTAGCTTATTCATCAAGTGCGCTGCGCTGCGCCGCGCTTTCGGCCATCAACAACGCGGTCAACAACACACTCATTAGCGACCGCGGCAGTAATGTACTATTAAATTTTCAAATATAATTTGGTGCCTCCAAGTGCCTCGCATGCGTCGCGCGAGCACTTATGTTATGACATTATGTCTATGCGTTCCGATGTCAGAACTGTGTGCTCAGACATGGCATGCGCTTGATATGGATTATTTCATATTAAACTGTATTATTCAGTACTTGCACCCTTGACATCAAGCCCTGTGACCCGAGGGAACGGAGACGTGTCGATGGGTCATGCAACAGCCTCACGCATCCAGCTAAGGGTACCCACTTGGAGCCTTTGCCGAGAGTTTTACCACCTCATTATTTTAATGGCAAGTATATCTTCCATATTCTACAGGATTTTTCTAAAGTCAGAAATGATATTAGGGATTTTTAATAAGTACTAAGCATAGAATTAGATGAAATAATAATAAAAAAAATGGAATTATACATACGAATACATTTAAATTTTACAGTTTATAAAAAATTTCTTAAATGGTGCGTCTAGATGCCTCGCATGCCTCGCCCGAGCACTTATCTGACGTCGAAACGCATGACCATTGTTATAAATTTTGTGCGTGGGCGAGGCATGCGCCTGATGTAGTCGAGGCCAATGCATGCAACAAAAAATGCATATAAATTATGATATTATGATAATATAATGATGATGATGAATGATGATAGAATATGCATGGAAAATTAGATATTTTGAGCACGCTGGACATTACGAGACGAAACACATTTTTTTTACAAATAGTGGCTATTATTCGTAGGCAGTTTACACTGTTTTATGCCTGGTCGCATCATGAAAGTTGTGACAAATACTTATTCAAAAGCCCGTAACTCAGAGTTATATGAGAGTTACATTAGTAGCTAAAATCTCTAAGCTTCTTCATTATTATTATTATTTAATTAGATCAATAACGTTTTTGAGGAGCAGTATGACGAAAATTCATTTTCTTAAAGATAGTTTTTTTCAACCATGTTTGTTAATTTGTATGCAATTAAGTTATCTGTTTACGTGATATACCTACTATTGGTAACTTTTCTAATATTTTTATTTTTTATAACAGGATCGTATTCGAGGAAAGCGGTGTCTGGGGAAGATCTGCCCTTACCGAGGGTTTGTCGAATATTCTTGCTGTCAGAAGGGAGGACTATTAACTTGGATTTTACACAGTCTGTGCCTGGCTTCAGTGTTTTCATGTTCTCCGATATCGGATCTACACACGATATAAGTAGGATCAGGCAAATATACCTAGTATTTATAAGAATAAGAATAATTTATAAGCAAACTAGCTGATGCCCGCGGCTTTGCCCGCGTGGATGTCGCTTATCGCGACCAATAGAAATCATGAAATATTGATCCCGTTCCCGCAACCCATGGGAACATATTCCCGGGATAAAAAGTAGGATATGTCTTATGGATATAGTATGTTATCCTTAAGAGATAGACATATGCCATCGCGGATTTATCTGTAGACCTATATAAGATACACAATTCCACCATACATCATTTTGTTATATCTCAAAGGGTTTTCATTGAAAGCTCCCACACGGCTTATTTTTTTCCGACACCTCCAACAAATATCATTATATTTTAGCCAATGTATACAAAAACTTGAAAAATTATATACTAAACCCTTCCTCGAGAACCACTCTATCCATTGGTGAAAACTGGATGAAAATCGGTGCAGTAGTTTTTGAGTGTATCGCGAACAGACAGACAGACAGGCGCGGCCGAGGAATTTGTTTTATATAATTTGTAGTGATAGTGATAAGTTGTTCCTGTTACATTTTATCTGTGAGTCTTAAACTAAGCAGGGCTTGTATTTTCAGACTCTTATAGTAAATAATATTCCCTAAGCAGATATTTCTTCATGGCAACATTGTTGTTTAACTTTCTGCTTATTTTATACACTTTTTTACTATGGCCGTTGTTCAGCAGAGGAAGCATTCAACCAAAGCAATTATTATTTTCCATATCTAGCTTATTGTTTTGTAACATGTTGAAGGTGGTACCACCTTGTTTTGAAGGTGGTAGAGCCAAGCTGTAGCCAATTGGCTGCAGCTCATAAACGGGCTGGCTCGACCGGGGTAGTACCACCCTCTCACAGAAGATCGGCGTAAAGCAGCTATTACAGCTGCGTTTCGTACGATGAGTGAGAGAGCCGTAAGCCCTCCCCCCCCTCCCCCTCCCTCCATCCCACTCCCCTTCAGGTCGGCAATGTGCAAGCAATACCTTTGGTATTGTAAGCATCTATAGGCTACGGTAACTGCTTAACATCAGGCGGGCCGTACGCTTTTCTGCCACCGCAGTCCTATAAAAAAAAAAAAAAAAAAAAAAAAAACATCTTTGCTATATAAAAAGGGAATAGGTATAGTATTGTTTTCTCATGGTCTGACAATGGTGTTCTATATCGACTATTTTATTGAAACGAGTACCTAGGCTTTACTTAATGGAGCTATATTTTTGTATTTGTTTTGACTAATCAGTTTTCTCCAGAATGTTCTCACTTGAAATAATAATTTCCTCTTAGGTAACTTCGTGTTCGGAACTCCTAATTGCTGTGAACGTCGGGATGAGTACATGTGTACGCCGAACGTAATCCCTGAAGACGATCCAGTGCACCGGTTCTCCGGGATCCGCTGCATGAACCTCACCAGGCCGTTGACCCATCAGGCACTCGGGTGCACGCAGGAACCTTTACCTTCTCCTGTTAGTAAAACTTGCTACATTATAAATACATCAATCGGCATTCGCCTTCTGGAAATTTGCAGACGTCATTTAGCTTACGGCTTTCGGTTTTCGGCTTTCGGCTTTCGGCTTTCGGCATTCGGCTTTCGGTTTTCGGCTTTCGGCTTACGGCTTACGGCTTACGGCTTACAGCTTACGGCTTTCGGCTATCGGCATACGGCATTCAGCCATCGGCTATCGGCATACGGCATTCGAAATTCGGCATTTGGCATTAGGCATTCGGCATTGGGCATCCAGCATTCAGCGTTCGGTTTTCGGCTTTTGGCATCGTTGTCTCCGAGATATTCATTGAGTAGAAAATAATTATTACGTTATGTGTAACCAAAGTTCTCTTAATTTACAGATAGAGAAAGCTACCGCTGTCTTCGACCTGTCGACGGTGTATAACTTTGAAAATAAGGGTGATAAAGTGATTAGGTCCTTCGAAGGCGGTAAGCTGAGCACGGAAATAGAGGATGGTAAAATATGGCCGCCAAGTGGCCCGGACGGCGCGTGTCCTCTGAATAAGGCAGACGAGACCAGATGCTTTGAGAACTGTAAGTTTGAAAAAATATTTGTTATCGATTAGCGGCTGTTGCTAGTGGATGTGTACTGAAGCCGCAACACGAGAGCTGCGACAAAGACCGATATTTTCAGAGTTACAGACCAAGAAAATATGATAGATAAGCGTACGAAACAAAAATCGCCGGACTGAAACACCAACTGTAATGTCCCAAACTAAGTAACGTTTGTACCAGGACAAATTACGAAATCGCCGTTTTCAAAATTTGCCTCTGGCGCGAATCGAACACGGCCAATGCAGTCATGCACTGTGGCAAGCGGTCGTCAAACTACTACTACTGTACATTTATAAATTATTATTTCCGACTTTGGAAACATCTCGTATAACGTCTGTTTCTTCCTTCAGATCCCAATCTACTTTTATCGGTAACGCTGTTCTTGGTATGGTTCGTGAGGCACCACAACTATATCGCGACGGAACTGGCCCGCGTCAACCCGTGCTGGGACGATGAGAAACTGTTTCAAGTGGCAAGAGACATCAATATAGCATTTATCATGCGCATGTTTCTTTATGAGTGGAATGAGCATTTGATCGGTAATTATTTCTTTTTTGTCTGGGTAACTCATAATGCTCCAGTATCCCGTATCGGTAATGGATTGGATTTCTGAATGGTCAGATAAAAATACAACCTAAATGAGGCAAGTAGGTACCTTTCTTGGGTTGTTCTGTCAGCCTAGGATTTCTGGGTAGTTGTAAAATAAACCCTAACCTATACCACTTAGTGTGTTTTACATGGCCAGGATTGTAGTGTGGTTTTAAAAAATATCCCTAACAAGCTACCCAGGTTGTTCTGTCTAGCAAGAGAGAACTTTTTTGACACGTGTTCAACCCGTGTTTAACATTTCATTATTAACACTGAAAGTAACTGCACTCCCCACTGAATTTACAACAAGATAGTGGACTTTGGCTAATTGTTACTTTATTTTATAGGTCGTGATAACTTGATAAAAAATGGCATAATATCCGAATGTGGTGGATTCAGGGATATGTATAACCCTAAGAAATATCCTACAGTTACCTTGGAATATAGCTACATAATGCGCTGGTACCACATTGCCCAAAATACTAACGCGAAGTAAGTAGAAAAGAAACGATCATGGGTAACCTCTGAAAACCCGTGTCAATCCGTAGACGAACGTAACTGTCATAGTAAATTACAAAGTTGAAGCCGTTGGAGCAGAAAAGTTCTGGAATGGTGACCGCGAGCCAGAAGACATTGTGCTGGTAGGCCCCCACAAGGTGGACCGACGACATTTCACGCGTCGCGAGAAACCGGTGGATGCGAGTGGCGGACCGTGATGTGTGGAAGTCAATGGGGAGGCCTATGTCCAGCATTGGACGGCTTCCGACTGATGGATGGATGGATGGAACCTCAGACATATTATCCAGGACTAGACGTCAATAAACAATACCTCTCTGTCAAAGCTATTTAAGCATTTAACGATTATGAGTGTTTCGTTCGCATACCTACATGTATAGTTTTTTTTTTCGAAATTGCTTAATTGGCTTTGTCAACAATTTTTGAACTTACTTACATTTAATATTTTTTTTAGAAAAAATAGTGTATTTTTAAACCGACTTCAAAAAAGGAGGAGGTTTCTCAATTCGACCGTATATTTTTTTTTTTTTTTTTTAAGAAACTATGTTCAATATTTTTGCATTTTACGGCTTAGTTTTTTTAATATTTAAATTTTAAAATATGAAGCTGATGACGGCATCATCGGCATAGTATACCTTTGCCTACTAAATATGAAAAAAATACTCATATCCGGCAGTATCACAGAGTACATTTTATAAACTGAGATAGAGGTATCACTCAAGCAATGAGCTACGTGAACGAAACGAAAATTTGCTGAGTGATGAAGATACTACTGCCATCTATTAACATATAAATGAAACTCTTTAACTGAGTTTAGCCGCTCGGTTCTAAGTTATAGGGCCATAGTCACTGTCCGTCAATGTCATAGACCTAAACCAAAGAAATTATAACCAGGGAATGCGGACTTGCCAGCAAAAGTGAAGCCGACAGCGAGATACCACATTAACGTTTTTTCCTTTTCCAAACAAGAGTGACCATAATATTTTGAAATTTGGAGCAAGTCCCCATGGACATCTGGTGAAAACGTGCTATTGTTCCGAGATTGTTATGATAGGAAAATAATAAAATAAGGAAAGGGATGTTTATTTTTATAAGAACATGAGTACAATAAATTAGTCTGCGGTGGCCAAACTACGCGAGCGCCTGTCTTTAGGTATCTTGGCAACCTAAATGGAGCTACAAAATAGTGTTTAAGAAAAATGTACAAGGCTAAGGCCGTTGATTTTAGGCCACTTTGTATCATAGAGTAACATGACACTTCTATGTTACAGTAACGCAGAAGTAACGCGAAAAGAACGCATAATGTTTTAAGGCTGAGTGCATAATGTGATAATTCATAAAATCTAAAAAAAAAAACTATTCATGAAGGTAACTCTCAGAGGACACAAAAAAAACTGGGAGACAAAAACAAAGTCTTCGCGATCAAAAAAAAACATATTTTTATAATAATATATAAGACTAGCCAGGAAAAAAAAGCGACTGTAGCCTAGGGGTGAACAGGTTGGGCTAGCAATCAGAAGGTCCCAGGTTCGATCCCCGGTAGGGCATGCACCAATGGATGAATTTTCATCTATGTGCATAATTTACAGTTCGCTGACGGTGAGGGAAAACATCGTGAGGAAACCTACTTATCCCTCGGGATTAGGTAATGGTCAGTTCCTGTATACACGGCGACAAGGTTCACCACCTGTCACGTTGGGTTCTGACTATCTGGTGAAACGAGGGCTTTGAGTTGGTTAATACCTCCACAATGTGGTGGTGTATGGCCACTCAAGTCTCTGACTACCCCCGAATGGGGATAAAAAATGTCGTGACGTTATATACAGGGTGTCCCAAAACTTTGCCACATGGAGGGGAAGTACCTTAAATATTGTAGATAGAGAATTTTACTGAATGAAAACTTCATTTTTATTTTAAAAACAATACGAACTGCATTCAAAGATTTTTGAAAACTCGCTTGCCACACTCGGGAATCGAACCGGCTAAAATCCGAAAAAATAACACCCTGGTCTTTTATGGCATCAATCGATAGGATCAATGATAAGAACCAAATCTCTCTAACAAACATGGTAAATTAAATGAAAGGAAAACCATGAAATCTAAACTTATAAATTCATGAATTCAAAGATAAAGTGCATCCACAAAAAATAAAGCTAATTTCGAGCAACTAATTAGTTAGTTTACTATTTTTTATTCGTTCAATTAAAATAAGTGAAGATTTTATGGTTTCCTTTTATTTTGAAAACTCGCTTGCCACACTCGGGAATCGAACCGGCTAAAATCCGAATAATTACACCCTGTACTTTTATAGCATCATTCGATAGGGTCAATCATAAGGATAAAATCTCTTTAAGAAACATAGTAAATTAAATGAAAGGAAACCCATAAAATCGTTACTTATTTTAATTTTCACTTATTTAAATTTTTATAAGGTAAGGTATCACGGTTTTCCTTTCATTTAATTTCCCATGTTTGTTAGAGTGATTTGATCCTTGTGATTGATCCTATCGATTGATGCCATAAAAGAACAGGGTGTTATTTTTTTGGATTTTAGCCGGTTCGATTCCCGAGTGTGGCAAGCGAGTTTAAAAAAATCTTTGAATGCAGTTCGTATTGTTTTTAAAATAAAAATGAAATCTTCATTCAGTAAAATTCTCTATCTACAATATTTAAGGTACTTCCCCTCCATGTGGCAAAGTCTTGGGACACCCTGTATATATATATACTAGCCAGGAATAGTCAGCTTAGCTATTTGGCGACTCCTTCCTGTACTTGCAAAGACTTGCAAAGTGTTCTTTTTTATACTGGGTGAAATCGAAATCGTCGGCAATATTTTAACCAGTGATTCTACACATGATTCAGCGTTGCGTTTTACCAGTGTGCGGTCTGTCGCGCGTTGCAAATGCGACCGACTTCGAAAAGTAGCGATGCAGTCGTGTGGCAACGAAAAATTATTTTTATAAAAAAAAAACCGACTTCAAAAAAACCTGATGCACTAAAAAACCTGAAATAATATTTCTATTACCACCAGTATTTGAAGTCGGTGCCAATCTTGGTATGCCAAGTCTACCTACTATAAAAGTAAGAAGATAGATTGGCACCGACTTCAAATACTCGATAACACACCATCACGTCTGTTTTTCCCAAAGGGGTAGGCAGACGTGGTAATAGAAATATTATTTCAGGTTTTTTAGTGCATCAGGTTTTTTTGAAGTCGGTTTTTTTTTTTTTATAAAAATAATTTTATTTCACGATTTTTAGTGGCGCCATACCAATGAACATTTTGGCATATTGAACCTTATGAAGTAAGCCCAACAAAAGGTAACTGCTGTAAATCGTTGAAGAATTCCCTCGACTGTCTATGGTCTCCATCATCAGACCTGTAATGGCACTTACAAACGATATGGGTGCAAAGTTCTCATCAATAGATATGAATTAAGTCCAAACACAAGGTAGCTACTGTAAAACGTTGAGGAGTTCCCTTGACTGTCCTACGTCTTCATCATCAGACCCCTAATGACAGTCACAACCCATCTAGGTGTAAAGTTCTCATCAATACAAATTAATCAAGCCCAAACACCAGGTAATTGCTGTAAATCGTTGAGGAGTTCCCTTGACTGTCCTACGTCTTCATCATTAGACCCCTAATGACAGTCACAACCCATCTAGGTGTAAAGTTCTCATCAATACAAATTAATCATGCCCAAACACCAGGTAATTGCTGTAAATCGTTGAGGAGTTCCCTCGACTGTCTTTCGACTCCATCATCAGATCGACTCCAGACCTTCATAAAATAGTAGTGCTTTCAAATAGTTAATGAAAAAAATTACAAACGCACTAGTCGCCCCTACGATTTTCGAAGGTTCCCTTCGATTTCTCTGGGATGCCATCATCAGATCCTGGTTTCCTTATCACCTGGTACCACCGCTGGAACATCTCCTTTCCAACAAAAAAAGATTCATCAAAATCGGTTCATAAACGACGAAGTTATCCGCGAACACACATAAAAAAAAATAAAAAAAAATAAATATATATACGGTCGAATTGAGAAACCTCCTCCTTTTTTGAAGTCGGTTTAAAAAGCGCGACTTATAGCTGCAAACAGTTGCTGTGTTCAGTTCAATTCTAAACACAACAAGATTTATATTGTAGTCCTGTTTACTACCGAAATTTATGTCACCTGAACTTCTAAAATGTACGAAACATAGAAAACATAGTTAAACACTTACCTATGGTAAGTTAAACCGCAATCCGGATAATATTCGCTTTTGCAGCCTTCTACGATGCATATTTTATCCATTTTGTGACGAAATTATCGCACAATACGTTTAATTTAAAATTCGCTACAAAAGTCATGTGTCACGCAAAATGACGTTCTGTGTTTCAAGTTATTAATTTTATTTCTGCTACGATTTTATAGACATCACGGAACTGACAATTACAAGCGAATTATTGAAGGAGGTAAGTACTAATTTCCAGACATTTATTTATGTTTGTAATTTTAATCTTAGGATATTCTCATACTTTACCATATGCATCTCAATAATCGATTTTATTGTTTACTCTTCTTAACATTAAAATTTACCAAGTTTGGTGTTTACTATCTGGCTGGGACCGGTTTTTATAATGCGTACATCGTGGGCATTAAGTCCGTCACATAATGATTATTTTTGATTGAATTAATGGAAAATAAAGTTTGTAGTTCACAGTCCTTTAGTAGGGTTATTACGTTCATGACCTAAACAAAATGGTTAATGTCAAAAACTGACACTGGCGCTGAACTGACAACTGTACAAAACAAAAATACTCCGGATGTGACAACTGTTTTTTTTACTGCAACGGCATACCATGCCTCTGATGACGTCACTGAAGGTGAAAAATAAGTATATTTCCAAAAATATTAGGAATCACAGAGTATTTTCAAAATTTAAGTAGATAAACATGAATAGGTGCCTATTCCTTGAAATGGTTTTTCAATCAGCCCTGTTTTTGAAAAATGGACAATGCTAATCTCGCGCCTCCAGAATAAATTTCGGTCTAAAAACTAGCCTTTGACCATAGATTAATTTTAGTTTCCGCGGATTAATTTTAGTTTCCGCGGCGCTCCAACTAGATGGAGCATGCGCACTAATAAAATGCGGCAACTAATAATGCTCAAATTTTTGAGTACTTCAGTACATCTGACAGCAACCATTGTATGAAACTGACAGGCCGCGTCGAAAATAAGTTGCCTCATTTCTGGAAATGATTTTTCTTATGCTGCGTTCCATTCACCGTAATGTTTGTTATTTTCGTCCACAAAAAGTGTTAAAAACGATAAGAATGATCACTTTCAGTACAAGTTGGTGCGAGTGGAACGTGATTTGTGGACAAAAATAACGAAAATAACAAAATTAACAGTGAATGGAACGCACTATCAGTAGGGCGGTATCAAGTAAATCTATGCCTTTGACAATTCCACTGATACTCCATGGACCTATAGATTTTGTATAGGGTGTTCACTGGTTCAGAGTAAATCTACATTGCTATCACTATAAACAACAGTTTGTTTTTTACTATGTTCAAAATCACAATGGCTTTTTAACTTTTTATAACACTTGCAGAATTCCTTTGTTAATAATAGGTTTTTTATTTACAGAATGTACGAAAACGACGGCACTTTCCTGAAAAATTATCCGATGGTGAATATGAGTTTAAGGCCTGGGATATTGGTGGTGGATAACAACATGGAATATTTCACTCAAGGCCATTTCAGACAACCGTGCAAAAAATTCGACGATACCGTAGAATTCGATGTGAGAATTATTGATCTTCGTTCTATTTGTAAGAAGTGCAGTTTGATAGGTGCAGTATAGAAGTCTATTTAACTAATGACTCGTCGTTATCATACTGAATCATTAATTTAAGCTTGCTGAACGAGGTCTACCAATAGTGCAGTTGGCCGTCGATGTCCCAACCAGTGATTTGCACAAGGGTCGACTTCTTGGCCTGGCGCCGTACACCCACTATTTGCGCTATTGCTTCGGTAGGAAAATATCCACTTTCGACGATTTGGCCGAAGATATGCCAAAAGAGGTAAATTTATATTATTTCTATCTTTATACATTAAACACCAAAGATATTACTTACAACAAATTTCTAAAGATCATTTTAAATTTACATTTACGTTTATCCCTTAAACCTTAATAATATTTTATGTGCGACTAATGTGATACCTCGTATGTGGTTTCAATTATTGTCATGGTGTCGTCACCACCCTGTATATACTCACGCCTGTATCCCACAGGGGTATGCAGAGACTGTTGATTGCCGCTTGCTACGATTTCGAATCACCTCTTTTGCTTCATCTACATTCATACATCATGTCATGCATTGCCGTCGGTTGAGGGTGCTACGGACTTGACCTTTCTGGAAAAGACCATTAACTTTGTCGTGAAAATATCTCCTTAGGCGCCCTCTTCCGACGCATCCACTTACTTTCGCTCCGTATATCTCTTTCGTCAGTCTACTTTCATTCGACTATTATTTGTATCTCGTCTCTTATTCTTAAAATAACGGCCAATCAACGGTATTTCAGAGAATTGAGGTAATGAAAGACATATACGAAGATGTTGACGATATCGATCTGATCGCTGGCATGTGGGCGGAGAAATGGATCCGCGGTGGTAGCATCCCTAGAACTCTCGCGTGCCTTACCATGGACCAACTGAAGAAAGCTATTATATCTGACAGGCATTGGTACGAGAGACCTAATAGACCTTATGCTTATACTGCAGGTAAGGATACTGACATAAGCACTTGAAGACCTGCTAAGTTACTAGTAAATATTACAGGTAATTTAAATGTGGTCCATTTTTTTGGGACCCGCCACACATGCCCACCACTGTTACTCCTGTAACCCCGGATCGACATTGGTGTCCAACGATAACGCCAAGGTTTGACCCTCGACGAGTCCCGGGGAAAAGCTAAGTTGTCTTGGCACCCGCACGAATTTAATCAGAAGAAAGGATAGGAGGAGTTGGAAGAAGATTATCCACTTCCCTCCATAACAATTTAATTCATTCAGCCAATTTTATTCATCTATTATCGATGTTATTATATTAAGCGCTTCGGTACCTACCTTCGTAGGTATTACAGCGTCGTAACGTGCGCGTACGTCTATGCGAGCAAAGAGGCATTATACACTGTTTTATATATTATTTTAATTCTATTCTGTCCTTAATTCTATTATAATATTTATGACGTATTATATTACGCACGAGTGTACTTTACTTTTATTGTGTTATTTATTCTCTGTGGGTGGTTAGTGATACGTATGACCCACTGAGGAGGGTTTGGCTGAAAATCAGCGCTGGGGAAGTCTCGTTCTTCTCCAGTACATGCTGAGCCAATACCTTTCCGGCACAGTTCGCGCAGACTCTTTTTTTTCTGTCTCCTATGTTTGTTTTGTTTATTGTTGCGATCAGTGTCGAATAAATGTTTTTTCTTTCTTTCTATAACAAAGCGGGAGACAATAATAACAGTATAGGCCGTATAGGTATAGGTAATGTGGTGCCTGCGACAAAAAATAAGAAGCAGGAGGATGGGATTGTTTGGGCAAAATATAAAGAGTAGAGAAGTATAAGTCTAAAAGCTCACCCGTCCGAGTGGGTGGGACCCTACCAAGGGAAGGTGGATGGATTCATTCAAAGCTGGTTGAAATAGATGAAGCAGTTATGATTGGAATGGCCGTTGAAATAATAAAAGGTGAACCTGAAGGCACGAACGTAAATAGTACATACTGGACTGTTTGTTCACTACTGCACAAAAAACGAGCCGAGCGAGAGGCCCCAGTTGGGACCGTGTCCCTCTCATTTCGAGTTGCCATGCCAAAATAATATTATCGTTGGGTAGTGATTGTTAGTTGTAATCAAGCAAATAAATTAATTTAGTATTTATCGTGACTATTGTTAATATGATAAAACAATAGTCACGATAAATAATAAATTAATTTATTTGCTTGATTTAAAAACTAACAATCACTACCCAACGATAATATTATTTTGGCATGGCAACTCGAAATGAGAGGGACACGGTCCCAACTAGGGCCTCTCGCTCGGTTCGTTTTTCTGTCTAAGAATTGTCTAGGTATAATAGACCTTAAGGCAGCAGAATAAAGTTGAATTTCTTCTTAACCAAAAACTCAACTTGTCTATCCTCTATTAAAAGATCCTTGCCTGAAGGTGACCTTTTCTTGTGTAAGTGAGAGAGTGGGTGAGTGGGTAATATTAATGAGGTTGGAGTTACAGACAGCTGAGCGCAATGAATGAGAAAAGGTAAGGTAGATGATGAATGCACCAGCTATATCTACGATGGAGGAGTGGTTATTGTATTAATAATGTCAAATTTAAATATACACGCGTCCGATTTATTTATATGTTTTTCAGAGCAATTGAAAGAGATTGAAAAGTCGTCCCTCGCGTCTCTCCTGTGCAGTGTCGGTGACGGGGTCTACGAGGTTCAACGGCACGCTTTCCTTAATAGTTGCCCTGAGTTAGTAATTTCTTAAGATATTACAATCTTATCTCTCATCCCAGCCTCTCTAGACAAGTGGCTTCGTCTTCAAGCGTTTCTACAAATCGCTACGCTTCATGTATGGGAATGACATAAGTCACGTGATCTACTTATAGACTTGTAATGTCATTTCTATACATTTGTAGAAACGCTTGTAGTTGCTTGTACTTGTCTAGAGAGGCAGTGAATAAAACTTCCTTGGTGCAGACTGAGATATGACACATAGACGATAGTTTCTTTGATGATGATGTTAAGCATTTACCATAGCCTATAGATGCTTGCAATACCGAAGGCATTGCTAGCACGTTGCCCACTTGAAAGCAAGTGGGAAGGACGGAAATATGAAGGGGGTTGGGCTTCCGGCTATCTCACTCATTGTATACGAAACGCAGCCGTAATAACCACTTTACGACGATTTTCTATGAGCGTGTGGTACTACCCCGGTTGAGTCAGCCCAGCTGAAGACAATTGGCTACAGTTTAAAGGCTACGGCTTACAGGTTAAGAGTTGATTTATTTCAGCATGAACCAGCTGTAACAACTTCAAACGACTGATAGATGGGACTATTCTGATCTCAACTCTGAAAGTGAATTCGAAAATGGGTGCGTCTAGATGAGGCGATCCGCCCCCGAAACATCAGTTATGAAATTATGTCTATGCGGTGAAACTTCAAATCTGATTGCTCAGGCGTACCGCTCGGCTCATGAAGACGCATCTAAAAGCTCCCACTGAAATATTTATATTTTATTTCAGGAACCCAGTAGTGGACTGCAGTGAGATAGATACAATTGATTTCAGCGCGTGGTCCGACCCAGATTGCAAGAGACCGCAAAAGTGTGCGTCATCCTGTCAATAATTCATTAGTGTTTAAGGATCCGTAGTCCCTACGAGGAACCCTTATGAGATCATCATCACCATCATCGTCATCATCATCATCATCATCACCATCATCATCATCATCACTAGTCCGTCCATCCGTCCCAGCCATTCACAGTGCCATAACTTGTACAGTTTTTGGCGAAAGTTGATGAAATTTGGGTCAGAAATACCCTTGCAGTAGATCTCAATTCCAAAAATATAAAATGTTATAAAATGACTTTCTTGGGGTTAACTAAAATATTTATCACCACCGTCCATGTTAACCCATCATGTGGGTATCATTGAAACGGTCTTTTCAAATTAAAAATAAGAAAGAAAGAAAGAAAAAACTTTATTGCGATAAGCAGAAAAGTTGCAAAGTAAAAAGTAAAAAAATAAAATTAATATAAATAAAATTAAAGTAAAATTAAATTAAAAGGTAGGTAACAAAAACACACACAATTAGGTATCACACCTCTATTAATTCCAATTTCTTTGGGTATCACTCATCACTTTGACGACCGATTGGGGCCGATTTGAGCGTTGGCCGCTCGGCTCACCGCATCTAGTGGTTTCGGGTTCGATTCCCGCCAGAGGCAAATTACGGAAACGACCTTTTCGTAATTTGTACTGGCGAGATCGCCCTCAACCCATTGTATGGTAGCCATAATAGTACACCAACGTTGCTTAGTTTGATACCATACAATTGGTGTGATAATCTGGCGATATTTATTTGTTTATTTATCAAACAATTGGATGCCATGGAACAGGTTATATAAGGACCCAATAAAGGAAATTGAAGATCAAATAATTAAGATAAGTGATCATATCTAACTGTTGACTGGTTTAAAATGTTAATTAGTTCGATTGCCTTATGATATCATTAAAATAAGTATGAAAGCAAGAAGAACTTATGTATTTAATATTAATTAAATGAATTTATTTCAATCAGTGAAATTTATTTTTAGTATTTGGTATGAAGATAACCTTTTTAAAAAGCTTTGGAAAAATGTTTTTATTGTATTTTAATATGTCTACCATACCTTTCCTGTCATCATTACTCCATTTTTAGGGCTTCGTACCTATAAAAAAAACCGGCCAAGTGCGTGTCGATATCGCACATAAAGGGTTCCGTACGACTGTAATAAAAACGTCAAAAATATCAAGTTTCCTGTATGGGGAAATTTTTAAATTTTATTTTATTTTTAGTATTTGTTGTTGTAGCGGCAACAGAAACACACATTCTGGCCATATACACAATATACACATATACAGGGTGGATTTTTGAGACAGGGCAGTAAGGGCGGGTATCTTAACCGTTATAGTTACAGGAAAACGTTCCTAGGAGACCATCCCTAACTTTTTGTGATATTCTGAACTGCATTCACAGATTTTGGGAAAAATGAACAGTCAGCAAAAAAAAATGCTAAAATACCATATTTTTTTATTCCTATCGATCCTATTTCCTATAGGGATCAAAATACTATCGGACCATTCAAGGTTTGAGTACTAGAAATGACAGAAATCTCGACAAAAACTTTTCCCATACATTTTATACTGAAAAACGATTAGTTAACTCGAAATATTTTTTGTTGCCAAACGATCCTATTTCTTACTGTGATCAAAAGCCTCTTTGAGGCCAACTAAAATTTGACTACCGAGACCGAAGGTCGAGGCCTTTATGCATACATAAAGGCCTCGACCTTCGGTCTCGGCTTTTATTTCAGCGTGTCCATCAAGGGCTGCAATGCTGACCGCATTGTGGAGGCCTGGAGCTGCGCTTTCGGCCATCAACAACGCGGTCAGCAATACACTCATTAAAGACCGTGGCAGTAATGTACTATTATTGGAGTACCATTGCAACCATGAAGCTATTGCAACGCATGCATGTTAATAGCTAGTTATTACCACAGTCTAAGTACTTAGATTGTGTTATTAATAAATTAAATACACTGGACCGCAAAGAAAAAGGGTCGGTTAGAAAATCTTCAATATCTTCAAAAGTACCTAACCTAGCTTTATGAAATAAAGACTAAATTAAATAATATTTTAATGTGCTTAAATGAAAATTTAAAAAAAAGAAGTCAAGATTTTTATTTTTAATAAATGTAATATAAATAAAAATGCGATTGAAGATTTCTAACCGACCCTCCGATTATCTTTTAAGCATCTTCGCTGTTTCGAGTAGATTTAAACCATAGGGTTATTTATTTATTTGGTAATAATAATAGTATTTATTTACATTGTAATTGCAAATTAACCACCCTCTTGAGGGTAAATTTTGTGAAATTTATTTTCCGCATCTGCAAGCCGGGTCGGCCCACGCGCTGAAGTCTATTTCTTCAATTTCACTGCAGCAAACTAGAGGATTCCTGAAAAACAAATCATAATCTGACTGAAAAAGTAACACATGTAAACAAAAAAAAATCTTCAATGCAATAATAGTACATTACTGCCGCGGTCTCTAATGAGTGTGTTGTTGACCGCGTTGTTGAGGCCATTATAGCGTGGTCAGCAGTACACTCATTAGAGACCAAGGCTTGTATAGTGCTTTACTAAAAAATGCGACTATTAGTTTAAACAAAACTAGCTAAGTAGGTATAAAAATTAATACAATTATATTTATATTTTTACGAACTATATCTATAGTTGTGTATTTTCTCTGTTTACGTTTCAACGTTGGCAACGGCACGACCTACTCGTTTTTAACCTTCAATCAGTTTTTTTACGAACCATAAACATACCTGTTTGTTACGTTTCCATGGCAACGGTCAAATAACAAATATAATGACGATAATACCGGGTAATAATACATTGTATGTCTAGTAGCTCTTGCAGTACGACAAATCCGATTTTGCTCAAAGAAGGTTTGTGAAATAATGACAACATTATAAACTTTTTTGAGTAAAAAGTTATCGTAGCGGAAAGGTGTCAGTCAACACCAAAAATAATTTGGTGCGTCCAGATGCCTCGCATGCCTCGCACGAGCACTCATGTTATGACATTATGTCTATGTGTTTCGACGTCAAAACTGAGTTCTCGGGCGCGGCATGTGCCTGATGTAGACACAGCCACAACTCATCCATATGTGAAACCAGAATTAGAATTCCAGATATGAGTAATATACCAAACTTTTGTAACTTTTTTTATAGGGCTGCGGTAGCAAAAAAGCGTACGGCCCGCCTGAAAACAATACATTGTACCCAAATAGTTCATTATATTTATAAAATTTACTTACTTAGGGCTTATAGTACGGAATGCGTGCCGTTGTATCTCGTAGATGGCATCTCCGACACGGCAGATCAGAGAAGCGAGAGATGATTTTGTTTGAATCTGCTTCAGTTGTGCTGCAAATTAAATCAGTACTACAACTGTACATTAGTATAGAAAATATAGGTGCGCTTTCTGTTTAACAAATCAAACACAATTTTGTCATTGATTTTATAAATAAACGATTTAAGAATAAAATTATTATCATCCTCTAGAAATATATAAATAAAAATAAAAAATAAATATAACGTCACGACTTGTATCCCCATTCGGGGGTAGTCAGAGGCTTGAGTGGCCATACACCACCACATTGTGGAGGTATTTACCAACTCAAAGCCCAGGTTTCACCAGATAGTCAGAACCCAACGTGACAGGTGGTGAACCTTGTCGCCGTGTATACAGGAACTGACTATTACCTAATCCCGAGGGATAGGTAGGTTTCCTCACGATGCTTTCCCTCACCGTCAAGCGAACTGTAAATTATGCACATAGATGAAAATTCATCCATTGGTGCATGCCCCACCGGGGATCGAACCTGGGACCTTCGGATTGCTAGCCCAACGTGTTCACCACTAGGCTACAGTCGCTATAGGAATATTTTACAATAATATTGTTGTTTACCTTTACCTTACTTTTGCTTTACCGACATACAGAGGTCGTTCTCAATATAATACTTTTTGCAACTCTACATTAGTAGGTAGATATATAAAATACTGTACATATATTATGACAACAAAATTAAGGCCAGTATTCATAAATGTCCATACCTGCAGTAAAAGCATGAGGTCTATTAGGCCTCTCGTACCAGTGCCTGTCAGATATAAGCGACCTTTTCATCTGGTCTATGGTAAGACACGCGACAGTTTGAGGAATTTTACCACCCTCGATTTTTTTCTCCGACCACAAGCCAGCCATAAGATCAATATCTCTAACATCCTCGTATAGTAGTTTCATTATTTCGATCCTCTGAAATAAATATTGAGTTAAATTGAGTTCAGTCACAGAGTAGATAACGTAGTTCAGTTCAGTTGAGACTGGATTCAAACGGCAATAGTACATTACTGCCGCGGTCTCTAATGAGTGTGTTGTTGACCGCGTTGTTGATGGTCGAAAGCGCGGCGCAGCGCAGCTCCAGGCCTCCACAGCGCGGTCAGCATTGCAACCCTTGATGGAAAAGCTAAAATAAAGGCCGAGACAGAAGGTCGAGGCCTTTATAGCGCGGCCAGCAAGGGTAGCTATGATGACCAAGCTTGGAGGCCGAGAGCAAAGCGAAGCTTAGCTTAAGGCCAGTATAGCGTGGTCAGCAGTACACTTATTAGAGACCATGGCTTGTATAATGCTTTACTCAAAAATGCGACTATTACAGAAGGGCTAGACAAGTGGCTGACGTCTACAAGCGTTCCTTTAAATCGCTACGCTTCATGTATGGAAATGACACAAGTCACGTGATCTACATAGCAACTTGTTGTTGATCTACACAGCGACGTTTGACATTTCCATACATTGTGAAGTCTATTGTACTCTATCCGATTAGCGTTCATGCCACTTGTCTTGGGAGACAGTTCTATCCACTTTAAATTAGTTTTATAAAACTAAAGCTTGTCACAAGGGAGCACAAGGAAGCAAAGTAATTTTTTTTTACAGCGCGGGGGTGATTTTTGAATCCTGATGTAAAAGGATGTTTAAAGTGTGTAATAAACTAAGGCCCAAATCCACAACTATGAGATCGACGTTGATACATCCGCGAGATATCACTATTGATAACTCTCTCTAGTTGTTTTCAAGGGCGAAGCCTAGGTACATTCGTGACTTTGATGTAAAAATTAGAGAAAAGTTCTAAAGTAGGTACTACACTATACTTGTCATCTACCTCTACGACACAAATAAAGTTCGATTTTTACCTCTTGTGACATATCTTCAGCCAAATCGTCGAAAGTGGTTATTTGCCTACCGAAGCAATAGCGCAAATAGTCGACGTAAGGAGCAACGCCAAAAAGCCGGCCTTTGTACAAATCACTGGTCGCGATGTCCACGGCTAACTGAACTTCTGGTAGACCTCGTTCAGCCATCTGAAAATAGCATGAAACTGTAGTCGTTCAATCTTCAGCGATGGCACTCAGGGTTTTTCAAGGAGCAATGCAACACATTTTTTTGTCATGAAATTCTCTTACCGTCGTTAATCTATAGATACCAACATACGAGTAGTTATAAGAATTACAAGATTGAAGTGGTTGAAGAATTGCAAAATTTAAGTGGTTGAAGAATTGCAAAACTAGTCTCGCAGGAGCAATAGCTCAAACGAATACTGAATCTGATGCTACTAATCTTAAATTTAAATTACACTATTAGCCCTTTTAACGTCCCATTCCTGGGCACGGGCCTCCTCTCAATGCGTGGGGGATTCAGGTCATAATCCAGCATGCTGGCCCAGTGCGGGTTGGTGGATCTCACATGACTTCTCTCTCCACATCAATTCACATGGTTCCTTTCACCGGTAGCAAGTGATAAAATCATACTGAAATTATGAAATTTAAAATATAATAGAGTTTTATACTTATAAAATAAGTCCTTACGTCAGGATCAATAGTATGGTCGAAGTCGTTACACGGCTGCCTGAAGTGGTTTTGAGAGAAACGAGCAAAGTTGTTATCCTTAGCCAACAAGCCAGTTCTAAATGTCAAGTTAAGCATCGGATAATCTTTCAAGAAAGTGCCATCGCTGTCATACATTCTGTAAAGAAAATAAAAATATTCTTTATGATTTTTTTTTGTGTAAAAAATGCTGTTATCGGTAGGACCTACATATTTTTTAAAGAAACTTAGGTCATGGCGATTACGCATGATACAATATTATGATTTTTACATTTATTTATTTTAGTTAGTTACCAATTGTTATCTAAAAATTCCTAACATTTGATAGTAAATATTTGCTAATATTTGCATAGTGTTTGAAATATTTGCAAACGTTTATAACGGCAGTGTGGGAGCACCATAAGTGGGTGTAGGCAATCACAGCTTAATAGGCAAGCTTGCTTTTTAAATATCGAAATCTGAGTGAGTTACGGCCGAAAACTCAAAGGCTACTTAAATATTAAGTCTCACTTAGCAGTTTAAGACGTCATTAACTTTCATTTTTTGTATGGCGCATCAAAGTTAAGCAGCTCCCAAATTTAAGTTGCGTACGAGTATTCGGCCGTTACTTTGATAATATTGAGTTTCTGTATTTTCCTGTGACAATGGTGCTGCCACATTGCGTTGCTGTTTTGAAAATATATACAATTTTGTTTTCTATTGATTAACCATTGAGTTTCTTGCCGGCTCTTTTCATGGAAGCAGCATGACGAACCAGAAGGCCTACTCTGTTTTAAACGAAAACGAAATTTCGAACGAAATTCGCGTATTTCCTAATACGTTTCTCATTGATTCCGACATTTCTTACGAACGAAAATTGTTTGACGTCTTCGTCGTCGTCGAATCTAAGCGTCAAACAATTTTCGTTCGTAAGAAATGTCGGAATCAATGAGAAACGTAGTAGGAAATACGCAAATTTCGTCCGAAATTTCGTTTTCGTTTGAAACAGAGTAGGCCCTCAGTGGTAAAACATTTATGTTGACTATTTATAACTGCTTCCTTTAGCGTATAATAAATAAAAATATTTTGACTTTAACTTACTTTGCAGTCGTATCTTGAATAGTATGGTACCAGCGCATTATGTATATGTACTCCATGATTATTATCGGGTATTTTGAAGGGTTATACAAGTCCCTGAATCCGCCGTATCTCGATATTAAGCCATGTTTTAACATGTTATCACGACCTGTGAAGACAAGCGGCTGACGTCTACAAGCGTTCGTTGAAATCGCTACGCTTCATAAATGGAAATGACATAAGTCACGTGATCTACATAGCAACTAGTTGTTGATTTACATAGCGACGTTTGACATTTCCATACATTGTGAAGTCTATTCTATTCTATTCGATTAGCGTTCATGCCACTTGGCTAGCCCCTCTGGGGTTGTTTCATAGGTTAGGGGCTATGATTACAGTAATATACATATTTCTACGTTTTGGTGAAATATGATCACAATGTTTAAAAATTTGTTTGCAATGTTTTAGATTCCCTTCGAGGATATGTCTTCTTCTTCTGGCCTACCTGTTATCAGAGCTGTTGAAGCCGCCTGAAGGCCTCTGACAAGGTTTAATTACTACTACTTAGATGACAACAACCGGGACCGACATTTTACGTGACCGCCGAAGCACGGAGATGCTCAGTTCAAATGCCACTAAATGGTCACCTATCTCTGACTGATCTTGCCGTTGCTTAACCTCCGACCGTTTACCGATCATAGAAATAATGTTATAAAATAATTGGTTGGGCGCCGCCCGGCTCTTTAAGACGCACCCAATTGTTTTTTTTCGCTTACTTAACATTTCCGCGCTCCACTCGTAAAAGAACATGTGTACAATGTAGGCCACATTGATGTCTCTTGCCACTTGAAACAGCGTCTCATCGTCCCAGCACGGGTTCACGCGGGCCAGTTCCGTCGCGATGTAGTTGTGATGCCTCACGAACCACACCGAGAATAGGCTCGCAGACAAAATCAAGTTGGCATCTAGAAGAAACTTAACGTTACGTATCTATCCGTTATACAGGGTGGAATTTTCTAACGCCCCACCTGGAGGGAAAGTACTCTAAATACTGGAGATAGTAAAGTTTACTCAAAGGAAACATTCCTTTATTTATTAAAGAAATCTGAAAGAGAGAAATTTAAAAGAAATCTGCATTCAAAGATTTTTGAAAACTCTCTTGCCACATTTGGAAATCGAACGGGCTAAAATCCTACTAATATTATAAATGCGAAAGTAACTGTGTGTGTGTGTGTGTGTGTGTGTGAATGTTTGTTACCACGTATCTCCATAACTACTGCACCGATTATAATGAAATTTGAAATGTAGATAGTGTAAACTCTGGAAGGAGACATAGGCTAATCATACCTATAAATTTCAACCCCTAAGAAGGTTAAATAGGGGATGAAAGTTTGTATGTAGGTTCGTCATTTTTCAAGTTCGAATTATGAAAATTTGTGATTAGGTGTCTTTAAAAAAATAAAAAATAGTAATTTCAGCGTTTTTGAAAATTCAACCCTTAAGGGGGTAAAATGGGGGATGAAAGTTTTGAATGTTATTTTGCATGGATGTTTGTCAGTTTTGAAGTTAGAACTGTGAAAATTGGTGTTTAGGTTTCTTTTTATATATCTAAAAAAATAATTTCAGGGTTTTTGAAAATTCATCCCCTAAGGGGGTTAAATAAGGGATGAAAGTTTGTATGCAAGTTCGTCATTTTTCAAGTTAGAATTATGAAAATTTGTAATTAGGTGTCTTTAAAAAAAAAAAATAGTAATTTCAGCGTTTTTGAAAATTCAACCCCTAAGGGGGTAAAATAGGTGATGAAAGTTTGTATGTTATTTTGCATAGATGTTTGTCAGTTTTGAAGTTAGAATTGTGAAAATTGGTGTTTAGGTTTATTTTTATATATGTAAAAAAATAATTTCAAGGTTTATGAAAATTCAACCCCTAAGGTGGTAGAATAGGGGATGAAAGTTTGTATGGGAGTTCGTCATTTTTGAAGTTAGAATTAAGTATGAAAATTGGTGATTAGATGTCTTCTTAAAAATAAAGTAGGTTTAGAGATACGTGATATATACGGTAAACGCGATCCGGTATCAGGGATACGGGATATCCGGGATACGGGATATCCGGGATACGTGATATCCGGGATCCGGGATCAGAGATACGGGATCCGGGAAACGAGATCCAGGAAACGGAATCCAGGAAACGGGATCCAGGATACGGGATCTGGGATATGGGATCCGGCAATCCGGATCTGGGATCCAGCAAACCGGATCCGGGACCCGGGAAACGGGATCAAGTCCGTTTTTTTTTTAAATTTAAATTTGCGCCGACGACGTCGCGGGCAAAAGCTAAATAAGTGTATGTGTCTGTATGTGTGAATGTTTGTTGCCACGTCGGTATCTCCATAACTACTAAACTGATTTTAATGTGAAACACAGATAGTGTAGGCTCTGGAATAAGACAGACTAATCATAAACATCAATTTCCACGCGGGCGAAGCCGCGGGCACAGCTAGTCTGAAATATAAACGCCGTTAAAAAAACGGTAAAAGATTGTACATATTGAAGGACACAATAGTAAATGGTCATATGTATCCAATAAAATATAATAAAAAGAGAATAAAGCTTAACTACATAGTAAACTACACCGAAATCAGTGTAGTCATTTTCAGAAAATATGGTCCTACCGATTCGAAGGGGTGCGCGGGAGCGGCGATATCAAAGGTCGCGCGAGTTCAAATCGCTGTTTGTGTATGAACTTCGATGCTGTAGCAAAATATTTATTTACGGACACCGTACATAAATATTTTTAAGGGTAAATTAGGTCTAATTTTAAGTTCCTATTATTTTACATATTCGGTTGGATCTTCAGTTTGTACAATTTTTTACCAGTCAACCTGTATATTATTATATATTAACCCGTCCAATTAAAGTAATAAGTATTTATGTATTGTATGTAGGAACACAGCAACACAGCAGCTCCAACGACTCTAAACCCCCACAACTTTGTGGGGCTTGGGAGTCGTTGGAGCTGCCAGAATTTATACCACAAACTTGGGTGTGATATTTGAATAGGTACAATATTCGATTTATTAGTGGGCAACATTTATGTACATTTATAGAAGAAAGAAAGAAAGAAAGAAAAAACATTTATTCGACACAACACGCAAGACATAGGACATAAACAAATAAAACACAAACAAAAATAAAAAGAAGTCAATGCGAACTGTGCCGAAAAGGAATCTGGCTCAGCATGTGCTTGAGGGGACCGACACCCCCCAGCGCTGATTTTCAGCCAAACCCTCCTCAATGGGTCATACGTACGAAGCACTGGCTACCCAATAGAAAATAAATAAATGTTACAAAATAAATCTAATAAAATAAACAAGTTAAAGACGTACGTGCGAAATATATATTAGGTATATAATACATCATATAAATTATTATACGGGCTGGTTCGACTGGTGTAGCATCACCCTCTCACGGAAGATCGGCGTATAATAGCTATTACAGCTGCGTACGATGAGAGAGCCGGAAGGCCAACTCCCCCCTTGCTCTCCAATATCCCAATCCCCTTAATGTCGGAAACGTGCGAGCGATGCCTTTGGTATTGCAAGCATCTATAGGCCAGTAACTGCTTAACATCAGGTGGGCCGTACGCTTGCTTGCCACCTTAGTCACATACAAATAAATCCCTGCATGTGAATACCTGCGTAGCATTTTTGGATGATTATATTAGGAATCCATTCTGTCTAGACTTACAATTTCCGAAGCATCTTGTTTCATCTGGCCGATTTAGTGGACAGTAGCCGGGACCATTTGGCGGCCATATCACACCATCTTCCATTTCTGTTGATAACTGACCACCTTCGTATGACCTTAATACTTTATCACCTTTGTTGGCTAAATTGTAAACTAGTGATACGTCGAAAACAGAGGTAGCCTCCACAATCTGTTAATAGAAACCCATAATATGTGTCAGTAAACAACTCAAAACGATTATGGATAAATACCGAAAGCCAACTGCCGACTACTGAAAGCGGAATGCCGAATGCTGAGGGCCTACTCTGTTTCAAACGAAAACGAAATTTCGGACGAAATTCGCGTATTTCCTACTACGTTTCTCATTGATTCCGACATTTCTTACGAACGAAAATTGTTTGACGTCTTCGTCGTCGTCGAATCTAAACGTCAAACAATTTTCCTTCGTAAGAAAGGTCGGAATCAATGAGAAATGTAGTAGGAAATACGCGTATTTCGTCCTAAATTTCGTTTTCGTTTGAAACAGAGTAGGCCCTCTAAATGGCGAATACCGGGAGAGAGAGAGAGCCGAAAGCCCAGCACCCCCACTTCTCGTCCCTCTCCCGCCCTCCGTGTGTGCCTATGGCATTGCAAGTATTTATCTCTGCTTCTGCCTCGTTCCCTCAATTCTGAGGATCGCGACTATTGCGGAGGCCCTTCCAAATGTCCCGGTCATATGCACTGTGTACCGCCTTGTAACAATTGCCGCCTACAGCGCCTTTCATGGCATCGGACCATCTAGTTGATGTCCTTCCTCTAGCATGTTTGCCTTCCATCTGGCCTAGTAATATGTGCTGCTCAAGCTCGTATCTGGGAGACCGCTTAATGTACAATGTGTGTAATGTGCAAGTATATATTGACTACGGTAATTGCTTAAGATTATACGGACCGTACGCTTGTTTGCCACCTTAGTCTCATAAAGAAAAAATAAATACCAAATACCGAAAGCCAAATACCGAGTGCCGAGTACTGAATACTAAAAACCGAGTGCCGATGCCAAATGAAATATCGGAATCCCTTATACAGGGTTATTGGTAAAACACTAACAACCTTGCAAGGGCGTATTACTGACTTCAAAAACAACAACTTTTGTTCTATGACTTTTTACAAAACAAAAAAAAAGTTAACAAAAAATCACTTTTTAATATGAATGACTTTTTTTTCTTATCTAGAGGAAAACCTTGGTACGTGGTTGTATTCCACTTTGCCCTAAAGTACCTAAACGGACCACGGCTATCCTCTAGATGAGCATTCGACGCTTGAAAGGCAATCCTTACTAAGCGACATTAGGTGAACTTTACAGGAGAGTGATTTAAAGTTTTTATTTTTACAAAAAAAATCATATAAATTTTATAAATAGTCGTATTAAAATAATTTCAATAGCTTTAGAAATCTTATTTTTTTAAGCTATTGAAGATATTGGATTAACGTACTAGACACTTTTAATTTAAGACATTTATGTCGCTTATATAAAAGTTACCTCTATTTAAAAACAAGTGAAACTATCTAAGCTATCACTGTAAGATTAGCGGTAACAGGTAAATATAAGTAAACTCGTACATTTTTAAATTTAGTTATGGGAATAATCATCTAAGGAAATCTAAATATTTAAATTATTTCAAGTAAAGTCCTCTAAGCGTTATCGAATAGTTTACATGATCGCGGAATATATAACTTATGAAGATGTTGACACCCAAACTCTCCCTTCGTAACCGACGTTCAACCATAAAGTCCTCAACTAACATACTGTACATATGTCAATTGTAGCGGATGTTGTCTTGCCGTACGCTTACTTAGCTTTGTTGAACTATGTCGCTGCGGTAATGGATCGGTCATGCTCACTCTAATGTCCTTGCTTGCGGTGGCTCTGTGGAGCGGGTCACCCTCTTCCCTCTAAAATGGTTGAGGAGGGTGATGCCGCTGCTCAAGTCATGCTCGGGTTCCGGGCGCTGCTTGCGGGGACTGGTCCGCCCATTTTCCACTTGACACCGTTGTTCCAAAACGTTTACAGACCAGACCTAAGCACGGAAGGCATCACACCAAAACAATCGTTCTAAATATTCACCTTTTGGTTTGACTGTTAAGTGGGAGTAGGCATGCACAGCTTTCTATGCTAGTTTTTGTTTATTTTTATTTAAATACCTTATTTTGTTTTTTTTTACTCACACTGTGTTAATGCATGCCTGCTCACATAGCGTTACTGTTTGAAAATGTATACAATTATTCTTTTGAAAAGAGTAACCATTGAGTTTCTTGCCGGCTCTTCTCAATGGAAGCAACATTACGAACCGGCGGTAACGCTAAAATATTGTTTATATTGACTATTTATAAATGCTCTAATGAGCTTACATGAATAAAAACCTTTTGACTTTGACTTTGACTTACTATAATAAAATTAATTAAAGACTGAAAATTAGAAATAAATAGAAATTCAACATTTATTGAAAAAAAAAAACACAATTACTTATACAGAAAAGGCAAATAAGACCTCAAGACAAGTTTATTTTACGTGACGAGAGACGAGAGCTATTATTTAAGTGCACGAATATGGTCTATTCAGACCTTATTGCTGCACTAATTAATAGCTCTTGTCAGTTCTCATCCCACGGTGTTGTGACTATCTTATTATTTGTAACATCAAAACAAAACAACACATATTTAATATCTTCTATATCATCATCATCAGTTCAGCCAAAAGACGTCCATTAACGACCGGTTATGTGCCACTTGCATCCAGTAGTTTCCTGCGACCTTCCCAGGTCGTCGGTCCACCTTGTGGGGGGGTCTACCCACGCTGCATCTTCCGGTACATGGTTGCCTCTCAAGAACCTTTCTGCCCCATCGGCCATCGGTTCTTCGGACTATGTGCCCCGTCCACTGCTACTTCAGCTTACCGATTCGCAAGACTATGTCGGGCAACTTGGTGTGTCAACGTATCTCCTCATTTCTGATTCGATCTCGTGAAGAAACTCCAAGCATAACCTTCTCCGTAGCTCTCTGAGTGACCTTGAGCCTTCTTATGAGGCCCACTGCAGTTCTTTTCAGTGCCATAAGTCATCACTGGTAACACACATTGGTTAAAGACTTTTGTCTTTAAGTACTGAGGTAGTTTTGAGGAGAAAACGTTTTGTAAGTTCCCGAATGCTGCCCAGCCGAGTTGGATTCGACGACTGACCTCTCTCTCGAAGTTCGATCAACCTAAACGGACTGTTTGCCCTAGGCAGACGTATTCATCGACGACTTTGAGAGTGGAGCTACCAACTATAACTGAAGTGGGCACAACAAGGACGTTTCACATGATCTTCGTCTTCGCCAAATTCATTTTAGGGCCCACTTGTTGGGAGACTGTGTTGAGGCCATGGAGCATTATGCCAAGATCCTCTAGCGATTCCGCCATGATCACAATATCGTTGGCAAATCGAAGGTGAGTCTTGTACTCGCCGTTTATGTTGATTTCAAATCCCTGCCATTCCATGAGTCTGAAAGCATCTTCCAATGCATCGGTTAACAGTTTCGTAGTATTTACGTCTCCTTGTCTGACTCCTCACTGCAGTGGAATTGCCCCCGTGCACTGTTTCTATACTCGGACCGACATAGTGGCGTTATTGTACAAGAACTACAACACTTCGATGTACCGGTAGTCAATGGGACACTGCTGGAGTGATTGTAGTACCGCCCATGTTTCGATCGAATCGAAGGCTTTTTCATAGTCCACTAATGCTTAGCAAAGTGGCACTCCTCGGTTTTCTGTATAACCTGCCACAGCGTATGGATGTGGTCTATGGTGTTGAAGGCTTTTCGGAAACCGACTTGTTCAGGAGGCTGGAAGTCATCGAACCTGGCGCCAGTCGGTTCATACCTTTTTTGAAGAAAAGTATCACCACGCTTCCATTCCATGCTTCTGGCGTAACACCTTCGAGGATGACGGAATTAAACAGCCTGTGAAGGACTCGAAGTACCGGTGTTCCACCCGCTTTCAAAAGTTCTGTGGTAATTCCGTCCTCCCCTGGCGCCTTATTGTTCTTGAGCTGTTTGAGGGCCATTCTTAGCTCATACAAGCTGATATCCGGGATATCTTCAGTGTAATGTTGGGTCAGTGTGGCTCTAGGGTCTTTAGTCACACCAGTAACAGGTTTGGCTACCGAGGTATACAACTGTCCATAAAACGTCTCAACCTCTCTCAATACCTCTGCCTTGGTCGACGTTATGCCACCATTCTCGGTTTTGCCAGCTTCGTCAACCGGCTTTGCCCAATAGATACCGCTCTTGCGAACACTTTGGAGCTTCTGTTCTGCTCTATCGTATCCTTAATACAATTTGTATTAAAGTTACACATGTCATGTCGTCGCAAGGACTTCCATATCTGTCTATTGAGCTGCTTATATGCGTCGGCATCATCCGAAGACTGTAGCATCATGGAGCGTCGATCAGCCGTGAGGTTGAGAGTATGGCTGGAGAGCTTTTGCGGACTATTTGTGCGGCGAGTTTTAATGTACTTAGACCCTACTGTTTGGACAGTGTCCACCACTCTATTATTTATTTCGTCCACTGAGGCGCAGCTCTCTAGGCTTTCGAAGATTTTTTTTTTGTTTGAGTTGAAAGCTCTCGAGGTTTTGGATTTGAGAAACATCAGGTCGGAACGCAGACTTCATCAGACGAGACCTTTCCAACTTGGAATTTATATCCAGTGCCTCTCACCATTCGGTGATCACTTTCGGTTTCCACCTTATGAATCACGGAAACATCATTGAATATTTGTCTCTTATTGGTAATGATATAGTCTATCTCAATTTTTCTCATTTTCTATAATCAACTTTTAAACAAACCAAAAATAAACTTACATGAAGTTGTTTTAAAATAAGTAAGTAAAAAATAATGTTAAACAAAATGCTGTTTTGAAGTAATTTGATTGGATTCTCACCATTACTAAGCGAATTGCGCTGCAAAATTATAAAAATCCGTGTCGCACGTCCACCGTAAACGACACCTCGCGCCCAAACGTCGACCTGCCGATACGTATTATGCGAGGTCACGCGCATACGCAAGCGACGCCATTCGGACAAGTGAAGTTATAAGCGACTAACAAAAATATATGTTGCGTTCAGGTAAAAATATCTAAGCGACAGTCACAACCATCTCATGAAGTCGGATAAGATTATCTAACCACCGTCAATAATATTTGAAGTTATCTAGTAAAATTATCTAAGCTGACCAAACATTGTTTATATTATACAGGTAAAACTATCTAAGCGACGATATTCTTCTATTTTATTTCAAGTAAAATGGTACAAGTAAATTTACGGAAATATACGACATCAGGTTAAATTATCCAACCACATCAATAAATGGTACTTCAGCCCTGGTTAAAATATATAAGCGTCATAAGTTATAATTGCTTAAGTAAGTAAAAACTACTAAATGAATTTAAAAGTTTTCTTCATTACAAGTAAAAAGGAGTAAAAGCCAAACAGTAGAACAGTCTATGTCCTAACCGCCGGCAGTCCAAAAAATCATATATTTTTTGTCGCTAAGTGAGCACAAAAATGTGAAATTGATTGAAATCACGCTATAACTAAGCGACAGTAAAACTCGTCGTAGAGCTATGGGACCCAGACCAAACGACGTAGAAAAATTTTGCGGTTCGAATGGTATATATAACTCAATATCGGCCTATATGTCGCTTAGTCAGGATTGCCTTTCAAGCGTCGATATTTTCTTGTTTCATACATTTTAGAGTGTGATTTTTTGTTATTTTTTTTTTATTTGTAAAAACTCATAGAACAAAAGTTGTTGTTTTTGATTGCAGTAATACGCCTCTGCAAGGTTGTTAGTGTTTTACCAATAACCCTGTATAGCTGGCAGGATTCTTAGCTTACGGGAGCTGGCACTGGGTCCTCAATGCAGCCAATTGATTGATACGTCATCGGCCTGGTGAGGTTCATGCAGCGGATCCCGGAAAACCTGTGCACCGGGTCGTCTTCCGGGATTATGTTCGGCGTGCACGCGTACTCGCCCTGGCGTGCACAGCAATTGGTAGTGATGTTTATGAAGTTAACTGAAAAGTAATTCCGCGTATGAAAATGGTGTCCATTGGGCTTTCTGTGCCGTTATTTTTTTTTTATTTTTTTAATAGCGACTGTAGCCTAGGGGCGAACACGTTGGGCTCAATCAGAAGGTCCCAGGTTCGATCCCCGGTGGGGCATGCACCAATGGATGAATTTTCATCTATGTGCATAATTTACAGTTCGCTAACGGTGAGTGAAAACATCGTGAGGAAACCTACCTATCCCTCGGGATTAGGTAATAGTCAGTTCCTGTATACACGGCGACAAGGTTCACCACCTGTCACGTTGGGTTCTGACTATCTGGTGAAACGTGGGCTTTGGGTTGGCTTAATACCTCCACAATGTGGTGGTGTATGGCCACTCAAGCCTCTGACTACCCCCCGAATGGGGATAAAAGTCGTGACGTTATATTTATATTTTTATATATATATTTTTTTCTTTATTTATTCCTACTTTGGGGGTAAAGGGAAGATCTTCCAGCCAGGCGGGTGGTATGCCTGGCGGGGCCGGCCGCTATGCCCCGATGGTTATTGTCGGGGTCTTCTATATGTACTAAGTGTCTTGCGAATCTTGCTTGCGTGGTTCAGACTTCATTTTGTACTGAAGCGTGCGTGCACTCAGCGCCATCTATCGGTGGCGTCGTGAATGTATGAATGGTCGCTACAGGACTCCCTCCCAAGACCGGAGGTCGATAATCTTGAAAACCTGTTGTCTTGCTCGAGCGCCAGAATACTCTTGTTGGTCTGCGGTGAGTTGAGACTGAAGAGCTTGCGATTCAGAACCACCTGGCACGGTGAGTCGGCTGTGGTGGTCTGACAATTTTTCCGGCTGCTGTGCGTCACAGAACCACCTGGCACGGTGAGTCGGCTGTGGTGGCTTCGGTGACACTGGCTTGCTTGGATGAGTGTGACTTCAGTTGCGTATGTTCGATGTCGTGGGTCACCAGTTTGGGGGTAAAGGGAAGATCTTTCGGCCAGGCGGGTGGTATGCCTGGCGGGGTCGGCCGCTACGCCCCAATGGATGTTGTCGGGGTCTCGTATATATATATGCTGCGTGCCTCGGGAATGTTGCTTGCGTGGTTTTAGGACTCCATTTTTGTACTGGCGCGTGCAACTAGCGCCATCTGTTGGTAGCGAGATGTAAAGTCGCTACAGTACTCCCCACGAAGACCGGAGGTCGATAGTTGTAGATTGCTACGTCGTGCTTGGGTGCTTGCAAGGGCCAGGATGCTCGAGGTCTGCAGTGGGTCGAGACCGAGCAGTGTGCGTCACAGAACCAGTAGCGCGGTGAATCGGCTGTGGTGGTCCTGGGTGACAACTGGCTTGCTGTGTGACTTGCTGCTGACCATCGACTGCGGGGTGGGGTTGATGTTCTTGCTTGAATCTTCAGAGGCTTGCAATGTTCTTTGTCGGAGGTCACCAATTTAGCGGTAAAGGGAAGATCTTCCGGCCAGGCGGGTGGTATGCCTGGCGGGGTCGGCCGCTACGCCCCTATGGTTATTGTCGGGGTCTTCTATATGTACTAAGTGTCTTGCGAATCTTGCTTGCGTGGTTCAGACTTCATTTTGTACTGAAGCGTGCGTGCACTCAGCGCCATCTATCGGTGGCGTCGTGAATGTATGAATGGTCGCTACACTACCTACGTGACAATTTTTTTAACACTATTTGTTCATTGGTTATAAGTGCCTACCATAATTATGCTTGGTGAATTTTGTGAAAGTGGTACCACTCGCTATTTACTTACTATATCCTGTTAATATTAAAGAAAATATGTTAAAATAATTTTGTACATACATATATCGTGTACTGATGCGACGTCACCGGCCATGAAAACACCAAAGCCTGGTACAGCTTGCGTAAATTCTAGACTAATAGTCTTTCCTTCTGACAGCAAAGAGGTTCGACATATCCTCGGTAAGGGCAGGTCCCTCCCAGACACCGCCTTCCTCGGATCTGATCCTGTTATTATACAAGACATTCAGTTTGCATGGCTTAAAAGCCAGCTCGGTCTCCGGGATTTTCAGATGTCAAGTTTAAATGGCTGGTGTACATCAGGCGCATGCCTCGCTCGAGTATTCAGTTTTGACGTTGAAATGCATAAACACAATGTTATGCATGCGCTTGATGTAGACACAGCCAATCACGTTTCCATACCCGATTAATAGCAGTAGCTTCGGTTAGGTATAAATATATTATTCTAAAAAACACAATCGTCAGTTACATAAATAACAATGTATTTTTTACGACATACAATAGATTTTTCAACAATGTGTTGAGATAGTTTTAATTTGAATCAAAATATCAACATCTATTCTGAGAATTCTGAATTCTGATTCTATTCATCTATTCTTCTATATATTTCTGGTTCTGAGAATCAAAAAAAAAAAAGTTTATTTTCATAAAAAACCTAAGTACAATACAATATTCTGTGGTGGCCAAACTAGGCTAGTGCCTGTATCTTGGCAACCTATTTATATGGAGTAAATATTCTGCAGTTCAACTCTACCTACTTCTTCGGGGTACAAGAGAGGACGAGGGGAGAATAGAGACTATTATAACAAATTTATACTTGTAACGAAAATGTAATAATGTTTCCTTACCATTAAAATAATGAGGCGGCATCAGTCTTAGCACAGGCACCATAAAGGTGCCCTTAGTTGGATGCGTGAGGCTGTTGCAGGACCCGTCGACTCGTCTCCATTCGCTAGGGTTGCAGGGCTTGATATCGATGGTGCAAGTACTAAATAAATAGCAGAATAGCGGTCAGTCTTCTGCTGAGCTAACACCTAGCAAAGGCCTGATTCTAATTCTCCCAACTAATCATAATAGCTGGGCGAATCGGAATCATTATTATTAATCACGAATGACATAAATTCGGTGACCATTTTACGGATATTTAGCGGAATTGCTATGGATCCTGTTAGAAAATCTGAAAAATTACTTGCTTTTGCAAGAATTTCTGTGGAATTTTGAGCCCCGTAACGAAATTTTCGACTAATTAGTGAATGAATGACAATTAAACAATACTCACTCGAGGTTACCAGCATGCTTAAAAAAAGCTAATTCCCGTGGGGTTGTTGGTAGACCACTGTAATAATTGAATAACTTCGCCTGAGAACATGTCGTATAGACCAGAAATATAAAGCCGCTCCACCACATGTTGAAGCTGTTACCGATGAACTGAGCTTTGTGATAGAACTTGACAATCTACAATACATTTATACATATACCTACATACATTTGTTTTGCACGGTATAAAAAACAAACATGAGTTGTTATTTTGTTTGCACAACAGTGCGTACATAGTTATGTTGCGTCATCGCTCCTCGCCCTTAGATTAGATTCGCTGACTGTACTTTCTATAGAAGATTCCATGCCGAAGGACGATCAACAAGTAAATCGTTACAGTTTCATCAGAACGTTCGTAGTAAACATATTGATCACATTCAAAGTGTTAAGTCAGCAATTTAATACTATAAATATGAGTGACCGATCCTGATCCCGCCATTCTTGTAGCGCCTCCAAATCGGTGCACAGTTTCGGTAGTTATGTAATTAATTTAATTTGATTAAATAAATAATCATTTAAAAAAAAGGTGTTTTCGTGTTCCCGAATTTTACTACATACATTGAAAATACAGAGGGAGAATGTTAAGTTGTTATAAATATAAGATTATTTTAAAGTTTAGATATAAAAAACCGGTCAATTGCGGGCTCCGCGCAATGTAAGGTACCGTAGAAATTCGCATTGTCTACATTTTTTTACTTTCAGATTTTTTGTAAATTTCGTAATTTTAAGAAACTAATTTAAATATATTTATATTTTACTGCTTATTTTTGTCTACTAAACCAAAAAAATACTCACACTTACCCGTCAGAATGAGCAAACAACGCTATCGGTACCTTAAAATAAAAGGTATAAAGGTACTTTAACTTACAAGAAAATAACCTCGACTTTGCCTCCGTTCACTTCACTGTCATTTTCTGCATAACCTTGAAAAAAAAACCTGAAACAATCTAAGCAGTTTCTTTAAGAGACAAAGTATTTGCACAACTGGTAATGATTTACGTAAGGTTGTTTATTTGCTTTAATTAGTTGGTGCGTCCAGATGCCTCGCATGCCTCGCCCGAGCACTCATGTTATGACATGATGTCTATGCGTTCCGTATCAGGCAGCCAATGGGTGCGTCTACCCTACATGATGCGCATGTCGCGCCCAAGCACTCAGTTTTGACGTCGGAACGCATAAACATCATGTCATAACATGGCAATGGCGAACCAATGGCATGGAAATGGCAGTCGTTAGCGGACTTGAGGGCCTCTTGATGTTGCATAATTCTGAATTCCCAACGCTAATAAGCTGCCACACAAAAATAATAGGTCTTTACCTATGAAATTGCCGTTCTGTCGTACTGGCTATTTAAAGTAATTTTTTTCTTTTTTCGCTAAGAATTCTAAATTCAAATTATTTTTATTTTTAAAATATGGAATTCTGTTTTGAAATTTAGTCATTTGTTTAATGGTTAACGTTCTGTTTTCGTCGCATTTGCACGTTTTTCGTCATCATAGATACGTTAAAAATTCAAGTGATTACGAAGTATGAGTACCGTCGTGGCAGCAAAGCTGCAGAAGCTGAACGCAACATCAACGACATATACGGAGCGAACACTACTAACGATCGCACCGACCGTTATTGGTTTGCCCGCTTCCGTTCTAGAAATTTCGACCTAAGAAATGAACCTCGTGGTCGACCGAAAACTTTAGGCGATAATGACGAATTAAAGGCGATTGTGGAAGCTGATGATTCTCAATCTACAGCTGAATTAGCAGCAGCTTTCGATGTTAGCATCGAAACAATATTTGTCCATTTGCGTCAAATTGGCAAGGTAAAAAAGCTTGACAAATGGGTGCCCCACGAATTGAATGATGGCCAGCGCGAAGTACGCGTCGAGACGAGTCTTGTACTGCTCAACAGGCACACAAACGAAGGCATATTGAATCGCATTGTTACTTGCGACGAAAAATGGATTCTGTTCGACAATCGCAAGCGCTCAGCAAGTTGGTTAGATCCTGGTTCAGCACCTAAACAATGCCTCAAACGAAAACTGACCCCTAGAAAAGTGATGGTCACTGTTTGGCGGTCTAGCGCCGGTGTCATCCATCACAGCTTCTTACCAAACGGGATGAGCATTACTGCAGATGTGTACTGTGAAGAACTGAACACAATGATGGAGAAACTCGCACATCTCCAACCAGCTTTGGTTAATCGTTCGGCTCCGATGCTTCTGCACGACAACGCGCGACCTCATACTGCACATCAGACGGTCTCCAAGTTACAAGAGCTGGGGTTGGAAGTTCTCCGTCATCCACCGTACTTACCAGACCTTGCCCCTACATACTTCTACTTTTTCCAAAATTTGGATAACTTCTTGGCAGGGAAATAGTTCAAAACGCCTTTGAAGAGGTTGTTGCCTCCCGTCCAGCAGACTTTTTCAAAAAGGGTATCAATAAGCTACCACTACGTTGGCAAAAATGCATTGATTGCATGGGTAATTACATCGATTAACAAAAATAAAAAATATAGAAAAAAATGGCGTTAACTTATTTCATGAAAAACGGCAAATTCATAGGTAAAGAAAGGCAAGGTATTTAAAGGCTTCACCGACTGGACGCGGACGGAGTCGCGGGCACAGCTAGTAACAAATAAATTGGTTTAGAGCAAAATGCTGCATTTAAAAAAAATTACGGACCGCGGAATCATTAACTTATTACCATTTGCTTTTTATACCCGTGCGCCAAGTTGGCTTGGTAGAGTAGTATGTATGAGTATAATCATAATATTTGCATTTTATTTGTACTCAATACAAAACAATTGTATGCTCTGGGTTATAAAAATGTAACGCAAAGCTCAGTTAGTCAACAGTATCGAATAGCATCAAAACATGTTGTATCTTAGAAGTGTTGGTATATTTTTGCTCTGCATAACATTTTCTTATGCGGTATTATACGATTTTTATACCGGTCTGCCGACAACTCCAAAGCAGATAGATTATTACCAGCGAAGTAATTTAACAAAGTGAGTATTGTTTAATAAGAAACCGATTGAAGCCCAAAAGAGGCCCACTCTTATTACAGAGTGGACCCACTTTTAGTCTTATCATCTCTTAATTCAATTATATTAGTAATACTAGAAGTACAATAAAATATGCGGTGTTTAAACGCGTCAAAATTTAAAAGTAGGAAAACGCACAACTATCGTACGGATGATTGATGTTTTATTGTTTTAATACTCTGTGAATAATTAAAGCTAGTTTTTTTAAATTTTTAAATATTATTTGGTGCTTCGCATGCGTAGCTCGAGCACTTATGTTATGACATTATGTCTATGCGTTCCGATGTCATAACTGAGTGCTCCGACCTCCGACGTGGCATGCGCCTGATATGGACACAGCTATAGGATTATTCCACATTATACTCTTTTATTCAGTACTTGCACCCTTGACATCAAGCCCTGCGACCCGAGGGAACGGAGACGTGTCGATGGGTCTTGCAACAGCCTCACGCATCCAGCTAAGGGTACCCACTTGGAGCCTATGCCGAGAGTTTTACCACCTCATTATTTCAATGGCAAGTATATCACTACATAGTATAAAACAAAGTCGCTTCCCGCTGTCTGTCTGTCCCTATGTATGCTTAGATCTTTAAAACTACGCAATAGATTTTGATGCTGTTTTCACCAATGGATAGAGTGGTTCTCGAGGAAGATTTTAGTATATAATTTGTTAAGTTTTTGTATACATTGGCTTAAATATAATGATTTTTGTTGGAGGTGTCGGAAAAAAATAAGCAGTCTTTCAACGAAAACGCTGCCTAGGAAAATGATGAATGGTGGAATTGTGTACCTTATATAGGTCTACAGAAAAGTCCGCGATAGCATATGTCTATCTCTTAAGGATAACATACTATATCCATTTTAATACTTAAAGAATGGGCAATTATAAAGCGGTAATTGGAAAGCTATTTACACAAATACGGTATTAATTCTTATCATTTTAAATAAGTTAGAGACTTTAAGCATTTCATGCATATTATTTTACTCTTTTACACCATATAATTTAAACCAATATCTTAGGAGTAATCACAAAAATAATACGGACGCGAATTATACGGGATACGCGATATGGGATACGGGATATGAGATACGGGACATGGGATACGGGATCTGGGTTCCGGTAAATGGGATCCGGGATCCGGTAAACGGGATCCGAGTTCCGGGATAAATCTTCTATATTCTACAGGATTTTTCGAAAATCAAAAATGATATTAGGGAGTTTTAATAAGCATCAAGCATAGAATTAGATGAAATAATAAAAAATGTATCGGGATTATACATACGAATAGAATACATTTAATTTTAACAGTTAATAAAAATATTTCTCAAACGGTGCATCCAGATGCCTCGCATGCCTCGCCCGAGCACTTATCCGATGTCGAAACGCATGAACATTGTTATGAAATTTGTGCTTGGGCGAGGCATGCGCCTGATGTAGACGAGGCCACTATACATAGTTTTTATTTTTTTTAGCACGCGGGGCATTACAAAGCACAATTTTTTTACAACAATTATTCGTAAATTCAGTTTACATTGTTTTATGCCTGGCCGCAATATAAAGGTTGTGACATATTCAAAGGCCCGTTACTCAGAATAAATGAGAGTTACTTACGTAGCTAAAATCTGCTTTCTTTAGGCTTCTTCATTATTAATATTTAATGAAATATATAATGTTTTTGGCCAGCAGTATGTCGAAAAAAATTTTTCTTAAAGTTTTTTTTTCAACCATGTTGTAAATTTGAAGGCAATTAAGTTAGCTGCTTACGTGCTATTGGTAACTTTTCTAATGCCTTATTTTTTTATAACAGGATCGTATTCGAGGAAAGCGGTGTCTGGGGAGGACCTGCCCTTACCGAGGGTTTGTCGAACCTTTTTGCTGTCAGAAGGGAAGACTATTAACTTGGATTTTACACAGTCCGTGCCTGGCTTCGGTGTATTCATGTTCTCCGATATTGGATCTGCACACGATATAAGTAGGATCAGGCAAATATACCTAGTATTTATAGTAAATCATATTCCCTAAGCAGATGTTACCTCTTGGTAACATTGTTGTTTAATTTTCTGCTTATTTCATAGACTTTTTTACTATGGTCGTTGTTTAGCAGAAAAGCATTCAACCAAAGAAATTATGATTTTCCATATCTAGCTTATTATTTTGTAACATCTTTGCTATAAGTGGTAATAGGTATACCTAAGTATTTGTTTTTTCGTGGTCTGACAATGGTGTTATAAATATCGACTTTTTATTCAAAAGAGAACCTAACCATTAAGTTTCTAGCCGGCTTTACTTAGCAGAAACAACATTTTTGTATTTGTTTTGACTTATCAGTTTTCTTCAGAATGTTCTCACTTGAAATAATAATTGCTCTTTAGTTAACTTCGTGTTCGACACTCCTGATTGCTGTGAACATCGGGATGAGTACGCGTGTACGCCGAACATAATCCCTAAAGACGATCCAGTGCACCGGTTCTCCGGGATCCGCTGCATGAACCTCACCAGGCCGTTGACCCATCAGGCACTCGGGTGCACGCAGAATCCGTTACCTTCTCCTGTAAGTTAAACGTACTGCATATAATTCATCAATCGGCAATCGTCATCTGACATAATTTGGCTTACGGCTTCCAGTATTCGGCTCTCGGCTTTCGGCTTTCGACTCTCGTCATTCTGCATTCGGCTTTCGGCATTCGGCTTTCAGCTTTTGAAAGGCATTACCTATTTGTTTTCGTTCTCTCTGTGTTACTTATTCATGGAGCTTAAGATTAGCAGAAAATGAATTATTGCGGTATAAATAAAATAAATAAATATCCTGGGACATTCTTTTTACATACGGCTACCTGGGGCCCTACACCACTTATAGCAGTATTATTTTAAACTGACAGCGACTTTGTGTAATGTCACGTCAAATTACAAAAAGTCGCTGTAAGGTTAAAATAATACTGCTATAACAGGAGGTGGTATGCAAATCCCAAACTAATCAGAGCTTTTACTATGAAAACCAGATAATTGATATTACTACATATACTGCTTTTGTTTATAAATAGGTACATACTTAATATACATAATTGCACCCAAAGTTCTCTTCATTTACAGATAGAGAAAGCCACGTCTGTCTTCGACCTGTCATTGGTGTATAACTTTGTCAATAATGGTGATAAAGTAATTAGGTCATTCGAAGGCGGTAAATTGAGTACGGAAATAGAGGATGGTAAAATATGGCCGCCGAGCGGCCCGGACGGCGTGTGTTCTTTGAATGAGGCGCGTGAGACGAGGTGCTTCCAGAACTGTAAGTTTGGAAAATTATTTGGTATATCTCAAAATCTATGAAATAGGTAACTAAAAACTGTTTAGTAAACAGGTTGCTTCATAATTCAGATCCTTCTAAACGGCTTGGAATTTTTTATTATTTTTTTCGTCAAAAGATGGAGGAAGATAATACCTAAAAAAATTAAGGTCGATTTTGGTGATGCAATAGTTTTTCACGTCACAATTAATGATTTTCGATATTTTCGCAAAAAAAGTGGGCGGGGCTAGTGCGCTCTCAAACAATCCAGACGGCGGAAACGCGCGGTGGGGAAGCGGGGCCTTAAATTGGAACGTCAGTTTTACCCCGCCAATAAAACAAAATTAATATCTCCGGTACTCTGCAACATTTTTATAAAGTATTGAAAAGTTGAGGCTGCTGCTCGTTACTGCAGTTAATAATGTTTTTTTACCCGACTACGGAGAAGGGTTATGATCTTGACCGGTATATATGTTCATCTGTGCCCGCATCATTTCCAAAATACTTATCATAATTTGACAAAAATGAGGTATCGTAAGTGACGTCACATTAAATTGCATTAAATCTAACGGTACGGCTGTCCCAAAAGAAATAACGCTTGTACAATGGATACCATACTATGGCCTAGAGGCGATCCCAGTGTCAATTAGAAATGTAAAAAAAAAAAAATGTAACGTCACGACTTTTATCCCCATTCGGGGGTAGTCAGAGGCTTGAGTGGCCATACACCACCACATTGTGGAGGTATTAACCAACTCAAAGCCCACGTTTCACCTGATAGTCAGAACCCAACGTGACAGGTGGTGAACCTTGTCGCCGTGTCACTTAGATCAGGGCAAATTACGAAATGGCCGTTTACGAAATCCGCAACCTCGCAACCATTCGATGCAGTGAGCCACTGCGCCAAGCTGTCGTCAAACTACTACTACTGTAGTACTTAATTTATTATTTCGGATTTTGAAACATCCTGTGTAACGTCTGCTTTCTTTCATTCAGATCCCAATCTAATTTTATCTATAACCCTATTCACGGTGTGGTTCATGAGGCACCACAACTATATCGCGACGGAACTGGCCCGAGTCAACCCGTGCTGGGACGATGAGAAACTGTTTCAAGTATCAAGAGACATCAATATAGCCTTTATGTTGCGCATGTATCTTTATGAGTGGAATCAGCTTTTAATCGGTAAGTTTCTTAGCTGTACCTCTTTTTTGTCAGGGTAACTCATTAAGCTCTTTCCATCCCGTAACGGTGATGTAATTGGATTTCTGAATGGTCAGAAAAAACCACAACCTAAACGACACAAGTAGGGACCTTTCTTGGGTTGTTTTGTCAGCCTGGGGTTTTTGGGTAGTTCTAAAATAAACCCTAACTTAAACCACCTATAGTACGTTTTTTATACTTGTCCTATTTGGTAAGCAAAGATGGCGTCCAGCGGGGCGATTGCGTAACTTTTTGTCAATGTTTCAATTGGTTTCGTATATAATTGACACAGGATGAACGAAACCAATTGAAACATTGACAAAAAAGTTACGAGATCGCCCCGCTGGGCGCCATCTTTTCTTACCAAATAGGACAAGTATAAAAAAACGTACTATAGATTGTTTGACCTGGATTGTTGTATGAAATTTAATGGATCGTTTTGGGTTATAAAAAAAACCTTAACCTGAGCTACCCAGGTTGTGCTGTCTAGCTACAATATTGTTTAAACTTTGTAAAATTTTACTAGACTAGAACTGAATGTGACTGGACTCTCCAACGATCTTATTGCACTATGACTGGTTTTGACTAATTAGTATTTTATTTTATAGGTCGTGATAACTTGATAAAATACGGCATAATATCCAAACACGGTGGATTCAGGGATACGTATAACCCTAGGAAATATCCTATAATTACGTTGGAATTCAGCTACATAATGCGCTGGTTCCATACTGTCCAAGATACTACTGCGAAGTAAGTAGAAGAGAAACTATCATGGTTAACCTCTGATAGCCTGTCAACCCGTAGACATACGAAAGTAATAGACAGCAAATTGTAAAGTTGAAATGAAAGTGGGTGAGGTGGCATGGGGTGGGCTTGAAGAACCAATGGCCGTTGGCGCAGAAAGGTTCTGGAATGGTGACCGAGAGCCAGAAGAGGTAGTGCTGAACGGCCCCTACAAGGTGCACCGACGACATCGCACGCGTCGCGGGAAACCTGTGAACGCGAGTGGCGGAGGACCGTGATGTGTGGAACTCAATTGGGGGAGGCATATGTCCAGCAGTGGACATCTTCCGGCTGATGGACGGATGGATGGAATTTCAGCCAAATCCAGGACTTGGCGTCCATAGACCATACCCCTCTGTTAAATCTATTTGGGCATTTGCCCTTAACGTGGCGATTATGATTGTTGCATTGGCATGCATGTAAAAAAAATGATTTCTTTTTGAACGTGTGTGCATGCATAAGGGAGACGTACTTGTCTACCGCGTCTCCAGAATTTTCAGCCTAATTCCACTATTCTAGCCTGACTATTCCACTGGATACTCCATGGACCACAGAGTAAAGACTAAAGAAAGAGGTGCCCTTATTAGATATATGTATGAAAAAAAACGTGGTCACTGTTTTTTCATTTTCATTGTTCTATCTACCGGTAAATAGTTGACCTACTCGCTTCGGTTTATGTCGATGTTAGTACTAGGCCGACCACTCGGCCGAGTTGCTTAGGGCCAGTCCCCTTAGTAATTGGTCCATGCCATGGACCTATAAGTTTTTTATAGGGTATTCAGAATAGCAACCACTATAGATAATATATTTTTTTACTATGTTCTTTATTTACAGAATGTACGAAAGTGACGGTACTTTCCTGAAAGATTTTCCGATGGTGAATTTGACTTTAAGGACTGGGATGTTGGCGGTGGATAACAACATGGAATACTTCACTCAAGGTCACTTCAGACAACCGTGCAAAAATATCGATCATACAGTAGAATTCGACGTAAGTATTATTGACCAGGAAAGCTGTTCTGTAGTGACAAACTCATATCTCACGCGTGAATTTTCTGGTGAAATGACAAATTTCAAATAGCATACATACATACATACATATACTCACGCCTGTATCCCAAGGGGGTAGGCAGAGACTATTGATTGCCACGTGCTATGATTCTGACACACCTCTTTTGCTTCATCCACATTCATACATCTTCTCATGCACTCAAATAGCCACCCGGTTTTAATAGTTTCGTTCTATTTGTAATGATAGATGCAGTATAGAACTATCTTTAATAATGAGTTGGAGGTGCTCATAACCGGCTGCAATCACTGATCAGTGAACGATCAAAGATTAAGCAACGCTTGGCAAGGTCAGTCAGAGATATGGTGTCCATTTAGTGGCATTTGAACTGAGCATCTCAGTGATTAGGAGGGCACGTAAAAAGTCGGTCCCGGCCATCTACGACGCCAGAAGCCTACGGGCGGTTTGAACAACTCTACGATAAGAAAAAGAAGTGCATGACTCATCGTTTTCATACTACATAATTAATTTCAGCTTGCTGAACGAGGTCTTCCACTAATACAGTTGGCCGTCGATGTCCCAACCAGTGATTTGCACAAGGGTCGACTTCTTGGCCTTGCACCGTACACCCACTATTTGCGCTATTGCTTCGGTACGAAAATATCCACTTTCAACGATTTAGCCGAACATATGTCACAAGAGGTAAATTTATATTGCATCTTAATAAATCAGCACCAAAGATATTACTTAGAAGAAATCCATCCGGTGAATTTCATTCACCCTCCTAAAGAAGATCAGCGTAATGCAGCTAGTTTACGTTCGTTTCGCACGATGAGTGAGAGAGCCGGAAGAGCAACCCTTGCTCATCATGCCACTCTCCTACAGTCGGCAGCGTGCGAGCGATACATTTGGTATTGCGATCATCTATAAGCTACGATAACTGCTTAACATCAGGCGAGCTGAATGCTTGCAAGCATTCAGCCAATATATCATAACATATGTTGTCATGTTGGCTGCCTTATTCGATCGGCCTATCAGCTGATGCAAAAAAAACATTGACTAGAACTCTTATTCTAAAACTAAAGGTTTATTTCAGAGAATTGAAGTAATGAAACTAATATACGAACATGTTGACGATATTGATCTGATGGCTGGTATGTGGTCGGAGAAATGGATCGACGGTGGTAGAATCCCTAGAACTCTCGCGTGCCTTACCATGGACCAACTGAAGAAAGCTATTATATCTGACAGGCATTGGTACGAGAGGCCTAATAGACCTCACGCTTATACTGCAGGTAAGGAAATTAACGTGAGCACTTGAGAGTTGTTTACAATGCTATTATAAGCCACTAGTCTAATATTACAAGTAGTTTAATTGTTTGTACACAAATAAGAACGCGTCCGATTTATATAAATGTTTTTCAGAGCAATTGAAAGAGATTGAAAAGTCGTCCCTCGCGTCTCTCCTGTGCAGTGTCGGCGACGGTGTCTACGAGGTTCAACGGCACGCTTTCCTTAATAGTGGCCCTAAGTGAGTACATTTTTAAGACATAACAATCATATTTCTCCCATTATTATATTCTTAATTATCCCAGTACATAGACACGAGTTCATTTGACTTGAACCAGCTTTAACAACTTCTGACGACTGCAGATATAGGGACTATTTCTGATCTCAACTCTGAAAGTGAATTCGGAAATGGCTGCATCTAGATGACGGGCTCAGACGTCAAAACCGATTGCTCAGGCACACCGCTCGACACATGGAGACGCATCTAATAAGCTCCCACTGAAATATGTATATATATTTTATTTCAGGAACCCAGTAGTGGAGTGCAGTGAGATAGATACAATTGATTTCAGCGCGTGGTCTGACCCGGCTTGCAGGAGATGCAACAACTGTCCGCCAAACTGTCAATAGTGCATTAGTTGTTTAGGGTTCCGTAGTCCCTTCGAGGAACCCTTATAAGGCCATCCAGTCCGTCCATCCCAGTCAGTTACTGTGCCATAACTTCTACCATTTTGACGAAAGTTGGTGAAATTTGGTACAGAAATACCTTTGTAGTAGATCTCAACTACAAAAATATAAAATGTTATAAGTAAAATTACTTTTTTAGGGGTTCCACCCCCTATATGAAAAGTGGGGATAAATATTTACGTATTTTTAAAGGAAAAAGTGTGCTCATACATCATTTTATTATCAACCATATGCGAGATTTTAAGTTCAAAATTTTTGAAAACGGCCTTTTGTAACTTGCCCTGGTCTAGCATCTCCCCCAGTCCATTTTTTGGTAGCCATGTTACCAGTGTTGCTTAGTTTAGGACCATACAGTTGGTGTGATAGTCTGGCGATATTTATTTATTTATCAATAAAATATTATCAATAATATCTATACTAATATATAAAGAGGGAAATGCTGACTGACTGACTGACTGACTGACTGACTGACTCATCAACGCCGAGCCGAAACTACTGAAGTTAGAGACATGAAATTTGGATAGTAGATATATTTTGTGACGTAGGCAAGCAATAAGAAGCGATTTTGGAAAATTCAACCCCTAAGGGGGTTAAAGAGGGGATGAAAGTTTGTATGCAAGTTCGTCATATTTCAAGTTAGAATTATGAAAATTTGTGTTGAGGTGTCTTTTTAAAAATTAAATATATGGTTTTCGGCGTTTTTGAATATTCAATCCCTAAGGTGGTAAAATAGGGGATGAAAGTTAGTTGAGAAGTTTGTATAGATGTTCGTCATTTTTGAAGTTAGAATTATGAAAATTGGTGTTTAGGTTCCTTTTTAAAAATAAAAAAACCGAAATTGCTGCGTTTTTGAAAATTCAATCCCTAAGGGGGTACAATAGGGGACGAAAATTTGTATAGAAGTTCGTCATTTCTGAGGTTAGCATAATGAAAATTTGTGTTTAGGTTTCTTTTTACGTATTAAAAATAATAATTTCAGCTTATTTGAAAATTTAAATCCTAAGGGGTTAAAATAGGGGGGGAAAGTTTGTATGGAAATTCGTCATTTTTTGAAGTTGGGTTTATAAAAATTGTTGATTAGGTGACTTTTAAAAGATAAACAATATTAATTTCAGGGTTTTTGAAAATTCATCCCCTAAGGGGGTTAAATAGGGGATGAAAGTTAGTCATTTTTGTAGTCAGAATTATGAAAATTGGTGATGGTGTCTTAAAAAACATATATGTATAGCGTTTTTGAAAATTATTCGGGGTATGGGATACGGGATACGGGATACGGGATAAGGGATACGGGATACGGGATACGGGATACGGGATACGGGATACGGGATACGGGATACGGGATACGGGATACGGGATACGGGATACGGGATACGGGATACGGGATACGGGATACGGGATACGGGATACGGGATACGGGATACGGGATACGGGATACGGGATACGGGATACGGGATACGGGATACGGGATACGGGATACGGGATACGGGATACGGGATACGGGATACGGGATACGGGATACGGGATACGGGATACGGGATACGGGATACGGAATACGAGGAACGGGATACGGATACGGGATACGGATACGGGATACGCGATAAGGGATACACGATACGGGATACGGGATACGGGATACGGGATACGGGATACGGGATACGGGATACGGGATAAGGGATACGGGATACGGGATACGGGATACGGGATACGGGATACGGGATACGGGATACGGGATACGGGATACGGGATACGGGATACGGGATACGGGATACGGGATACGGGATACGGGATACGGGATACGGGATACGGGATACGGGATACGGGATACGGGATACGGGATACGGGATACGGGATACGGGATACGGGATACGGGATACGGGATACGGGATACGGGATACGGGATACGGGATACGGGATACGGGATACGGGATACGGGATACGGGATTCGGGATACGGGATACGGGATACGGGATACGGGATACGGGATACGGGATACGGGATACGGGATACGGGATACGGGATACGGGATACGGGATACGGGATACGGGATACGGGATACGGGATACGGGATACGGGATACGGGATACGGGATACGGGATACGGGATACGGGATACGGGATACGGGATACGGGATACGGGATACGGGATACGGGATACGGGATACGGGATACGGGATACGGGATACGGGATACGGGATACGGGATACGGGATACGGGATACGGGATACGGGATACGGGATACGGGATACGGGATACGGGATACGGGATACGAGATACGGGATACAGAATCAGGGATATGAGATACGGGATCCGGGATATCCAGAATACGGGATTTGGGTTCCAGCAAACGGTAACGGATTTTTTAAATTTAGTTCCTGCGCGGACGAAGTCGCAGGCAAAAGCTAGTTCATTATATATAAGTACCCAAAAAAGGAAATCGAAAATCCAATAATTAAGATAAGTAATCATGTTGACTGGTTTAAAATGTATTAGTTCGATTACCTTATGATAAGTATGAAATTAAAAAGAACTTATGTATTTATTTATTAATTTATCAGTGAAATTATTGTTGGTATACCTACGGATTACCTGTTTAATAAAAAAACCTGTAACTGTGTTTTTATTGTTTTTAATATCTACTTTACCTTTCCAGTCATCCTTACTTAATTTTTAGGTTTCCGTCTATAAAAAAAAACAGAAGTCCTGTAGGATCACTATGTTGTCTGTCTGTCCGTCTGTCAAGACGTGCATAGCCCAAACCACTGGTGTTAGAAACAGACATTTTAGGATTAGGTACCTTTTATAGCGTAGAAGAAGAGCATAGGGCAAAACGTGTAAGGGGTTTAAATAAGGGGTGAACGCTTCTATGGGGTCACTTTTTCTGAACATTAAAATCAGCATTTAGACTACTCATTTAAATAAAGTATAACATTTTCAGCGTTTTTGGAAATTCAACTCCTAATAACTTTGTACGGTACGCTCAGGGCGCGAGTTCTACTCGCACTTGTTCGGTTTATTGCTAATGATTCTGCTAGGAAATCAGAAAAATGAATTGTTTTTGCAAATTGCTATTTGGTCTTATAAGCACCGTTGTACATTCTACAAACAATATCATCGGTAAATAATGTTTTCATCACTGATTTCATCGCTGATTTCATCAAAGTAGGTCGAAAGGTGCCTGAAGAGCCGACAGAAGGTGGTACTTTTCTGATCGGGCAAAATCGTTGACAGAACGGGCTCAATCGTATATCCAGAAAACGATTGGGCCCGTTCTGTCAAAGATTCTGTCAAATTATAAAAAAATACGAGTTTCTATTCTATGTTCCAACCAAAGAGAATTTAATAGTTCCAACCTTCTTACATCCACTCAATTACAGCGCGATGTAAAATTGAAATAACATAAAGTTAAGTATTAATTAAAGAATATATTTTTTTAAATGACTTTTATAATTTACTTTCAACTATTTCTTTAAAATAACATACATTTGGGCAAAATATTTACCATTTTTCCCTAAATCAATCACAAATCGTTCCTGCTCCGAATCTATAATCACAGACTAAAACCTTTTATAATGTTTGAAAAAGTACTGGCCTCTAAAAAAACAAAGTGACAGCGTCAAAATATCAAAAAGCAAAATACGCAATCTACGTCAGTATACATGTGTTTGTATGTGTAAATGTTCACTATTTTTTTCTTTAGCTACTAAATTATTTTATTATTACTTTCCTTGTACACGTGATGAAAAGCACAGTGTTTATCTCGGGTTAAAGTAACTTATTATTGGTCCCTCGAACTATTAGCGCCCTCGCTACGCTCGGGCGCCAAACCCCGTCTCGGGACCAATAATAAGTTACTTTGCCCCTCGGATAACAATGTACTATTTCAGCGATTCTGAACTGAATGTCTGAGTTCTGTGACAAACGCTTATTAATAAATGGAATCGCTTTGGAGTCACCAGGCTATACGGGTTTTATTTACTGCTGCCGATAACTCCATTGATAACTTTAAATACTAATGCAATGATGTCAACTTCTTTACTAATTGATGAATAACTCACAAGAAAATAACCGCGACTTTGCCTCCGTTCAATTCACTGTTAATTTTCATTTCATATTATGAATAATCTTGAAAGAATAAACCAGGGGGGCTACTCCGAAATACGTCGCTGACGGATCGTCCGAAGTACGGATTCGATTTACGATCAAAACAATGTCAAATCGTAGAGAAAAACGAAAGAAGAAATGTCAAATCACGACAATCCGTCAGCCGAAACGTTAGGTTCGTATTTCGGAGTAGGCCAGCAGGAACAATCTAAGCAGTTTCTTCCGGTGGTAACGCTAAAACATCGTTTTTTTTGACGATTTATAAATGCTACATATAGCTTGCATGTATAGTTTTTTTTTCTGGGATTTAAAGGTTATGGTGGCACGAAGATTCTCACATACGTATGAACCCTTAACACATATAAGTACACTCCTTTTTTTGGGCAGACGTGTAAAAATGTAACATACAGAAAGTCATAATAAACAATTATGGTATGTGTTTAATCTTAATATTTGCATATTTTTGTACTCAGTACAAAACAATTACATGGTCTGGGTTATAAAGATGTAACGCAAAGCTCAGTTGATCAACAGTATCGAAAAGCATCGGTGAATCATGTTGTGGCTTAGGAGTGTTGGTATATTTTTGCTCTGTATAAGATTTTCTTATGCAAAATTATACGATTTTTATACCGGTCTGCCTGCAACTCCAGAGCAGATAGATTATTACGAGCGAACTAATTTAATTAAGTGAGTATTGCTTAATAAGAAACCGATTGAAGCCCAAAAGAGGCCCACTCTTAGTCCAGAGTGGACCCACTTTTAGTCTTATCATCTCCTAATTCGATGGCGGCGTCTTCATCAGGCGCATGCCTCGCGCGAGCACTCACTTTTGACGTCGGAACGCATAGACGTAATGTCATAATATGAGTGCTCGCGCGAGGCATGCGCCTGATGAAGACGCCGCCAATTATATTAGTACCTAGTACTACTATTAGTAATACTGTGTTTAATATCGTCAAAGTTTAAAAGTACAAGAGTTTAAAACAGACAAAGTAAACATCGGACAGATGATTGATATTTTATTGCTTTAATAATCTGAATGAAAGCTAGGTACTTTAAAATAAATCAAGTTACATTTGGTGCTTCCAAATGCCTCGCATGCGTCGCGCGAGTACTCATGTTATGACATTATGTCTATGCGTTCCGATGTCAAAACTGAGTGCTCCGACCTCCGACGTGGCATGCGCCTGATATGGAAGCAGCTATTGGATTATTCCATATTAAACTCTTTTATTCAGTACTTGCACCCTTGACATCAAGCCCTGCGACCCGAGGGAACGGAGACGTGTCGATGGATCTTGCAACAGCCTCACGCATCCAGCTAAGGGTACCCACTTGGAGCCTATGCCGAGAGTTTTACCACCTCATTATTTTAATGGCAAGTATATCTTCCATTACGAGACGAAGCACAAAAGTTTTTACAAACTTTATTAGTGGCTATTATTCGTAAATGTTGTATACACTGTTTTATGCCTGGGGGCTTACCACGAACTCTTATTGCGATTCAATTACAGGAACGTTTTAACGATGCAGCGTCTTTTTACCCGACTACGGAGGCGTTATGATTTTGACCGGTATGTATGTATGTATGTATGTATGTATGTATGTATGTATGTATGTATGTATGTATGTGCATCTGTTCCCACCTAACTTCCAAACTACTTGTCGTAATTTGACAAATGAGGTATCGTCAGAAGCGGCTTAATGGCGCGCTGGTTATAGGCTATGTGACGTCACATAAAATTGCATATGGCGCCCTCTAGAGGACATAATGTCATGAACTAAAAAAAATACATTTTTTAATGAAACCGTGTGGGGTATCAAATGTAAGAGCTTGATGAGCACATTTCAAAAATATATATATTGTTACCTATAACTCCAAAATAATTAAATAAAAAGTAAGTTTAAAAACTAAAACCCGACTACGGAAAAAACGCGCTCTAAAAAGTATGAAACAAGAAAATATTCTCATCTAGAGGATAGCCGTGGTCCGTGTTCATGTGCCATTTGGCCCTAAAAGACCTACACGGACCACGGCTATCCTCTAGATGAGAATATTTTCTTGTTTCATACTTTTTAGAGCGCGTTTTTTCCGTAGTCGGGTTTTAGTTTTTAAACTTACTTTTTGTGCAATGACGTACCTTATTGTCATGACAATAAGAAACGTCATTGCACAAATGGCCGCTGAAACGTTAAAACAAAACTGCTATAAGAGGTGGTGGTAAGCCCCCTGGCCGCAACATGAAAGTTGTGACATATTCAAAGGCCCGTTACTCAGAATATATGAGAATTACTTACGTAGCTAAAATCTCTAAGCTTCTTCATTATTATTATTTAAGGGCCTCCGCAGACTAGCTACTTTTAGTATCGGCGATCGGCGATTTTGAGGCTACGACTCGCTCGTTCGCGCTCGAAGAAACACGACGCAGCATCGATACGACACAAAATCGCCGGACGCCGATGCTAAAAGCTAGTCTGTGGAGGCCCTAATTAGATTAATAATAAAAATAATAATAATATAATCAGCAGTGGTAGCCGATTGGTTAAGCACGCGTCTTGCGGGCTTAAGGTCCTGGGTTGAAACCCTGGCTCACACCTCTGGATTTATAGAAATCTATGTGTGAATCATAACTTTAATATGATTATCACTTGCTAACGGTGAAGGAAAACATCGTGAGGAAACCTGCATGTCTTTAGACATGTGAAATCCACCAACCCGCACTGGGCCAGCGTGGTGGATTATGGCCGGAATCCCCCTTGCATTGAGGGGAGGCCCGTGCCCAGCAGTGGGACGTTAAAAGGGCTAAATTATTATTATTTTTAGATCAATAATGGTTTTGAGCAGCAGTATGACGAAAATACATTTTCTTAAAGTTTTTTTTGTTCAACCATGTTGTTAATTTGTAGGCAACGAAGTTAGCTGTTTACGTGTTTTTTTATTTTTATTGGTATCTGTTCTGATGTTTTAATTTTTTTATAACAGGATCGTATTCGAGAAAAGCGGTGTCTGGTAAGGAACTGCCCTTACCGAGAGTTTGCCGAATTTTTTTGCTGTCAGAAGGGAAGACTATAAACTTGGATTTTACACAGTCCGTGCCTGGCTTCGGTATTTTCATGGTCTCCGATATGGTATCGGCACACGATATAGGTATTTAATCTTATAAGGAACACGTACAAAATTTCATGCTTAGTTTCACCGGTTTGATTAATTGACCTATAGAAGTTTCGCGCCCTTGCGGAATCCAATATTTATCTACGAGTAGAAGAAAGATTCAGAACAATTTTCACACTTGAAATGTTTTAGTCAACTTCGTGTTCGATACTCCTAATTGCTGTGAACGTCGGGATGAGTACATGTGCACGCCGAACATAATCCCTGAAGACGATCCAGTGCACCGGTTCTCCGGGATCCGCTGCATGAACCTCACCAGGCCGCTGACCCATCAGGCACTTGGGTGCACGAAGGAACCTTTACCTTCTCCTGTAAGTTAAACGTGCTGCATAATAATTGATCAATCGTCTGACTATTACCAGACGTCGTTTGGCTAACCGCATTCGGCTTTCGGCTTTCCGCTTTCGGCTTTCGCTTTCGGCTTTCGGCTTTCGGCTTTCGGCTTTCGTCTTTCGGCTTTCGACTTTCGGATTTCGGTTTTCGGCTATCCGCTTTCGGCTTTTTCGACTTTCGGCATTCGGTTTAGGGCTTTTGGCTTCCTGCTTTGGTCTTTCGGCATTCCGGCTTTAAGCTTTCGAAAGGCATTTTCTGTTAACTATTGCGGTATGCATAACCAAATTTCTCTTTATTTACAGATAGAGAAAGCCACCGCTGTCTTCGATCTGTCGACGGTGTATAACTTTGAAAATAATGGTGATAAAGTGATTAGGTCATTCGAAGGCGGTAAACTAAGCACGGAAATAGAGGATGGTAAAATATGGCCGCCAAGTGGCCCTAACGGCGTCTGTCCTCTGAATGAAGCGGGCGAAACGAGATGCTTTCAGAACTGTAAGTTTAAACGTTATTTGGTATATGTGTCGTAGCCATATCGTAGATTTGCCCACTTCATGAAATGCTAGAGAATTTCATGAAATGATCGCATTTCATGAAATGTTTCATTGTCTATTGGCCACATTATTATGTGACTTGTGACGGGCCCGTTAAAATTCGATAAATCGTCTACTCAGCTCATACTGCATCAGTTGATAATGTATTGACGGGCCCGTTAGCGTGGTTGGTGCGGAGGCGCCTTTCACGCTGCCGGTCGTAGGTTCGATTCCTACCTGGGACATGCATTTGTGTGCATGAACATGTCTGTATGTCCCGAGACTGAGTGTATATGTATATTAAGTATGTATTTACAAATAAAAAAGTAAGTTTAAAAACTAAAACCCGACTACAGAAAAAACGTGCTCTAAAAAGTATGAAACAAGAAAATATTCTCATCTAGAGGATAGCCGTGGTCCGTGTAGGTCTTTTAGAGCCAAATGGCATATGAACACGGACCACGGCTATCCTCTAGATGAGAATATTTTCTTATTTCATACTTTTTAGAGCACGTTTTTTCCGTAGTCGGGTTTTAGTTTTTAAACTTACTTTTTATTTAATTATTTTGGAGTTATAGGTAACAATATATATATTTTTGAAATGTGCTCATCAAGATCTTTCATTTGATACTCCACACGGTTTCATTAAAATGTGTTTTTTTTTTAGTTCATGACATTATGTCCTCTAGAGGGCGCCATATGCAATTTTATGTGACGTCACATAGCCTATAACCAGCGCGCCATTAAGCCGCTTCTGACGATACCTCATTTGTCAAATTACGACAAGTAGTTTGGAAGTTAGGTGGGAACAGATGCACATACATACATATACATACATACATACATACATACCGGTCAAAATCATAACGCCTCCGTAGTCGGGTAAAAAGTAGTATATGTAGTAATATCAGTTATCTGGTTTCCATAGTACAAGCTCTGCTTAGTTTGGGATCAGGTAGCCGTGTGTAAAAAATGTCCCAGGATATTATTATTATTATACGATCTGGTCAACGTGCAGCGCCTCTACCGGTAATTAATATAACTATTTTACGATATGATCAATTAATGATCTTGACCATTTTAATGAACTAGCCGCGTCGAGTAGTTGCCCATATCGAGAAACGATTTCCTATCATTGATCTGCCCAAGTCACATCATGATATGGCCAGTAGACAGTGAAACATTTCATGAAATTCTCTAGCATTTCATGAAGTGAGCAAATCTACGATATGGCCACGACACATGTATCTCAAAATCTATGATATAGATAGCTAAAATAACGCTAGATTCAGTGAGGCGAGCGATCACAGGTGTACTATGTACCTAATTTATTATTTCGGCGCTTTTGAAATAACTTGTATAACCTCTGCTTTATTTCCTTTAGATCCCAATCTACTTTTATCTATAACCCTGTTCGTGGTATGGTTCGTGAGGCACCACAACTATATCGCGACGGAACTGGCCCGCGTCAACCCGTGCTGGGACGATGAGAAACTGTTTCAAGTGGCAAGAGACATCAATATAGCATTTATCATGCGCATGTTTCTTTATGAGTGGAATGAGCATTTGATCGGTAAGTTTCTCAGCTAGACTTATTTTATGTCAGGCTGTTTAAGTCCTTTCTTTCCCGTATCGGTGATGTAATTGGATTTCTGAACAGTCAGAAAAAACACATAGGTAATGTATAATGTATAATGCTTGGGTTGTTCTGTCTAGCTAGAATATTGTTTAAAATTTTAGAGGTAAAAAACTCACAAGTACTTTTCTGACACGCGTTCAAATTGTGTTTAACTGTACTGTAGTAATAAAAATAAATTTGACAGACTCCCCACCGAACTTATTGCATGATTGCGGATTATGGCTAATTGTAATTTTTTTAGGTCGTGATAATTTGATAAAATATGGCATCATATCTAAACACGGTGGATTCAGGGATATGTACAACCCTAGGAAATATCCTATAGTTACCTTGGAATTCAGTTACATAACGCGCTGGTACCATACCGCCCAAGATACTACTGCCAAGTAAGTAGAAGATAAACTATCACGGCTAACCTATGGGTGACCTCTGAAAATCCGTGTCAATCCTTATCCGAAAGTAACCGACATAGCTATAAGAATTGTAAAGTTGAAGTGCCAGTGGGCGGGGCATGTGCCCCAACGGCCAACGGCCGGTTTCCTGCTTCATAATAGGTAATTTATTACAGAATGTACGAAAATGACGGCACTTTCCTGAAAGATTATCCAATGCTGAATATGACTTTAAGACCTGGGATATTGGCGGTGGATAACAACATGGAATATTTCACTCAAGGTCACTTCAGACAACCGTGCAAAAATATCGACCATACCGTAGAATTCGATGTGAGTATTCGTTCTATTTGTAAGGATAGGTGCAGTATAGAAGTCTCTTTACTTATTTGGAGGCCAATTAGCCGGCTTCAGTTAAGCAACGCTTGACAAGGTCAGTCAGAGATGGGTGTCAATTTAGTGGCATTTGAACTGAGCGTTTTCGTGCTTTGGAGGGCACGTAAAAAGTCGGTCCCGTACCACAAGGTCATCTAGACGCAGTCTTTAAGACTTGTCACAGGCCTTCGGGTGGCTTAATGGCCATAAACCATACGATAAGAAGAAGAAGACTTCATAGTTTTTATACTGAATCATTAATTTCAGCTTGCTGAACGAGGTCTACCAATAGTGCAGTTGGCCGTCGATGTCCCAACCAGTGATTTGCACAAGGGTCGACTTCTTGGCCTTGCACCGTACACCCACTATTTGCGCTATTGCTTCGGTACGAAAATATCCACTTTCGACGATTTAACCGAACATATGTCACAAGAGGTAAATTTAAATTTCATCTTAATAGATCAGCACCAAAGATATTATTTAGAACAAATTCACCCAGCGAATTTTATTCAACCGTGTAGTACCTCTCAAAGAAGCTCGGCGTAAAGTAGTTATTTTACCTAAGCTTCTTACGATGAGTGAGAGAGCCAGAAAACTAACCGTTGCCCTCTATCCCACTCCCCTACAGTCAGCAACGTGCGACCAATATCTATGGCATTGCGAGCATCAATAGCCTTGTAACTGCTTGTGATGCAAGAAAGGAGCCATTGACTGTATCTCTTATTCTAATATGGTTTGTTTTAGAGAATTGAAGTAATTAAACTAATATACGGACATGTTGACGATATCGACCTGATGGCTGGCATGTGGGCGGAGAAATGGATCGATGGTGGTAGTATACCTAGAACTCTCGCGTGCCTTACCATGGACCAACTGAAGAAAGCTATTATATCTGACAGGCATTGGTACGAGAGGCCTAATAGACCTCATGCTTATACAGCAGGTAAGGAAACTGACATGAGCACTTGAAGAGTTGGAGCGATAGGAAGACCCAAGAAAAGATAGTTGGATTGTGGGTGATATTAATGAGGTTGGAGTAACAGATAGTTAAGCGTAATGAATGAGAAAAGGTAAGGCAGATGATGAATGCACCAGCTATATCCACGATGGAGGACTGGGTATTCTATTACTAAAGTCATATTTAAATAGACCATCATCCGATTGATTTGCTGTGTCCAGTTGGCTCGCATGCCGCGCAAGGCAGCTTTGCCTCGCTTAGTTTGACAAGGTGCGCCAACCAGGGTACGAACCAAATGCTCGCCCTGCCTCACCCGATCGCTGTCATTTGCCCCGCCTAGTTTGGCCTAGTCATGAGACGGAACGATAATAGTATACCCTCGGGTATATCCTTTTCTGCCTAGAGTGCAGATTGGCTCGCCCGAGCATGCGACTGAGGCTGCCGGCATGTGACCGAGCAGCCTCGCGCGGCATGCGAGCCTTCTGGACCCCGTTATTTAAATCTTTTACAGAACAATTGATAGAGATTGAAAAGTCGTCCCTCGCGTCTCTCCTGTGCAGTGTCGGCGACGGTGTCTACGAGGTTCAACGGCACGCTTTCCTTAATAGTGGCCCTAAGTGAGTAAATGTTTAAGACAATCTTATTTTTCACCCCAGAGCAGACTGAGATATGAAACGTAGAGGCGAGTTGATTTGACATGAACCAGCTGTAACAACTTCTGACGATCTCAACTCTGAAAGCAAATTTGGAAATCGGTGCTAATTTGAAAATCGGTGCGCTCAGACGTCAAAACTGATTGCTAAGGCGCACTACTCACCTTACATAGACGCATCCAATGTATTGACAACATAATGTTCACTCTCACAGCCCAGACCAATTTATTGGTATTACATAATTATTTAATTAAATTCCCGCGTCCACATGCCCCGGATAGCAGCACCCGAGAAACTAGATACGACGTTATAACATCAACACTGAATGCTCGGGCGCGCCGTTTGGTTCATGAAGATGCACCCAAGCTGCACTGAAATATTTATATTTTATTTCAGGAACCCAGTAGTGGACTGCAGTGAGATAGATACAATTGATTTCAGCGCGTGGATGGATCCGACTTGCAGGAGATGGCGCAACTGTCCGCCATTCTGTCAATAGTTCATTAGTTTAGGGATCCGTAGTCCCTACGAGGAACCCTTACGGCCCGGCCACGACTTCGCGCTTCAGCGACTGGCGACAGCGTGGGGTACCAAAATGTTGCATCACGCCACGAGCTACCGCTCTCGGCGGCAACGCGCGCGGTGCAACATTTTAGCACCCCCGCGCTGTCGCCCGTTGCTGAAGCGCGAAGTCGTGGCCGGGCCGTTATAAGATCATCCAGTCCGTTCGTCCGTCACAATTAGTCACAGTTTTTGACAAAAATTAATATAATTTGGTACCTACAGAAAAACGGTTGTAGTAGGTCTCAATTCAAAAATTATAAAATGTTTTTTTAGATTCCTCCTCCTAAATGGAAAGTGGAGATAAATGAATATTATAGTTAACCCATCATGTAGGGTTGTCAATTAAACGTGTGTCGTTACATTATTTTCACGAAACGATCGTAACCGGTTACGTCAAAGGCGTCACCGGTTATTTAATAGGTGATTTTTGTAACTGGTTATTTTTGTAACCCTATGGTTTTCGTCACTACTAGCTATACAAAAATACAAACATTGTTATTTGTTACTTTTAGATGTCTATGGGTGACCGGTGACATAATACCTATGATGTAGTTCGGGCTACAGCTAAATAACCTGTTACAAAAATCACCAGTTACTTGTTCGTCGCGTAAACAGTGATTCCGTGAATTCGCTCGTAACCAGTTAATGTAACCGGTGACGTGAAATAACGCTCACATCTAGTGTCAATCATTGAAAAGGTCTTTTCAAATGAAATAATGCTCCCATACATAATTTTATTATCAACCGTACTAACAGTTTTAATCTCCAAAAGTTAAAACATTTTGTAGGTATATCTTAGTCAAAGTCAAAGCGTTTATTTTACGGGGGCACTTTCAAATTGACATTTTACATTTTCTACTTAATTTTACCGCCACCGCCGCTTATTTTGTCTATTTTATATAAATAGACAAGCCCGGATTTCTTGCCGGATCTTATCAGTCGAGGTCGCGTTTCCGATCCGGCAAGAAATCCGGGCTTTTCTATTTTACATTAATCGTATTTTTTATCGTCACTTACTTAGGCTAGCCAAAGCAAGTTTTCTTGAAATGGCTACGGAACCCCACATTGTACGTGGTCCTACACGCACTTGTAATTTTTATTCACCAGGCTACCCCAGAAGGATATTGTTTTAATTAAAAAATATGTCTACACTTATCAATCAATTGGTTGCAATAAAACAGGTTATACAAGTAGGTACCTAATAAAGGAAATGGAAGATCCAATAATTAAGATAAGTAATCATACCTCCCTACCTGTTGACTGGTTTTATATGTTTATTAGTTAGATTACCTTTTGATATCACAAAAATATGTATAATGTAAAATGAACTTATGTATTTATTTTATTAATTAAATTAATTTATTATAATCAGTGAAATCTGGTTTTTATTATTTTGTATGCAGTTCACCCACAGAGTAAAGACTAAAGAAAGAGGTGCTCTTATTAGATATTTGTATGAAAAAAAACGTGGTCATTGTTTTTTCTTTTTCATTTTACTATTTACCGGTAAATAGTTGAACTACTCGCTTCGTTATATGTCGATGTTAGTACTAGGCCGACCACTCGGCCGACTTGCTTAGGGCCAGTCCCCTTAGTAACTGGTCCATGAGTTCACCTTTTTAAAAAGCTCCGGAATTGTGTTTTTCATTTGTTTTTATATGTCTACCCTACTTTTCCTGTCATCGTTACTTCATTTTTAGGGTTCCGTACCTCAAAAAACAAACCGACTTCAAAAAACCTGGATCACTAAAAAGCCTGAAATAATATTTCTATTACCACCTTTACCTACCCCTTCGGGAAAACCAGACGTGATGGTGTGTTATCGAGTATTTGGGGTCGGTGCCAATCTATCTTCTTAATTTTAAAGTAGGTAGACTTGGCATACCAAGATTGGCACCGACTCCAAATACTCGATAACACACCATCACGTCTGGTTTTCCCGAAGGGGTAGGTAGAGGTGGTAATAGAAATATTATTTCAGGCTTTTTAGTGATCCAGGTTTTTTGAAGTCGGTTTGTTTTTTATATATATATATATATATATATATATATATATATATATATATATAACGTCACGACTTTTATCCCCATTCGGGGGTAGTCAGAGGCTTGAGTGGCCAAACACTACCACATTGTGGAGGTATTAAGCCAACTCAAAGCCCACGTTTCACCAGATAGTCAGAACCCAACGTGACAGGTGGTGAACCTTGTCGCCGTGTATACAGGCCGCGAACACACATAAAAAAAAAAAAAAATATACGGTCGAATTGAGAAACCTCCTCCTTTTTGAAGTCGGTTTAAAAAGAAAAAACTGAACCCTTGGATTTGTTCGTCTGTCAAGACGTGCACAGCCCATACCTAGAAACATGAAATTTTCAGTAGGTATACCTCGATTGATAACGATGACTTCTTATCTTCCTCTTATTTTACACTTCGCCAACTTAAAGCTGAAGACTATTGTATTTCTTTTTTTATGTGACTGAGGTGGCAAATAAGCGTACGGCCCGGCTGATGTTAAGCAGTTACAATAGCCTATAGACGCTTGCAGTACCAAAGACATTACTCGTACGTTGCATCTGAAGGGGAGCGGGACCGAGGGAGGGGAAGGAGTGTTGGGCTTCCAGCTCTCTCACTCATCATACAAAACGCAGCTGTTAAAGCTATTATACGCCGATAAAATCAAATAAATAAATAAATAAATATAACGTCACGACTTTTATCCCCATTCGGGGGTAGTCAGAGGCTTGAGTGGCCATACACCACCACATTGTGGAGGTATTAACCAACTCAAAGCCCACGTTTCACCAGATAGTCAGAACCCAACGTGACAGGTGGTGAACCTTGTCGCCGTGTATACAGGAACTGACTATTACCTAATCCCGAGGGATAGGTAGGTTTCCTCACGATGTTTTCCCTCACCGTCAGCAAACTGTAAATTATGCACATACATCACATTTACGCCGATCTTCTGAGAAAAAGTGGTACTACCCTGGTCGATCCAGCCCGTATGAGCTGCAGTCGAGTAGTATGAGACGCTCTGTTCTAAACGCCACAAAATGGTCACCCATCTAGTGATGGGATGTTCTCGAGAACATTCTCACCCTCGGAAACTAACTCGTGAGATTTTTTTATTTTGGGTGACGTTATCCTAACTTTCAATCTTAAAAACAATTAAAACCACCATACTTGCATGTTTAATGAGGTTTATGCCAAGTTTAACATGCTTCAGACGGTACATTCTCGAAAATTCTCACGAGTAAGTTTCCGTAAGTTTCCGAGGGTGAGAATGTTCTCGAGAACATCCCATCACTACACCCATCTCTGACTGACCTTGCCAAGCGTTGCTTAGCTTCCAATCGTTAACCGATCAGTGATTGCAACACGCTATGATCGTCTATTCCCTATTTCATTATAGAGGCCAACTACCAACACAACAACGCCAACACTCATGTACGGGAGTGAATGTTGGGTATGGCAAAAGATGCATGAAAGTAAAATAAATGCGGTGGAAATGCGCTCCTTACGAAGTATGTGTGGTGTCACCATTGCTGACCGTATAAGGAATAGTGTGATAAGAGAGAGATGCAAGTTGAAGGATGATGTGGTGACTAAGATTGAAAGGAGTATGCTAAGATGGTTTGGCCATGTAGAGAGGATGAGTGAAAGTCGATTGACGAAAGAGATATACGGAGCGAAAGTAAGTGGATGCGTCGGAAGAGGGCGCCCAAGGAGACCTTTCACGGCCAAATCAATGGTCTCTTCCAGAAAGGTCAAGTCCGTAGCACCCTCAACCGACGGCAGTGCATGAGAAGATGTATGAATGTGGATGAAGCAAAAGAGGTGTGTCAGAATCGTAGCACGTGGCAATCAATAGTCTCTGCCTACCCCCTTGGGATACAGGCGTGAGTATATGTATGTATGTAGTCCAACTACTTATATAAAAGTTTAGAATTATTTCACATACATTTCGGTAACTATGAAAGCAACGCTCAGTACCTTAGATAAAGAATGTACCTGTCGATTTGACAAGCGCGTACACCCGTAAGGGACAAAATATGTATAATCCTGCTAAATTACGCTTAACCCTAATGTCTATGGAACGTGATCTGACGTATACTACTTCTAAATTTGGTTGGGTGATGCTTTGTTTGGCTCATACTGGACCAAAGACCTACCAAAAGTTTGTGCCCAACAAACTTAGGGTGAAAAGTGAGTACTAGTAAGTGAAACTTAGGGCGCAGAAAGTGACAAAAGATAGTACGTCTATCTCTTTCACTTTTAGGATATCGGGCGTAAGCATGTCTCGCTCAAGCACGCTATTATTATTACCGTGTCATCTCTATTGATGCTTTCTCTATGCTCAGTACCTATAGACATCATTATTGATTTGATTGATTAAATACTCGTACAAAATGAACTTGGATCTTGATGATTACTAATCATTATGTCATTTATAGATTGAATAAATATACAAATTCACGTAGAAAAAAAAGAAGAATAAAAATTGTGGTATTAGAGCCAAGCTGTAGCCAATTAACTGTAGCTCATGGGCTGGCTTGACCGGTGTAGTACCACCTTCTCACGGCAGATCGGCGTAAAGTAGCTATTACAGCTGCATGAGAGAGCCGAAAGCCCAACACCCCCCTTTTCTCCCCCCTCTGTCTCACTTCCCTTCAAGTCGGCAACGTGCGAGCGATGCCTTTGCTATTGCAAACATCCATATACTACGTTAACGTTAACGTTTGTTTGCCACCGTAGTCACATAAAAAAAGAACTTGATGATTACTAATCATTATGTTATTTATATGGAACAAATAAATAATATCCACATTCACAAAGAAAACATTATTATATGCACAGCTGCAAGCCTTTTGTGGAAGAAATTGTTTATGGGGTTTTGTATATAAGTAGGTACTATAACAAGTGATTCAACAATAATCACGGACGTCATATTGATAGAGCGTGATGCTCTATCTCTTAAGATTTAAACTTTATGAAGTGAAAACTTCTTTAGCGGCGTTGTGCACTTTACTTGGGATGGGTAAAAAATGATAAACTCGCGACAAGGGTCACGTGTCCTGATCGAAAATGCGATAGATTCGTAGCGACAGATCACGTGTCCTATCTTGGGATGGGTAAAAAGTATATAGTTCATAATTTCGCTTTTAACGTCAACGTCTTATTAGCGCCTAAGTGAATGGATCTGGGTGAGTGCTCTATGGAGCGTAGGTTCGAATCCTATGTTTACTATATTTTCAAATTTAATATACATATTATTAATTATTTAATTCTTATTATTTTTTATTTTAATTTGTATTATTTTATATGATTATTTAACAAAAAAAAAACCATTCCAAAATTTCCCTAACCATTCCAAAATATTTAAAAATGCACAACGTTAATGTTCAAGTTTTCACTTCTGCCGGCACGCCGGGAGTGCAACCTGGCCGTTTTTTTTTTAACTGCTGTAGCAAACAAGCGTAAGGCCAGCCTGATGTTAAGCAGTTACCGTAGCCTATAAATGCTTGCAATACCAAAGGCATTGCTCGCACGTTGCACCAGAAGGGGAGTGGAACAAAGGGAGGGGAAGAAGGGGGGAGGTGGGCTTCCGGCTCTCTAACACATCGTAAGAAACGCAGCTATAATAGCCACTTTATGCCGATCTTCTGTGAGAGGGTGGTACTACCCCGCTCGAAGCCCCCCTAGGACAAACAGCCTGGGTAGTTTAGATTAGATTTATTTTTTATAGCTTTTGCCCGCGACTTCGTCCGCGCAGGATATAAATTTAAAAAAATCCGTTTCCGTTTGCTGGAACCCAAATCCCGTATCCATATATCCCTGATTCTGTATCCCTGATTCTGTATCCCATATTCCGTATCCCTTATCCTGTATCCCGTATTCAGTATCCCGTATCCCGTGTCCCGTGTCCCGTGTCCCGTGTCCCGTGTCCCGTGTCCCGTGTCCCGTGTCCCGTGTCCCGTGTCCCGTGTCCCGTGTCCCGTGTCCCGTGTCCCGTGTCCCGTGTCCCGTGTCCCGTGTCCCGTGTCCCGTGTCCCGTGTCCCGTATCCCGTGTCCCGTATCCCGTATCCCGTATTCCGTATCCCATATCCCGTATCCCGTATCCCGTATCCGTAACCGTATCTCATATCACGCATCCCACATCCCGTATCCCGTATCCGTACCCGTATCCCGTATCACGCATCCCACATCCCGTATCCCGTATCCCACATCCCGTATCTCCTAACCCGTATCCCGTATCTCCTAACCCGTATCCCGTATCCCGTATCCCGTATCCCGTATCCCGTATCCCGTATCCCGTATCCCGTATCCCGTATCCCGTATCCCGTATCCCGTATCCCGTATCCCGTATCCCGTATCCCGTATCCCGTATCCTGTATCCCGTATCTCCTAACCCGTATCCCGTATCCCGTATCACGCATCCCACATCCCGTATCCCGTATCCCACATCCCGTATCTCCTAACCCGTATCCCGTATCTCCTAACCCGTATCCCGTATCCCGTATCCCGTATCCCGTATCCCGTATCCCGTATCCCGTATCCCGTATCCCGTATCCCGTATCCCGTATCCCGTATCCCGTATCCCGTATCCCGTATCCCGTATCCCGTATCCCGTATCCCGTATCCCGTATCCCGTATCCCGTATCCCGTATCCCGTATCCCGTATGCCGTATCCCGTATCCCGTATTCAGTATCCCGTATCCCGTGTCCCGTGTCCCGTGTCCCGTGTCCCGTGTCCCGTGTCCCGTGTCCCGTGTCCCGTGTCCCGTGTCCCGTGTCCCGTGTCCCGTGTCCCGTGTCCCGTGTCCCGTGTCCCGTGTCCCGTGTCCCGTGTCCCGTGTCCCGTGTCCCGTGTCCCCTGTCCCGTGTCCCGAGTCCCGAGTCCCGTGTCCCGTGTCCCGTGTCCCGTGTCCCGTATCCCGTATCCCGTATCCCACATCCCGTATCTCCTAACCCGTATCCCGTATCCCGTATCCCGTATCCCGTATCCCGTATCCCGTATCCCGTATCCCGTATCCCGTATCCCGTATCCCGTATCCCGTATCCCGTATCCCGTATCCCGTATCCCGTATCCCGTATCCCGTATCCCGTATCCCGTATCCCACATCCCGTATCCCGTATCCAACATCCCGTATCTCCTAACCCGTATCCCGTATCTCCTAACCCGTATCCCGTATCCCGTATCCCGTATCCTGTATCCCGTATCCCGTATCCCGTATCCCGTATCCCGTATCCCGTATCCCGTATCCCGTATCCCGTATCCCGTATCCCGTATTCCGTATCCCATATCCCGTATCCCGTATCCCGTATCCGTATCCCGTATCCGTAACCGTATCCCGTATCACGCAACCCACATCCCGTATCTCGTATCCGTACCCGTATCCCGTATCACGCATCCCACATCCCGTATCCCGTATCCCACATCCCGTATCTCCTAACCCGTATCCCGTATCCCGTATCCATATCCGTATCCCGTATCACGCATCCGTATCCCGTATCACGCATCCCACATCCCGTATCCCGTATCTCGTATCCCGTATCCCGCATCCCACATCCCGTATCTCGTAACCCGTATCCCGTATCCCGTACCCGTATCCCACATCCCACATCCCGTATCCCGTATCCGTACCCGTATCCCGTATCACGCATCTCACATCCCGTATCCCGTATCCCGTATCCCACATCCCGTATCTCCTAACCCGTATCCCGTATCCCGTATCCCGTATCCCGTATCCCGTATCCCGTATCCCGTATCCCGTATCCCGTATCCCGTATCCCGTATCCCGTATCCCGTATCCCGTATCCCGTATCCCGTATCCCGTATCCCGTATCCCGTATCCCGTATCCCGTATCCCGTATCCCACATCCCGTATCCCGTATCCAACATCCCGTATCTCCTAACCCGTATCCCGTATCTCCTAACCCGTATCCCGTATCCCGTATCCCGTATCCTGTATCCCGTATCCCGTATCCTGTATCCCGTATCCCGTATCCCGTATCCCGTATCCCGTATTCCGTATCCCGTATCCCGTATTCAGTATCCCGTATCCCGTGTCCCGTGTCCCGTGTCCCGTGTCCCGTGTCCCGTGTCCCGTATCCCGTATCCCGTATCCCGTATCCCGTATCCCGTATCCCGTATCCCGTATCCCGTATCCCGTATCCCACATCCCGTATCCCGTATCCAACATCCCGTATCTCCTAACCCGTATCCCGTATCTCCTAACCCGTATCCCGTATCCCGTATCCCGTATCCTGTATCCCGTATCCCGTATCCCGTTTCCCGTATCCCGTATCCCGTATCCCGTATCCCGTATCCCGTATCCCGTATCCCGTATCCCGTATCCCGTATTCCGTATCCCATATCCCGTATCCCGTATCCCGTATCCGTATCCCGTATCCGTAACCGTATCCCGTATCCCGTATCCCGTATCCCGTATCCCGTATCCCGTATTCCGTATCCCATATCCCGTATCCCGTATCCCGTATCCGTATCCGTAACCGTATCCCGTATCACGCAACCCACATCCCGTATCTCGTATCCGTACCCGTATCCCGTATCACGCATCCCACATCCCGTATCCCGTATCCCACATCCCGTATCTCCTAACCCGTATCCCGTATCCCGTATCCATATCCGTATCCCGTATCACGCATCCGTATCCCGTATCACGCATCCCGTATCTCCTAACCCGTATCCCGTATCCCGTATCTCCTAACCCGTATCCCGTATCCCGTATACCGTATCCCGTATCCCGTATCCCGTATCCCGTATCCCGTATCCCGTATCCCGTATCCCGTATCCCGTATCCCGTATCCCGTATGCCGTATCCCGTATCCCGTATTCAGTATCCCGTATCCCGTGTCCCGTGTCCCGTGTCCCGTGTCCCGTGTCCCGTGTCCCGTGTCCCGTGTCCCGTGTCCCGTGTCCCGTGTCCCGTGTCCCGTGTCCCGTGTCCCGTGTCCCGTGTCCCGTGTCCCCTGTCCCCTGTCCCGTGTCCCGAGTCCCGAGTCCCGTGTCCCGTGTCCCGTGTCCCGTGTCCCGTATCCCGTATCCCGTATCCCGTATCCCGTATCCCGTATCACGCATCCCACATCCCGTATCCCGTATCTCGTATCCCGTATCCCGCATCCCACATCCCGTATCTCGTAACCCGTATCCCGTATCCCGTACCCGTATCCGTATCCCACATCCCACATCCCGTATCCCGTATCCGTACCCGTATCCCGTATCACGCATCTCACATCCCGTATCCCGTATCCCGTATCCCACATCCCGTATCTCCTAACCCGTATCCCGTATCCCGTATCCCGTATCCCGTATCCCGTATCCCGTATCCCGTATCCCGTATCCCGTATCCCGTATCCCGTATCACGCATCCCACATCCCGTATCCCGTATCTCGTATCCCGTATCCCGCATCCCACATCCCGTATCTCGTAACCCGTATCCCGTATCCCGTACCCGTATCCGTATCCCACATCCCACATCCCGTATCCCGTATCCGTACCCGTATCCCGTATCACGCATCTCACATCCCGTATCCCGTATCCCGTATCCCACATCCCGTATCTCCTAACCCGTATCCCGTATCCCGTATCCCGTATCCCGTATCCCGTATCCCGTATCCCGTATCCCGTATCCCGTATCCCGTATCCCGTATCCCGTATCCCGTATCCCGTATCCCGTATCCCGTATCCCGTATCCCGTATCCCGTATCCCGTATCCCACATCCCGTATCCCGTATCCAACATCCCGTATCTCCTAACCCGTATCCCGTATCTCCTAACCCGTATCCCGTATCCCGTATCCCGTATCCTGTATCCCGTATCCCGTATCCCGTATCCCGTATCCCGTATCCCGTATCCCGTATCCCGTATCCCGTATCCCGTCACCCGTATCCCGTATCCCGTATTCCGTATCCCATATCCCGTATCCCGTATCCCGTATCCGTATCCCGTATCCGTAACCGTATCCCGTATCACGCAACCCACATCCCGTATCTCGTATCCGTACCCGTATCCCGTATCACGCATCCCACATCCCGTATCCCGTATCCCACATCCCGTATCTCCTAACCCGTATCCCGTATCCCGTATCCATATCCGTATCCCGTATCACGCATCCGTATCCCGTATCACGCATCCCACATCCCGTATCCCGTATCTCGTATCCCGTATCCCGCATCCCACATCCCGTATCTCGTAACCCGTATCCCGTATCCCGTACCCGTATCCGTATCACGCATCCCACATTCCGTATCCCGTATCTGTATCCGTATCCCGTATCACGCATCCCACATCCCGTATCCCGTATCCCGTATCCCGCATCCCACAGCCCGTATCTCGTAACCCGTATCCCGTATCCCGTATCACGTATCCCATATCCCAAATCCCGTATCCCATATCGCGTATCTCATACCCCGTATAATTTTCAAAAACGCACCACGTCTACAAGCACCGACCAGCAGCAATCAGATATGCCGTTATATCTACGTATAACTGATTATTCGCGCGTGCCGCTTGGATGTTGACGCACCTATAAAAAATTATCTGCATGAAAAGGTATTTCGAGGAATATAGATGCTATTGATGTTTATCTAGTTCAAATTGGGAAATACTCTGAGATTTCTGATATATTTTTTGTGCGCCATATGTTTTATATATTACCTTTCTCTATACTTATAGCTTTTACTTTGGGGTACCTGCAGCGTCTCAATGTGTTTATTTGCTCATTCCTGAGGGATATGAGTATTTTTTTCACGTTTAGTAGGCAAAGGAATACTTAGGTAACTTCGATGCAGATAATGGCTTCATCATGTTTCATCATTTAAAAAAATACAAATACCTATATTGAAATTAGTTTCTTATAATACACTGTTTTTTAAAAAAATATAAAATCTGAAGGTTAAAACTTTTAGACAATGCGAATTTACGGAACCCTACATTGCATGGGGCCCGCATTTGGCCGGTTTTTAGGGTACCGTACACAAAGAGTGCCAACGGAACCCCATTACTAAGCCTCCGGTGTCCGTCCGACCGTCTGTCAGCAGGCTGTATCGCACGAACTGTAATAGGTAGAGAGGTGAAATTTTCACAAAATGTGTATTTCTGTTGCCTACAACAACAAATATTAAAAAGAAAATAAAATTTAAAAATAATGGTGGGCCCCCATACAAGAAACTTGATATTTTTGACGTTTTTATTCTACGGTGGTACGGAACCCTTTATATGCGAGTCCGAAACGCACTTGGCCGGTTTGTTTTATATCTACAAAACTTGAAAAATAATCTAAAATTGATACCTACTTAACGTTCTCATCCTGTATTTAATTTTTTTCAATGTATGCAATGTTGTGCAAACAAATAGATATGTTTGTTTTTTATACCGCGCAAAACAAATGTATGTAGGTATATGTATAAATGTATTGTAGATTGTCAAGTTCTATCACAAAGCTCAGTTCACCGGTAACAGCTTCAACATGTGGTGGAGCGGCTTTATATTTCTGGTCTATACGACATGTTCTCAGGCGAAGTTATTCAATTATTACAGTGGTCTACCAACAACCCCACGGGAATTAGCTTTTTTTAAGCATGCTGGAAACCTCGAGTGAGTATTGTTTAATTGTCATTCATTCACTAATTAGTTGAAATTAGGTTGAATTTGGTAGGTGGGTGAAAAGGCCACAGCAATTTTGCAAGCAAGTAATTTTTCAGATTTTCTTCTATATTCCTTAGCGATTCCGTTAAATTTACGTTCGCACAATTTACACTATTCGAGGCTATTTTACGTCAATTTACTCATCACTCGTTTAGTCATGCTTTTCATCTTTTCTGGATTTATCTCTTCTTGTCGGAAGTACTCTATTGTTTACATCAAATTATAAAGCCTAATTATGATTCGTCCAGCTATTAAAATTAGTTGGGGAATCAGAAGGCCTTTGCTAGGTGTTAGCTCAGCAAAGGCTGACCGTAAAATTCTGCTATTTATTTAGTACTTGCACCATCGACATCAAGCCCTGCAACCCTGATGAACGGAGCCGAGTGGATGGGTCCTGCAACAGCCTCACGCATCCAACTAAGGGCACCTTTATGGTGCCTGTGCTAAGACTGATGCCGCCTCATTATTGTAATGGTAAGGAAACATTATTACATTATTATTAATAGTATAATTTTATTATAATAGTAGACTATTAGTAGCGTAGCGTGGGTAGGCCTCCCATAAGGTGGACCGACGACCTAGTGAAGGTCGCGGGAATACGTTAGATGCGGGCAGCGCAAGACTAGTCTTGTGGCGAACCTTGGGGGAGGCCTATGTCCAGCAGTGGACGTCTTTCGGCTGATATGATGATGATGAGTCTCTATTCTCCCCTCGTCCTCTCTAGTACCCCGAAGTAGGTAGAGTTGAACTGCAGAATTTTTAGTCCGTGACTCAGAACCACACACATTTAGATGATGGTATTTTATTCAAATTAAAACTGTCTCAACACATTGTTGAAGAATACTCACAAAATTAACTATTGAATGACGTAAAAACGCAATTAAAAAAAGCACAACTGACGATTATTTTTTAATAACAAATATCTTTAAACCTAAGCATAGTAGAAAGATGGATAGTAGGTAATCTTCATAGAAACGCACCGCGCGCGGCTTGTATGTGTGTGCCATGCGTATTTATGCGTCGCGCACGCACACTCAAACTTCACATGCATTGTTTCGCACTGATAACCGGGTTTAGCTTTGGTTTGAGTGTGCGTGCGCGACGCATAGATACGCATGGCCCACACATACAAGCAGCGCGCGGTGCGTTTCTATGAAGATAACTTACTACCCATTTTTATACTATGACCTAAGCGAAGCTACCGGGTATGCGACGAAGCTACAAACCGAGTAGGTACATATGCTACAGTGATTTGTCATTTTGTCATAGTCCACTTCGCTGGCCCAGTGCGAGTCAGCGAAATTCACACGTAATTTTCGGAATAAGTTTTCCGTACAATGTTTTCCTTCACCGATCGATATCACTAGTTAAGTAATGTAATTCGCACTTGAAATCCGAAAATCTCGAAGACCGAGCTAAAATCTAGCTTGGTCTTCGAGAAATTCAGCCTGCAAACTGTATGTATTGCCATTCAACAGGATCAGATCCGAGAAAGGCGGTGTCTGGGAGGGACCTGCCCTTACCGAGGATTTGTCGAACCCATTTGCTGTCAGAAGGAAAGACTATTAGTCTGGAATTTACGCAAGCGGTACCAGGCTTCGGCGTTTTCATGTTCGCCGACATCGGATCAGTACACGATATATGTATGTAATTTTTTAACATATTTTATTTAATATTAACAGCTTGTAAGGTGAGTAAATAGCGGACGGCCTCACCGAATTCACCAAAGATCTATACAAATAAATAAAATTGTAATGTTTGTTTGTAATGTCAAAATAACAGCTTTTCACTAAATGCATAATGAAAGTACATACGGTACTTATAAAAAAACACAATAAAAAAATGTCTGTCAGTCTGCCTGTATGTTTGTTCCGGGTAATCTCCGAAATGGCTCGACCGATTTTGACGGGACTTTCACTGGCAGATAGCTGATGTTACAAGGAGTAACTTAGGCTACTTTTGTATTCAAATAATAATTAGGGTTCCGCGGGAAACATAAATAAAAAACCGCGGGAAATTTCATACGGGTTTAACGCGGGTAATATTTTTCTAAAATTTACGCATACGAAGTCGCGGGCACAGATAGTATATTATAAGAAATGATCACATTATTTTATTTGTAACAACCATTAAAAAAGTAAAGTTAAAAAAATGCGTAGAAGGACAAATGGCTGGTGTATTAATTAAAAAAAGATTATTTTCCATTTTCATACGTGAAATTAATTTTCAGATAACTTCATAAATATCACTAAGAATTGCTGTGCACGCCAGGGCGAGTACGCGTGCACGCCGAACATAATCCCGGAAGACGACCCGGTGCACAGGTTTTCCGGGATCCGCTGCATGAACCTCACCAGGCCGTTGACGCATCAGTCACTTGGCTGCACTGATGCCCCTGTGCCAGCTCCCGTAAGTAAAAAATCCTGTCAGCTATATTTTAAAGGATTCCGTTATTTCATTTGGCATCGGTCGGTTTTTAGTATTCTGCATTCGGCATTCGGTATTTGGCTTTCGGCATTTAGTATTCGATATTTTTATGCTCGGGCTTTCGGCTCTCTCACTCATCGTACGAAACGCAGCTGTAATAGCTATTTTACGCCGATCTTCTGTGAGAGGGTGGTACTACCCCGGTCGAGCTAGCCCGTATATGAGCTGCAGTCAGTTGACTACAGCTTGGATCTACCACCTTTAAAGATGTTATGACCAGATGTTATGACATTATCTATGCGTTCCGACGTCAAAACTGATTGCTCGGGTACGGCATGCGCCTGATGTAGACGCACCCATTGACACATATTATGTTTCTATTAACAGATTGAGAAGGCTACCTCTGTTTTCGACCTATCACTGGTTTACAACTTTGTCAACAAAGGTGATAAAGTAATAAGGTCATATAAAGGTGGTCAGTTATCAACAGAAATGGAAGATGGTGTGATATGGCCGCCAAATGGTCCCGGCTACTGTCCACTAAATCGGCCAGATGAAACAAGATGCTTTGGAAATTGTAAGTCTAGAAAGAATTTAATCCTAATAACAATAAAAAACTACATCAAAAAACCATGGAACACCAAAAAGCTTGAAATAATATTTCTATGACCACCTCTGCCTACCCATTCGGGAAAATCAGGCGTGATGTTGAGTTATCGAGTACTTGGGGTCGGTGCCAATCATGGACCAATTACTAAGGGGACTGGGTCTAAGCAACTCGGCCGAGTGGTCGGCCTAGTACTAACATCGACATGAAACGAAGCGAGTAGTTCAGCTATTTACCGGTAGATAGATGCCACACATCCCGGGAAATATGACCACGCGTTGTTTCATAGAGATATCTACTAAGAACGTCTCTTCTAATTAAAATCTGTATGGTGCCAATCTATCTTCTTACTTTTAGTAGGTAGACTTGGCATTGGTACAAAGCTGATCGTAATATTAAGAGTTGCGACGCTCATAAGCAGCTGCAATCACTGACCGGTAAAGAAAGGTCGGAGATTTAGGAACGCTTAGCAAGAGGTGAGAAGACTATTTAGTGGCATTTCGAACTGAGCGTCTCCGTCCTTTGGAGGGCACTAAGCCCGCCACACATTCCCACCACTGTTACTCCTGTAAGCCAGGATCGACAATGGTGTCCAACGATGACGCCAAGGTTTGAACCTCGACGAGTCCCGGGGAAAAGCGAAGTTGTCTTGGAACCCGCACGAATTTAATCAGAAGAAAGGATAGGAGGAGTTGGAAGAAGATTATCCACTTCCACTTCGTAGGGCACGTAAAGAGTTAGTCCCGGATATTGACATCTAGACAGCAACTCTGACACCAGCCACTAAAACCAGCCACGAGCAACTATCATACGATAAGAATTCAACTCTAACGTTAAGTTTCTTCTAGATGCCAACTTGATTTTGTCTTCGAGCCTATTCTCGGTGTGGTTCATGAGGCATCACAACTACATCGCGACGGAACTGGCCCGCGTCAACCCGTGCTGGGACGATGAGACGCTGTTTCAAGTGGCAAGAGACATCAATGTGGCCTACATTGTACACATGTTCTTTTACGAGTGGAGCGTGGAAATGTTAGGTAAGCGATAAAAATAACTATTGTGTGCGTCTTAAAGAGCCGAGCGGCGCCCGAACAATTATTTTATAACATTATGTCTATGATCGGTAAACGGTCGGAGGTTAAGCAACGGCAAGATCAGTCAGAGATAGGTGACCATAGTGCCATTTGAACTGAGCATCTCCGCGCTTCGGAGGTCACGTAAAAAGTCGGTCCCGATTGTCGTCATCTCAGTAGTAGTCGGTAAAACTTGTCAGAGGCCTTCGGGCGGCTTCAACAACTGTGAGAACAGGTTGGCCAGAAGAAGAAGACATATCCTCGAAGGAAATCTAAAACATTGCAAACAAATCTGTAAACATTGTGATCATATTTCATCATGATCATATTTCATCAAAACGTAGAGGATGTCCAATAGCCCCCTAACCTATGAAACAATCCCTGGTGATATTGTATTTTACAGGTCCTAATAACATGTTAAAACATGGCTTAATATCGAGATACGGCGGATTCAGGGACTTGTATAACCCTTCAAAATACCCGATAATAACCTTGGAGTATACTTACCTAATGCGATGGTACCACACTATCCAAGATACAACTGCAAAGTAAGTCAAAGTATAAATATTTTTATTTATACAGGGTTATTGGTAAACCACTAACAACCTTGCAGGGGCGTATTACTGACATCAAAAACATCAACTTTTGTTCTATGACTTTTTAAAAAACAAAAAATAAATAACAAAAAAATCACACTCTAAAATGTATGAAACAAGAAAATATGCTCATCTAGAGAATAGCCGTGGTACGTTTAGGTACTTTAGGACAAAGTGGAATACAACCACGTACCATGGCTTTCCTCTAGATGGGAAAAAAAATGTTTTTCTTATATTATACAAAGTGTTTATTTTGTTATTTTTTTTTTTTGTTTTGTAAATAGTCATAGAACAAAAGTTGTTGTTTTTGATGTCAGTAATACGCCCCTGCAAGGTTGTTAGTGTTTTACCAATAACCCTGTATATGTCGGCAGACTTTTAAAAAGTATTGAAACGATCGAGATGGGACGACAGCGCCATTTGTAGGCGTTTGGACAGAGTCCACTTGCATAGACCGGCATCGGCGGAGAGCACATTACGGTTTGCACCGCCGAGCAGTTGAGTCACGCGATTGGTAACTGTCATCGTGCGCCATTTCGAGATCTTATTAGTCATCTTTATACCCACTGAATGCCCACAATACGAGAAAGCGACGGCCCCATCATTCTTCCCCGAGATATACATATAAGCTAAAGGAAACACTTATGAATGAACATTATAATTAGTGTTACCACTGGTTCGTAATGCTGCTTCCATAGAGGAGAGCCGGCCAGAAAGTCAATGGTTACTCTTTTCAACAGAAAAATTAAAAAAATGTGCATTTTCAAAACAGGAACGCAATGTGAGCGGGTAGCACCATTGTTGCCAGAAAATACAATATCTCAATATTATCAAACTAACTAATTTTCTTTACAGGATGTATGACAGCGATGGCACTTTCTTGAAAGATTATCCGATGCTTAACTTGACATTTAGAACTGGCTTGTTGGCAAAGGACAACAACTTTGCTCGTTTCTCTCAAAACCACTTCAGGCAGCCGTGTAACGACTTCGACCATACTATTGATCCTGACGTAAGGACTTATTTTATTAGTATAAAACTCTATTATTAGTATAAAACTCTTACGTATTTTAGATTTCATAATTTCAGTATGATTTTATCACTTGCTTACGGTGAGAAACAATGTGAATTGATGTGGAGAAGGAAGTCATGTGAGATCCACCAACCCGCACTGAGCCAGCGTGCTGGATTATGACCTGTATCCCCCACGCATTGAGGGGAGGCCCGTGCCTAGGAATGGGACGTTAAAAGGGCTAATAGTATAATTTAAATTTTAGATAGTAGCATCTGATTCAGTATTCGTTTGAGCTATTGCTCCTGCGAGACTAGTTTTGCAATTCCATTTTGCAATTCTTCGACCACTTCAATTTTGCAATTCTTCAACCACTTAAATTTTGTAATTCTTACAACTTTATTGGTACCTATCTATAGATAAATGACGGTAAGATAATTTTAATTTTATGACAAAAAATTGTGTTGCATTGCTCCCTGAAAAACCCCGAGTGCCATCGATGAAGATTGAACGAATACAGTTTCATGCTGTTTTCAGATGGCTGAACGAGGTCTACCAGAAATTCAGTTAGCCGTGGACATCGCGACCAGTGATTTGTACAAAGGCCGGCTTCTTGGCCTTGCTCCTTACGTCGACTATTTGCGCTTTTGCTTCGGTAGGAAAATAACTACTTTCGACGATTTGGCTGAAGATATGTCACAAGAGGTAAAAAGCGAACTTATTAGTCTCATCGAGGTAGATGAAAAGTAAAAAAGTATCACTCGGTCGCAAAATTATTATTTCCGTGGGCAACGTTATTAATTAATGATGCCCGTGCAATCATTTTATAACGTGATGGCCACGTGGTCAGACGTCAAAACTGATTGATCACGCGAGCCGCTTCTCATTTTTAGACGCACCCATTTAAATCCCGTGTTGTGCTCAGGCTTCCGCTTTAGTGCCGCCACATACATACGGAATCCCGTTACGGAATTTCGTTTCGGAATATCGGATCGGGATTCCGAACGCAGTAAATCCATCCAAATGTATGGACGTATCACATACGTAAAGAATTTTTCCGTTCGATTTTTTTTCCGTTTCGGGATTCCGAATAGTAGCCTGTGCGTCCGGAATTATTTCGTACGAAAATTTCTACGAATCGCTACGCTTCATGTATGGAAATGACATAAGTCACGTGATCTACTTATTGACTTGTAATGTCATTTCCATACATTTAAGCGTAGTGATTTGTAGAAACGCTTGTAGACGAAGCCACTTGGCTAATGCGCTGGTTTCCTCCAAAAGCGGAGCCGTCATATAACGGCCGCGTCATATATATATGACGGAGAACATAGGCTATGTAAAAACGGTGTCCAATACCGCTCTCTAGGCAATCGCGCCTTAGTTTACATAGCCAATGTTCTAGTGCGGCCGTTATATGACGGCACCGCTTTTGGAGGAACCCATAACTTAAGGGAGCTGGTAGCCATAGCGTCGTCGTCAGCCACCGTATCCAACTATTCGTACGGTAACCACCTGGCGACAGACTGGCGACGTCGCCAGTCAATACAAAACGTCGCCATGGCGACCCGGTGTGTTTTGGCCCTTAAACTCAAGTTTTATTTCAGAGGATCGAAATGATGAAACTACTATACGAGGATGTTAGAGATATTGATCTTATGGCCGGTTGTTGGTCGGAGAAAAAGATCGAGGGTGGTAAAATACCTCAAACTGTCGCGTGTATTACCATGGACCAGATGAAAAGGTCGCTTATATCTGACAGGCATTGGTACGAGAGGCCTAATAGACCTCATGCTTTTACTGCAGGTATGGATATTTATGAATACTGGCCTTAATTTTGTTGTGTCGTAATATATGGCAGTAGTTTTGTTTTCATTATACATTACTATGTAGAGTTGCAAAAAGTATTATATTGAGAACGACCTCTGTATGTCGAGTAAAGTAAAAGTAAGGTAAAGGTAAACAACAATATTATTGTAAAATATTTCTAGAGGATAATAATTATTTTATTCTTATATTGTTTATTTATAAAATCAATGACAAAATGGTGTCTGATTTGTTGAAAAGAATGCGCACCATTTCCTTGATCACTGTAAGTAATTGTTGGTATCCCAACAAAACATAAAATTATAAGGTCTGGCAACACTGCATATAACTGATTCGCTGTACCGTGCCTTTTATATTGTGTTTTCTCACTATTTAATGGAAATAAACCAATAGTGCAACAAGTTATCGTCTTATTGTAGCTCCACAAACCGACCTAAATTAAAATCTACAGTCCAAGAAGCTAACAGTAGTTGTACAACTGTTTTATTTTGCAGCCCAACTGAGACAGATTCAAACAAAATCATCTCTCGCTTCTCTGATCTGCCGCGTCGGAGATGCCATCTACGAGATACAACGGCACGCATTCCGTACTATAAGCCCTAAGTAAGTAAATATAAACATAATCTTATATCAATTATTTATGTACTACTTATATATTGTTTTCTATTCTTGCAAAAGTTTGGTATATTACTCATATCCCGGAATTCTAATTCTGGTTTCACATATGGATGAGTTATGGCTGTGTCTACACATGCACATATGCACATGCCGCGCCCGAGCACTCAGTTTTTACGTCGTAACGCATAGACATAGTGTCATAACATGAGTGCTCGGGCGAAGCATGCATTTTACCAATCATTTTTGGTGTTTAAACTCAGTTTCCCTTTCCAGTATTTTTTCTTGCATTTAAGTAAATACATATTTTAATTATTTTCATGGATATTAGCGCGTTGCGTTGCGTCGTCGCAAGATTTTTTACTGGCGCATCACCCTCCCCCTGCTTCGTCACTCGCCCGTCGACCCTTTGATCCGTTGCGACGACGCAGCGCAACGCGCTAGTGGGGCCTCGCTCTGAGTGATAAGCATTTTTCTTTATCAGTCACATTATGTTTCGTTTTTCAGGAATCCGTTAGTGTGCTGCAGTGAAATTGAAGCAATAGATTTCAGCGCGTGGGCCGACCCGACTTGCAGATGTGGAAAATAAATTACACAAAATTTTCGCTCAAGAGAAGGGTGGTTATTTTTCAATTACAGTGCAATACCATTATGGACTATCACCATCAACAAGTAAACAAATAAACATTATGGTTTAAATCTACTCGAAACAGGGATCCCTGACTCCACACGGGAATTGAACCCGCCAATGGCTAAGAACTATAGAGTCGTCAATAAACATGTATATTAAGTATGTATTTACAAATAAAAAGGTAGTATATGTAGTAATATCAGTTATCTGGTTTCCATAGTACAAGCTCTGCTTAGTTTGGGATCAGGTTACCGTGTGTACAAAAATGTCCCAGGATATTATTATTATTATTAACATTAAGTACAATAAATGTATGAATGCTATAACTATATATTAATGCTACCCACAGATTAATAGAATTAGGCAGATGTAGTCTTGGCAACAAACGATGTGAAGCCGGGTAGCATGTTATGTGTGCGTGACAACTAGGAGCGGCACTAGGGGCACATACATCTGTGTGCGTGTAAAGTTGTGTAGTTATAAGGCGAGATTGTATTCGCTTTTTTGTTTTGTATTTGCTTTGGTGGCCTCACTTTCGTGTTCTATGCGCTCCATCTGCAGCTCCTAAATCTATGATGCTACCACTGTTTGTGTTTTCATGCTGTTTATTGAGTAGATTTAAATCTGTCACCTGTCACCTTTCATCAGTCACCTGGCACTTATCATCTGTCACTAGGTACCCGTTACCACCCGTCACCTATAATCTGACAGTTTGTGATCTAAACCTCTCATCTCTCATTTTTCTTAATGGCCTCTTTCACGAACGTAAGCCTCTTTCCATTGAGTCAGGCGCAATGGCCGTTTTTCCACAAGCCGGCACGACACCGGCACCGGCACATCTGCGCAGTCGTCATTGGTCAGTAACCAGTTTTCATTGGTTACTGACCAATGAAAACTCCGCAAATAGCTGTCACCGTGCCGGTGCCGGTGCCGTACTGGACAGTGGAAAATCGCGCAATGTGAATCTTATCTGTCACCTGTCATATGTCATCTGTCACCTGTCATCTGTCACCTTGTCATCTGTCAACTGCCCTTTGGCACCTTTCTTCTTTTTTCCTAATGACCTCTATATGTTACTTTATTATCTGCCAGTTTGTTATTATGTCATCCTGTCATCTGTCACCCTGACATCTGTTACCCTACCACGATGGAAGCCATAAATAAAATAAAAATTAAATAAAAAGTAGTGTGATTAAAATGTAACGTCACGACTTTTATCCCCATTCGGGGGTAGTCAGAGGCTTAAGTGACCATACACCACCACTTTGTGGAGGTATTAATCAACTCAAAGCCCACGTTTCACCAGATAGTCAGAACCCAACGTGACAGGTGGTGAACCTTGTCGCCGTGTATACAGGAACTGACTATTACCTAATCCCGAGGGATAGGTAGGTTTCCTCACGATGTTTTCCCTCACCGTCAGCGAACTGTAAATTATGCACATATATGAAAATTCATCCATTGGTGCATGCCCCACCGGGGATCGGGGACCTTCTGATTGCTAGCCCAACCTGTTCACCCCTAGGCTACTGTCGCTGTGTGTCAGTGTGATTAAAATGTTTCTTATAAATTATTCCGGAGAACTTATGTATTGATTCTTCGGGAGTTCTTGCTTATAATCCCATGGGAACGACTCCCAAACGGAGTGAGGAATGCAGTCTTCATCTTTCCATGCTAAATAATTTATTTTTTCTATGTAGTCACACTTGATAATAGGGTTTCTGAAAAAAAAAAAAAAAACAATGGCATTTTTCTTCTATTCCACTTCGGTAACAAAATCCAGTCTATATACCATCTATGTCTATGGTTTGGTCGATAATAAGACCAAGTATAGTAAATTATTAATATTGCCTGTAAGCCAACCACCAACCAACCAACCAACCAACCAATCAGCAACCAACTTACCCAAGACCAGTCCTAAAGAAGGCGCGGGGCTGAATGTCAGTAACAGTGTCTCCAACATCGCACATTAACCGTGCAGCACTCGCTTTCCTTATTTCCGCTAATTGTTCTGTAAAGAGAATAAAGTAAATGTGAAAATAAAGTGAAAATAAAGTAATGAGAATGAAAACGAGAATATAATGTGAATGGGATGAGAACTGAAAGTGATTGGAATGAGAATGGAATGAGAGTGAAATGCGAATGGATTGAGAGTGGAATGAAGTTAAATGAGAACTTAATTAGAATGAAATATGAATGGAATGCGAGTGGAATGAGAATGGAATGAAGTTAAATGAGAACTTAATTAGAATGAAATATAAATGGAATGCGAGTGGAATGAGAAAGGAATGAAGTTAAATGAGAACTTAATTAGAATGAAATATGAATGGGATGCGAGTGGAATGAGAATGGAATGAAGTTAAATGAGAATGAGTGAGCATAATACAATCACGGCTGGCTATTTGAATAAAATTATGTACACCAGTATGTTATGCTCTGGAATGGTAACTAATTCCTGAAAATCCATGCGGAGGGTGGTAACACTAAAATCTTATGTTGACTATTTATAAGTGCTGTCTTTAGTATACATGAATAACAATATTTTTACTTTGACGGGGCTGCGCGTAAAATTAAATATCAGGTATTTAACCCCGGCCCGGGAAGGGAAGGGGGTTTGAGTTTCCGGCTCTTTCACTCATCGTATGAAAAGCAGCTGAAATAGCTAGGTACTTTACGCCGACCTTTCGTGAGAGGGTGGCACTACCCCGGTCAAGCCAGCCAATATATGAGCTGCAGCTCGACTCTACCACCAATAAATATTGAATTATACTGACTATAAAAATTATATTATTATTACTTACCAATATTAAAAGCGTTCGGTCTGTTTGGTCTTTCGTACCAGTGTCTGTCAGTGATCACGTTACGAAGCAACTGGTCTATCACCAGGCAATAGAAGGTCGCAGGCACGTAGCCACCGCGGATCAACTTCTCAGACCAAATAGCAGCCATCAGGTCAATATCCTCAACGTTCTCATAAACTTCTTGTAAGATTTCCACTCTCTGAAAGGTTACAATTCATTTTTAGTTCTTATGCTGCTTATACTCTTCGTCAATGGGTGCGTTTAGGCCGACGAACCAGCCTCGTTTACTAATGTCGTTGCTCATCCGAGGCAGACGTTCGCTCTGCCTCGACTGCTATCATTAGTAATTTTCCTTGCCGTCAGTCCACTCTGATTGCTTGACGCCCTGACCAGAGCAAATTACGAGAAGGCCGTTTCCGAAATATGCCTCTGGCGCGAATCAAACCTGCAACCACCCGATTAGCGGCCTATGCTCGTACCACTGCGCTAATCAGTCGAATTTATTTAAAACATATATTCATATTACTTTCTTCCTTTTTTAACTTTCACTCGTAGATTTAACTGTTCCTGTACTCGTAAAACAATTTAAAAAATAAGTAATACTTACTTCAGCGTCCATGAAATTATGTAAATCTTTGAAACTGCGGATCTTTTTCCCGAAACAGAACTCTACGTATTTGGTATAAGGTTGGAAACCGAAATATCTGTTCTTGGCTAGATCGCTCGTCATGATATCCGTTGATCTTTGGAGGTCGCCGAGGCCTACTTCTGTGATCTAAAACAAATTACGAAAGATACAAAAACCGTGTTCCTATTTTTTTTTAATAATATGAGGCCACGAGAGCCAGAATGGCCTGTCATTTTTGACATGACAGTTAGGCCGCTCTGGCTCGCATGGCCTCATATGGTAAAGAAAATACAAGCTGAACAGCTCTTACATCAGGATCGGCGATGTAGTCCACCTTAGCACTTCCTTGCCTGAAGCTGCCTTGCGTCATCAAGTCTAAGTTGTCATCAAGAGCCATATATCCAGTTCTTAATGTAAGGTTTACAATTGGGAACTGCTTCATATAGTAGCCATTATTGTCATACATTCTGAAATGATTAAACCAGTTATGGCCTTCACCAATCACGAATATGTGTGAGGCTGTCGCGGGGACATGCCATGTGTGACTTCACGTAATAAAAATTGACATAAATAGGCGAGTAAACAAATTAATGCTGTCCGCCCCGAGTAAGGGCGAGGCCCCACTAGCGCGTTGCACTGCGTCTTCGCAACGGATCAAAGGGTCGACGGGCGAGAGACGAAGCGGGGGAGGGTGATGCGCCAGTATAAAATCTTGCGACGACGCAACGCAACGCGCTAATGGGGCCCGGCCCTAAGGCAGTGTGAACGTTTGCCTCGTCCCAGCCACGTCAAACCTAACTGATATGTGAAAGGAACCTCATCAATGTAACTAACGCTGGCCATACACGCTACTCCATGCACAGTTAAGGCAATAAAATTGATCAATCTAAAATAAGAAATCTAAAAAAACATATCGTCCAAGTATATTTCTTGTTCCTATTTTTTTTGTTACTTGTTACCTATTATTTGTTACTTACTTCAAAGCACCATCTTGAAGCGTATGCATCCATCTCAATACATATGGATATTCTAAAGATACTTGAGGAATGATCTTCTCATCATATATATCTCTGAATTCTCCAGTAGGCATAATCACTCCGTCTTTTATTAGGTTTTCATAACCTATGTAATGACATCAGAATGAGAATAGGTTATATACTTTAGTTGCAAATCTTAAATGAATCGCTAATAGAATATCTAAGGCAGCGATTCATTATAGGGTTTGAAACTGAGTGACAATAGAGCTGATACTATCGTTGTACATTGCGTTGCTGTTTTATTAATCGATACATTTTTTTATTTTTCTACGAAAGAGCAAGCCGGCAAGCAGCATTAGGACCCGGTGGTAACACAAAAATATGTTGACTATTTTAGCGTTATTTCCTTCAGCTTACAAGTATATAAAATGATTTCGACTTTGTCTTTGACCTTGAATTATCAAGTCATCAAAAATGTCCCAGAATGTCATTCCTATTAACAATAATGTGCAAGGAACCACCTTATTCAAAAGCACGTATTTTAGATTCTTATGAAAAGCTTTGATTCTTATGAAAAAAAATGCTCCGCTGATGATCTTAAAATTATATCTCACCAAGGAACGCAGGCATCAGTTCATAATAGAAGATCTGTAATGCAACTGCGATGTTCAGTTCCCTGGCCATGGTGAAGAGCTTCTCATCATCCCAACAGGGGTTCACTTTGGCTAGTTCCGTGGCGATGAGATTGTGGTGCCTCCAAAACCAGATAGACATGAGATTGGTGCCCAGTAATGTGTTTGTACCATCATCGGCTGATGAGAGAAATTGTAACATTTATGCATAAATAGTATGGTCTTATTTTTTCAATTAGTGCATCCAGATGCCTCGCATGCCTCGCAAGCCTTTTTTAACTTATACATTATCCAACTGCTGGGCAAAGATCTCCCTCAATATACTCTACATGCCTCTATTTGAGGCCGCTTACATCCATCCCTCCAGATAACAGTCCAGGTCATCACGCTATCTTTTCCAGGGTCGACCAAAAACCTGTTACACAACCGATGACAGATTATCTATAGAATATTGTCATATTGTATGGAAATTCTGTCATAACGGGATTGTGAGACAGGTTTACGAAAGAGTATAGTAAGGCGTTACATAACATATACATACGTATAGCATGACATCTAGTTTCAACAGGCTTCTGATTCAGTAGACACAGGTTCACAGGAGTGGTAGTGCTGGGAGGCCAAATCCTGCCGTTAAACGTTTCTACCTTCAGCAAACCTCCTTCGAACCGTCTGCCTCTTTGCAATATTGATCTTCCATCGTTACCATAAATTTTCGAAAGATCCATTAAGGGTGTTGCTGATACAATCTAGAAGTTATAAAAAATAATAATCAAATTCATACTTTTCAAATATCGATATAATATTACCCCTTTTAACATCCCACTCCTAGGCACGGGCCTCCCCTCAATGCGAGGGGGATTCACCACGCTGGTTCAGTGCGGAAATCACATGTCTTTCGAAAATTTGTTAGGTTTTCTAAGACATGCCGGTTTGTTTTTCAGTCACCGCAAGCAAGTGATAATTACAATTATCAGCTATTTTTGTTGAAGCAAATATTTAATCGTAAATATGTCTTTGGAATCCTTATTCTATAGTCAGACATTTTAAAACAACTTTACTTTGGTGTAGCTATTACAGCTGCGTTTCATACGTTGAGTCAGAGAGCAGGAAGCTCAACTTCTCATCCCCCCTCCCTATCCCACTCCAGGTTCAGGTTGAGAACATGAGAGCCTATAGTATTGCAAGTATCAATAACTGCTTAGGTGATGGTGCTTAGTCACTTAAAAAATCAGTCATGAGGATTATAGATACTAGTAGCTGTGCCCGCGACTTCGTCCGTGCAGAATTTAAAATAAAAAAACTTTCATCCCCTTTTTAAGACCCTTAGGGGTAGAATTTCGAAAAACCTTATCTTAGTGGAAAAAACACTTTACAAAAAACACGCCTTCTAAATTTCATGTCTCTAGGACCAGCGGTTTAGGCTGTGCGTTGATATATCAGCCAGTCAGTCAGGACTTTGAATTTTATATAGAAAGATAGATAGATAAACATGTATACGGCCGAATACTCAAAGGCTACTTAAATATTTAAGTCCCACTTAGCACTTTGAGACGTCGTTAACTGTCATTTGTGTATGGCGCGTCAAAGTTAAGCAGCTCTCAAATTTAAGTTACGTACGAGTATTCGGCCGATAGACAGATAGGTAAGGCAACTTACTCTTTCTGGGGTTGTATCATTGCTGACACAGCCTACGGACTGGAAGGTCTCTGGCCTGGTCATGTTCATACACCGGATGTTAGAGAAGCGGTGGACGGGGTCATCATCAGGCACTCTGTTCTGGATGCACATGTTATCCGCTTTACCTCGTTCCGTGCAGCAGTATGGCTTCCATAATACGTAGTTTACTATGGAAAAGTTGATGATTCAAGGATGGATTTTGCAGACTAACATTAAACGATCTTAGAAGACTGTCATAACTTTTTGAGTCATTTTGATCTGCATTTAACGAGACTATAATAATATCCAGGGACATTTTTTTACACACGGCTACCTGATCTCAAACTAAGCAGAGCTTGTACTATGGAAACCAGATAACTGATATTACTACATATACTACTTTTTTATTTGTAAATACATACTTATTATACACCCAGACTCGGGACATACAGACATGTTCATGCACACAAATGCATGTCCCGGGTAGGAATCAAACCTACGACCTGAAGCGTGAAAGGCGCCATCACGCCAACCACGCCAACGGGCTCGTATGTATGTTTTATGCCATAGTTATCCCTGGTGTCAGAGTTATTCAAGCCGCTCGAAGGCTTAACGACTGATGCCTAGATGACAACAACCGAGACCGATTTTTTACGTGCCGTTCGAAGCACAGAGTTCAGTTCAGCTCAGTTCAAAGACCTTGAGAATAACAATAAAGACAATTAACATAATTATAGTTAATGGGCTTATTTTTATTTAAAAAAAAAACGTAGTTTCGTACGTAACTGTGGCTGTAATCAGCTACCTTGAAGTAACAAAAATAGGAAACAGTAAAACTGGTACAACAAGGCAGATAGCAACTTAGAATCAAGATGATGCAAGATACATTACTCGTGTCTTGTAGGGAGACGACATCGCCGGACATGAAGACGAAGTAATGTATAGCCAACATTGTGTATCTCTGGCCCGGGACCCGGCCACTTGATACCAGTCTAGTTCTCAGATACCGAACCAAAGGTAATTCGTTACCGGATTTAGCTCGTCTGGGGTCGAAATCAAAATCTGTAAAAATGACAAAAGAATATCGCACGTTTTTTGGGAATAAAGAGGGTAAACAAAATACGGTCAGCCCACTGCTACTTTAGCTCATTAATCCTATGAGTTAAGTCCTTCGTTGAAGTTTTATCGGTAACAAAATAACCCGAGATAGTTACCTAGTGACAGGCGAGTGGTGTCTGTCAACACATCAGGGTGCCGAGTCTGGTAGCGTAAACCACTGGTCTATATTATTATATTCGTGATTTTTTATTCATAGATCGTATATTCCTGTCGGTCGGTATGTTTCGGCCAGAGGACTTTTGACAGAATTATTTCAATGGAGCAAATAGTAGGTACATTAGGTGTCTATCACTGTTTTTCGGGGCCCTTTGAGTAACGCCAAAGGGTTTTATATTTTAGAAATACGTCAGGTCTGATTTATGTTGTCTGGATTTTATCCTTCAGAGAAATGCCGAGAAGTTCTCCATAGTTAGATGAATGACCTTTAATGTTGGGCTTATTTTTGCCGTAAGGCTTACGGCATAGCTTACGGCTTAAGCTATGGGTAATGTAAGGGAATGTTAAGAGGATAAACTGATAGGTAGAAAATAAAAGGTAATAAAGAGCCTTTACTTTTAACAAACTCAGGAGGTAGGACTCTGTAGAATGGTGTGTGGGCAGCCCCTCTGCTGGGGCTGAGGAGGTTGTTGCAGGAGCCATCGACGCGTCTACCTTCTGCTGGGTCACAAGGCTCGAGTTCGGTTACACACCAGCTGAAAAAGAACCATTTAATTATTTCAGAAACGAATTTGGAATTAATTAAAATTTATTTATTTATTTAAATTTAAAGTACCTTACCTGTTTAGGAAATAAAATTTGAAATGAATTAAAAAACAAAATGTTGTGACGACCGCTTGGCGTAGTGGTTAGAGCGTAGGCTTCTAGGCTCACTAATTCAGGTAGTTGCGGGTTCGATTACCGCCAAAGGCAAAATACGGAAATGGCCTTAGTGTAATTTTACCTGGTCTGTGTGTCTCTGGGATCGCCCCAGTCTATTGTACGGTAGCTATAGTACAAGCGTCGCTTAGTATGGTACCATATATTTGTTGTGTAAGTCTGGCGCTGTTTATTTTTTTTATTTTTCTCGTTCCAGTGTCATCCAGGCTAGGACAAATTACGAAAATACCGTCCCAAAAATTTGCTCTTTTTTATATTGGCCAGAGTGGCCTTAACAACTTCACCGGTCAGAGGGCGAGCGCACAAAGTGCGGCTCCAGCCGTAACCAAAATTTGCCTCTGACGGAAATCGAACCCGCAAGCAGCCGATGCAGTTTGCCGAGCGGCAAGCGGTCGTCAATCATAAGGAACCCGAATCATACACCTAAATAATGTATATTAACACTAATGCTGCAATAATGATTAAGCAATAAGTAATGCTTTAGCTAACTGACTACAGCTCATTTATGATCTAGCATGACTGGGGTGTAGCACCCTCTCATAAAAGATCAGCGTGAAGTACCTAATACAGCTTCCTTTCGTAGAATGATTGAGAGAGCTAGAAGTCCAACCCCCTTCCTCTCAATCTGGCCTTACAGGAGGGCAACTTGCGAGCGATGCCTTTGTCATTGGCATACACCAGGAGGGCCAGTTTGGAGGGCTTGTTTGCCACATTAAAAAAAAAAAAATTGACCCACTAATAGTAATTTTTCAGGCACTTACAAAGTGGTGTTGGCCTTGTCGTGTCGTTTCACATCCTCTCTAGTAATTGGCAACCCTGAGTACGAGTCGTAGTATACTGCACACCTCACTGCACTAACAATCAATAATAGTATTAAAGGCAACATGCCAGGATATGTCCGATCACTTCGGCGTGTTCCTTCGAAATGGATATTTAAATTAATGAGCGCATATTTTATAAACCTAGTTGACTTGTTTTTAGGGTTCCGTACCCAAAGGGTAAAACGGGACCCTATTACTAAGACTCCGCTGTCCGTTCGTGTGTCTGTACGTCTGTCACCAGGCTGTATCTTACGAACCGTAATAGCTGGAGACTTGAAATTTTCACTGAATGTGTATATCTGTTGCCGCCAAAACTAAAAAATCATTGTTTTGAGGTACCTACCTGCCCTTACATGAAAATTGGGGATCTTTTTTCTTACGTACCCCATCATGTGGGGTATCGTTGAAAAGATATTTTCAAATGAAAAAAGAGTGCCTAAGAAAATTTTATTATCAGACGTGCCGTTTGCGAGATTTTAACCTTCAAATGTTTAAATAGTCTGACTTTGTCATAGAGTAATATGGGTGACAAGTGAAGGTCAGATAACCTTAAACTTCTAACCAAAGTTGAGGTTGCGATCAAGGTCACAGGGGTTTGGATGTTTTATTATGTCGGCAGAACAACCCAATAAAGACGATACCTAGTAGGTACCTACCTGCATACGTCGTTAAGGTTCTGGGTGGTTACTTTGATAAACGAAATGAAAGCTTCGGCTGACAGATCGGGCGATTTCCTACTCCGAAAGTGTTACGAATCCGAAGTACGGATTCGATTTACGACCAAAACCATGTCAAACGCTGAAATCGTAAATGTCAAATAATATTCAGAGTAGGATCCACGAAAGAAGAAACGTCAAATCACGATCATCGAATCCGTACTTCGGACGATCCGTCAGCCGAAGCTTTCGTTTCGTTTTTTTTGGGTGGTCATAAAATATCAGGGGGGTCCCTGATATTTTATGACCACCCAAAAAGCTACCCAAAACTAAGTTTTTGTTTATTGAAAATGCTACGGAACCCTATCATTTGCGTTGCGTGGCCCGACACGCTCTTGGCCGGTTTTTTTATAATAACTAAAGCCGCAAACAATACTACAGGGCCTCGAGTCTTGTAACAATTATCTATTACGAAACCACTGGTCTGAATATTATCTTCGATGCCCCGATGTGATCCAGTTGTCGTAGCCTATAGATGCTTGCAATACCAAATGTCTACGCACGTTGCTGACCTGCAGGGCTATTATTATTATCTCAGTTGGCAACTGGCTTCGGTTGTACACCGAACTTTGATGGTAACTGAGAATTATATAACATTGGTATTACGTATTATTAATTAATTTAATGCACTTATAATGCACTTTCTATAAAAACACTAGCTTTTGCTCACAACTTCGTCCGCGCTAAATACCAATTTTCATAATTGTAACTTCTAAAATGACGAACTTCCATACAAACTTTCATCCCCTATTTAACGCCCTCAGGGGTTGAATTTCAAAAAAACCTTTCTTAGTACACCTCTACCTATCAAGACAAATATATCCTCCAAATTTCAAGTCCCTATGACCAGCAGTTTAGGCTGTGCGTTGTCTGTCAGTGAGTCAGGACTTTGATTCTTATATATTTAGATAGATTAGAATTGTGCAGTCAATCGCCATGTAAACTTTTACTGTGCCAAATTTCATACTCCTCCGTCCACGCATCTTCGAAAAATAGGGAACGGACGGATTTCCTTCACGTATTAATATTATGATGATGATGATGATGATTTTAGTGGACTTTTAATGAATGACACAAATAGATACACTTCATTCACTATATAAAACATTTATTTACTTACAAATATTAATTATATGGAGACATTTTTGAGTTTATCCTTGTTGCCATTCGATTCTCATTAAATATCGTGACGATCATTTAATCGTTACTTTCGTGTTGTCCGTGTTCTTATAGGCCGACAAGACATTAATATATTATCGTGTCGATATCAAAGGCCGCGTCTACATCAGGCGCATGCCTCGCCCAAGGACTCCGTTATGACGTCGGAAAGCATAGACATAATGTCATAACATGTGTGCTTGGGCGAGGCATGCGCGGCATCTGGATACACCTATTCACATACATAAGAAAAACAACAATTGCAATAAGACATAAAATATTGATAGTTTGCATACAGAAATGATGTGTTTGGAAGTGATATTGTGAACTCGTATGTTGCCGTGCACTAACAGACTGCTACATACGAATATAAGTTTTATTTCAATTTGTTTAATGTACGACAATTCTATTTAATTATAATCTGTCCTTTCGTCTCTATGAAAAAAGGTTTGAAAGGGTTGTCTTATTCAATAGTCATAAAAAAAAGTTTCCTCATAATTATTCCGTAGATCTTATGTATTGATTTTTTGGTAGTTCCTGCTTAAAATCCCACGGGAACGACTCCCAATTGGAGTGAGGAGTGCAGTTTTCATCTTTCCATGCTAAATAATTTATTTTTTCTATGTAGTCACACTTGATCATAGGGTTTCTGAAAAATAAAAAAAACAATGGCTATATTCTTCTATTCCAGTTTGGTACAAACATGCTCTCTATATACCATCTATAATAATAATAATAATAATAATAATATCCTGGGACATTTTTTACACACGGCTACCTGATCCCAAACTAAGCAGAGCTTGTACTATGGAAACCAGATAACTGATATTACTACATATACTACTTTTTTATTTGTAAATACATACTTAATATACATATACACCCAGACTCCGGACATACAGACATGTTCATGCACACAAATGCATGTCGCGGGTAGGAATCGAACCTACGACCTGCAGCGTGAAAGGTGCCTCCGCGCCAACCACGCTAACGGGCCCGTCAATGTATGGTTTGGTCGATAATAAAACCAAGTCCAGTAAATTACTAATATTGTCTGTAAGCCAACCAATAACAATGGCAACCAACCAACCAATCAACCAGCAACAAACTTACCCAAGACCAGTCCTAAAGAAGGCGCGGGGCTGAATGTCAGTAACAGTGTCTCCAACATCGCACATTAACCGTGCAGCACTCGCTTTCCTTATTTCCGCTAATTGTTCTGTAACGAGAATAAAGTAAACACTAATGAAAATGAGATGAGAATGAAACGAAAATGAAATAAGTCATTATTACTAACATCACTTCGTTGTCCAAAACTAATAAATAAACTACTTACATACAACGCAATTAAAACTATTCCTGTCTTATCGTATTATGATCAATGGCGGCGTCTTCATGAGGCGCATGCCTCGCGCGAGCACTCAGTTTTGACGTCGAAACGTATAGACACAATGTCATAATATGAGTGCTCGGGTGAGGCATGCGCGGCATATGGACGCATCTATTGGAAGATAAAATTAGATAAAATGTAATAAATGTAACGTCACGACTTTTATCCCCATTCGGGGGTAGTCAGAGGCTTGAGTGGCCATACACCACCACATTGTGGAGGTATTAACCAACTCAAAGTCCACGTTTCACCAGATAGTCAGAACCCAACGTGACAGGTGGTGAACCTTGTCGCCGTGTATACAGGAACTGACTATTACCTAATCCCGAGGGATAGGTAGGTTTCCTCACGATGTTTTCCCTCACCGTCAGCGAACTGTAAATTATGCACATAGATGAAAATTCATCCATTGGTACATGCCCCACCGGGACCTTCTGATTGCTAGCCCAACCTGTTCACCCCTAGGCTACAGTCGCTATTAATAAAATTAGATTAGTCAAGTTAAATGCACTTACCGATACTAAAAGCGTTCGGTCTGTTCGGTCTTTCGTACCAGTGTCTGTCAGTGATCACGTTACGAAGCAACTGGTCTATCACCAGGCAGTAGAAGGTCGCAGGCACGTAGCCACCGCGGATCAACTTCTCAGACCAGATAGCAGCCATCAGGTCAATATCCTCAACGTTCTCATAAACTTCTTGTAAGATTTCCACTCTCTGAAAGGTTACAATACATTTTTAGTTCTTATGCTGCTTATACTCTTCGTCAATGGGTGCGTTTAGGCCGACGAACCAGCCTCGTTTACTAATGTCTTTGCTCATCCGAGGCAGACGTTCGCTCTGCCTCGACTGCTATCATTAGTAATTTTCCTTGCCGTCAGTCTACTCTGATTGCTTGACGCCCTGACCAGAGCAAATTACGAGAAGGCCGTTTCCGAAATATGCCTCTGGCGCGAATCAAACCTGCAACCACCCGATTAGGGAGCTGAGTGGCCTATGCTTGAACCACTGCACCAATCAGTCGAATGTATTTAAAACTTATATTCTTACGTTATACCTTTTCTAACTTTCTCTCGTAGATTTAACTGCTCCTATACTCGTAAAACAACGTATTAAATAAGGTATACTTACTTCAGCGTCCATGAAATTATGTAAATCTTTGAAACTGCGGATCTTTTTCCCGAAACAGAACTCTACGTATTTGGTATAAGGTTGGAAACCGAAATATCTGTTCTTGGCTAGATCGCTCGTCATGATATCCGTTGATCTTTGGAGGTCGCCGAGGCCTACTTCTGTGATCTAAAACAAATTACGAAGGATACAAAAACCGTGTTCCTAAAAAAAGTTTAAATAGTATGAGGCCACGAGAGCCTGAATGGCCTGTCATTTTTGACATGACAGTTAGGCCGCTCTGGCTCGCATGGCCTCATTATGGTAAAGAAAATACAAACTGAACAGCTCTTACATCAGGATCGGCGATGTAGTCCACCTTAGCACTTCCTTGCCTGAAGCTGCCTTGCGTGATCAAGTCTAAGTTGTCATCAAGCGCCATATATCCAGTTCTTAATGTAAGGTTTACAACTGGGAACTGCTTCATGTAGTAGCCATTATTGTCATACATTCTGAAAAAAATTAAACCAGTTATCACCCACACTAACCGCGAAGATGTGTGAGGCTGTCAGCACATGCCACGTTAAATTGACATAAATAGACAAGGCCTTGCACGCTGTCATTTGTCTGCCTCTAGTGAGGCAGTGTGAACGCGTGCCTCCTGCAAACCACGTCATACCTAACTGATAAATAAAATGAACCTCAGCAACTTGAAGCAAAATATTAATATTTACAATCTAAGATTAAGGCAATAAAATATATCAATCTAAAATTGGAGACTGATGATTAAAAAATGCATGCAATTTGCTAAATATCAAGTTTTAGATAACTTCAATCATAAAAACCGCAATTAACATTTTATTGGTAGTCATCCGATTAGCTAAAAATAAAAATAATACTCATTTTGAAGAAAGAATCCTAGATTTTCTGGAAAATATTGCAGATAAAATTGCCCAAGTACATTTACTGTTCGTTTTTTGTTCCTATTTTATGTTATTTCTTGTTACGTAATATGTTATACTTACTTCAAAGCACCATCTTGTAGCGTGTGCATCCATCTCAACACACAAGGATATTCTAAAGATACTTGAGGAATGATCTTCTCATCATATATGTCTCTGAATTCTCCAGTAGGCATAATCACTCCGTCTTTTATTAGGTTTTCATAACCTATGTAATGACATCAGAATGAGCATAAGTTTTATTCATGTTTATTTATTTATTTATTTATTGTTTTTGGCTCACAGAACAAGTTATAATCTATAAAGGTTTTGTATATAAGAATTATGTTTAAAACTAGATTATAACTCTAAAAGTGTGGGCACAGAAAGTTCCAAATGTGTATAAAAATGTGAGGGTTAGTAATAATGTACTTAAATTAAGTGTTAGTAATTTAGAGTATTGAATTAGTGTAAATTAAGTGTTAGGGTTACCACTGAAAATGAATGTGAAAATGCTCTGAACTATATTTTTAAATTTAGGGAGCTTCGACCTAAAAATGTCCAGACAAGGATTCTTAGTCACCGTATCATTGTACAACCGGCACATTCTGGTAATGGGATTATAAAAAGAACCATTTCAGTGAACCATTTCAGGGGGCTAAACACCTCAGTTGCAAACCTAAAATGAATCTAAGACAGCGATTCATTATAAGGTATGCAACTGATTTTCAGGGGCCGTATTGTATATAATCGTCACGATCCTCAAAATTAAGGTAACTACTGGGGGGGTTACTCCGAAATACGTCGCTGACGGATCGTCCGAAGTACGGATTCGATTTACGATCAAAACAATGTCAAATCGTAGAGAAAAACGAAAGAAGAAATGTCAAATCACGACAATCCGTCAGCCGAAACGTTAGGTTCGTATTTCGGAGTAGGCCAGAAGAAGAAGAACGGGAAGTTCTATCGTTGTACATTGCGTTGCTAATTAAAAAATGGATACATCTTTTATTTTTCTATTAAAAGAGTAACCATTGAGTTTCTTGCCATTTCTATTAAATGAGCAATATAGATTCTTAAAATGCTCCGCTGATGATCTTAGGGCCTACTCTTTTACAAACGAAAACAAAATTTCGGACGAAATTCGCGTATTTCCTACTACGTTTCTCATTGATTCCGACATTTCATACGAATGAAAATTTGTTTGACGTTTAGATTCGACGACGACGAAGACGTCAAACAATTTTCGTTCGTAAGAAATGTCGGAATGAATGAGAAACGTAGTAGCAAATACGCGAATTTCGTCCGAAATTTCGTTTTCGTTTGTAAAAGAGTAAGCCCTCTTATTATTATGTCTTACCAAGGAACGCAGGCATCAGTTCATAATAGAAGATCTGTAATGCAATCGCAACGTTCAGTTCCCTGGCCATGGTGAAGAGCTTCTCATCATCCCAACAGGGGTTCACTTTGGCTAGTTCCGTGGCGATCAGGTTGTGGTGCCTCCAAAGCCAGATAGACATGAGATTGATGCCCAGTAATGTGTTTGTACCATCTTCGGCTGATGAGAAATTATAACATTTAGGCTTAAATAGTACGGTCTAATTTTCAATCGGTGTGTCCAGATGCCTCGCATGCCTCGCCCGAGCACTCATGTTATGATATTATGTATATGCGTTCCGACATCAAAACTCAGTGCTCAAGCGCGGCATGGTCCTAATATAGCTGATATACGTCAGACCATCAACGTGCAAGGAACGCCTTCAGTATTGCAAGGATCTACGACGTTAACTACTTAATATCAGGTGGGCCGTACGTTTGTTTGCCACCGTAGTCACATAAGAAAAAATATGATTCTCAATCTAAAAATGATGCAAAGATAATTGGTTTCTCAGATTTTGTCATAATGGTAATCTTCATCCCTTTAGATCCCTTTAGTCATTAGATGTGTCCATATGGCGCGCATGCCTCACCCGAGCACTCATATTATGACATTGTGTCTATACGTTCCAACGTCAAAACTGATTGCTCGGGCGAGGCATGCGCCTGTTGAAGACGCCGCCAATAGATGTGTCCATATGGCGCGCATGCCTCACCCGAGCACTCATATTATGACATTACGTCTATGCGTTCCGACGTCAAAAGTGAGTGCTCGCGCGAGGCATGCGCCAGATGAAGACGCCGCCAATGATGTAGAGTTTACGGATTTTTTTTTTATGGCATAACATAGTATATACATACGCGTAGCATGACATCTAGTTTCAACCGGCTTCTGATTCAGTAGACACAGGTTCACAGGAGTGGTAGTGCTAGGAGGCCAAATCCTGCCGTTAAACGTTTCCACCTTCAGCAAACCTCCTTCGAACCGTCTGCCTCTTTGGAATATTGATCTTCCGTTGTTACCATAAACCACCGAAAGATCCATTAATGGTGTTGATGATACGATCTAGAAATTACAAAAAAAATACATTCTTTTCAAGTAATAATACCTATAATATTATGTACCCCTTTTAACGTCCCACTCCTAGGCACGGGCCTCCCCTCGATGCGAGGGGGATTCAGGCCATGCTGGTTCAGTGCGGGTTGGTGGATTTCACATGACTCGAAAGTCATGTGAAATCCACCAACCAAATTTGTTAGATTTTCTAAGACATGCAGGTTTGTTTTTCCGTCACCGTAAGCAAGTGATAAATACAATTATCAGCTATTTTTGACGCAGCAAATATTTTATCGTAAGTATGACTTTGGAAATCTTATTCCTTATACCTTTGGAAACCTTATTTGTTCAGACATTTAACAACAACTTTACTTATTTGAGCAACATGAGAGCCTATAGTATTGCAAGCATCTATAGGCAGCTGCTTACGTGCTGCTGCTAACAAAATTTTGTCATGAGTATTATACTATAGGACTGTGCTATAATAATAATATTAATATTTATTAATTAAAGTAACCAGGACTCATTAAAAACTATGTTAGTATGAAAATAACAAAGTAGGCATATAAATACAATAAATAAATAAATATGCAAATCACTGCTGCACCATCCCACGAGAGACGGCGCAGCAGCGATTTACATATACACCGTCCAACCTGCTGGCAAACATCTTTAATAGAGTGTTGGAGTTGCCCCACACCCTGCACACCAAGGATGCGCACCTCTTTCGCATAATAGTGTGGAAGCAATCTACACGTGCGTCCGCGAATATCCCAGAAGCTATAGGTAAGACAACTTACTCTGTCTGGGGTTGTATCATTGCTGACACATCCTACGGACTGGAAGGTCTCTGGCCTGGTCATGTTCATACACCGGATGTTAGAGAAGCGGTGGACGGGGTCATCATCAGGCACTCTGTTCTGGATGCACATGTTATCCGTTTTACCCCGCTCCGTGCAGCAGTATGGCTTCCATAATACGTAGTTTACTACGGAAAGAAATTCAGACCTAAATAAAACGTTCGTAGAAGACTGTCCTTAACTTTTTGAGTTATTTTGATCTTCATTTAACTAGATTTTATGTTTTTTTATGCCAGAGTTATCCCTGGTGTCAGAGTTGTTCAAGCTGCTCGAAGGCCTCTGACAAGGCTTAATGATTGTTGCGTAGGTGACAACAACCGAGACCGACTATTTACGTGCCTTCCAAAGCACGGAGACGCTTAGTACATATACCTTGAGAATAACAATTAAGAGATTATTATAATTAATGGTATTATTGTTATAACAAAAAAAAAAACCTAGTTACGTATGTAACTGTGGCTGAAATCAGCTACCGTGAAGCAACAAAAATAGGAAACAGTTGAACTGGTACAACAAGGCAGGTGGCAACTTAGAATCAAGATATAATGCAAGATACATTACTCGTGTCTTGTAGGGAGACGACATCGCCGGACATGAAGACGAAGTAATGTATAGCCAACATTGTGTATCTCTGGCCCGGGACCCGTCCACTTGATACCAGTCTAGTTCTCAGATACCGAGCTAAAGGTAACTCGTTACCGGACTTAGCTCGTCTGGGGTCGAAGTCAAAATCTGTAAAAATGACAAAAGAATATCGCACGTTTTAGGAGTAAAGAGGGTAAACAAAAGACGGTCAGCCTACTGCCACGTTAGGGCCCCCGCAAACATGCTACTTTTGTCGCTTTTTAGAAGCTAAATGCAGGGACCAGTCGCAAAATCGCGATTTTGATACTGCGACCGAACGCAGAGAGTCGCTATAACGCGATGCAGTCGCAAAATCGCCGATCGCCGATGCAAAAAGTAGCATGTCTCCGGTGGCCCTTAGTTCATGAATCCTATGACCTATGCCCTATAGACATCTAGTGACAGTCGAGTGGTGTCTGTCAAGACATCAGGGTGCTGAATCTGGTAGCGTTTAACCAGTGGTAAACACTGGTCTCTAATATTATATTCGTGAATTTTAAATTATAAATCGTAAATTTTATTTATTGATGGAATCAGGCGTAACTTTGCGGAAATCCATTGTTAAACAATTGTAGAGAGGGACCCACCACTCACCCTCGGAATTGTCAACCTCCAATATTATAAACCAAATGAATTAGTCGTAGTCCAGCTTTCCTGAGGATGCCTCGTTTAGAGGCGAAACACGTGTCGAATTTATTTAGGATTCGCTTTGTCTGCGGAGAATTGCTAATTGTTAGGGTCCATGACTCATGACAGACATACTCTCGACTGACAGGGAGTTAGGTCTTGTTGGCTTCTTCTATTATCGATCAATTCATTTGGTTTATAATATTGGAGGTTGACAACTCCGAGGGTGAGTGGTGGGTCCCTCTCTACAATTGTGTAAATTTTATTGTAAATGCGGTCAATATGTTGTCGGCGAGAGGGCTTTTGGCAGAATTATTTCAATGGAGCTAATACATTAAGATTCTATCACTGGTTTTGGGGCCCTTTGAGTAACGTGAATGGGTATTTTTATTTTATTTACGTTTCCTTTCTTCTCGTTTAGTGTCGGTAATTAAATTAAGTGCACTAGTTTTGTGTTTCTTCTCTGTGTGTATATATCAGTTCTGTTGGCTGGATGTCATCCTCCAGAAATACCGGCGAGGAAACTCCATAGTTCGCCAAATGACCCTGAATTTTGGTCTTATTTTTGCCGTAAGCTATAGGTAATGTTAGGGAATATTAAGCGGATATAATGCTACTAAAATGCCCTTACTTTTAACAAACTCAGGTGGAAGGACCCTGTAGAATGGTGTGTGGGCAGCCCCTCTGCTGGGGCTGAGGAGGTTGTTGCAGGAGCCATCGATGCGCCTACCTTCTGCAGGGTCACAAGGTTCCAGTTCTGTTACGCACCAGCTGAAAAAAAAACCATTAATTTCAGAAACTAGTTTGGAATAAATTAAAATAAATTGATTAATTTAAATGAACAAGTTTTTGTTTACCTATTTGAGCAATAAAATTTTAAATGAATTCATTTTTAAATAACAAAATGTTGTGATGACCGCTTGGCGCAGTGGTTAGAGCGTAGGCTTCTCGGCTCACTAATTCAGGTGGTTGCGGGTTCGATTCCCGCCCAAGGCAAATTTCAGAAAAGGCCTTTGCGTAATTTTACCTGGACTGGATGTCAATGGGATTGCCCCCAGTCCATTATGGTAGCGGTAATACAAGCGTTGCTTAGTATGGTACCATACAGTTGGTGTGTAAGTCTTGCGCTGTTTATTTATTTTTATTTACTTCTCGTCCCAGTGTCACCCAGGCCAGGACAAATTACGAAAATACCGTCCCCAGAATTTGCGTCTGACGGGAATCGAACCCGCAACCTCCCGATACAGTTAAGCCGAACAAGTCGTCAATCATTAGGACTCCGAATCATACGCATAAATAATGTGTAGATTGACCGAGTAATATTCATTTTACAGGCACTAGTGGATTTTAGGCATTAGTGGAAACGCAACGCTGTAGCCAATTGACTACAGCTCATAATAGTAATATATGAGTGGGCTCAACCGGAGTGGTACCACCCTCTCGCAAAAGATCGGTTTAAAGTATATATTACAGCTGAATTTCGTAAAATGAGTGAGAGAGCCGGAAGCCCCCCCTTCCCCTCCCCCTCCCTCTCCTCCACTCCCCTTTAGTTCAGGTGTCCAACATGAGAGCAAAGCCTAGCATTGGCATACATTAAAAAATTAATAATTTAAGAAATTAAAAACACGACTGCCCTGCCAAAAATCGAACCAAAAAGTATAAAACAAGTGCAGTGTCATTGCAGTCGGGGGACCGTTCTGTGGAACATATTTAATCTAAGAGGGCCCCCGACTGCAATGACACTGCACTTTTATACTTTTTGGTTCGATTTTTGGCAGGGCAGTCGTGTTTTTAATTTCTTAAATTATTAATTTTCATTTTATGCATTTTAGTGACAGCAGCCAAAAATGAAATGTTTGTTTTGCATGTACACCCTAGCTATGCTATATGATGCCTATAAATTCTACAGTTTTGGAATGTGCTCATCAAGGCCTTCAATTTGATACCCATATTGTAATAATGGAAGTTTTTTTTTTTCACAATAATGCCATAATGCGCCATATTGTTTTTTTTCAAAAATAATATAACCAGTGTTACCCGGAATGATGTAAGGATTCTAACGATACCCCATACATCCAACTCCGTTCAGGCATTTATAAGTTATGGTGGAATAAAGAATCTCACATACATACAAACATACATGAACCCTAAACACATATACACTCCTTTTTTGGGCAGTCGTGTAAAAACTTAAATAATAATAATACAAATTAATTAATTAACAGGTAACAGGTTAATTTACAGTTCGCTGACGGTGAGGGAAAACATCGTGAGGAAACCTACCTATCCCTCGGGATAAGGTAATAGTCAGTTCCTGTACACGGCGACAAGGTTCACCACCTGTCACGTTGGGTTCTGACTATCTGGTGAAACGTGGGCTTTGAGTTGGTTAATACCTCCACAATGTGTTAGTGTATGGCCACTCAAGCCTCTGACTACCCCCGAATGGGGATAAAAGTCGTGACGTTACATTTCAAATAATAATTGACCTACTAATAGTAATTTTTCAGGCACTTACAAAGTGGTGTTGGCCTTGTCGTGTCGTTTCACATCCTCTCTAGTAATTGGCAGCCCTGAGTACGAGTCGTAGTACACTGCACACCTCACTTCACTAACAATCAACAATAGTATTAAAGGCAACATGCCAGGATATGTGCGATCACTTCGGCGTGTTCTTTCGAAATGGTTATAAATTAATGAGCGCATATTTTATAAACCTAGTTGCCTTGTTTTTTATTTCTTTATAGCTCCGCTTAAGCAGTGGTAGCCGATTAGTTAAGCACGCGTCTTGCGGGCTTAAGGTCCTGGGTTCAAACCCTGGCTCACACCTCTGGATTTTTCGAAATCTATGTGTGAATCATAACTTCACGTCACGTTGGGTTCTGACTATCTGGTGAAACGTGGGCTTTGAGTTGGTTAATACCTCCACAATGTGGTGGTGTATGGCCACTCAAGCCTCTGACTACCCCCGAACGGGGATAAAAGTCGTGACGTTACATTACATTTTTTTTTTACAATCATAACTTTAATATGATTATCACTTGCTTACGGTGAAGGAAAATATATTGAGGAATCCTGCATGTCTTTAGACACATGAAATCCACCAACCCGCACTGGGCCAGCGTGGTGGATTATGGCCTGAATCCCCCTCGCATTGAGGGGAGGCCCGTGCCCAGCAGTGGGACGTTTAAAGGGCTAAATTATTATTATTATAGCTCCGCTTATCACATTTAGCCACAATTAATAGGTATGTGCAGATGCCTCGCATGTCTCGCCCGAGCACTTATGTTATGACATTACGTCTGCGTTCTGACGTCAAAACTGAGTGCTCGGGCGCGGCATGCGCCTGATGTAGACGCACCCATTTGGTGCATCCAGATGTCCCGCTAGAGCACTCATGTTATGACATTATGTCTATGCGTTCTGACGTCTAAACTGAGTGCTCAGGTGTATCAAGTGCCTGATGTAGACGCACCCAGTTATACAATGCTCGGCCTGGTGGTCGTTGCGTGTTAAGAAACATTAATCACAGACAAATTAAAGATAAACAATAAAGTAAATAATAACTATTACTAAGATTATAATAGGTACCTAATTATATGATTTAAAAGAATTATATGATTAGCCGCGTTCACATGAGACGCATGCCGCGATCGAGCACTCAGTTTTGACGTCAGAACAGATAAACATAATAACATGAGTACTCGGGCGAGGCATGTAAATTTCGAGAAAATTTGGAATATCATTTTGTTTTTTCTACACATTTTAGCGGGTTGAACGACCTTAATATGTTTGTTATCTATTTATGAGAGATTTCAAGTTTTTAATTTAATTTTGTCATATCCGGTCTAGCAAAAACATGTTCTGAAATGATTTTAACAAATAAATTGGTTTGATGCAATTAAGTTTTTTTTTGTGAGATAATTATTATGACAACGACCTGTACCAAAACTTGTTTGTCATAAAAATAAATATACTACAGCCGCTGAGAAGTGATACGAACGGTAATTATGTTTGAGTTCGAGTCAGTCACCGCCCGGCTCGCTAAAATTCGGGCGGCCACTTTTATAAAATAGTGGTGCATTGTATGTGGCTGACCCCACCACCATGTGGGATGCATAGTCTAGGAAGAGAGTGATAGAGAGTAGTTCATTGTATGTCAAAGGGTGCATTCCGTAATGTTAATCAAAAATTACATAAGGAAAAATATTAAAAACAAATCATTAATAAAATAATCCATTGACTCATTTCATTTCGATTCTCGGTGGCGGTGGTAAGGTGGTAACGTGGTAAGGTTAGCACTAACCACCTTTCGACAACGAGTGGCCGAGAGGCGAGGCGGTGCTGTTCGGGTGCCGAGTTGATAGATGAGTGCCAACCTTTATTATTATGTCTCGTATTACCGTGTCTCGTTTTAAAATAAATTAAGATGACATTCTAAGAATTAATAACTTAATTGGTATTTCTTTTCTTTTTAGATTATAATTTAAAATCTATATCTTTATAGGAGGTGGCAAAAATAAAAATGGTCAATTTTGTTACCTGTTCCTGCGTAATATCTCATATTAATGTATGCAGGATATTAAGAAACCTGTAGCAATATATGACAAGGAAGGATAATATAAACAACTTTTTGATGTTTCATATTTAGTGCGAACAGACTGTAGGAAATGTTTTTTTTTGGTGCGAATTGATATTGATATAAGGCCCGCTGCACACGTGTATTGACAATAATTATTGTCAATGATATTATTGTGTGCATTTCTTGTATTGTCGTAGTGAGTAGTAGTAATCGTACGGGATCAAATTGTCCAACATTATTTCAGTATTATTGTCATCAAAAATAATGTGTGTAATACCTTAGTCACATTTAAAAAAACTCCACGTTTAGTCAGACAGACAAATACACACATGGAAGCATTACTAACATAATTATATTACAAGAATTAGGTATTTCCTGCTACTAGTATACTAATATTTTTAGGCAATTAAAACTGTATTTAATTGCCCACAACAATTACCTACTTAGGTAGTAAAATAATGAACAAGGACGAAGGAAACTGGTAAACATGATAGCTTATTACCCGTACGTAAATAGCTTTATATTGGTTTTGACAGAAACGAAATACTTTTTTTAAAATAATTTGTATTAATGGATGGGTAGCCCAGATGCTCCCATTTCTTAGACTGACGATCAAATTAGCAAAATTTACACTTTTGACACTTTTTAGCTTGTAATGAATCCCCCTTATCTTAATCTGACGAGTTCGAGTATTTTAAGATGGTCTATTTTTTTTTTGGTTCCCCTGAGCTTACCCACCAATATTAAGGGCTCATACTGGTTGGACGTTCTTATCAATATGTAAGCTATCTCCCTTATCTTAATCTGACGCGCTCGGGTAAATCCAGAAAATCCTTCTACGGCTCCCCATCTATAAAGTATGCGTTTACGGCGCCGCCACGCACCGCACACTGTCACAATGTGTATGTACATATCGAACACAACCAAGGGCCACTCGCCTTCGTGAATTGCAAGAACTATATCAAATATTAAAAAACCGGACAAACGCGAATAGGACTCGCGCCCTGGGGGTTCCATACAAACTTATCAAGAGTTGAATTTAAAAAAATACTGAACTAATATATTTTTATTTGTGAACAGTAGGCTAAATACGAAACACACGCCTGTTATTTAAAACGCTGGAATCTATATTTTTAATTTGTAATGAGTACACGAAATACACATTTTCGTGGCTCTAGCTTCAGAAAAATTGGAACCCCTATACAAACTTCCACCCCCTATTTTACACTCTTACGGGTGGAATTTTCGAAAAGACGGATATTAATATTTAATGTGTAATGAGTACCCTCAATATATTGTTGTAACACCAGCGGTTTGGGCTGTGCACGTCTTGACATACAGACAAACAGACGGACAACAAAGTGTTTTTTCCTTTGAGGTACGGAACCCTAACAATGCACAAATTAACCTGTATACCAATGATGATTACCTTCAAACCGAATTCATCATTTTATTGCATGCGTTATAACATGCAATAAATTCTTAAACCTTGAAATTTTAAACTGCGTTACATATCATTATAGCTGAAAAACAAGCGAAAACCAAAAGTATTGCATGCGTGGAATGTACAATGGAATTCAATATACGCATTGTTTAATTTGGCAAAGGTTGGCGAAGTAGCATTCTGATTACGCTACGTCCAGAAGTGTCACATGCCGCGCGAGGAAAATTTTCCTCGTTAAGTTTGACTTGCCCCACGTGAGGCAAATGCGCGCCCTGCCTCACCTGAGCACTCACATTTGCCTCGCCTAGTTTGGCAGTCGTGAGACAGAACGATGTCAAACGTGTCAAACTGATTGATCGGGTATACCTTTCCCTGTCTAGAGTGTCAGTTGCCTCGCCATTTGCCTCGCGCGGCATGCGACTGAGGCAAACGTCGTGCTTCGCGAGGCATGTGGGTGAGCAGCCTCGCGCGGCATGTGCATGTTGTAGACACGTCTATAGGGATAGGCCGAACATTGATATTTGGCCAAACATTCGGCTAAAATTCCGAACTTTTCGCCGAATATAACGACATTTAAAACTTGCATCATTTATTCGCTTGTCTGATGTGATACAGTGACATCCTAGCACACACTTCAAGACAAGACTTTTGTCACGCATTATGTCGCATCGATTCGCTTTCTCTTTCTTAATGAATAGTTAAGAATGAGACGGAATCGATTTATCTTGCGTTTTGCCTTGTCACGGTCGACTGTGCTGGTACTCCGTAATTCCAGGTCTAAACCACCGCAGGTAAAGCCAAGGTTGTCAAGGTGGTAGAGCCAAGCTGTAACCAATTGACTGCAGCTCATACGGGCTGGCTCGACTGGGGTAGTACCACCCTCTCACAGAAGATCGGCGTAAAGCCGCTATTACAGCTGCGTTTCGTACCATGAGTGAGAGAGCCGGAACCCCAACTCCCCCTCCCCTTCCCCTCCCTCCTTCCCACTCCCCTTAGGTCGGCAAAGTGCGAGCAATGCTTTTGGTATTGCAAGCATCTATAGGCTACGGTAACTGCTTAACATCAGGCGGGCCGTACGCTTGTTTGCCACCTCAGACTTATAAAAAAATAGTAGGTATTAATGACACTTATATCATAAAATATCGACCGCTTTGTCAAGACTGTAGTTATCGCCTACTAGCGACTGTAGTAGGCTACAGTCGCTAGTAGGAGGGCGAACACGTTGGGCTCAATCAGAAGGTCCCAGGTTCGATCCCCGGTGGGGCATGCACCAATGGATGAATTTTCATCTATGTGCATAATTTACAGTTCGCTAACGGTGAGGGAAAACATCGTGAGGAAACCTATCTACCCCTCGGGATAAGGTAATAGTCAGTTCCTGTATACACGGCGACACGGTTCACGACCTGTCACGTTGGGTTCTGACTATCTGGTGAAACGTGGGCTTTGAGTTGGTTGATACCTCCACAAGGTGGTGGTGTATGGCCACTCGAGCCTCTGACTACCCCCGAACGGGGATAAAAGTCGTGACGTTACATTACATTACATTTTTTAACATAACTCGTAGCCGCGCATTTGCATATAAAGTAATCTAATTAAAGATTCCGATGAAAGTGCCGCCGATTAAAATTCTGATACTACTTGCTTATTTGCATACTTAACTAGGGACGGAATAGGAGAAGGCATCCTTAGATCAACTGTTACTGGTTTCCAAGAAAATAACGTGGCTTGTTAAGTTTAAAATTACTATTTTATTCATAAACTAATTATTTCAGAACAAATGTTTAAGGCGAAGCCTAGACGTAAAGTAAATACTGTGGTCCGTCATTATTTACCAAAAACCGTGGTCCAAACTGATCGTGTAGGCTAGTGTACTGATGGATGACAGTATTTACCACGAATTTCAATTCCAGAATGACAGTTTGGCATTCCGCGTCGCGAAAGCAATAGAGTGGACATGCCTTCTGAGATTGCGGATTAAACCAAGCGCTAAGGTAATATCCATACCAAGCTTTCGTGGTTCATCTGACGTCTGCACTGTAAGAACTACGTCACAATACTGACGGAATAAATACTGAACGTGTAGCCTGTGTCGATGGAATAACATTAATCATTATGTATCATACTGACGGACCACAGTATTTACTTTACGTCTAGCCTTCAATTCCAAAGATATCAATACATTTATACAAATAAATAAAATTGAAATGTTTGTGTGTAAAATAACAGCTTTTTACTAAATACATAATATGAAAGTATATACTGAATATAATATTAATCATGTATTAAACCTGTTTAGATATAAGCGGTATCAGTAAACGCTTCAAGGAACTCGAATTACTTCCGCTGGATAAGTTTCAGGCAAATGGTTTTCATTTCCTTTACTGCAGCCTTTGCAGTCTAATCAAAACGAAGTTAGGTAGGTACTACATAATTCGCATAACCATTGGCTGCGTCTATATCAGGTCAGGCGCATGCCGTGCGAGGCTGCAAGTACTACATCACCAAGCAAACTAGGATCCTATCAAATGTGACGTCACCCGCACGAAAAGGCGGTGGCAGAGTGCGGGCGGCATGCGGGCGGGGAAGCCGTATTCCACCGAGTTCCTAGTTGGCTTGGTGGATTAGTACCATGGACCAATTACTAAGGGGACTGGCCCTAAGCAACTCGGCCGAGTGGTCGGCCTAGTACTAACATCGACATAAAACGAAGCGAGTAGTTCAACTATTTACCGGTAGATAGAACAATGAAAATGAAAAAACAATGACCACGTTTTTTTTTCATACATATATCTAATAAGGGCACCTCTTTCTTTAGTCTTTACTCTGTGATTAGTACTTACCAAATGACGAAAAACAAAATATGGGACCATGTTTGCTCCTGTTTAAAATTCAGATCACCGGGTATGGAAATCGATACACATTTGGGGAGCATGCTGGTCCGTACGTGAGCGTGTTCCACAATCGTGTACAACTAGCTGACCTCTAGTGTAGCATGCATGACCACTCCCCTGAAAATTGATGTATGCATTTGTGAAGGCTTAGTTTGAAAATAAAACCTATTTCGATGTATTACACATTATTATCGATAACACAATAAGCTTTGGTATGCAAGCATCTATGTGTCTATACCCATGGACCAATTACTAAGGGGACTGGCCCTAAGCAACTCGGCCGAGTGGTCGGCCTAGTACTAACATCGACATAAAATGAAGCGTGTAGTTCAACTATTTACCGGTAGATAGAACAATGAAAATGAAAAAACAATGACCACTTTTTTTTTCATACATATAACTAATAAGGGCACCTCTTTCTTTAGTCTTTACTCTGTGGTCTATACCTGTATGTCTATATGCCTATAGCTGACCTTATGTTGCTGTCACGATTAGTAACCTCGTCCTCCGTCGACTGCCCAGCTTTACTTGGGAAAATTGGTATCATCACTCCTAAGCGTGGGTTGAGGCGGAATCCTTTCTTTTTTACACCATTAGTAGGTACTAATTATCGCCAAAATAGCTTCCTTTATCGCGCTTGTACCAAGTACAATATGTTGTCACTGGATGCCGATCTAGACATTTCCGGTTGCTGCCTATCTAAAATGAGACTTAAACTTAATTCACATTTCCTAATGGGCAGGTAGTATTTCACTGTATGATGTGTGCTGTCCCTTTCACGGTTTTATATATTTTATTTTTTATTCTTAATGTTCTTATTCTGCATTGAGCTTGTTTCTTCTTTGTTTCTTCTCCATTATATTTTTCTTTGTATACTTCAGTCTGTTTAAGTTGGTAAGCATAGTTTTAATGGTGGTGGTATTGGTTCACTTGTTTCCCTTTCTTTTTATCTAATATTTTACTATCTGTGGAGACTTGTAAATGGCTTTGTATTGTTATTCTTCTCTATCTACTGTATCTTTTTAGCTGTTAGTCTTCCTTAAAACTAAATAAATAAATAAATAAATAAATAGCTATGTCATACCTATGTCCAGCTTTTCTGGTTTTTATGTGACGTTCTTCTTCGTTTCGTGCTTAATATCAGTCAGGCCGTACGATTGTTTGCCACTTTAGGCACATAAATGCAAAAAGTATAAACTTTATCAACTAAAATGTGATCGTTTTGAGAAACATGCATTTAATGTAATACTGAGAATAGTTTAGAAACTGCTTGTTAACAAACAGACAGATAGTAAAGATAAAATCATCGCTCAGTACAACATAAACACATCTGCCATGACCGCATAGAATTTAGAGATATGCAAATCTACTGCAAATCCTCTGGTAGGTAGGTACATAGAATAATCTCTGTAGAACAGAAACGACACAAATGTTGTTGAACTTTACTTACAAAAATAAACCCCCCATCGGTTCGGCAACGTGTGGAATACCTTTGGTAATGCCAACATCTATAGGCTAGGCTAAGTAATCAACATCAGGCGGGCCGCAAGCTTGTTTGTGGTGTGTCATATAAAAACATTTTTTTACAGACTTTAATTATTTTTATAAAAAAAACAAACCGACTTCAAAAAAACCTGGATCACTAAAAAGCCTGAAATAATATTTCTATTACCACCTCTGCCTACCCCTTCGGGAAAACCAGACGTGATGGTGTGTTATCGAGTATTTGGGGTCGGTGCCAATCTATCTTCTTACTTTTATAGTAGGTAGACTTGGCATACCAAGATTGGCACCGACTCCAAATACTCGATAACACACCATCACGTCTGGTTTTCCCGAAGGGGTAGGCAGAGGTGGTAATTGAAATATTATTTCAGGCTTTTTAGTGATCCAGGTTTTTTTGAAGTCGGTTTGTTTTTTTTATAAAAATAATTTTATTTCACGATTTTTAGTGGCGCCATACCAATGAACATTTTGGCATATTGAACCGTATGAAGTAAGCCCAACAAAAGGTAACTGCTGTAAATCTTTGAGGAATTCCCTCGACTGTCTATGGTCTCCATCATTAGACCTGTAATGGCACTTATAACCCATATGGGTGTAAAGTTCTCTCCAATACAAATTAATCAAGCCCAAACACCAGGTAATTGCTGTAAATCGTTGAGGAGTTCTCTCGACTGTCTTTTGACTCCATCATCAGACCCTTAATGACAGTCACAACCCATCTAGGTGTAAAGTTCTCATCAATAATAATTAATCAAGCCCAAACACAAGGTAGCTTCTGTAAAACGTTGAGGAGTTCCCTTGACTGTCCCTTGTCTTCATCATCAGTCCCCTAATGACAGTCACAACCCATCTAGGTGTAAAGTTCTCATCAATACAAATTAATCAAGCCCAAACACCAGGTAATTGTTGTAAATCGTTGAGGAGTTCCCTCGACTGTCTTTCGGCTCCATCATCAGATCGACTCCAGACCTTCATAAAATAGTAGTGCTTTAAAATACTTAATGAAAAAAATTACAAACGCACTAGTCGCTCCTACGATTTTCGAAGGTTCCCCTCGATTTCTCTGGGATGCCATCATCAGATCCTAGTTTCCTTATCATGGTACCACCGCTGGGATATCTCCTTTCCAACAAAAAAAGAATCATCAAAATCGGTTCATAAACGACGAAGTTATCCCCGAACACACATAAAAAAAATATATATATATACGGTCGAATTGAGAAACCTCCTCCTTTTTGAAGTCTGTTTAAAAAGACAGGTGATTCTCAATACGGACAGTATACCTAATATTTTCTCTTTACTTTTTTGGTAAGATATATTCAAATTAGCATGTTACTTACTTACTTATAATTTTTTTTTAAGACATGACAGACGTGAAGTGTAATGATTGTAGGCACATATCCTCAGAATTGAGGTAGGTCACGACTGGGAAGAAGATTTCGCGTCGCGTCTGCAATACTCGCGTTACTCTAGGCCCCCCGTCGAGGGTTTTAATTAATATTTCTAAACAGTACCCGTAGGCAGGCACCCACTGAATTAATTCGTAGTAACACCGCGGTAAAATGGTAAACCGGGTTTATGCGAAAGTGGGTTTATTTAGGGAAACCGGTGAACCTAGATAATGATAGAGGTAAGCCAGAAATTTTCTACAAGTACTTTTTTCTCACTTTATTGGCGGTAGAGCCAAGTTGTAGCCAATCGACTGCAGCTCATATGCGGGCTGGCTCGACCGGGGTACCTAGTACCACCCTTTCATAGAAGATCGGCGTAAAGTTTCTATTACAGCTGCAATTCGTACGACGAGTAGGTAAGAGAGCCAGAAGCCCAATTCTCCCCCCCTCCCCTCTTCGCCCCCCCACGTTCCACTCCCCTTCAGGTCGTCAACGTGAGCAATGCCTTTAGTACCGCAAGCATCTATAGGCTAGGCTAGGGTATCTGCTTAACATCAGGAGGGCCGTAAGCTTTGGTTTAAAAATTTGAGTATGCTGTGAGCGCTTGAGCAAGCAAGCTTAAACCTCAACAGTATACCTAACGACTCATGATTATCTGCTGATAAACTACGTAATATAGCAAAAGTTCTTGAACCATAAATACAGAGTAAGCGCTAGGTATTGCAAATATCTTCAAATAACACCCCTAAGGCCAGATATTACAACACATTATTTTTTTATAACACCACTTGGTAAACACTATCGCCATTAATTGTAACACACTAAGATTCTAAATTGCTTGCAATCCACTTTTCTAACAGCAAAATATTAGTACACAGCACAGAGTAAAGACTAAAGAAAGAGGTGCCCTTATTAGATATTTGTATGAAACAAAACGTGGTCATTGTTTTTTCATTTTCATTTTACTATTTACCGGTAAATAGTTGAACTACTCGCTTCGTTTCATGTCGATGTTAGTACTAGGCCGACCACTCGGCCGACTTGCTTAGGGCCAGTCCCCTTAGTAACTGGTCCATGGTACACAGCACCTCTAGACAAAGTTCGGTTTGCGTTCCTAAAAATGATGATGATGCTAAATTGAGACTTATGGGCATTCAAAAAAGGTCTATTAAATTTTGTTTCGATTATATGGTAAGCACTGACAAAGTTGTTAACTGCTTATGAATAGGCAATAACTTGCCTCCAGTCGCTTAACACTAAGCACTAGTCAATAGCTACGTCCAGAAGTGTCACATGCCGCGCGAGGAAAATTTTCCTCGCGGTGTTTGACTTGCCTCACGTGAGGCAAATGCGCACCCTGCCTCACCTGAGCACTCACATTTGCGTCGCCTAGTTTGGCAGTCGTGAGACAGAACGATGTCAAACGTGTCAAACTGATTGATCGGGTATACCTTTCCCTGTCTAGAGTGTCAGTTGACTCGCCATTTGCCTCGCGCGGCATGCGACTGATGCAAACGTCGTGCTTCGCGAGGCATGTGGGTGAGCAGCCTCGCGCGGCATGTGACACTTCTGGACGTAGCTAATGACAGTTGTATAGGATAGTTATAGATTAATAACAATTTTACGGCATTTAAGGAGACAGGTTAACAAACCTACACACTGTATAAACAACATCCTTGTATAGAATGTTGATTGAAATCTGGGATCTGAATCATCCTTACAGCCTTGAGTTCAACCTTGATACATCCGTTTCCGCTCCACCAAGCCAACTAGGCGCTTGGCTGGAATTCGGCTTCCCCGCCCGCAAACCGCCACCGCCTTTTTGTGCGGCTGACGTCACATTTGACAGGTGCCTAGTTGGCTTGGTGGAGTAGTATCACTTTTGACAAACTCTCTATTTGTTTTAAGGGTGAAGTCTATATTGAAACATCCGTGACTTTGATGTCAAAAATATAGACATAGAACCATCGATATAGAAAAGGCTTAGATTCAGCAAGTTAGTTAAAATCGTGTCACCACCGAATGTACGTTAAATTCAAAAAAGTACGTTGAATTCTATTGTCATACAAGCTGTCAAAAACCTCTCGCCTATGTGCGTAACCTGCAGCTGTAGTGTGGTTTGTACAGGCAAGCGAGACGGGGTAACTGCGCGCGGGAGTAGGATGGCATAAGGTCGCTAGGGACCTCTTGATTGACCTAGCCGTATTTTGTCAAGTTAAGACTTTTAACACTACCGTCTATCTACATATATGAGACTGCAGTATTAATTAAAACCAATATTGAGCTTTTCCAAAAAGGCACTAGGAAACGCCATGAAGACAAACTATGCTTCCTACCTTCCAAAACGGCTCTTTTACATAAAAGTATTTTTGTATGGGTCAAAGAATATACAATAAAATTCCCACGCAACTACGAAAAGAAAATATATTAAAATTTTTTTAAAATAATCTTAGACATTTATTCATAGAAAATACCTATTATTCTTTAAAGGAATTTATGGAAGATTCAAGTCTGAAATAACAGTGATCCGATTGCAAGAGTAATGTACCTAATGACTAGTAGTGTAACTGACCAATGTAGGCATCAGCATGTTATTTCCATATTATTTCTACATTTTGAACTATATAAATCTTTATTATCAATATTAATTATTTTATATTATTGACATTATCAGCTATCTTTTGACATTTACGTTTCAATGTGACATTTCTAGTTTATTATCACATTTACTATCATTATTATTATTTGATTAGGTTGGCGGGCAAAAATTGTACGCCGTATAGGCAGTTCATAGAGAGCTAAATATTTTAAGTAACCATGTTCACCTCTGTACTTACCTATGATACACAATAAATTAAATTGAATTGAATTGAATTGATGGCGAACGGTCATGCACAATGCGATACACGCACTACCATAGTCGCCTTGTCGCATTTGAATAATAGTTGAAGTATGAAGTTACTCATCTTTAGTCTTTTCTATATCGATGCATAGAACACACCCCAATTCTTATTCTCTCACAAATTCGGCCAAAGTCGTTTTAACTTGCTTACTAATTCAAACACAAAGGTACGGAAAATATTGGTTCCATAAATAACTACAACGGAACCATAGGTGAGAAGTGAGAATGATGGACAAACGAAACGGTACATAAACTGTCACAGTCCATTGCTTGTCAACGCAGCGAAGAACATTTCGATTCCCATTATGGTGGGGACATGGTTGGTGCACTTGCGGAATTAACATTTCGTGTTAACGGACCAGTTGTGGGCCATTTTCAGTTTTGTGACAACGGTTAAAGATTAACGGTCGTATTCATAGAAATTTATTAAAACACATTTCCAACGCCTTTTAGCTAATACGCATTTTAGGCTTTGCAACGTGTTTTAAAATTTTCTTATTACTACGAAATGTAAATATGAGTAAAAATACGTTTGTCATGGCGTAAGTTTGGCAACGTCGCATTTACTTACTATCCTACCAAATTACAACATCTGCTACGTTGTAGTATGCCGATATATCGAAATGAACTTTTGAGTTATTCGGCCTCCGAATTAGTAGTTAATATTCGGAGGCCGAATAACTCAAAAAGTCATTTAGATATTTCGGCAAACTACAACCGCCATTGGACGTGGTTTGATGTGGGCGATGCGAAAAGCACATTTAAAATAGTTTTTAAGCATTTTAATTTTTCGACCAAAAACTACTATTCGGAGGCCGAATAACTCAAAAAGTCATTTCGATATTTCGGCAAACTACAACCGCCATTGGACGTGGTTTTATGTGGGTGATGCGAAATGCACATTTAAAATAGTTTCTAAGCATTTAAATTTTTCGGCCAACAACTACTATTCGGAGGCCGAATAACTCAAAAAGTCATTTCGATATTTCGGCAAACTACAACCGCCATTGGACGTGGTTTGATGTGGGCGATGCGAAATGTACATTTAAAATAGTTTCAAAGCATTTTATTTTTAACAATAATGCACGGGTTGACTACAGTACTTCTTACGTCAACTTACTAAATAAAGAGGGAGAGGAAGGGGGACTTGAACTTTCGGCTCTCTCACTACACGAAACGCACCTGTAATAGCTACTTTACGTCGATCTTCTGTGTGAGGGTGGTACTACCCCGCTGCCAGCACGTATATAAGCTGCAGTCAATAAAAACCTCTCATCATGGATAGATCTTTACTGAAACGATTTCTCATACATGATGCATAGTGACAAACAAATAAATATTCATGAGTGTTTTTCCTCATCTCTTACTTGTCATTTTCATGCGATATTAATTCATCTACTGAACTGGGCAAAATCTGATAAACCACATGAAGAGCACCAGGGTAAATGCAACCATATCTTCAAAGTATACGGTGGTTTTTAGGGTGTTATCGTGAAGTGTCGAGGGCAATAAGTGGCGATCAAATTGAGATACGAGCGAGCACGTGCAGGTTATTGGCTCACAAGTGTTTGGACAAACTACGATATTGCTTATTGATGGGGAAAATCTTTGAGGTCGGGGTGATTCTGGGGTATATGACGCTGTTAAAGTGGGTGAATTGGCGAAAAATATAACGATTCAACAAATTTAAGAGGTCTAAAAGCACAGAAGGGCTAGACAAGTGGCTGACGTCTACAAGCGTTCCTTAAAATCGCTACGCTTCATGTATGGAAATGACATAAGTCACGTGATCTACATAGCAACTTGTTGTTGATCTACATAGCGACGTTTGACATTTCCATACATTGTGAAGTCTATTCTATTCTATTCGATTATCGTTGATGTCACTTGTCTAGGTGGGCAGAGCTCCTTATAGATAGGAGGTGCTTACTCAAAAATTCCTATAATACTTACTTAACTCAGTTGTAACGATCTTTGAATTTGAAATATAGGTAGGTATACCCATGGACCAATTACTAAGGGGACTGGCCCTAAGCAACTCGGCCGAGTGGTCGGCCTAGTACTAACATCGACATAAAACGAAGCGAGTAGTTCAACTATTTACCGGTAGATAGAACAATGAAAATGAAAAAACAATGACCACGTTTTTTTCATACATATATCTAACTAGCTTTTGCCCGCGACTTCGTCCGCGTAGACTTCAAAATAAAAAAAAACCGGGCAAGTGACATAAGACTTTTTAGTACTTTTTAGTGCGCCAGGGTTTTTTAAGTCGGTTTGGTAGGTAGGTATATAGAGCCAAAATCCCAAATCCCCCTCCCCTTCTCCACCCCTTTTCCTCCCCTCTCTTCCTTCGGTTCGATTCCCGCCAGAGGCAAATTTCGGAAATGGCCTTTTCGTAATCTACTCTGGTCTGGTTGTCGCTGAGATCGCCCCCAGTCCATTGTATGGTAGCCAAGTATCACCGGTGCTTAGGGGGCGTCCATAAATTACGTGAGGCATTTAGAGGGGGGGGGGGTCGAGCCAAAACTCACCAAATCTCACGTGGGGGAGAGGAGGGGTCTCTGCAAATCTCACGTAATTTTTTCTCCGCAAAAATTAGGGTGCGTTTCCATTGAAGCGGAGCTGGGCGGAGCGGACCGTGAACTGGCCAATCACAGTGCTCGAAATCTCCACTCCGCATCAGTGAAAACAGTGTAAGCGGAGCGGAGCGGAGTTGAGTGGACTTTCGAATAAAACAAATGAACACGCGGCCCCGAGCCGGACAGAACGGAGTCGAGCAGGCTGTGGTGCCGAGTGATGGGCACGAAGCGGAGCGGAGTGGAGCGGAGCGGAGCGGACCGGAGCTGAGTTGAGCGGAGCTGAGTGGAGCTGAGCGGATCTGACCGAAGCTGAGCGGAGCTGAGCGAAGCTGAGCGGAGCTGAGCGGAACTGAGCGGATCTAACCGAAGCTGAGCGGAGCTGAGCTGAGCGGACTTTCGAATACAGTATATGAACACGCGGCGGATAGCTTCCGAATTTTCATCTTCTCCCCTCTCTTCCTTCTGCTCCCTCCCCCTCCATTTCCCTTTCCCCTCCCCCTTCCACTTCCCCCTACCTTACGTCTTCCCCTTCCTCCCTCACCTACCCTGTGCATACTTAGTTTCAAGTCAATCGGGTAAAACATATTTTTCTGCCGTACTTTTCTACCTTTAGTTTCCCCCTTTTGGGTGTTGATTTACGAAATTATTTTTTATGGGATCAAACTGAAGTAGTACCTACCATATTCAGCTCAGCTTATACCCCAATTATTTAAAATGAATAATCATAACCAATCTCGAGATATGGATGACTAAACATTCGCTGACCCCGCTCTCCCCTTTTCCTTCAAAATATTGAAAACGCCGAAACCCCAGTTTGATTATTTAAAATGAACAATCATAACCAATTTCGAGATATGGATGACTAAACATTCGCTGACCCCACTCTCCCCTTTTCCTTCAAAATATTAAAAACGCTGAAACCCCAGTCTGATTATTTAAAATGAACAATCATAACCAATTTCGAGATATGGATGACTAAAAAGCTAGCTTTTGCCCGCGACTTCGTCCGCGTAGACTTCAAAATAAAAAAAAACCGGGCAAGTGACATAAGACTTTTTAGTACTTTTTAGTGCGCCAGGGTTTTTTAAGTCGGTTTGGTAGGTAGGTATATAGAGCCAAAATCCCAAATCCCCCTCCCCTTCTCCACCCCTTTTCCTCCCCTCTCTTCCTTCTGCTCCCTCCCCCTCCATTTCCCTTTCCCTTTCCCTTTCCCCTCCCCCTTCCACTTCTCCCTACCTTACGTCTTCCCCTTCCTCCCTCACCTACCCTATGCATACTAAGTTTCAAGTCAATCGGGTACAAACATATTTTTCTGCCGTACTTTTCTACCTTTAGTTTCCCCCTTTTGGGTGTTGATTTACGAAATGATTTTTTCATTTACAAAATGATTTTTTTCATTGATCAAACTGAAGTAGTACCTACCATATTCAGCTCAGCTTATACCCCAATTATTTAAAATGAATAATCATAACCAATCTCGAGATATGGATGACTAAACATTCGCTGACCCCGCTCTCCCCTTTTCCTTCAAAATATTGAAAACGCCGAAACCCCAGTTTGATTATTTAAAATGAACAATCATAACCAATTTCGAGATATGGATGACTAAACATTCGCTGACCCCGCTCTCCCCTTTTCCTTCAAAATATTAAAAACGCTGAAACCCCAGTCTGATTATTTAAAATGAACAATCATAACCAATTTCGAGATATGGATGACTAAACATTCACTGACCCCGCTCTCCCCTTTTCCTTCAAAATATTGAAAACGCCGAAACCCCAGTTTGATTATTTAAAATGAACAATCATAACCAATTTCGAGATATGGATGACTAAACATTCGCTGACCCCGCTTTCCCCTTTTCCTCCAAAATATTAAAAACGCTGAAACCCCAGTCTGATTATTTAAAATGAACAATCATAACCAATTTCGAGATATGGATGACTAAAAATTCGATGACCCCGCTCTCCCCTTTTCCTTCAAAATATTAAAAACGCTGAAACCCCAGTCTGATTATTTAAAATGAACAATCATAACCAATTTCGAAATATGGATGACTAAACATTCGCTGACCCCGCTCTCCCCTTTTCCTTCAAAATATTAAAAACGCTGGAACCCCAGTCTGATTATTTAAAATGAACAATCATAACCATTTTCGAGATATGGATGACTAAAAATTCGCTGACCCCGCTCTCCCCTTTTCCTTCAAAATATTAAAAACGCCGAAACCCCAGTTTGATTATTTAAAATGAACAATCATAACCAATTTCGAGATATGGATGACTAAACATTCGCACACCCCGCTCTCCCCTTTTCCTTCAAAATATTAAAAACGCTGAAACCCCAGTCTGATTATTTAAAATGAACAATCACTGAAACCCCAGTCTGATTATTTAAAATGAACAATCATAACCAATTTCGAGATATGGATGACTAAAAATTCGCTGACCCCGCTCTCCCCTTTTCCTTCAAAATATTAAAAACGCTGAAACCCCAGTCTGATTATTTAAAATGAACAATCATAACCAATCTCGAGATATGGATGACTAAACATTCGCTGACCCCGCTCTCCCCTTTTCCTTCAAAATATTAAAAACGCTGAAACCCCAGTCTGATTATTTAAAATGAACAATCATAACCAATTTTGAGATATGGATGACTAAACATGCGCTGACCCCGCTCTCCCCTTTCTCGTCAAAATGATTAAAAATACGGAAACCCCAGTCTGATCAATTCAAATAAGCAATCATAACCAATATCGAGATATGGATGACTTATTAAAACATCCTTTGACCCCGTTTTCCCCTTTCCCGTCAAAATAACAAAACTCGACCACCCCTATACAAACTTTCACTCCACATTTCACCCCTTAGGGGTTGAATTTCCAAAAACACGAAAGAAATCTAAACACAAACTTTCATTCCCCTATTTTACCCCCTTAGGGGTTGAATTTTAGAAAACCCTGAAATTACTCTTTTTTATTTTTGAAAAGACACCTAATCACCAATTTAAGTAAGTCTAACTTCAAAAATGACGGAACTTCCATACAAACTTTTATCCCCTATTTTACCCCCTTAGGGGTCGAATTTTCAAAAACCCTGAAACCCATATTTTTTTATTTTTCAAAAGACACCTAATCAGCAATTTTCATAATTCTAACTTCAAAAATGACGAACTTCCATACAAACTTTCATCCCTTATTTTACCCCCTTAGGGGTTGAATTTCAAAAAACCCTTTCTTAGTACACCTCTACACATCAAGACAAACCCACCCTCCAAATTTCAAGTCTCTACGATCAGCGGTTTAGGCTGTGCGTTGTCTGTCAGTCAGTCAGTCAGTCAGTCAGTCAGTCAATCAGGACTTTGATTCTTATATATTTAGATAAGGGCACCTCTTTCTTTAGTCTTTACTCTATGGGTATTTTAAGTTCACGTTAACTGAGTTTTAACTGTAGATAAATAAAATAAGTATCGCCAGACTTACACACCAATTGTACTTATGGTCCCAAACTACGCAATTCTTGTACTATGACTATCATACAATGGACTGGGGGCGATCCCAGTGACACCCAGACCAGGGAAAATTACAAAAAGGCAGTTTCCGCAATTTTCCTCTGGCGGGAATCAAACCACTACCACCCAATGTTATGTAATGTAACGTCACGACTTTTATCCCCATTCGGGGGGTAGTCAGAGGCTTGAGTGGCCATACACCACCACATTGTGGAGGTATTAAGCCAACTCAAAGCCCACGTTTCACCAGATAGTCAGAACCCAACGTGACTGGTGGTGAACCTTGTCGCCGTGTATACAGGAACTGACTATTACCTAATCCCGAGGGATAGGTAGGTTTCCTCACGATGTTTTCCCTCACCGTTAGCGAACTGTAAATTATGCACATAGATGAAAATTCATCCATTAGTGCATGCCCCACCGGGGATCGAACCTGGGACCTTCTGATTGAGCCCAACGTGTTCGCCCCTAGGCTACATACCAGACAATATCGCCAGACTTACACACTAATTGTACTTATGGTCCCAAACTAAGCAACGCTTGTACTATGGCTACCATACAATGGACTGGGGGCGATCCCAGTGACACCCAGACCAGGGAAAATTACGAAAAGGCCGTTTCCGCAATTTTTCTCTGGCGGGCATCAAACCACCCGATAAACTAAGATAATAATGATAATAATTTAGCCCTTTTAAAGTCCCACTGATGGGCACGGGCCTCCCCTCAATGCGAGGGGGATTTAGGCAATAATCCACCACGCTGGCCGTGCGGGTTGGTGGATTTCACATGTCTAAAGACATGCAGGTTTCCTCACGATGTATTCCTTCACCGCAAGCAAGTGATAATCATATTAAAGTTATGATTCACACATAGATTTCGAAAAATCCAGAGGTGTGAGCCAGGATTTGAACCCAAGAATTAAGCCCGCAAGACGCGTGCTTAACCAATCGGCTACCAATGACTAACTGAGATACACGACCAATAAAAAAATCGATTAGGTAAGTGATTGAATCGATTGATTCTGTATATTATTATGTCACTCGAAGAAGAGATACACATGATGTAAGTAGTTTCGTCTGAAAACGACTACTGAAAAGGTCGCCTGCCTATTGAACCATCTCATGATAAAGTATCGGCAACACTAGGAAAAAGTTGTTCAATAAAATGTAATAACCCATGAAAAATGACACGACGCGGTGAGCAGGGGCCGTTAGCAAGTCATCATATTGGCTAACCATTTATCATTATCGAAGGTAATGATATATTGATTTTGTTAGGTCACCGCTTACCATGATTACCCCATGATAGTTCTAGTAATATCTTCAAAACAGTAGTTTAAGTTAACTAGATGTATTATGTGAATATAAACAGGGTTAAAGAAGAAGAAATTTAAAAAAATAAAAACACGACTGCCCTGCCAAAACGAACTAAAAAGTATAAAACAAGTGCATTGTCATTGCAGTCGGGGGACCGTTCTGTGGAACACTTTTTAATTTAAGAGGTCCCCCGACTGCAATGACAATGCACTTGTTTTATACTTTTTAGTTCGTTTTGGCAGGGCAGTCGTGTTTTTAATTTTAAAAAAGAATTTCACATTTGAATTTTGACCCATAATGCAGCCATATTGATTTTTTTCAAAAATAATATACCCAGTGTTACCCGGAATGATGTAAGGATTCTAACGATACCCCATACATCCAATTCGGTTCAGGCATTTATAAGTTATGGTGGGATAAAGAATCTCACATACATACATGAACCCTAAACACATATACACTCCTTTTTTTTGGGCAGTCGTGTAAAAAATATGGCTAGTCTTACACACTGACCCCCAAATTCATAGAAAGTTATGATCGACTTGCAGTGGAATTATAAATCACATTTGTTCCTAAAATCCTTTTCAAAACCATTGTAAATGTGCAAAAATCTCTATGAATTTGGGGATAACTGTATGATCCCAAACTAAGCTACGCTTGTACTATATATCGGACGATGGACTGGGGCCAATCCCAGTGACACCCAGGGGGGTTACTCCGAAATACGTCGCTGACGGATCGTCCGAAGTACGGATTCGATTTACGATCAAAACAATGTCAAATCGTAGAGAAAAACGAAAGAAGAAATGTCAAATCACGACAATCCGTCAGCCGAAACGTTAGGTTCGTATTTCGGAGTAGGCCAGCTGGGCAAATTACGAAAAGGCCATTTCTGAAATTTGACTCTGGTGGAATCGAACCTCAACCACCCGATGCAGTGAGCCGAGCGACTCACGCTCAAACCACTGCGCCAAGAGGTCGTCAAAAACTTTACAAAATAATTTAAAATAAACAATTTTTTTTAATAAAATAAATGACGTACCTACCACGTCATATTATGAGAAATACAAAGGTGAGAAACTTTGTCTAAGAAATTCACATTTAAAATTCTTTTGTATTCAAATATAGCATTTTTTTTGTGGTAGAGCCATTTTGTAGTTAAATGACTGCAGCTCAATATGGGCCGGCTCGACCGGAGTAGAACCACCCTCTCACAGAAGATCGGCGTTAAGTAGTTATTACAGCTGCGTCTAGCACGTTGAGTGAGGTAGCCGAAATTCTTAACACCACCCCCCCCCTTCAAAAGGGCTAGACAAGTGGCTGACGTCTACAAGCGATCCCTCAAATCGCTACGCTTCATGTATGGAAATGACATAAGTCACGTGATCTACATAGCAACTTGCTGTTGATCTACATAGCGACGTTTGACATTTCCATACATTGTGAAGTCTATTCTATTCTATTCGATTAGCGTTCATGCCACTTGTCTAGGGGGGCAGGTCGGCAACATGCAACCGATGCCTGCGGTATTGGAAGCATCTGCATAGGCTACGGTAACTGCTTAACATCAGGCTGGCCGTACGCTAGTTTATCAGCTTAGTAGGACACACTTTTTTAGACCATTACATCACATGTCTCCCTCTTTCTTAGTAATGTCTTTGGTTTAAAATAAAATAATAAAATACAATAAAAATTTCAAAGAGCATTCGACACCCTATTTAACTTATTTATAGCCAAGCAAACAAAGACACGCTGAGCCGTTTCAAATGATTTTTCACATCATTACCACAGCTTAACGCAAAGAGACAGTTGATAGTGTGTGACTTCTCTGATGTTGACATACGCCGTGGCCGTGACTCATGGATCCTCAGATCTGATGTAAATAAGCGACCCAAATAATAGCGCGATTGGCTGGTTTTACAAGTTATCAGGCGCGTCATGTCTTTATGCGATTTAAAAATACCTAAGTGTACAATACAGTAAATACAGTTGATACAGGGGGGTTACTCCGAAATACGTCGCTGACGGATCGTCCGAAGTACGGATTCGATTTACGATCAAAACAATGTCAAATCGTAAAGAAAAACGAAAGAAGAAATGTCAAATCACGACAATCCGTCAGCCGAAACGTTAGGTTCGTATTTAGGAGTAGGCCAGCAGGGCTAGACAAGTGGCTGACGTCTACGAGCGTTCGTTCAAATCGCTACGCTTCAGTTATGGAAATGACATAAGTCACGTGATCTACATAGCAACTTGTTGTTGATCTACATAGCGACGTTTGACATTTCCATACATTGTGAAGTCTATTCTATTCTATTCGATTAGCGTTCATGCCACTTGGCTAGCCCCTCAGTTGCAAAATCGCCGATCGCCGATTAAAAGCAGCATGTCTGCTTTGGCCCTAAATAAATCAGTTTTACTTTGAAGGTTTGGTTGGACATCATTAGTATTTAGGTTACTGAACTCAAATTGTATCTCACCAAGTATCTTTTTATAATAACTACGTCATACGGCCCGTAAGCAGTACTAGCCTATCATTAGAAGTTTTATTTCGTTTCTACTTGCAAACGCTTTGCTTCTCTACTATATTTTTTTACCATCAATACAAACTCCCGAACCTCAAGATAAGTGATTTAGGTCGCCACTCCAGACTCGGTGTTCCTGTTGAAAGGAGCACTCCACGAGGATCCTGACCCTTTTGATGTTACAGGCTCTTTACTCAAGGTACTGTCAGATACATCCATAGTTATTTGGTGCTTTAAGACGTGGTTTGAAAACGAAGTCCCAATTTTCTGAGGTTTTGTAGAGGTTTGGCCTTTTTATGGTTCCGTACCCAAAGGGTGCCAACGGAAGCCTATCACTAAGTCTACGGTGTCCGTCTGTTTGTCCGGCTGTCCGTCTGTCGGCGGGCTGTATCTCACGAACCGTAATAGTTAGAGAGTTGAAATGTCATGTTAAAACAGGATGTTTATTTTGTTGCCGCTACAAAAACAAATACTAAAAATAAAATAAAAGTTAAAAATAAAGGGGGTCCCCATACAAGAAACTTGATATTTTTGACGTTTTTATTCTACGGTGGTACGGAACCCTTTCTGTGCGAATCCGAAACACACTTGGCCGGTTTTTAAACGTATTGACATCTATGAAGAGATTCGCAATCGAATGAAGTTATGTTGTTGTTATGAAATAACATCTAACAGCCGGGCCCCACTTGTGCGCTGCGCTGCGTTGCGCTGCGTCGTCGCAACGGATCAAAGTGTCAGCGGGCGAGAGACGAAGCGGGGGAGGGTGACGTGCCAGTACAAAATCTTGCGACGACGCAGCGCAACGCATTGCAGCGCGCAAGTGGGGCCTCGCCCTAATAGGTATTTGTGTGTTTGTTACCTATGTATTTTTAAAGCCGCCTTTCCACCGCGGCGTACGTCAATGACATCATTTCGTGCGTAGCGTACTACGCACGAAATGATGTCATTGACGTCATTGCTAGTGGAAGCCACGTCATTTCGTGCGTATCGTGCGCCGCGGTGGAAAGGCGACTTAATGTTGATATTATTTTAACAAATACACCTTATAAATACATTTGTATTGCTCGTACAACACGCGCACGTACAAGCAAGCAATATCTCCCAAATGTGTATTGATTTCCATACGCCGTGATCTGGATTTTAATCATAGGAGTCCAGTCTGCATTAATTTTGCTTATGGATGACCATTATATCTAAATATATAAGAATCAAAGTCCTGATTGACTGACTGACTGACTGACTGACTGACAGACAACGCACAGCCTAAACCGCTGATCGTAGAGACTTGAAATTTGGAGGGTGGGTTTGTCTTGATGTGTAGAGGTGTACTAAGAAAGGGTTTTTTGAAATTCAACCCCTAAGGGGGTAAAATAAGGGATGAAAGTTTGTATGGAAGTTCGTCATTTTTGAAGTTAGAATTATGAAAATTGCTGATTAGGTGTCTTTTGAAAAATAAAAAAAATATGGGTTTCAGGGTTTTTGAAAATTCGACCCCTAAGGGGGTAAAATAGGGGATAAAAGTTTGTATGGAAGTTCCGTCATTTTTGAAGTTAGAATTACTTAAATTGGTGATTAGGTGTCTTTTCAAAAATAAAAAAGAGTAATTTCAGGGTTTTTGAAAATTCAACCCCTAAAGGGGTAAAATAGGGGAATGAAAGTTTGTGTTTAGATTTCTTTCGTGTTTTTGGAAATTCAACCCCTAAGTGGTGAAATGTGGAGTGAAAGTTTGTATAGGGGTGGTCGAGTTTTGTTATTTTGACGGGAAAGGGGAAAACGGGGTCAAGGGATGTTTTAATAAGTCATCCATATCTCGATATTGGTTATGATTGCTTATTTGAATTGATCAGACTGGGGTTTCCGTATTTTTAATCATTTTGACGAGAAAGGGGAGAGCGGGGTCAGCGCATGTTTAGTCATCCATATCTCAAAATTGGTTATGATTGTTCATTTTAAATAATCAGACTGGGGTTTCAGCGTTTTTAATATTTTGAAGGAAAAGGGGAGAGCGGGGTCAGCGAATGTTTAGTCATCCATATCTCGAGATTGGTTATGATTGTTCATTTTAAATAATCAGACTGGGGTTTCAGCGTTTTTAATATTTTGAAGGAAAAGGGGAGAGCGGGGTCAGCGAATTTTTAGTCATCCATATCTCGAAATTGGTTATGATTGTTCATTTTAAATAATCAGACTGGGGTTTCAGCGTTTTTAATATTTTGAAGGAAAAGGGGAGAGCGGGGTCAGCGAATGTTTAGTCATCCATATCTCGAAATTGGTTATGATTGTTCATTTTAAATAATCAGACTGGGGTTTCAGCGTTTTTAATATTTTGAAGGAAAAGGGGAGAGCGGGGTCAGCGAATTTTTAGTCATCCATATCTCGAAATTGGTTATGATTGTTCATTTTAAATAATCAGACTGGGGTTTCAGCGTTTTTAATATTTTGAAGGAAAAGGGGAGAGCGGGGTCAGCGAATGTTTAGTCATCCATATCTCGAGATTGGTTATGATTGTTCATTTTAAATAATCAGACTGGGGTTTCAGCGTTTTTAATATTATGAAGGAAAAGGGGAGAGCGGGGTCAGCGAATTTTTAGTCTTCCATATCTCGAAATTGGTTATGATTGTTCATTTTAAATAATCAGACTGGGGTTTCAGCGTTTTTAATATTTTGAAGGAAAAGGGGAGAGCGGGGTCAGCGAATTTTTAGTCATCCATATCTCGAAATTGGTTATGATTGTTCATTTTAAATAATCAGACTGGGGTTTCAGCGTTTTTAATATTTTGAAGGAAAAGGGGAGAGCGGGGTCAGCGAATGTTTAGTCATCCATATCTCGAGATTGGTTATGATTGTTCATTTTAAATAATCAGACTGGGGTTTCAGCGTTTTTAATATTATGAAGGAAAAGGGGAGAGCGGGGTCAGCGAATTTTTAGTCTTCCATATCTCGAAATTGGTTATGATTGTTCATTTTAAATAATCAGACTGGGGTTTCAGCGTTTTTAATATTTTGAAGGAAAAGGGGAGAGCGGGGTCAGCGAATGTTTAGTCATCCATATCTCGAAATTGGTTATGATTGTTCATTTTAAGTAATCAGACTGGGGTTTCAGCGTTTTTAATATTTTGAAGGAAAAGGGGAGAGCGGGGTCAGCGAATGTTTAGTCATCCATATTTCAAAATTGGTTATGATTGTTCATTTTAAATAATCAGACTGGGGTTTCAGCGTTTTTAATATTTTGAAGGAAAAGGGGAGTGCGGGGTCAGCGAATGTTTAGTCATCCATATCTCGAGATTGGTTATGATTGTCCATTTTAAATAATCAGACTGGGGTTTCAGCGTTTTTAATATTTTGAAGGAAAAGGGGAGAGCGGGGTCAGCGAATGTTTAGTCATCCATATCTCGAAATTGGTTATGATTGTCCATTTTAAATAATCAGACTGGGGTTTCAGCGTTTTTAATATTTTGAAGGAAAAGGGGAGAGCGGGGTCAGCGAATTTTTAGTCATCCATATCTCGAAATTGGTTATGATTGTTCATTTTAAATAATCAGACTGGGGTTTCAGCGTTTTTAATATTTTGAAGGAAAAGGGGAGAGCGGGGTCAGCGAATTTTTAGTCATCCATATCTCGAAATTGGTTATGATTGTTCATTTAAATAATCAGACTGGGGTTTCAGCGTTTTTAATATTTTGAAGGAAAAGGGGAGAGCGGGGTCAGCGAATGTTTAGTCCTCCATATCTCGAGATTGGTTATGATTATTCATTTTAAATAATTGGGGTATAAGTCGAGCTGAATATGGTAGGTACTACTTCAGTTTGATCCCATAAAAAATCATTTCGGAAATCAACACCCAAAAGGGGGAAACTAAAGGTAGAAAAGTACGGCAGAAAAATATGTTTGTCCCCGATTGACTTGAAACTTAGTATGCATAGGGTAGGTGAGGGAGGAAGGGGAAGACGTAAGGTAGGGGGCAGTGGAAGGGGGAGGGGAAAGGGAAATGGAGGGGGAGGGAGCAGAAGGAAGAGAGGGGAGGATAAGGGGTGGAGAAGGGGAAGGGGATTTGGGATTTTGGCTCTATATACCTACCTACCAAAACACGCATTCACCGAATTAGGTACCGAGATAAAGCTTGTATGGCTCCAATAAAAATCGTGAAATAAAATTATTTTTATAAAAAAGCAAATACTGACTTAAAAAACCTGGCGCACTAAAAAGTTCTAAAAAGTCTTAAGTCACTTGCCCGGTTTTTTTTATTTTGAAGTCTACGCGGACGAAGTCGCGGGCAAAAGCTAGTATTTATATAAGCCATTATGAATCTTCGTTCTCTTGCTGCGTATAATAAACTTTAGACTTTTATAAACAATATCCCATCCCACTAATATTATAAATGTGTAAGTTTGAAAGGATGGATGGATGTATGGATGGATGTCTGTTACTCTTTCACACAAAAACTACTAAACGGATTTGGATGAAATTTGGCACAGAGATAGATATAGTCTGGAATAGCACATAGGCTAATTTGTATCGCGATAGTATGTTCCCGTGGGATAAATTATGCGCGGACGAAGTCGCGGGCAAAACCTAGTAATAAATAAATATCGCCAGAATTACACACCAACTGTTTGGTCCCAAACTAAGCAACGCTGTACTATGGCAACGATAAAATTGACTGGAGGTGACTAGTGACACACAGACCAGGTCAACTTTCTAAAAGGTCGTGTCTGAAATTTGCCTACGGCGGGAATCGAACCCGCAATCACCCGATGCAATGAGCCCACCGGCCAACGCTCGAACCGCTGCGACAAGCGATCGTCAAGAACAGTCAAGTGTACTAATCCACCAAGCCAACTAGTCACTCGGGTATAAACATCAAATGATAATAAGTCAATGATTCCGCGGTCCTTCCACCACGTAGTGGGAGCTACTGCCACAGGAGTGGCCAGGCATTGGTCCAGGCCAGAGTTGGGCAAAATTTAATTGCAATTAATTAATTACTAATTGCATGTGGTGTCACAATTAACAATTAATTTCGATTTGTTTGGCAATCGCGAACAAATCACAATTAAGTGTTAATTGTGACATCACCTGCAATTTGCAATTAATTAATCGCAACAAAATTTTGCCCAACTCTGGTCCAGGCTCACTATGTAGGGGACTGACCACGGAATCATTGCAATATTATCATTTGATATTCATACTCGAGTGCCTAGTTGGCTTGGTGGTGTAGTAAAATAATGTTAAGTAATAAGGAGTAGTGTCTTGCTGTAGTTACCTATCTACCTACCTACAGCAATAGACCTAGTCAGTATATTTTTCCCGTTTACATAACGAAACCTGCCCAAAACCCAGCATCAATGAGCCGGCGACCCGCGACTTAAGTCCGTGGAACCGCACAGTTATTACATTCCAAGTTTACATTCGGATGAGCTGCGGATGAGCCCAAATATTAAACGTAGCCCAAAGAAATATTGCGGTTGCCGAAGGATTATCTTTGCGTCAACATAGTCCTGTCACTACTGTATGTTTTGTTGGAATGTTTGAGGGAATTTCGACTTTGAAACCAAGTTTGACTCTGACACAACTTGCTAAGCTTGCTTTCATTTTAAATATCTAAATCTGAGTGCCAAATAAGTATTTCTCAATAATTTAATATACTAACTACATATTGCTGCCCCTGAACGAATTTCATAGCAATTTTATATGTTTTATACTCATACTTATCAGATTTTTTGAGATAATTATCTTTGCTGTAGGATGTGGGTGAATTTTAGGCGATCACCTTTAAGGTGCGTACGAGTTTTCGGCCGTAATTTTGATAACATTGAATTACTATTTTCTAGCAACAATAGTGTGGCTTGCTCACGTTGCGCCTAGATAGAGAATAGTGGGTTCATGTGATTAGTTTAGTTATAACTCCTTCGAAAGTCTCGATACTTAGCGATAGGGATGTCACATCGAACAAAGATATGTAAAAATTAACGAGTCTACAAGTGATGGCGCGGGCGGCGCGCGGCGCGCCCGAGCATCTGACAAACATAACATCATAGCTGATCGCTCGGGCACAGCTGCTCGGAGCTTATAGACGCACCTAATGATGTTACCTGCCAAAGAAATCTAAACCACTTTTTAAATACCTACGATAGTTGTTTTTTACTTTGTTTTAAACATAGAATTTAATACCTACCTATTCAAAGCTAGAACAACGAACGCTGGAGATCAAAAGCCAAGTACTAACACCCTCGTCATTCATTTTCGTTTGTAATACGGAAATAAAATTATAGGTCGGTACGAGCCAATTTTGACATCGACAACAGCAATTTCCTTAATATCACAATCTTTGCGTCCCATACAATTTAAAACCAATCCCATCGAATTGTGGAGGCTCGCTACCCCTCGAGAGCCTCGCTTCACCCATAAAATTGAGTTAGCCAACCGCTTAATATATTTGGCAAACATCTCGTATGTTCTCGGCGGGTTTTTGGTGGAAAATATAAGACGTTTGACCTACTTTTATGAGTTAGAAGGATGTGAAATTTTATCTATTTTGTATTGGCCTATTTCGTGCTATATTTTTTTTAATGATTAAGTATTTAAAGTCTCAGTATATTAGCGTCACGTTACGAAGGCCGGTTTGACATATGGGGGGGGGGGGAGAAAATGAACCTTATTATAACGAAATAAGACTGGCCGTTTCAAAAATAAGAATGTCAAAAAATTATTGCGAAATTGAATCTTATTCCGTTATAATAAGGTCCATCCTTTCCCCTCGCACATGTCAAACCGGCCTCCATAACGTGCCGCTACTTAAAATAAGTTTTAACTTCAAAAAAGTAGTACGGATTATAACGTCATAAAACGTCATATTCTGTCATCTAACTTACCTATGTTTTCTTCTTCCTATGGTATGGTTAGTGGCCAATTCTTTTTAATTTTGTATCATTTTAAAAAATTAAAAATGGGCTTGCTCTTGACCTCAGTCTTGCCGCAGGGGCAAAGAAAAGTTTGCCGGTTGCTGCCAAGGTTGTTTATATTTCAGGAATACAAATTCATACAAAAAATACACATTACAATAATAGCGACAAGCAATCCCTGCTATCATTCATTACTCCCATTACTCAGTACTCAAACCAATCCGATATCACTTAATCGAATCAGTAATTAGCATTTAACTCTTACAAACAATCGGGATCAAATATTCCTGATTAACAATCGCCAATTTCATAAATGGACTGTTTGCGAAATGTCTGTGTTTATGCTTTACCTGCGACTGGTATGCATGTATGGGTGGGGTGAATTGGGGGTTTTGAATTTATGAACTACTAGCTGTGCCCCGCGGCTTCGCCCGCGTGTAAATTGATGAGTAAGATTAGCCTATGTCTTATTCCAAAACGTACACTATCTACGTCTAAAATGTCATTTAAATCGGTTGAGTAGTTATGGAGATACGTGGTAACAAACATTTACACACACACTTACTTTCGCATTTATAATACGGTGAGGGAAAACATCGTGAGGAAACCTACCTATCCCTCGGGATTAGGTAATAGTTAGTTCCTGTATACACGGCGACAAGGTTCACCGCCTGTCACGTTGGGTTCTGACTATCTGGTGAAACGTGGGCTTTGAGTTGGCTTAATACCTCCACAATGTGGTGGTGTATGGCCACTCAAGCCTCTGACTACCCCCGAATGGGGATAAAAGTCGTGACGTTATATTTATTAATTTTTATAATATTAGTTGGATAGGATAGGATAGGTAACATTTTATTTCGATATGTGGTGACTATGAGTTACTACGAGTGCTGAATATGAATGTGGATGGATACAAAGCGAGAGGAAGACCCAAGAAAAGATGGATGGATTGTAAAAGGAGTGATATGAATGAGTTTGGAGTGAATGTAAGTATGACAGCAAAGCGCGATGAATGGAAGAATAAGATATACTGCGCTGACCACGGATAATGGGATCAGGTAAGGCAGATGATAATGAGGAGTTCACTGCATTGAGTAGTTGCGGGTTCGATTCCCGCCACACTGAGAAAAAAATTAGGTTAAATGCAAAACCTAATGTGAGGTTATTGCAAAAAGTTAGTTAAATACTACCTAGTTTAGGTTTTCTGGACCTAATAATAATAATAATAATTTAGCCCTTTTAACGTCCCACTGCTGGGCACGGGCCTCCCCTCAATGTGAGGGGGATTCAGGCCATAATCCACCACGCTGGCCCAGTGCGGGTTGGTGGATTTCACATGTCTAAAGACATGCAGGTTTCCTCACGATGTTTTCCTTCACCGTAAGCAAGTGATAATCATATTAAAGTTATGATTCACACATAGATTACGAAAAATCCAGAGGTGTGAGCCAGGGTTTGAACCCAGGACCTTAAGCCCGCAAGACGCGTGCTTAACCAATCGGCTACCACTGCTTACTACTTCTTTCTGGACCTATTGTAGGTAAATAGTTTTTAACCTCACATTAGGTTTTGCATTTACCCTAATTTTTTTCTCAGTGCAGAGGTTATTTTCAAAAACGGCCTCTGTGTAATTTGCCCCTGGTCTGCCCCCAGTCTTGTCCTCAGTCCATTGTACAGTACGGACAATAAGCATACAAAAGCCACAATTCCAACCAAATCTGATTACAGGGGGCTTACCACCACCTCTTATAGCAGTTTTGTTTTAACGTTTCAGCGGCCATTTGTGCAATGACGTTTCTTATTGTCATGACAATAAGGTACGTCATTGCACTAAAAGACGCTGAATCGTTCAAACGTTCCTGTAATTGAATCGCAATAAGAGTTCGTGGTAAGCCCCCAGAAATGTATAATCAACTTCCTTAATAAATCATTAACCAAATTACAGTAGAGTTCTTAAACAATTTTGATAATTATCATCATCCAAAGCCAAAGGTTCACACTTCATTTCACGATAATCCGTTAATTAATTGAATTTTCGATGGTAAAATAATAGTGATGAAAAATATAATTTTGGGAAGTGAAAATGGATTAGTAGAGCCAAGCTGTAGTCAATTGACTGTTGTTCATATATGAGGTGGCTCGACCGGGGTAGTATCACCCTCTCACAGAAGATCGGCGTAAGGTAGCGCTGCGTTTCGTACGGGCGACATGGAGCGACAAATGCGTGACAAGAGTCTTGTTCAGACGCATCTGATAGCTCTACAGCCTTTGGTATTGCAATCATCTATAGGCTACGGTAACTGCTTAACATCAGGAGGGCCGTAAGCTTGTTTTCAACCGTAGTTACATAAGTAAGTAGCAATAATTTGCGTGAACAGTAACTATTAGACCACCTGTCACGTTGGGTTCCGACTACCTGGTGAAACGTGGGCCTTGAGCTGACTTAATACCTCCACAATGTGGTGGTGTATGGCCACTCAAGCCTCTGACTACCCCCGTATGGGGATAAAAGTATTAGAAATTACAATTCGGAATAAAGTGATGATTCGGGTGTGTTACCGCAAGTAAATAATAATATCCTGGGACATTTTTTACACACGGCTACCTGATCCCAAACTCAGCAGAGCTTGTACTATGGAAACCAGATAACTGATATTACTACATATACTACTTTTTTATTTGTAAATACATACTTAATATACATATACACCCAGACTCCGGACATACAGACATGTTCATGCACACAAATGCATGTCACGGGTAGGAATCGAACCTACGACCTGCATCGTGAAAGTCGCCTCCGCGCCAACCACGCTAACGGGCCCGTCTAAATAATCGCCAACGTTTCCTTTATTCCAGTCCATTACTCTGCATCCATTAGCACTACGTCTTACTCAGCCTAGTGAGGCGTGGGGTATCGATTAAATCGGCGTTTATCAGCTAAAGTATGAATATGTGTGTGTGTGTGTAACGTCACGACTTTTATCCCCATTCGGGGGTAGTCAGAGGCTTGAGTGGCCATACACCACCACATTGTGGAGGTATTAACCAACTCAAAGCCCACGTTTCACCAGATAGTCAGAACCCAACGTGACAGGTGGTGAACCTTGTCGCCGTGTATACAGGAACTGATTATTACCTAATCCCGAGGGATAGGTAGGTTTCCTCATGATGTTTTCCCTCACCGTCAGCGAACTGAAATTTATGCACATAGATGAAAATTCATCCATTGGTGCATGCCCCACCGGGGATCGAACCTGGGACCTTCTGATTGCTAGCCCAACCTGTTCACCCCTAGGCTACAGTCGCTTTTTATAAGTATGGATATAATTTAACATGCTAGTATTAAACTTGTACTATGGCTACCATACCATGGGGGCGATCCCAGTGACACCCAGACCAGGGCAAATTACGAAAAGGCCGTTTCTGAAATTTGACTCTGGCGGGGATTGAACCCGCAACCACCCGGTGCAGTGAGCAAGCGGTCGACGAACCAGAAATAAACTTCATCATTGGCGTATGGACACATCTATTGATCATGCATGCTATTCGGACATTAAAGGTTGGCACTCATCTATCAACAGTTGATAGATGAGTGCCAACCTTTAATCCAGACTCCGGACATACAGACATGTTCACGAACACAAGTGCATGTCACGGGTAGGAATCGAACGTGATCAACCAGTGGATCGCGCGGGGTCAACGAGTGAACGCCCCGTGGTCGGCGCGTGGTCCCCTTTTTTCCGGTTCAGTACTAACTGAACCGATCCACTGGTTGATCACGTGACGTTTATGGTGTAAAAGGAGCGTCTGCCTGCGGACCACCTGTCGACAACGAGTGGAGGCCGAGCGGCGAGGCGGTGCTGGTCGGGTGCCGAGTTGATAAATGAGTGGCAACCTTTAAACTTTTTTTAAATCCATCCTTTTTAGTGCATTATGTATAAAAATACTATACGCCTACGTACTTGTCTGTATAGATACTGCATGTTTTAAAAGGGGTACATTTTAATCATAGGGACAATCTTTTGCCAGTCGACAGGAGTGAGATATTAAAGTAAAACAACACGCTTTGTTTACTGCTCGCCCCCTCGCGTTCTTTATGCGTGCAATGTGTAATTACTTGGTATTTTTTGCCCTCCGCCATTTTTCAAGGCGCCGGCATTAAAGTCCTTCTGCGCTTTTTAAATTACTATATAACTTTGTACTATTTGAAGGGAGTTTTGCCGTTGCAAGCCATAGTGATGCATGCAAAATCTTCTTGGGACATCCGAAGTACACTACAGTACAACAATATTAAAAAAAACAATAATATATAATAATAATAATTTAGCCCTTTTAACGTCCCACTGATGGGCACGGGCCTCCCCTCAATGCGAGAGGGATTTAGGCCATAATCCACCATGCTGGCCCAGTGCGGGTTGGTGGATTTCACATGTCTAAAGACATGTAGGTTTCCTCACGATGTTTTCCTTCACCGTAAGCAAGTGATAATCATATTAAAGTTATGATTCACACATAGATTTCGAAAAATCCAGGGGTGTGAGCCAGGGTTTGAACCCAGGAAAAAAAAACAATATATAATTAATATCGCCAGACTTACACACCAACTGTATGGTCCCAAACTAAGCAACTTGTACAATGGCTACCATAAAATGGACTGGGGGTGATCTTAGTTACAACCAGACCAGTAGGGCTATTACATATATCAGTTGACAACTGGCTTCGGTTGTACACCGAACTTTGATGGTAAATTAGAATGACATAACCTTGGTATTACGTATTTCTTGCAGGGCTGAACTAACTTAAACTCACTGTACCTTGATATCCATTCACCGAAATACGTAATACCAATGTTATGTCATTCTAATTTACCATCAAAGTTCGGTGAACAATCGACGCCAGTTTTCAACTGAGATATGGGCCTGCAGGGCAAATTTACGAAATATGGGCAATACCGACATTTTTTTTTATATATATTTTTTTTTTTAACACGGCTACCTGCTCCCAAACTAAGTAGAGCTTGTACTATGGAAACCAGATAACTGATATTACTACATATACTACTTTTTTATTTGTAAATACATACTTAATATACATATACACCCAGACTCCGGACATACGGACATGTTCATGCACACAAATGCATGTCACGGGTAGGAATCGAACCTACGACCTGCAGCGTGAAAGTCGCCTCCGCGCCAACCACGCTAACGGGCCCGTCATTTCCCGCGAACTACCGAGTCGTTCTGTGTCTATAGACTCCTTTCAAATTTCTTTGTTATGGCTTTGAGTAGTGCTTCTCTACCTGCCTGCCTTCAATTCTCTAACCATTATTGCAAATAGGAAGACAGAAAACAGTTTCCTCACAACAAGCTTCAAAAGCGCATATTACATTCAGTAATATTTTCTGCTCCATTATTCTGTGTTCAAAAGACAAAAGGTATCTTTGATAACGTCGTGACTTCTATAAACTTTGTTAAAAGACACGCTCTCAGTTGGAATAGTTAAAACTGTTCGCGTCGCCGGCTTTCGAACTGCATCTGCCATCGATAAAAGGAAAGAATAACGAGCTTTAGATGGTAAGGTCTGTTGCACGTCATAAGGAATAAATTTTGATGCAATATTAAAATTAAATTACAGTTCAAGTTAACAGTTCGCTGACGGTGAGGGAAAACATCGTGAGGAAACCTACCTATCCCTCGGGATTAGGTAATAGTCAGTTCCTGTATACACGGCGACACGGTTCACCTTTCACGTTGGGTTCTGACTATCTGGTGAAACGTGGGCTTTGAGTTGGCTCCACAATGTGGTGGTATATGGCCACTCAAGCCTCTGACTGTCCCCGAATGGGGATACAAGTCGTAACGTATATGTTGTTGTAAAATTAAATACAAGTAAAAAGACAAAAGTTTTAGCAAATAAAGTCCCTTCATAACACAGCACTGTTTAGTTAAAATTAAAAGCCCTTTCAAACTCGAAATGCGTGCAGGGTGCATGAGCCGCCAGCATGTCGGTGTGGGATTCCCCGTAATTACCCACACTAATATGACCCTCCTTTCAACACTGGCCTCTTCAAATATTTATACACCCAGCGAATAGAAAGTCAAATTTAATTTTGTATAGAAAATTATGGTGCACGTTCCGAGGAACTGAAAATTTTATGAAGATATTTCAATCTGATACTGTCATTTTTGGTGCGTTCCATTCACTGTTAATTTTGTTAATTTCGTTATTTTCGATCACAAATCTCGTTCCACTCGCACCATCTTGTACTGAAAGTGATCATTATTATCGTTTTTAACAGTTTTTATGGACGAAAATAGCAAAAATTACGGTGAATGGAACGCAGCATTTGATATTGAGGGTATAGCGGTATGATAGGGAACAATTATTAGCGTGTAGTGAAGGGTTTTGAAATTATTAGGTAGCATATTGTGATGACAAATTGCCTTTGTAGACGACTTGTAAGCTATTGGATAATTTAAACACTAATAAAAGTACTCTATACCACGGTAAAAATGATGAGACGACTGGACCATCTTTGAGGGTAAAACGTGGACATTTGAAGCCCAGGATAGGGACCTTGGGAGATTGAAAGTGGAGGTCTTTGCCCAGCAGTGGATAGTTATATAATAGCGTATGATAAAAATACTCTCCACTTAACGAAATACAAAAAATACGCATATCTCCAAAAATATTCGCATATTTCGCTCAGTCAGCTCAGCTCAGTGCATCGGGTTGTTGTGGGTTCGATTCCCGCCAGAGGCAAATTCCTGAATCGGCCTTTTCGTAATTTTCCTAGTATGGGTGTCACAGGGATTGCCTCCAGTCCATTGTACGGTAGCCATAGTACAAACATTGCTTAGATTGGGACCATATAGTTAGTCATTATTTATTAGTTAGCAATGAAATTGTTTGCGCGATAAATTATTATTACCTACTTAGCTATATAGAATTCGTATTGACCCGGGAACATTTTCTTTCACAAAGAAAATACCAATTTGTTAGCAGGGCCCCTTGTCGGAACTTTCCGTGAGCATTTGGCGCTGACAATATTTCATGTAATTTACTCTTTGGGACCGAATAAATTTGTTTCCGCAAAAATTTCGCGTCTCGTCATGTCCGCAACAGATGTGGCGCTTCCCTTTCCGATTTTTTTCTTATTTGCGACACTTGTTTTGTTTGCGGCTGATTTTGATTTGTTACATAAACAATGCCTTGTTTGAAATTATATCAAAAATAAAATTCAGTTCGAAAATTTACGAATTTTTTACTTTAGCAATGATAGCCAATTGGTTAAGTACGCGTCTTGCGGGATTACGGTCCAGAGTTCAAACCACGGCTCCCATCTCTGGATTTTTCGAACTGCGAATCATAACTTTAATATGATTATCACTTGCGTGAAGAAAACATCGTGAGGAAACCGTCATGATGTAACAATTGAATTGAAGAGACTGTTTTGTAATAGAAAAACCCGGCCAAGTGCGTGTCGGACTTGCACATAAAGGGTTCCGTACCACCATAGAATAAAAACGTCAAAAATATCAAGTTGCTTGTATGGGAACCCCCTTTATTTTTAAACTTTATTTGATTTTTATTTTATTTTATTATTTGTTGTTGTAGCGGCAACAGAAATACATATTCTGTGAAAATGTCGACTCTCTACCTATTACGGTTTGTGACATATAGCCCGATGACAGACGGACAGACGGACGGCGTAGGCTTAGTAATAGGGTCCCGTTGGCACCCTTTGGGTACGGAACCCTAAAAAGGGGCCATTAGATCATTAAACCTCTTCGTCTGCCAGTCAATCGAGACAGTACCTAATAAAATGTACAAGCGCATCCTATAGCGTCTTCCCGAGTCTAAAGTTGCACAAAGTGCGCGAATAATGGCGCCCGATAGAGTTCTCGTTAAAGGACTCCACAAAGGCACTATTGTGTTCCTCAGACGAGAGAGATGAAAAATCTAACTTGATACTTGTAAGATGTCTGAGTATCGAAGGCTGTCATGGTTGCCTTTACTTCACTTAAATTTGCCGACGATATTAATACGATAAGAGTAGATTTCGTATTAATTCGATTGTCTATTACAAGAAAATCCATTTTGATATCAGCAAAGATATACCTATAATATTTGGTTGGATTAAGTTTTGTAATTGTGCATACCAAGAGTTATAGGTACTAAGTTCATGTTGGCAAGATATACATTTTTAGACAACAGATTTTTAGTCAGTTTACAATGGATTTACAAAGCATTTCTAGGTGATTTGTAATGCCATTGTAAGTCCATCATAACTTGCGAGGCTTGCGAGGCATAACTATCTTATTACATATCATCAAAATCAAATGAAAAGGAGCTTACCTAAGTTGACCAAATATTATAATAACTGTATCTAAAGATTGTGGAGTTTAAACAATACCAGTTTCCTTTGCTGCAGAGTTGAAAGTTAGCAACGGACAGTTATGAAGAATTGAACCGAGCGTAAAAAAGACAGAACTACCCTCGTATAACAAAGCCACAGCGATCCAATAAACTATCCGGACTAAAGTTTAATTAAATTTTGTATTGTCTTTAAGTTTCGCCGCAAGTTACAAGTGATGGAATGTTGATGTACTTAATTATGAACATTTTGAAAGATAATTCATAGTTTCTAAACTAATAGCTCGAGAATATTGTGGGGGGGGGGAGTGTTGAACTTCCGGATCTCATAGGTTAAAATTATTATTCTCAGTAAGTTATTTATGTTAATTCATAATTGAAATATAACAATCGCCGTCATTTGTTTCACACATAGACTAATAAGTTATAGACACTGCGTAGCCGAGCACCCGCGCTCGCCTAACATGCATTAATACACCGCACTTTGATTAGTCCGCTCATGACACCTGACATTTTGATTGGTTCAATCAAAATTCACCTTTTTCCTTGCCAAAATTTGAATATTGCATTCGACGACGTCTTGACTTATTAGTCTGTGACCATCATGACGTCACTTGTCACTTGCGCCAATCCATAAGTTATCGCTATACTTGGAAAAGTTCGCGGAAACTCTAGCTCTGTTCGCTTGTATCCAACTGTAAGTGTTACAATTTAAATTATAATATTAATAATAACTGAAAGAAATCTATCCGTTCACTCATTTCGTAGAGGAAAAGTTTATTGTAAAGTTCTTGTATTGTTATGTTAATTATAACAGGGTTTGTGTTAAAACTTTGTCGAGTGACATTTGTCTTAATATAATATTCATTTGACGATGATATCTATCTGATTTATAAACAAGACTGACTGTTATTATTAAAAAAAATCCGATTATTAGCTATGTTTTAATGTATTTTTTGTTTTACTCATTCGGCTTTGTAAGGCTGTCACAAAAAAATCATCATCTGCCTTACCTTGTCCCATTATTTGAGGTCATTCATCTCGCTTGATAAGTTGATAAGACATGATTTAATAATACCTCATACCTCATATTTTCGCGGAAGCTAAAAGGTCAGTTTGTGACCCTTAAATAACGCCCTATAGGGACATGGACGCAAAACAGGGGTGACTTTAATATACCAAATGCATATTTGATGACAATATAAGCTCGGATGGCGTTGTTAAGCCTCAAACTAAGATAAACAAGGTTCTAGTTGCAACCCTTCGGTACCATAATATATCAGTAAACTTGTAAGTTGGATAATTATTTGTGTTTGTGAATATGCTTATAAATAATAGGTATATATGTATGGGCCACAGCAGACATGCTACTTTTAGGGGCTTTTTTTATTGGGACTAAGCCCGCCACACATTCCCACCACTGTTACTCCTGTAAGCCAGGATCGACAATAGTGTCCAACGATGACGCCAAGGTTTGACCCTCGGCGAGTCCCGGGGAAAAGCTAAGTTGTCTTGGAACCCGCACGAATTTAATCAAAAGAAAGGATAGGAGGATTTGGAAGAAGATTATCCACTTCCCTCCGTAGCAAAGCGGGAGACAAAAATAACAGTATAGGCTTGTAGCCACAGAAATGAGACTGTTACAACTGGTGGAAAACCAGTTGTAACGCACCACGGACAGTTATTTGACTATTTGGACCTAAAACTCGTGAGCTGGTTATACTTGATTCCAATAATAGGCATGGCAAAAGCGCCTGAACGCACGGAAGTTCTCCCTGGTACTTTTAGGGGCTATGCACACAGGCAACTTTTGCGGCAACTGGCAACTAAAGAAAGAAAGAAAGAAACATTTATTCGACACACTCGCAACTCGCAACACAAAGACAGAGGAAACAGAAAAAAGGGGTCAGCAACAACTCGCAACTAGCTGTTTTCATATAAAACAATTGCGAAACATTTGCGGCAATCACGGCAACCGCTGCTGCAACTGGCAATTGTTTGCTGCAAGTGCCAAAAAACTATTAAAAAGTTGAAAGTTTCGGCAACTAAGTTGCTAGTTTCGGCGACTAAAGTTGCTCCATGTGCATAGCCTCTTAGCATCGGCGATCAGCGATTTTACGACTATAGAGAGGGAGAGAGATTGTAAAGAGTCGCCAAAACGCGATGCAGCATCGATACAGTCGCAAAATCGCCGATGGTCGCCGTCTCTATAGTAAAATTGTGACGCGGCGTACGCGTGACGCTGTAAGCGGCCGATAGCATTTAATAGGAGACGACGGCCTTATATAAGACGTCATTGGTACTTCTTGGTTATTTTTGTTGTGTTACCAACTATGAGTCCAAATAAAACTCGCCAGTATTAATTGGCCAACAATCCCCTAAACCAATTGGTATCAATCGCACGGCCGACAAATGTATAAAGAAATAAACAGGTTTACCAACTTCCAATCCTTAGGGATGCCACACACGAGCGTGATTGAATTAGTTTGAACAAGTTTATGTATTGTTACACAAACCTGTGGGGGTGTTTCGTTACTTTGATGTTTATCCGCACGTACCCTTAGGGCTTACCTTTATAAACTGCGAAGTCGAGCGTAAAGAAATATGAAAATATACTCCTTCCAATAACGTTACCAAGACAAGAGACACGTTACTTCCCAAAAAGTGTGTCCATGAACCTACGGAACATTATCTTAAACGCATGTCATTGTCAATACGGCTCATCATTCCAGCTCTAGTTCTCATCATACGAAACGCAGCTGTAATAGCTACTTTACGCCGATCTTCTGTGAGAGGGTGGTACTACCCCGGTCGAGCCAGCCCATAATCCAGCTAATATTCATAGCCATCAATTGGCTACAGCTTGGTTCTATCACAAGTCGAAACACTGCAACATTGTAAAATGAAATGTAAATATAATATAACGTCACGACATGTGGCTTCCGGCTCTCTCACTCATCGTACGAAGCGCAGTTATAATAGCTACTTTACGCCGATCTTCTGTGAGAGGGTGGTACTACCCCGGTCGAGCCCGCCCTTATATGAGCTGCAGTCATTTGGCTACAGCTTGGCTCTACCACCAATAACAATACTCATTACATACTCGTACATGACTTTGTCTTAAAGCTTTCCCATTTCAATGGCTGTGTCTACGTCAGGCGTATGCGGCGCCCGAGCACTCAGTGCGTCGGTCGGAACACATAGGGGCTCGGGCGAGGCATGCGAGGCATCTGGACGCACCAAATTGTTTAGAATGTATTTAAGGCGGACGTGATTCTATAACGTAATCCACGAAGCTTGCCCTAGTGTGGAAGCCACAGGCATCTACATAACTTCTATTAGTACCTAAGTCAACTGAATTAAATTGAATTTGGAATGTTAACTGGACTTTATGGCAAATAAATTTTATTTTTTTTAATTTAATCTGTACATCATTTTCTTTATAGTCCGTCCAAATCTTTGTTCTCAGTGAAAATAAGACACTGAATTCTTTTAACAGAAGAATTACAGTAATTCAAAGGAAATACGTTTGAGGAGTTCGAAACGGTATTCCGTTCCGGTGAAATCGTAATTTTGTCGTCAAATTAACGAACAGACCGACATGATTCTAATGGGATGCAACGCGTGCGCCCGAAACTGAGTCACGATTTTTGGTATATTGTCTTTGATGGTTGGAAAAGGGAGATTTTAGGTAAGGAACAAAAATAGAAACATCATCGGCCATTTGTCTTGAGGATGATGTAAGTGCACGTGGATGTGATTCTGTCAAAGTAATTTGAATAAGATTTGTTAACAAAATTCACATATCCTGGGCCCTAAAGTCCCTAAGGCCCTAAAGTCTATAAATAATCCTTTAAGCATCTATCTCCCATTCTGATAAAAAGTTCTATCCTGTTTTATTAACTTAGATAATCTCTAAGGAACCCTTAGGGCCACCGCATACTTGCTACTTTTAGCATCGGCGATCGGCGATTTTGATGCTGCGTCTCGCTCGTTCGCGCTCGAAGAAACGCGACGCAGCATCGATATGTCACAAAATCGCCGGTCGCCGATGCTAAAAGTAGCAAGTCTGCGGAGGCCCTAAGATCCTTATCTATCGCATTGCCATCACTTTTACAGTTTCTAAAGCAAATTATTGAAAGATACAGATTCTCAATCGATTCTAAGCCCTAGCTAATAAATGCACTAGAAGTATAACCCCCTATCTTTTTTGATTGATCATTAAACTTGGAGCCGTTAGATCAATGGTAGTTTCGTGAAAGCTTAAACTCTTCCGTGGTTTAAACTAAGATTGATCTTATGGCCCTTAAGAACAAAAACTTTTCACTCTTCCACTTATAAGTAGGTACTGATACTGTCTCTTATGTGCAACAAGTATCAAATAACATGACAATTACTGTCCCGATTCGGGCATTTTACGATATTTCCCAAAGAACCTTGTTATATCCGGTGCAGAAACTTCCCCTGAGTGGGAATATACGGGTCAATTGCCCGGGCCTCGGCAAGTAAATAAATTAACCGCTATCGGATATCCGTGCTTACGAGTTCACGTTGGCAATGACCTGGTACCGTATGAAAAGGTTTTAGATTTTTTATTTGATCCGGGTTTGTTTTGGATGCCAGTTTTTCAGGAGTTTTGTTTGCTTCGTGGTCCTTTGTCATATAAACTATATCTGGATTGAACTGTGGTTCTAGGTTGACTACCTACCTGCTGTGTATCTAACAGAATGACACTCAATGCTTGTACTATCGCTTCCATAAAATGCACTGCGGGCTATCCCACGCCAGACCAGGGCGAATTATGAAAAAAACCGTTTCCTAAATTTGCCTCTTGCGGGAATAGAACTCGCAACCAGTATTACCATGTATCATTAATGTATATGGCAATGTACGCGAATAAAATCACTACTCACACACAAATCCACCTTCTTCTTTTGATAAGAGTAATTGAAAAGTTTCTAGCCGGCTCAATGGAACCGTTGTTCCAAACCGGTGCGTAGATCCTAATTATGCTTAAGGCCTAGACGATCCAAAATAATATTTACTTTTGGATTACCAGAGCAGTGGTAATCCAAAAGAGAGCAGTGGTAGCCGATCGGTTAAGCACGCGGCTTGCGGGCTAGGTCCTGGGTTCAAACCCTGGCTCACACCTCTGGATGTTTCGAAATCTATGTGTGAATCATAACTTTAATATGATTATGACTTGCTTGCGGTGAAGGAAAACATCGTGAGGAAACCTGCATGTCTTAGACATGTGAAATCCACCAACCCGCACTGGGCCAGCGTGGTGGATTATAGCCTGAATCCCCCTCGCATTGAGGGGAGGCCCGTGCCCGGCAGTGGGACGTTAAAAGGGCTAAATTATTATTATTATTATATTTGGATTACCAGTCAGCATTCTAGTACCGTGAAATATACCGTAAATACAGTAACTGTATCTGGAAACAAACTTTGACACAGACTGATCTCAATTAACGATAGTTTCTTTTGTTGCCGCCGCAACACCCCATCAGAGACGGAAGATAACTATTTCCCTCGGGATATAGAATGAAGGATTGTGGGAAACTCGATCGGGTTTCAATTAGTCCAGTGATTGACGAGACATTGATGGTAGTGAGTGCTAATTACTGATAAAGAGAAGAAAATTAATGTTCTGTTAAAGGGTATGAGGGTGGTTTCTTAAACAATACAATATTGCAATGCAATGTTTTTGATGTTATTTACAGTTCGCTGACGGTGAGGGAAAACATCGTGAGGAAACCTACCTATCCCTCGGGATTAGGTAATAGTCAGTTCCTGTACACACGGCGACAAGGTTCACCACCAAGGTTATACCCATTCGGGGGGTAGTCAGAGGCTTGAGTGGCCATACACCACCACATTGTGGAGGTATTAACCAACTTAAAGCGCACGTTTCACCAGGTAGTCAGAACCCAACGTGACAGGTGGTGAACCTTGTCGCAGTGTATACAGGAACTGACTACATACAGTATGTAATGAGTATTGTTATTGGTGGTAGAGCCAAGCTGTAGCCAAATGACTGCAGCTCATATAAGGGCGGGCTCGGCCGGGTTAGTACCACCCTCTCACAGAAGATCGGCGTAAAGTAGCTTTTATAACTTCGCTTCGTACGATGAGTGAGAGAGCCGGAAGCCAAAGCCACCTCCCCCTCCCCTTCCTCCGTCCTACTCGCCTTAACGCCGGCAACGTGCGAGCAATGCCTTTAGTATTGCAAACATCTATAGGCTACGGTAACTGATTAACATCAGGCGGGCCGTAAGCTTTGCCACCTCAGTACCATAAAAAAGAGTAACAAACATCTTTCTACAAGGAACGAAGGAAGGAAGGATATAAATGAAGCCATTTTAAAAAGGTTGCAAGATGTTTAAAAACTAAGGGTCAAAAAGTTTCGCTTTGTTGACTTCCTTGTCTATTCCATACACATAGTTGCTACAGTTTTCCGGTATTTCTAAAAGTTTCATTACACACAAAGGAAGGGGTCTGAGTAAACTTGTATTAAGCCGCTCACAGCCGGGTAATCATTTAATTAGGTGCCGGTTGGGAGTTAAGGAGTTTCCCCGGGATCAGACCGGCTTAGAGCTTGTCGCGGCAGACTTTATTTATTGCCGGCTGGCTTTCAGTCTTCATGAATTCTGGATAACCTTGATTTGTGGACGACTCCGGATAGGACCTTAATTTGACCCTTTCTGAATTTGAATTTCAGTCTTTCTGGCAGATAAGTGCCTACCTTTTGTATGTGACTAAGTTTGCAAACAAGCGTACGGCCCGCCTAATATTAAGCAGTTACTGTTGTCTATAGATACTAGCAATATCAAAGACATCGCTCGCACGTTGCCGAACAGAAGGGGAGTGGGACTGAGAGAGAAGGAGGGGGGCTGGGTTTCCGGCTCTATCAATCATCGTGCGAAACGCAGCTGTAGTAGCTACTTTACGCCGATTTTCTGTGAGAGGGTGGTACTACCCCGGTCGAGCCTTCCCGTAAAATAATATGAGCTGCAGTCAATTGGCTACAGCTTGGCTCTACCACCAATAAATAGAAAATCTTTTTGTGCAGAGAATAAAATATAATTAATCTTTATCAATATTTTTCGCAAAAAAAATACAATAACAGGCCAGGTGTATAGAAAGAAATAAAATACCGGCGAAACACGGAACATTCCTAATCTTAATACGAAATATTAATCTTCCTTTATTGCTAAACTGGGGTAGACATAAAAATATATTCTCTGCAGTATAAGGGAAGGTCGGTTCAGTGAACAAGGAATATTAGAATACTGAAAAGACGGGACGAATTGAAAAACAAAGCTTGGGTTGAGTTTTTTTTATTATTCTATTTTTTCTATCTTTCGTTAGGCAAAACTATCGTTTTAATATCGCCAGACTTCACCAAATATATACACCCAAACTATAGCTACCGTACAAGGGATTAGAGGCAATCCCAGTGACATCCAGACCAGGGAAAATTACGAAAAGGCCGTTTCCGAAATTTGCCTTTGTCGAGAATCGAACCCGCAACCGCCCGATGCAGTGAGCCGAGTGGCGTACGTTCTAACCACTGCGCCAAGTGGTCTATATTGGTTGATAAGTAGGGTCGGGCTCCATTAGCGCGTTGCGATGCGTCGTCGCAAGATTTTGTACTGTCACATCACCTTCCCCCGCTTCGTCCCTCGCCCGTCGACCCTTTGATCCGTTGCGACGACGCAGCGCAGCGCACTAGAGGAGCCGCGCTCTTAGGCGTTCTAAGCACACTCGATATGTTAGGTATACAAATATTTCTGTATGAAAATAAAATTTCAAAAATAATCTTGCTACACTTTGAGGTGTAATTTGATAAAAGTCATAATGACAAAGCGCCGCCATACACGGACTGCAACCAACTGCAATAGAACTGTCACAACCGACTACATTTATGCAGTCCGTGTGCAGTCGCGTGCCGTCGACTGCAACCAAACTGCAAAATGCAGTCCGTGTATGTTAGCGCTAAGTAGTTATCATAAGTGTTATGGTTAATAGAAAAGACCCCCCCTCCCCCTCCCTCCATCCCAGTCCCCTTCAGGTCGGCAGTGTGCGAGCAATGCCTTTGGTATTCTGCCGTGATAACTAAGAATGCAGTACTTGCAGAACAAGTTGTTCTGCAAGTACTACATTCTTAGTTATAACGGCAGTATTGTAAGCATCTATAGGCTACGGTAACTGCTTAACATCAGGCCGGCCGTACGCTTTTTTGCCACCGCAGTCCTATTAAAAAAAAAACAGACCCTTCCCAAATTTTTGAAAGGTATAATCCATTTCCTTTTATTCTGAAAAATGCTTTGTAAATACGAAAGAAAGAAAGAAAGAAAGAAAAGTAGTGAAAGTAGTAGTAGTAGTGTTGTGAAAGTATTTACAATCACATGACAGTGGATCTTCATTGTCATGTAAACAAACCGTATGTTTCTTTCTCTTCGTTTCCGAAACTCATATCTTTAGCGAACAGAAGAAATATGTCGGTTCAAATGAATCCTTTGATACCACACCCCATATACTCTCATTTATCCGTAAAAACACAGGATTGATAAAAAGAAAAAAATATCCACCTTTAGCAAAATGGCATTTTTTATAATATCCCATTCCGATTGCACGATCTAATTTCCTATTCATCGAACACCCATATTTTTGGCACCCTGCTCAAAAACAAGAATAACTTTGCGTTTCCTTTCACCCTTATTCATGAAACCCTAAGATTCTATCTCGTGTATCAACGGCATAATATTATTTGTTATATCCCGAGAAATTCGATACAAAGTCTCAGGGAAGATGTATTTTTTTCACGTTTTGGAGAAAACCTGAGCGCTTTCGTAAACCAATACGAAATATTGGATTAAGATAAAGGAAATATGATTTACACTCGGTTACGTAATGAAATGTCTTGAAACGGATTACGTTTGTTTAGGTTTGATATGGAAAAAATATTAATCAAAAACTCTGTGAACACAATGGAAGATAGTCACCGAAAATATCAAACCATGGAAACTGGAAATTAAATGAAAGAGAACTGGGTGTTGTTGAAAATGAAAGGTGATACACTAAAACAATTCTTAGGAATAATTTTAATTTTAGTTACCAAATGCCTCTAATTTTTTTTTGCAGGTTAGAAATTCCATGCTGTTGGCTTGTCGCACCATAGATTAATAATTTATGTGTCGTACGTACGGCACAGATAACTTCTGTTTTTATTATTTATAGTTTTAATTTTATTGTTTCGGGTACGAGTGTTTTTAGTTTTGGTTTAAGTTTTTTTTTAATTTGTTTGTGGTTTGCGCCCGTGGGGTCGCCAAACGGGCCAAATGGAAGACCAGCGCTGGTCCTTGTCGATCAGCACATGCTGAATTGGGTCCGTTTGCGGCGAGCAGAAGTTGTGTGTGTTTTTGTTACCTACTTTTTAATTTAATTTTACTTTAATTTTATTTATATTTTTTTTTTTTTTTTTACTTTTTACTTTGCAACTTTTCTGCTTATCGCAATAAAGTTTTTTCTTTCTTTCTTTCTTTCTTTCTAAAATATCTCTTACGAAGTGAAGAAGACAGACCAAGACCAGGGGGCTTACCACGAACTCTTATTGCGATTCAATTACAAGATCGTTTTAACGTTTCAGCGACTTTTTGTTCAATGACGTACCTTATTGTCATGACAATAAGAAACGTCATTGTCATGTCATTAAAACGTTCCTATAATTGAACCGCGATAAGAGGTTGTGGTAAGCCCCCAGTACCACGGATTGCTACTGCCTTGAAACTGTACCAGTCTAAGGAAAAATATGCTAAATGGGTAGGTAATAAAGTTCCACAGTACATCGGGCCGGGCCGGGTTTGACGGGCCCGTTAGCGTGGTTGGCGCGGAGGCGACTTTCACGCTGCAGGTCGTAGGTTCGATTCCTACCCGAGACATGCATTTGTGTGCATGAACATGTCTGTATCTCCGGAGTCTGGGTGTATATGTATATTAAGTATGTATTTACAAATAAAAAAGTAGTATATGTAGTAATATCAGTTATCTGGTTTCCATAGTGCAAGCTCTGCTTAGTTTGGGATCAGGTAGCCGTGTGTAAAAATGTCCCAGGATATTATTATTAGTATTATTATTAATATACAAAGCATTTAACATAAGAATAGGTTGGGCTCTCGGCTAACTTCACTCATATAAGTACGGTACCAAATACAAGTACTGTACTTATGAGTGAAGTTAGACAAGAGCCTGTACCAAGTTCTAGTTATGACGTCAGACATGGCGCTAGGCCCTATTCTTATTTTAAATGCATAGTAGGTACTTAGGTACTAGGTAACATTGTCCTAAGTGACGTCACACCTTACATTGCAGCTACCAATGCTCTGTTAAACAGATTTAATTAGCCTGTAATTGCGACCACAATACTCGAGCATCGGTGGCTGACGAGTTCCAATTCATTAAAGACGACAAATTCGACGGCAGCCGTATGTGGACGCCGTATTCTGTAGACGTAATGATGAACGAAATTGAATAGTTCAAATTCAGCTTCATAACTTTTTTGAACTACTAAGGCGGCAAACAAACCCACGGCAAGATGGAAGGTTAAACTCTCTCCCATGATTTAAGCTACAATAAAATTTATCTTAGTGTCCTAAGGCAATTATTATAGAAGAAAAAAAACTAAAACCCGACTACTGAAAAATCGCGCTCGAAAAAGTATGAAACAAGAAAATATTCTCATCTAGAGGATAGCCGTGGTCCGTCTTCATATGCCATTTGGCCCTAAAGGACCTACACGGACCACGGCTATCCTCTAGATGAGAATATTTTCTTGTTTCATACTTTTTCGAGCGCGATTTTTCAGTAGTCGGGTTTTAGTTTTTAAACTTACTTTTTATTTAATTATTTTGGAGTTATAGGTAACAATATATATATTTTTGAAATGTGCTCATCAAGCTCTTTCATTTGATACCCCACACGGTTTTTTTTTAGTTCATGACATTATGTCCTCTAGAGGGCGCCATATGCAATTTTATGAGACGTCACATAGCCTATAACCAGCGCGCCATTAAGCCGCTTCTAACGATACCTCATTTGTCAAATTACGACAAGTAGTTTGGAAGTTAGGTGGGAACAGATGCACATACATACATACATACATACATACATACATACATACATACATACATACATACATACCGGTCAAAATCATAACCCTCCGCCGTAGTCGGGTAATAAGAAATGGTGACTTATGTTCCAAAGTCCTAAGAGGTCTAACATGGGGTTCTTCACGAAAGAACGCAAGTGATGCCTCAGGTATTACAAACGTCTATAGGCTAGTCGTTTGCGTAGTTCAAACTCCCATCTTTCATTTAAAATTGATAGGTAATCTTCACATTCGGTCAGCTGACATTGATCTTACGGTCCTTAGTATATCCTGACATATGTCCCTCTTCGGGCAATCAAACCTATCAAATTGAACACTAACCCACAAATAAAAAGTTATGAATGACTTGCACTGGCATTACAAATCACATTTATTCCTACAAATGCTTTGTAAATCCATTGTTAGCTGGCCATAATCTCTATCAATTTGGCGGTAAATATTCTAAATCGAATGACTTCGATCTCGCAATGACATCGCTAATCTCGAACGGAATCTAAATGCGAGCGAGTGCAGTGTGAAATACGGCAATTACCTCAAGAGCTACGTGTCACACATCGTGCTAACTCCACGACGTTTAGTGATGTTACACTCCTGTAAGGACTGAACACTTATCGATATTTTAGACTCGGTCGAAATTAATGTACACACGCGCGAATCGCTGGACTGGGTTACTAGACTGTCCCGTTACTGTCATCTTGTGGACCGCACGGCCCGTATATAGACAAGCGGCTAGTCCGCTGGCCTGACTTGTGCGCGTGACATCACTGGACTGCACTGGACTGGGTTGAAAATAGTGCCCACACGAGCCCAGTTATAGGTCAGCGCTGAGTTACTGGACTGTCCCGACGGCGCTTTAGTCTTCAAACAACCATCACTACAAAGAAAGAACTGTTTGCTTCATAATAAACATCTTGACATCAGAAGTTGTTTACGGAAAGTTCATCGACGTGTCCCTTAACGAGGCATTACACTCACGAGGGTCTTGTCCAGAAAATAATCCTTAAATTCGGGACTCTTCCAATTTTATTTAGACCTATACTCTCGTAGTATGGCTGCGTCTAAATGTTGCGAGCAGCACGCTCGAATCAGTTTTGACGTTTGACCACTTACACACATCGTCATAATTGAAGACTCGGGTATAGCTGCTCGAGACTTGTAGACTTTAACAAGAGGAATGATCACCTCATGATCACCTTTCATTGGCTCATTTTTAAATCCACAAATTTATAGAAATTTAAAATGAACGTACACTGGCATTACAAATCACTTTTGTTCCCAGAAATGATTTATAACACCACTGTAAACTAGATAAAAAATATTTTTAAATTTGGTTAGTAAGCATGTCTTTTTTAATATCGATGTTAAACTCGCATCCCTACTACTCAGTGGAGTGTCGGACAGCATTCTCGGAGTCTAAACGCGTGTCGTTCGCTTCTCAAACAGCGCTGCGGTCTAATGATCCTGCCTTCTAACGTTCATTGAGAACTTGATGACGTAGTGCTTGGAGAAACTGCTTCTCGATCTCGGTCTTTGCAACCGAAAGATAGAACTACACACATAATTATATTCTTGATGGCTTTTTTCTTGGTATACAATTATTTTTTGCAAGATTTTGGCTTCGATTTAGCGCTATTTTAGTTCTTTGCTAATATTCAAACCAATCGAGAAGTCTTATCGAGTTATGTAACCTTTGTAAAAAAATTAAAATCTTTATGTAATTCCACTGTGCTTTTATATTGGTGTGTTGGTGTTTTCTTTTTGTATAAGGGCCATAACACACCTAGTAGCCATGGCGACGTCGCCAACCCCGTAGCCAAGTGAAAATATGTCAAAATATGACAGGTAACATACCTGGCGACCGACTGACGACTGGCGACGGACTGGTGTGTTATGGCCCTAATATGGGAATATTGCAATTATATGTTGGAATATATTTTTGATTTGTCTTATCTTCTACAAGCTGGGTTGATCTTAAAAAAACTATTACGAAATGTCCCACAGTAGAATGTCCCGAAGTGCTGCAAACCGGGAAGCGTGGAGGAAATCGCACAAACAGCCTTCTAAAATGGCAACTCATGACCACGACCACTCTGTCAAGAGTATCTCACTGAAGTTACAAAATGTTGTATAACGTTATACAGGGTTATTGGTAAAACACTAACAACCTTGCAGGGGCGTATTACTGACATCAAAAACAACAACTCTTGTTCGATGACTTTTTACAAAACAAAAAAAAAAATAACTAAATATCACATTCTAAAATGTATGAATTTTTTTCTCATCTAGAGGAAAGCCCTGGTACGTGGTTGTATTCCACTTTGCCCTAGAGTACCAAGGACCACGCCTATCCTCTAGATGAGCATATTTCTTGTTTCATACATTTTAGAATGTGATTTCTAGTTAATTTTTAATTGTTTTGTAACAAGTCATAGAACAAAAGTTGTTGTTTTTGATGTCAGTAATACGCCCCTGCAAGGTTGTTAGTGTTTTACCAATAACCCTGTATAACCGCAATGTTAAAGCAGCTTTAGCGGATCCCACCCGCGTCACAGTAGTTACCAACATTTCCCAACACAACCGATCAGCATACATGTATGACTAACATTCTAAAACATTCGATGATAAACATCTGTAGCTGATAAAAAAAACTCATAAATTAGATTAGGATGCACACAAAGAATGCTGTCCCACGCTTTCTTGATAATAAAATTGATAGGAGCATACTGCGGTGAGATAACAAACTAATTGGGTTATTTGTAGGAGATTAGGGTTGCATAAGATGTAGTGATAATAATATGATGTAAAGAATGCCGTCTTTTGAGAAGTAAGTATCTAAATATTTGAAAGAAATTTTAAGTATGCATTGATTATTTTAGCAGATATGGTACCCCCCAACATTGCTATCACATAACTTGTACTCAGCCCAACACTATGTAGCGAAATTCTGACATCTGTTAACGCGCTCGCAATTTGAAAATTCAGTTATTAAAAACATACTGGGTGAAATTGAAATCATGGCCATCCTTTTAAACGGTGATTCTACACATGATTCAGAATATTTAGGGAATATTAATCAACAAATCAATTGATAAAAATGTATTGCCTAGGTAAGGAATAACAGTTAAATGTTTTGCTTATTTGCTTACTCGAGCAATATTTTTTCATCAATAATTTTTTTTATTTATTTTCCCAAAATATTCTGAATCATATGTAGAGTCATAATTTAAAAGGATGCCCATGATTTCAAATTCACCCTGTATAAAAATACATTATTCACTAGAGCAGAAGTCTCGTATCAGCAATACCGACATGAGCGACAGAGTCATACTGTGTCCATGGATTCCGTTAAGTAGAGCCAGCTATTTTGGACAGTCACGTGTTTCCCTCTTCTTGGTAATGTCTTTGTAAGTAAATCGACTGTTTACTGAAACGAAAATAACTAAATTCCACATAGATTTAAAGATTCATTCCACAAAAATACCCGATTTTGGTTAAAAATATTTCTATTTGTAATGAGTAGCCGAGATACAAATTTTCATGTGTCCAGCTTCAGAAAAATTGGGACCCCCTTACACCCCCTATTTTAAACCCTTAGGGGTAGAATTTTCCATCATCCTTCTTATGCTGTTCTTCTACGCTCTAGAAGGTACCCACTGTTAAAATTACAAGTTTCTAACACCAGCGGTTTAGGCTGTGCGCGTCTTGACAGACGATCAACAAAGTGATCCTATAAAGGTTCCGTTTTTTTCCTTTTGAGATATATAGTTAGTTAATATAAATAGTTCTCCGCCCTTGATAAGTAGAACACTGTACTTACAGTAAATAGACCCTAAGGGCAGTGTCACAACAAAATAGTATTTATCTTGATTGATACCGCTTGTCGACTCGCCACATGCTAATTAATGCAAAATCTCCGCAAACTTACAGCCTACTACTGAAGCAATCTAGATTAAACCTTAACGTTGAAACAATAAGTGTTAAAGAAACGGCAAATGTAAATTAGTGGTAAAGTTAAGCCAAATTAAAAATGCTATTCAGTAAGGGACTTTGAACTTTACTGCTTATGTCTTAGATGTTTGGATGACTGCAAAAATAAGGGATATGGTCCAAAGGAAATAAAATACATGAGCGTTCGAAATTCTACTCTATTATTAGAGAATTAAGAACGATTATTTGCAAGGTAGCTTTATTATCAAAGTTCTGCAAACTTAATTAATGTCCAAATGTTCAAAACCGAACCTTACCTTTTAAGAATTACGGATTGTTATGGATGTAAATAGTATGTTGGTATCAGTAATTGCCAATCGTTTAATGTTAGCGTTAACTATGTAAAAGGTTTTAATAATTTTCATTGTTTTTGTTTGCTTTTTAATTGCCGTGCTGTGGTTGACGGTCTCGTTAACCGTGTGATTGAACATGAACATAAAGATATGGGAACATGCAATTTAAATTATAAAAGGAATATAACATCGCGTGATTAAAACTTGAAGGGTTTAGCTATACAGCGTGTTTCAAAAGAGTAAAATAATAGTTGAGGGTTTGGATGAGTATTAAGAATAGAATTAATTGGTATAAACAATTTACTGAAATTCAAACACATTTTTCTAATATTTAAATAAAAATACGTTTCAAGAAATATGCAAAATGTTAAATAACTAGTATTTCAATATTGGCAGTAGTTTAGATTGTTTTCTAGGACTTTAGATGTGTTTAAAGTTGCAACATAGGATGTTGTCACAAATACTGAAGGGCTCATAACTCAGAAAATATGATAGTAACATATCATTTATCTTCACTAGGTAGGTACAATATTACATTTAAATATCAGCTACCGTATTTGCACCTACTTTAATTATTAATTCCAACATTTAACATAATAATAGGTGTTTAAAAAAACAGCCCGTATACAGGGTAACTTCGGAATCGTTGGTATTATTTTGAACTACGACTCTGATAATTCAGATTATCAACGTATAAATTAAGGATCAAGTTGGGGAAATAGTACTAAACCTTTTTAAGACTCACCCGCTTATTCATAGAAAGTTATGATCGACTTGCAGTGGAATTACAGAACACATTTGTTCCTAAAAATGCTTTTTAAACCCATTGTAAACTGGCTAAAATCTCTATGAATAAGAGGGTTAGTCAAAAGCTATAGACTACTATTACATCTACCATTATATCCGTGTGTCATTTTTTTCTCCTAATAAAAAAGGATTCGTGTGGAGCTATCCTTTAAACAATCGCAATAGCAAGTGTCTTCCGGTAGCACCACACAAAAGAAAGTAACTTGAAAGGATTAATTACTTAACCATTGGACATCGAAATTGTGGCGTGGTGTAAGTTATTAGCGAGCAAATATTCGGATAGCGATCATACGGGCGTTATAAGAGCCTCCGCAGACTTGCTACTTTTAGCATCGGCGACCGGCGATTTTGTGACGTATCGATGCTGCGTCGCATTTCTTCGAGCGCGAACGAGCGAGACGCAGCATCAAAATCGCCGATCGCCGATGCTAAAAGTAGCAAGTTTGGGGTGGCCCTAAAGTGGGCAAAATTTGGACCTTTCTATAGTCTGGAAAGAGAACCTCCGTAGATTTGAGGGCGTTATACTGTGCTTTAAAATTAAATATCTAACATCAGTTTAGTTTTTCGCCACGGTGATTCCGCACGACCCTATACCTATCGTTAATTTAATCTGTTAAAAGCATTATTACGTACAATACTTAAGTGATATGAAAAGCTAATGTGATAATACAGAATTGCCATGATACTTAGAAGATGGACAATCAAACATCAAATGTCGCATAATTTTATGGTATCGACACCATTGACACCATTTGCCGTTTTAAATGTTGGAGAAACTTTTTAAGTATTGCGCCTTCGAATCCAAAAAATCGCTTCCGCCTATGAATTCTCGATCTTCTATACCTTGACCCACCCCGGGATAACTCGAAGACCACAAATGGATGGAGTCCATTTAATCTCGTGGGATTTAATTGCAACACCTTTCGATTTGCCGCTGGATCCCGCCGACCATTTATTGGTCAAGAGATTTATATCCGACAGTGTCGATTACGCGGAGGTATTTAAAAGTTTTATTTTATTCTTTTTAATGAGGTTTGTGTGGTAAGTGATGAGTTTTGTGTGGTCGACTTGAGACCACAATGGATTGTATTGTAATTGGTTGTAGGAACTGTGGTAAAACAATGTAGCGCAGACCCTTATACCCATGCAGAATCCATATGATTTATTTATTTATTTTATGACCACAACCGCTCTAGCAAGATCTACACAACAAAGAAAATCGTATATCCAGGGGGTTTGTCAATTTAATAGTACATTGTTATCCGAGGGGAAAAGTAACTTATTAATTGGTCCCGAGACGGGGTTTAGCGCCCGAGCGTAGCGAGGGCGCTAATAGTTCGAGGGACCAATAATAAGTTACTTTAACCCGAGATAAACACTGGGCTTTTCATCACGTATACAAGGAAAGTAATAATAAAATAATTTAGTAGCTAAAGAAAAAAATTGTGAACATTTACACATACAAACACATGTATACGGACGTAGATTGCGTATTTTGCTTTTTGATATTTTGACGCTGTCACTTTGTTTTTTTTAGAGGCCAGTACTTTTTCAAACATTATAAAAGGTTTTAGTCTGTGATTATAGATTCGGAGCAGGAACGATTTGTGATTGATTTAGGGAAAAATAGTAAATATTTTTCCCAAATGTATGTTATTTTAAAGAAATAGTTGAAAGTAAATTATAATAAAGTCATTTAAAAAAATATATTCTTTAATTAATACTTAACTTTATGTTATTTCAATTTTACATCGCGCTGTAATTGAGTGGATGTAAGAAGGTTGGAACTATTAAATTCTCTTTGGTTGGAACATAGTTCAATAGAAACTCGTATTTTTTTATAATTTGACAGAATCTTTGACAGAACGGGCCCAATCGTTTTCTGGATATTCGATTGAGCCCGTTCTGACAACGATTTTGCCCGATCAGAAAAGTATCACCTTCTGTCGGCTCTTCAGGCACCTTTCGACCTACTTTCCGCGTATCAATGATGAAAAATACCTTTACCATCACTATCCATTATCAGTCTGCCAAACACTCTAGAAATTTTCAAAAGCCAAACTGATTTTGAAGCAACTCAGAAAGTCAATCGAATATTGCGAAAAGGAAAAATAAACGCACACGGCAGGGATTAATTTGGTATAGAATTTCAGGAACTCTATATTTCCAGTTTCATGTGAAAGTCTGGGACTACGTAATGTGTTGTACACACAGAGTAAAGACTAAAGCAAGAGGTGCCCTTATTAGATATACAACATGTTAAGTAAACCCTGTCCGAGCCGAAACCGGTAATTAGGTTCCCCAATCACATGACCAAATAAAATAATAATAAAAAAAAAACATGATAGTAAACATATTAATGAACATTTAAAGTGCCAATTTTTTTGCCTTTTTCCCACATAATGTAGCTAATTTTAAAAATATGACAACACCGTTACCGGATGTAATTATGTTAGATTGTGTGGCGTCACTTCAGACCTTTTTTTTATGTAAACGGGGTATTTGTATTACAAAAAAATATGGGAGGCCTTTCCCCAGCAGTGGGACAAATACTACACCAAAAAAAAAAAAAAAAAAAAAATGAAAAATTAAAAAAAAAAATTAAAAAAAAGTTTTTTTTTACAAAAATGGAATCTAATCTCGATACCCAACAATACGTTTTCGGGTCGGACAGGGTTTTTTTAACATATTGTATGTATGAAAAAAAAACGTGGTCATTGTTTTTGATTTTCATTGTTCTATCTACCGGTAAATAGTTGTACTACTCGCTTCGTTTTATGTCGATGTTAGTACTAGGCCGACCACAAGGCCGAGTTGCTTAGGGCCAGTCCCCTTAGTAATTGGTCCATGGTTGTACACGTTGCAGTATTCAAAACAGGCGAGCGGCAATCATTTAATTATATTTTCTATGTGGTCAGACGTTAAAACTGATTGCTCGGGCGCGTTGCTCGCCACATTTAGACGCAGCTAATAGCCAAAAGTTTTTAAAATAGTTTGCCAACCTGTCAGACACACATTATCCTGGTGGCCTGGTGATGGGTCACAAAAATTTAAAAATGTATATCCTAAGGGCTCTTTTAAAGTCAATCAAACTTTGAAAACCATATACAAACTAAAAAACCCCAAAAAAAACTAATACAAAACGTAAGTTTCAAGGATAAAACATTTTAATTAATCCCTAACCCGGCAGATGCAATCGCCTCCGAATCCCCGCGAATATAGCTGATGCATAAATTAAAACGGAATGGACCGGGCCGGGACCAAAAAGCAAAAGTAACGACGAAAACACCTATCTGATATTGTCTAAATTGGATGGCGAAATTCTCTGAGAATTTTTGGAAATAGCTTCTTTTTATTTGACTAAGGTGGCAAACAAACTAACGGCCCGTTTGATGATAAGCAATCACCGTAGCCTATAGACGCTTGATACTAAAGGCATCGCTCGCCCGTTGCCGACCTGAAGGGGAGTGGAACAGAGTGGGTTAGAGGAGGGGTTTGGGCTTCCGGCTCTCTCACTCACCATACGAAACGCAGTTGTAATACTTTGCGCCGATCTTCTATGAGAGGGTGGTATTACACTGGTCGAACCAGCCCGTATATGAGTTGCAGTCAGTTGTCTACCGCTTGGTTCTACCACAAAAAAAAGTATTGTATGGAAATATTGATATTGGTGCGTCCATGTGCTTCGCATGCCTCGCCCGAGCACTCATGTTATGACAGTATGTCTATGCGTTCCGACGACAAAACTGAGTGCTCGGGCGCGGCATGCGCCTGATTGAGACACTACTAATAATAATAATAATAATATCCTGGGACATTTTTATACACACGGTTACCTGATCCCAAACTAAGCGGAGCTTGTACTATGGAAACCAGATAACTGATATTACTATATATACTACTTTTTATTTGTAAATACATACTTAATATACATATACACCCATACTCCGGACATACAGACATGTTCATGCACACAAATGCATGTCCCGGGTAGGAATCGAACCTACGACCCGCAGCGTCGGCGCCTCCGCGCCAACCACGCTAACGGGCCCGTCAACCAACCAAACCCAAAATTTCTCACCGCAAGTCAGATGATTTCCTGAACTCAAGCGTATGATGACCAAAAAAAAGTGCTTCCACATTATAAAATATTCGTTCCGACTTCTCACGGTCGTTTGGTGCGACGAATAATTGGAGACACATGGTACCGGCCAGGGGTGTTCCTAATTACACAAGAAATATGCCCCCAAGTGATGGTTAATTAATATGTATCGCGAACACGTGTGCGGCGGTATAATTATGATTTATTACGTAAAAAGACACTTTTTATAGGGTCTCGTTTCAGAGAAAGTGTCAGATCTTTGGGGTAGATATATCAACTTTTATGATGATAAAACAACTCGAGATCGTTTTAGGTTGATTTAAAAAATATTCATAATTGATGATACCTCATTATATCGAGTGACTTCATAATAATAAGTAACTTACTCATGGTCTGCTCATAGTACAGTCACACGTCTAAGGTAACATTTGAAATATATTGACCTCTCTATAATATGTACACTCGTAATTAGAAGAGTTCAGCTTATTTTGAAAATATTACCACACATTTGTACTATTCGTTCTGTTTGAAAAACAGAATCTGGCTATTGCCTGATGATAGGTGAAAATTAAATGAATTATCCATGACGTATATCTAGTGATATCTAAAAAAATTAGATCCCATGATGAGAACCCATAAAAATAGATGTATTAAAAAAAAACTCAGTCCCCAATGAAAGGAAAATGTTGTTTTCTATATGCGACCCACCAAAAAATTTGGGGTCGAAATGACCCACGTCAACAATTTTCCCCTTAATTTTCTATTCTTGTACTAACCCTTTCTTGACGCGGGTCACAAATTAATCCATTTAAAATACATGCAAAATCCAGCGCAAAATACCCGTGCGTACATAAATAAGTAACTTAAATCAACGTCACTTGACGACCTAAATGACGTGAAGGTTGGTTTTTGGAAAAGTCAAATTAGTATGTTTGAGGTGAGGCAATTAAAACAATATAATAATGACCACACGATGACGATGACGGGCCCGTTAGCGTGGATGGCGCGGAGGCGCCTCTCACGCTGCAGGTCGTAGGTCCGATTCCTACCCGGGACATGCATTTGTGTGCATGAACATGTCTGTATGTCCGAAGTCTGGGTGTATATGTATATTAAGTATGTATTTACAAATAAAAAAGTAGTATATGTAGTAATATCAGTTATCTGGTTTCCATAGTACAAGCTCTGCTTGTTTTGGGATCAGGTAACCGTGTATACAAAAATGTCCCAGGATATTATATTATTATTATATTATATTTATAAAAATATAATGCGTCAATTTGTTGATGTTTGAAGATCGCATGGCACAGTGGTTCGAACCACTTGGTCCATTGCATCGGGTGGTTGCGGGTTCGATTCCCGCCAGAGGTAAAATTTCGTATTTTGCCGTGTTCTGGTCTGGGTGTCACTGGGATCACCCCCAATCTATTGTATGGTAGCCATAGTACAAGCTTTGTACTATGGCTGCCATAGTTTGGGACCATACAGTTGGTATATAAATCGGACGGCGATATTAAACACATGTTAAATAAAATTTACATACACATAACTGGAAATGTAAGTATAAAAAATAAATAATTAAAAAAATTAAAAAACACGTCTGCCCTGCCAAAAAACAAACTAAAAACTATCAAACAAGTTCAGTGTCATTGCAGTCGGGGGACCGTTCTGTGGAACATATTTAATCTAAGAGGCAACCGACTGCAATGACACTGAACTTTTTTGATAGTTTTTAGTTCGTTTTTTGGCAGGGCAGTCGTGTTTTTTACACGACTGCCCAAAAAAAAAGAGTGTATATGTGTTTAGGGTTCATTTACACGACTGCCCAAAAAAAAAAGAGTGTATATGTGTTTAGGGTTCATGTATGTATGTATGTTTGTATGTTTGTATGTTTGTATGTGAGATTCTTTATTCCACCATAACTTATAAATGCCTGAACGGATTTCGATGTATGGGGTATCGTTAGAATCCTTACATCATTCCGGGTAACACTGGGTATATTATTTTTGAAAAAAATCAATATGGCGGCATTATGGCTCAACTTTAATATGTGAAAAAAAAATTTTTTTCTTCCATTATTACAATATGGGTATCAAATTGAAAGCCTTGATGAGCACAGTCCAAAACTGTAGAATTTATAGGCATAATTTAACATAGGTAGGGTGTACATGCAAAACAAATATATCATTTTTGGCTGCTGTCACTAAAATGCATAAACTAAAAATAAATAATTTAAAAAATTAAAAACACGACTGCCCTGCCAAAAAACGAACTAAAAAGAATAAAACAAGTGCAGTGTCATTGCAGTCGGGGGCTCTCTTAGATTAAATATGTTCCACAGAACGGTCCCCCGACTACAATGACACTGCACTTGTTTTATTCTTTTTAGTTCGTTTTTTGGCAGGGCAGTCGTGTTTTTAATTTTTTAAATTATTATTTTTTTTTAATTAATTATTTTTATTTCATGAATTTTAGTGACAACAGCTAAAATGAAATGTTTGTTTTACATGTACACCCTACCTATGTTAAATTATGCCAATAAATTATATATTTTTGAAATGTGCAAGACCTTCAATTTGATACCCATATTGTAATAATGGAAGAAAAATGTTTTTTTTTTCACATTTGAATTTTGAGCCATAATGCCGCCATATTATTATTATTTTTTCAAAAATAATATACCCAGTGTTACCCGGAATGATGTAAGGATTCTAACGATACCCCATACATCCAATTCGGTTCAGGCATTTATAAGTTATGGTGGAATAAATAATCTCACATACATACATACATACATGAACCCTAAACACATATACACTCCTTTTTTGGGCAGTCGTGTAAAAATAACAGCAAATTAACTCCCACCCACACATATTAACAATGCAGCAAGCTACAACAAAACAACACTTCTAAACAACAAATCAATAGTCAGATTACCAACGGATACAATCATAACATCAGATTGAAGTGCTTCCTCATCAGATAGCGTATCTCCAAAGCCATCAGCCTCCCATCGGCTCCACACCTCGGGGCGATATTTGCTTATCTCATAGATAACCCAGAGATAAATACTGACATTTTATAGTTCAAGTTTAGGTGTTAGAAATGATTTGATTTTATTGCGTAACTGTGTGCCCAATGGCATTTTCTTAAGAACTTTATTCTTTCTTTATATCGACTACTAATAGACTACTTTATATAGACTTCTTCATATAGACTATATCCTTGCTTTGATATAGGATGAAATTTCAAAAATGCTCTCTTAGGCCCGTATTAATAAATGCATCTCAAAGTTGAGATCGATCTTAAGATACAGTTTTGACGTTTAATGTATGGCACATCTGTCAAAAATATCATCTCAATACGATTTATTAATACGGGTCTTAGTGCTCACAAACATACTTAAAGAACTCATGTGTAAAATTTCATCATTCTAGCTAGACCCACCAGTTTAGGCTTTTTTAATAGGACTTACCGTAGCCTATAGATGCTTACAGAGGCCTCCTTCTCAATGCGAAGAGGATTCGAATCGTGGTCAATGTTGGCTACCTTTATACTAAGTTTTATCCATGTGGCCATTTACAGAAATAGCCACATGGATAAAAGTTAGTGTTATTGTTACTATTTAGGATTTTTTTATTAGAATTTAAATCATCCACGGTAGGTTTTTGTACATCTGCATGTTCCCCAGACAAATGTACAAAAACCTACCGTGGATGATTTAAATTCTAATAAAAAAATCCTAAATAGTAACAATTTAGAAATAAACTTTATTAATAAGAGCCCTGATTCCGTATCAAAACACCATTACAAGGTGTCGACTAATATCAGTTGAATTCACGTAACTGTCCCTTTGCTTTACCGGTTCTGTTTCTTGGTTATCTAATCTTAGCTCCTCAATTACTCGAGTAAACTAGGCTTCCGATTATTAGTAGATCAGAATAGAAAATTCCTGATATTGTGGTAATCGACGTACAGTTAGAACTGAGAATCTGATTCGGAATGCATTTGAGGATAAAAGACCAACTGCACAAACACATCAAGAAGTAAACAAAGTTTATTCAGCTCTCCAAGTACATATTTAGGATTTAGAGTAAATTGAAATTAAGCATTACTTTTTAAAATGACTTACGAAGAAAAATGCAGTACGATCTTTTAATATGACTAAAATATTTTTTCTTAAGATACAAATTTAAAAAATGTTTAATTATAACTTTATAAATCCATTAATAACTCAGGAAAACATAATAAAAGCAAGGAAGTTTGACGTAAAATATCGATGAACCGTCAATCATGATTATAAAACACGGTAATCTGATCCCAAGAGCTCTCATTATTTCCTACTAAAAGGATTAACCAAACATTTCAAAGGCGCTTTTGAAATCCGAAACGCATCCTCTATATAGAAACTGCAAAATTAAAAAAGAAAAACGGGGCTGAGAACAGGAATAGTCAATAGTCACTTCATATTGTGTTTACTGTGTAAACCGCACGAGGTTCCGTGGTATCACGTTACCTCCGTACTACAAAACGAATCACAGAATACCGCTGTAACATCCAATGCCGTTCCAAATACGGATGACTTTAAAATAGCACGAACAGAACACGTAATGGAAGGAATACAAAGCGATGTAGCAACAATAGTTATCGGTGAAACAGATAAAGTAGTAGATGGTGAAGGGATTGAATATCCCGCGGGAGCTTGGTGGCAAGTTGAGTGAACTTAGCTAACCTAAATTGTGGACAATAGTGCCATTGTTTTCGAACGTTGAGAAATTTCCTCGATGGCTTTAAATTTATCAACGAAGATAGTGTCAACGTGTACAAAGTCCAAGCTCGTTACGGGAGCTTTTTCAAGTAAAATCGTTTGGGGTGAAAAGGTTGCAAATAAGTAAATCGTATCTAGGTTTTATGTTTGTTTTTTCGTTGAGAGAAAGACTATATCAAATTCTATGCAAACAAAATAAAAAAAGCGTTGTCAGCAATTCATTTCAGATCCACAATACACATAACATAATGTAATTGGTTGCAAACTTTTCTTAGAAAGGACACAGAAGGACTTTTGATCGAAGTGATGACACGCCCTCATTATCCTTTATATCAGAGTCATATTCTATAGTTCAACAGGTCAGTTGACATGTTGACCAACTTGTTGCAAAAGTCGTCCTTATAAGTTCAACGGGTGCCGGTTACTCCGGGGCGCGCATCGCGTCCACATAATTAGCTGATATGTTTAAAGCTTCACTTAAACTTTGTATTATGCTGATCTATAAGCTAATTACTGTTTATGAATACACCGGTCGAATTAAATGTGAGTAAGCAAACTATTATATGAACAGTTTAGTGGGGTCAGATTTTCAATTAACTTTTAGCCTCGGTTTGCGGTTACTAACATTCTTGCAACGTGGGAATGATTTCCAATAGTATCCTCCGGAGTGTATTGAATCTTCTTCTTAATGTAAATACGCATGTCTTTTGAAAAACGTATGAATCTTACCATATTTGCTTGTTCGACTATAGTCAATAGTCATTTTTGTCGCCTTTATTATTATAGTTTAATTTATTTATGACATTATAGAAATGTTTCACTATCCATTAATTACGTTACACGAATTTCATGATTTTTAGACCCCTCCCCCCCCTTATCACAGCTGGACACATTTGTGAGACTCCCCCCCTCCCTGTGTGACGTCACATATTTTTTATAATTTTCAGAAATTTTTCGTAAAAAATTCAAATTTCGGTTTTAAGACTTAGATAAATTAGATTTTTAAATGTGATGTCACAAAACTTAGGACCCCTCCCACCCCCTTGCCACACAATGACACATTTCGTCGACCCCCCCCCCCCCCTTTACGTGTGACGTAATTAATGGATGGCCCCATAGTTAATTTCAGAAAACAGTTCAATATGTTAATGCAATACAATGGCATTTTTTTATTATACTGAATTTACGTTTCATGGTTAATTGACGACATATTTTTACTAAAGATTAAGGTAAGATAAACTGAAGATTAAGAATGTACTCAAGTTTACAGCAACCTAAGATTTGTCGACCGCACTCGAGCCGCAAATTGTTGCTCATCAATAAAGAGCCTTATCTGTGTCTAGTTAATTAAACCACTATCTACATTTACATCTCTAAAGGCCATCTTAACGACCATATATTTTATGAAATAGATTTATCTTAGTAATTTGATTACTCTAAAAGTCGATAAATAGTCTATCTCAGCTCATACTGCATCAGTTGATAATGTATTGACGGGCCCGTTAGCGTGGTTGGCGCGGAGGCGACATTCACGCTGCAGGTCGTAGGTTCAATTCCTACCCGTGACATGCATTTGTGTGCATGAACATAAACAAGTATGACCGGAGTCTGGGTGTATATGTATATTAAGTATGTATTTACAAATAAAAAGGTAGTATATGTAGTAATATCAGTTATCTGGTTTCCATAGTACAAGCTCTGCTTAGTTTGGGATCAGGTAGCCGTGTGTAATAAATGTCCCAGGATATTATTATTTATTATTATTATAAGTACCAACTGGTTTTCTAATGTTAATATCAAAGATGTTAAAAACGGCGAGTTCACAGATGTTAGAACCTAGACTTCGCCCTTGAAAATTACTATAGAAAGTTTACTTGAAAATACCTAAGTGATATCTCACGGATGTATCTATATCGAACTCAACATGGTTGTAGGATATAATCTCAGTGAATCCCATGGCAGTATTGTGTTCCCTAATTTTCTAGTAGTATATTATTTTCTACCGCCCACTGCTTATGGCCAATACGAGGCATGCCTTTTAAGTTTTGTCGTTTGAAGAAAAAAACACAACTTGAACCTTATAGTCCTTTTTATTGTTTTTCAAAGTATTCACCACGAAGCTTAATACACTTTTCCATTCGCTGAAACCAGTTATTAAAACATTTATTCCACTCTAAAGTGGGGGTGTTCAAAATGGCTGACTTGAAAGCGTCGACTGCTTCTTCACCGGACTGGAACCTTTGACCACGAAGACTTTTCTTAATTTTAGGAAATGTAAAGAAATCGTTAGGGCTTAGGTCAGGACTGTATGGAGGATGGTCAAGAATTTCTACTTTTTCCCGCTTCAAATACTCAATCGTTTGACGAGCGCTGTGTGAGCTTGCTTTGTCGTGGTGCAGGATGATCCGTCGCTTTGAGTTAGATTTTTGAAGTTCGGCGATGACTTGTGGTAAACAAACTGTGGTATACCACTCTGCGTTAACCGTTCTACGATCTTCAAGTGCAATAGTCGCAACATGGCCGGTTTTTCCAACGAACGTGGCCACCATCTTCTTTGAAGTGCTTCGAGAACGAACAACTTTAGTCGGCTTTCGCTCGTCTTGAAAGACCCAGATTGTAGATTGTTGTTTGGAATCAGGATCGTATGCATAGATCCAAGATTCGTCACCACTGATGATGTCGTAGACGTGATTTGACTCTCCTCGGTTGAACCTTCGCAGAGTTTTCTTACACCATCTGACGCGGGCCGCCTTGTGATCGTCGGAAAGCAGATGCGGTATCCAACGGCAAAATAGCTTTCTCACACCAAGCGCTTCATGCAAGATCTTCTGAATGGTTGTCCCTGAGATACCTAATAGAGCCTCTATCTCTCGATACGTCACATGACGATCTTCGAGAATTAGTTGTCTCACAGCAATGATGTTATCTTCAGTGAAGGCGGATTTTGGGCGTCCTTCGCGAGATTTGTCACTAACACTAGTATGTCCACGCTGGAATTCTAAATACCAGCGTACGACAGTCCGCAGACATGGGGCTTCATCACTGAACACAGATGTTAGCTCTTCAAAACACTGAAGCCGTGTCAGGCCTCTTCTAAAGTTGTAGAAAATTATTGCACGAACATTTTCCTTAGAAAGATTCATTTTCGTACGTAACCTGACAGATTCCAATCGACGCTGTGACTAAACAATAGCATTAATCCTAATACTTTCAACTGTTTTGAGATTCAAAATTTAAACACATTCGAATATAGATCAGTTCCAAATTCAAAATTGCCGGGAAATATGGAAACGACAGAACTTAAAAGGCATGCCTCGTAGTCGTGTCCAGTTGCCTCACATGCTACTCGAGGCAGCTTTGCCTCGCTTAGTCTGACAGGGTGCGCCTTAGTCAAATGCTCGCCCTGCCTCACCCGAGCGTTGTTATATGCCTCACCTAGTTTAGTCTAGTCATGAGACAGAACGATAATGTTAATAATGTCGGCTATACCCTTCTCTGTCTCGAGTGTAGTTGACTCGCTCTTTGGCTTGCCCGAGTATGTGACTGAGGCTGCCTCGCGCAGCATGCGCCTGATGTAGACGCAGCTACATCAGGATACACTATGACTTGGACGAAATGGTGCATTCTTTAATTTAAACATATCCCAATTTCCACCCGATTTCCACCAACATGTTTATACTTGGCATTCAAAAGAATCTACGATATCCAGAGCGTCTGTTTATTCCGGAAATTATAGCCACAACAAAAATATGAGCTTATTCTAATCTCCAAAGTTTCCGCGCAAAATTGTATGCGTTCTAAAAAAGTTTCTCAAAAAGGAAGTCTCGCAAAGTGACAGCTGCCATGTCGTTCTTAGGGATGGCGACGTTGCCGGCGTCACGTTTGGAACTCGTCCAGGAATTCGCAACAATTGGCCGGAATTATTTTTAGAACCACTCGAGTGGGCGGTACATTTCTGTTTATAGATCCTTATGGTGCTCATAAAAGTTAAGAGTTTACTTAATTATAAAGTTGAGCAGTTACGTCAGCCACTTAAACCTAAGGTTTATTATAATTATTATCGTTACTATTAAAATAATAATATGTTCATAGTATGGAACTTTCAACGTTTACTCTAACACATAACAGCAGTCTGTTAAATACGAAAAGGCCCTATTAGTGTAGTTAGTTAGACCATACCTAGTCCAATTATCTTTAAGGTAATACATATGCTAAACTGGGTGGGTCTAAGTAAATGGTTTGATGAATCGGCTGGCTTATGTGCAATATAAAGTATACAACATTAAACCTCATATGGTCGGGAATAAAACGGCTTAACCGATTTATTTTAAATGTTACCAAATTTTGTAGAAATCGATTTCAAAATATGAAATTGTCAACCTAAATCGTTAATGTTATCCATAGCAACTGAAAAGATTTACGTGAAACCTATACCAAAAAAATTGTCAAGACTTGTTTAAGAATCCGTGCATCAAAGATTTAAAATTAGTCATTTTATTTAAAAAATAATCAATAATAAGCTTAAATTTGCTGGAAACGTCACAGGTCATCATGGCTTGGACACCTATTTGTTCCCGGTCAGTGCCGCGATGACGGCGTCAAAGGCTGGACGTGCGCACAATTTTTTGCGTGAAATTCGTAAAAATGTTACGTCTTCTTAGCTTTTTATGAATTAAATCACGTTTTAAATAGTTTAAATATAATATTGAACACAATTTTTAGAATATTATATGCTTACATATATTTTTAAATTAATGTTTATGCTAGTTATGAATTTTGAGGTCGTCATAGATTATGAAAATAAAAATGCTATATAATGGTAAAGTGTGATGTTCCTCTGAATACTATTGGTACCAAGTAGGTTGAATAATTATTATTATAATTAGGTAGAGTTCATTTGGTAACTAGTTATTGCATTGTAATTATTTTAATGACTGATTTGGTTAAAAGGATTTTAATTTAAGTACAAATTTGATATTATTTTTGGAATTCAAGATGGTGGCCACATGCTATGTAAAATTTGGATGATGGGTGTCATGTAAGGGTTTTTTGGCGGATACTAAATATAGACTTGTTTTTTTTTATATTTAAGATATTATTATGTAACGTCACTACTTGTATCCCCATTCGAGGGTAGTAAGAGGCTTGAGTGGCCATACACCACCACATTGTGGAGGTATTAACCAACTCAAAGCCCACGTGGTGAACCTTGTTGTGTATACAGGAACTGACTATTACCTAATCCCGAGGGATAGGTAGGTTTCCTCACGATATTTTGAATTTAAGATCTTTATTGGAATCCTGCGGGCTTACCACCACCTCTTATAGCAGTTTTGTTTAACGTTTCAGCGACTTTTTGTGCAATGACGTTTGTTATTGTCATGACAATAAGGTACGTCATTGCCTAAAAAGACGCTGAAACGTTAAAACGTTCCTGTAATTGAATCGCAATAAAAGTTCGTGGTAAGCCCCCTGGCCTTCTTTTGTTTTTCATTAGTTTCCTAGTATTTTCTTGTGTTTTCTTTTTAATTGACTTCAAAAAGGAAGAAGTCTCTCAATTCGACCGTATATCTACGCATCTCTGCCTGACTTTGATTGCAGCTGGCTATGAGCGCCTCAGTTAATCGATTACCAGTTGCAACGAGACCCGTTTCGGACTCGTGTTAATTCTTGCAGATTTTTGTCGATTCATATCGATTCCTGCCTTTTCTTGATTTGTTGAAGAAATGACTAAAACTGACAAGAAATTATAAGAAAAGACAGGCAATGACACAAAAACACAAGAAATGTCAAAAAACAACACGAAGTGACAATAAATTATGAAAAATGGCAAAACAATAAAAAAAAACACAAGTTAAGACAAGAAACGACAAGAGTCATTACTTCCCAGAATTGGTTTCTTATCAGCGGCACTATCGAATGGTGTAATAATACAGTGTGTGGTTTTTTTGTTTCAAAATTAACTATGTAGTACGATTCCTGCCTTTTCTTGATTTGTTGAAGAAATGACAAAAACTGACAAGAAATTATAAGAAAAGACAGGCAATGACACAAAAACACAAGAAATGTCAAAAAACAACACGAAGTGACAATAAATTATGAAAAATGGCAAAACAATCCAAAAAAACACAAGTTATGACAAGAAACGACAAGAGTTACCAAGAAAAAAATAGTAAAAATTAGAAAGACAATTAATTACAAGAAAATGGAAATATTACAAGAATATACAGGGTGAATTTTTCAAGCGTGCGTGGATGGCCAAATCCGAAACTATGAGGAATAGCGAAAAATACTCAAAGGAGTCTTGGGGCCGATTTTGATGAAAACTAAAACTGCATCATTGGATTTTTCAAAAAATAAAATTCTTAGCCAGGAATCGTACTACATAGTTAATTTTGAAAAAAAAAAAACCACACACTGTATTATTACACCATTCGATAGTGCCGCTGATAAGAAACCAATTCTGGGAAGTAATGACTCTTGTCGTTTCTTGTCATAACTTGTGTTTTCTTGGATTGTTTTGCCATTTTTCATAATTTATTGCCACTTCGTGTTGTTTTTTGACATTTCTTGTGTTTTTGTGTCACTTCCTGTCTTTTCTTATAATTTCTTGTCAGTTTTTGTCATTTCTCGAACAAATCAAGGCAGGAATCGATAAGAATCGACAAAAATCGACAAGAATTAACACGAGTCCGAATCGGGTCTCGTTGCAACTGGTAATCGATTTACTGAGGCGCTCATAGCCAGCTGCAATCAAAGTCAGGCAGAGATGCGTAGGTGGCATTTGAAGTGAGCGTATCCGTGCATCGGAGGCCATGTAAAAAGTCGATCCCAGTTGTTGTCATATAAGCAGCAGTCGTTAAACCTTGTCAGAGGTGTTCGGGCGGCTTGAAAAACTTTGACACCAGGTTGTTTACTAACCATTCGATAAGAAAAAGAGCTGTATATCGTTGGTGATAAGGTACAATATGACTACGAGAACCTTATTTTAAATGAAAAACACTTCACCCTTTTTTATTACGTCATAGTCGAGTAATCAACCATTTAAAACGGATTGTTCGAGGTTCATGTTAGTTCTGTTTTTTTTTTTTCAAAATTAAAAAATAAATTGCAATAGGCTTAATCGAAACTCATAAATTAATGTCCTGTAACCTAAATTAATTAATTGCAGAGTACCATCAAAAGATTATATGCAATTTAAATTTTAATCAATTCATTATACCTAGGAGTTCTAGAATAATCTCGATGGAAGACCGGGACTGACATGCAATGGACCATCACGTCAGGCCAGGTGAAAGACCCCGTTTCACCTAACAAAATGAAAGCCCGGCCATGACTTCGCGCGATGGCAACGGACGACGCGTTTTTTGCTAAAATGTTGCAAACGAAAAAAACGCTGTCGCCCGTCGCGCGAAGTCGTGGCCGAGCCCTGAGCCTTAAACTCGGGGCACCCACCCATCTAGGTTGGCAAACCCGAAGATGATCCATGATCAAATCAAGCTAAAGATTGAGATGGTCGCCCACCTTCCGTCCGGAGTGCATGTCTTTTAGTTGCGCTCCGCGAAATAATTGCTAAATATTAAGAGACTCGGTGCGATCATCTTTCAAAAACGGCATCTCAAGTTCGATCTAAATCTTGAGATCGATTTATTAATACGGGCCTAAATAAAAGTAGGCAAGATACGAATTTAGTAGGTACATGTCACTTCTGTTTTTGATTTATCATGTCGTCTTTTTTATGCGTCGTGGCGTCTCGAAAATTCTAAATTCAAAAAATTCACTTCGCGGTGTTCGAGCAAAAAGCGGTCAACCTCGAGCTGTCAGTCGCAATGGTTCCAGCCTTAAACGGTCATCGTGAAGTGTAGGTATCCACTAAGAAAGCGGTTTTCGAACGTCCACCCCTAAGGGTGTTAAAAAGGGAATGAAAGTTTTTTTTTTAAAATTTTGCGCGGACGAGGTCGCGGGCAGAAGCTAGTGTTTTATATATGACTAAGGCGACACACAAGAGTACCAATAGTAGCCTATAGATGCTTGCCAAAGCCATCGTTCACACGTTTCCGATCTGAAGGGAAATGAGACAGAGGGAACGCGGTTTCGCGTCCAGCTCTAAAAAAAAAGCTATCATTAAACCTCAAAACTTTTTTCTCCCACTACAAAATACTTGTTACTGTACATCGTTAATGCAACTTGACAGATGTAAGTCAGATGTTATCGCCAGCACCCGGGCGGCAGATCGTTTTGAGATAGCGTCGTCTAAATAATTTGTGTCCACGCATGGGCGGTATTCAAAGCGTTTTAGTGGGGAAATACCGCCTTCGGTGGGAGATTGGTTACACAATTGTTTTCTGAGAAATGTCACGAGTAGTACAAGCTTTTGAAAGAACGGAAGATACTTAAATTTTTACTGTCATTAAGGCAGATGAATAAATTTTGGTAGATTGCAATTGAACTAGAAAAATGGTTTAGGCTCAAAATGGCGACATTATGCATTTTTTTTTGTTTTTTATTGGACTGCGATGGCAAAAAAGCGTACGGCCCGCCTGATGTTAAGCACTTACCGTAGCCTATAGATGCTTACAATACCAAAGGCATTGCACGCAAATTGCCGACCTGAAGGGGAGTGGGATGGAGGGAGGGGGAGGGGGGGGGTGGGCTTACGGCTCTCTCTCTCATCGTACGAAATATAAAATATCGTATCCTTTCGTATCGTTTCGATATGAAATAAACCACATTAAACACTTGAGATGCAATATGATAAACATTTATAAGTATTTCATGCGTCCCATCTTGTGTGCTCCGTTTTATACAGATATTTCGCGATCTGTGTCTCGTGTATCCAATTTGTTTTATAAAGCAGCTTGCATATCGTTCATTTAATTTCATTGATAACTTACACCAAAAATGCTTCAGCGTTATCTGTCTCACCCTTTCGTGTTATCTCGGTTGTTTTTTTTGTGCTGATTTTTAAAATACTGTTTCTTCTATTTTTGTATTTTAAAATTTATTCTTGGGTTAAGTGGTGAAAATTTTTCAATTTGTAGGTACAATTTACTTTTTTTTTTTCTAATTTTAAAACTATGGATTTAAAAATAAATACAAAATTATCAATATTTCGCTCGATATCAGTCACAATTTTTGGGCTACATAGGATATTCCAATGTTAAGATCCGGCACAAAAACGTAGTCAGTAAGCTGATAATTTCTACACTTAGAACGATACTTTAACTGTTTTAATGTCGCCACTTAAGATATAATTTTGTGCAGACTCCGCCTTACTACCAGCCATGTCGATCTTAGCACGTGTATGCAATTGCATATAGGAAATGCAGGAATAGCAACACTGTCCAATAATACCAAGCACTTGCCGTTTATTACTGTTTCTATTGCTTAGACGTGACTCAAAGTGCTTCTTTAAGTACTATACTACCAAGCCAACTAGACACTCGGGTATAAATATTAAATGATAATAAGTCAATTATGCCGGGGTCCTTCCACCACGTAGTGGTAGCTACTGCCACAGGAGTGCCCAGGCATTGGCCCAGGCTCACTACGTTGTGGACGTACCGCGGAATCATTGTCTTATCATCATTTGATATTTAAACCTGAGTGCCCAGTTGGCTTGGTGGAGTAGTAGATATATATAATTACGAGCAGTGTACCTAAATAAAGAATAATGATAGCAAATGTAAAGCTATAACAATATTAATAATTCTAACATTAATAGGCACCATTGCTTGGTTGAGGAAAGGAAAACAGTTTCTTGGTACAAGATTCCGACTACCTACTTTGTCTGAGGTCCACAACCTTAGAGTATAAGCGAGGATAAACTCTGACCAATAAAAAGGCATCAACATATGTATTCTTGGCGAGCGTTAGTATCTTTTGATTGTATAAAACGTCACTAGACGATTCTCTTTATTGGTAGTAGCGTCAAGCTGTAGCCAATTAACTGCAACTCATATACGGGCTTTCTCGACAGCCATAGTATTACCCTCTCACAGAAATCGTCTTAAGGTCGCTTTAGATAGATAGATAACACTTTATTGTACACCAGTCAAAACATGAACAAGAATGTCAAACAAAACAAGAAACAAAAAGTAAGTTTAAAAACTAAAACCCGACTACGGAAAAAACGCGCTCTAAAAAGTATGAAACAAGAAAATATTCTCATCTAGAGGATAGCCGTGGTCCGTGTAGGTCTTTTAGGGCCAAATGGCACATGAACACGGACCACGGCTATCCTCTAGATGAGAATATTTTCTTGTTTCATACTTTTTAGAGCGCGTTTTTTCCGTAGTCGGGTTTTAGTTTTTAAACTTACTTTTTATTTAATTATTTTGGAGTTATAGGTAACAATATATATATTTTTGAAATGTGCTCATTAAGCTCTTTCATTTGATACCCCACACGGTTTTATTAAAAAATGGTTTTTTTTTTTTAGTTCATGACATTATGTCCTCTAGAGGGCGCCATATGCAATTTTATGTGACGTCACATAGCTTATAACCAGCGCGCCATTAAGCCGCTTCTAACGATACCTCATTTGTCAAATTACGACAAGTAGTTTGGAAGTTAGGTGGGAACAGATGCACATACATACATACATACATACATACATACATACATACATACATACCGGTCAAAATCATAACGCCTCCGTAGTCGGGTAAAAACAGTGTACAGTGGGCGGTGTTATCGCAAGCTGCGATCTCTTCCAGACAACCTTTGGATGGAGAGGATTCCATGTTTCAAACACTGTGCGGTAGCGGTGTACCTACTATAATAAAATAAAATGGGAAATATTACATATACATAAAGACTAAATAGAAATACTTAAATACGAACATATTTAAGAATAAAGAAAATAAAATAAAATTAAAATTAAATAAAACCCGACTACTGAAAAATCGCGCTCTAAAAAGTATGAAACAAGAAAATATTCTCATCTAGAGGATAGCCGTAGTCCGTGTAGGTCCTTTAGGGCCAAATGGCATATGAACACGGACCACGGCTATCCTCTAGATGAGAATATTTTCTTGTTTCATACTTTTTAGAGCGCGATTTTTCAGTAGTCGGGTTTTAGTTTTTAAACTTACTTTTTATTTAATTATTTTGGAGTTATAGGTAAATATATATATATTTTTGAAATGTGCTCATCAAGCTCTTTCATTTGATACCCCACACGGTTTTATTAAAAAATGTTTTTTTTTTAGTTCATGTCATTTTAAGCAGTGGTAGCCGATTGGTTAAGCACGCGTCTTGCGGGCTTAAGGTCCTGGGTTCAAACCCTGGCTCACACCTCTGGATTTTTCGAAATCTATGTATGAATCATAACTTTAATATGATTATCACTTGCTTACGGTGAAGGAAAACATCGTGAGGAAACCTGCATGTCTTTAGACATGTGAAATCCACCAACCCGCACTGGGCCAGCGTGGTGGATTATGGCCTGAATCCCCCTCGCATTGAGGGGAGGCCCGTGCCCAGTAGTGGGACGTTAAAAGGGCTAAATTATTATTATTATTATTTTTAGTTCATGACATTATGTTCTCTAGAGGGCGCCATATGCAATTTTATCAGACGTCACGTAGCCTATAACCAGCGCGCCATTAAGCCGCTTCTAACGATACCTCATTTGTCAAATTACGACAAGTAGTTTGGAAGTTAGGTGGGAACAGACGCACATACATACATACATACATACATACATACATACATACATACATACATACATACATACCGGTCAAAATCATAACCCTACGCCGTAGTCGGGTAATAATACAAAAATGCCTACCAAAAAGAATATTATGAAGCTAGATAGTGATGCCTGAGAAGTTTTTTAAAGATGGGCAAGGACTCTGCACGTCTGAGCCACGTCTTTACGGCTGCGTTTCAATGATTAAGAGCACCAGAAGCCCAAACCACACCTCCCCCCTCGTTACACTAAAATGTGTGAAAATTACATATGACCTGTCAATAAATAACGTGATTCATTCCCATACAACAGCAAGTAATTAACAATAATTAATTATTAGCAATAATTTACAGTTCGCTGACGGTGAGGGAAAACATCGTGAGGAAACCTACCTATCCCTCGGGATTAGGTAATAGTTAGTTCCTGTATACACGGCGACACGGTTCACCACCTGTCACGTTGGGTTCTGACTATCTAGTGAAACGTGGGCTTTGAGCTGGTTAATACCTCCACAATGTCGTGGTGTATGGCCACTCAAGCCTCTGACTACCCCCGAACGGGGATAAAAGTCGTGACGTTACATTACATTACATTACAACAGCAAAACGATGCATGTATACAGTCATCATCAACATTTTGGTCCATTCTTTGAAAATATGCATCCTTGTTTTCCTAAATACACAAGCAAATTGCTTCGGAATTGTCCTTACTGTATTCTAATCTATTTTGGAGCGACATCACCACCCGAATGTTGCCAAACACGGCTGCGCGGAGTGTAGCGCAAACAGTGATGCGTTTTACTTAATTGAATGCCTAATGACTGACTGCATGGAAACTGTTAGGGTGTGCACTGACATCACTAAATTGTTCGTGTAACATTCGGGCGAACAGAAAAAGTAATACAATTAAAAAATATTCTAATGTAAGTAATAAATTATTTAAAAAAAGTTTAGATATCGTTGGAGTTTCATGCCCATGTTTCTTTATAGAAATTGCACTTTGAAATGGTAGAGTCTATAAAAAGTAATCTACTTAGTAGTCTTGTAACATTTTTGACATAATTCTGAAAGTCCGTCAAAATGTGACACAAGCCACAGGATTTTTTTATACTACTAATAGACCAAGATCCAGGAGATGTAAGATATAACTTATTTTTAGAAAGATGAAACTTTAGGCTCTCAGTAGTGTCTCATGTGCTTTGAATACCTGCGTACTTGTGGGGTTGCCCTGGGGCGTTTGGGCGCTTGGGCACTGAGAGCCTAGGGTTTCATCTTTCTGAAAATAAGTTATGTCTTACAGCTCCTGGATCTTGGTCTATAAGCTTACGGTCTACCTGTTGTAAGCGATTACGGTGGCCTATTAATACTTGCAATACCTGAGGTATGGTGCACACGTTTGCGACCCTGTAAAAACCTTCTAACACCTACCTATCTTGAATAATTCTTGCGTGAATTGGATTTCTACTAGAATTATCTCATGGACCTGTCGTCTAGTGTGTGCATACCCTTACAACTGTATATTTATGCGTGTGTTGTTCAAAGTAAATATTGTCTCCGTTTAATTGGATTTTATATTTGTTTTCGTTCAAGTTTAAGTGATTTACGTACTTTTGCCAGTTTTTGAGCTCAATGCAAATTAATCTAAAATGTATAAAGACTGTTTTAAAACTGAAATAAAGGTCAAAAATAGTTTAAGGGCCTGTTCCAGAATCGTCAGATAACTTTTATGCAAAGTAAATATGACTTTGACAAATATTCTATGGAAAAACTGTCATTGGTGGGCTTACGGCTCTCTTACTCATCGTACGAAACGCAGCTGTAATAGCTGCTTTACGCCGATCTTCTGTGAGAGGGTGGTACTACCCCGGTCGAACCAGCCCGTTTATGAGCTGCAGTCAATTGGCTACAGCTTGGTTCTACCACCTTTAAACCTACCACCTTTATTATCGGACTATTCTGAAATATAATAATCCTATCCTAAAAATTCCATACAACATCGATATCAATCACGTTTAAATGACGGCAGTCAAAGCCATCCATAACTAACTCATACAACATCCATACATTACAGCTAGGTGCATCTATCACGTTCAAATGTAACGGTATATTTCTTAATTACCCGTTAAACGGGCGTACGGGATAAATCTTAGTGATGTCACTTTAAAAAATACTTACATAAGATGAATTGGGAGGCTGTAAATAATGATCATTAGATGTATGGGGGAGTGGAATAGATTTCTTTCATGTTTTTAACTATGATAATGAAAGTAGAACTAAACTTAAGTAGAGAGTAAGATTATTTACTTTTAATTAAATTAGTACTTTTCATTCTACTGAATAAAATTTGAGTTAAACACTCAATTTTAAAAGTATAAAATTTATTACACTTACTATAGATACTGAACGCTGCCATGCAAATTCCTCATTTTTTATTATTATTTTATGTATTTTTGTATTTTTTTTGCAATAAATGGTAAATTTTAGAGAATTTTTTTTTTTTCGCTATTAAAGCTATTTCTGAACTTTAATTAACTGTGTAAAATGATTTCACGTTTTCGGAGTTCTTTTAATATTGCAATAACAAAAACAGTAAGTATTATTCAACAGTATAATTGCGACGTGCGGAACCCAAGGTAACACAGCTGTGCCCTCGGCACTCGGAAGCTATCAGTGTTATTACCTTTTTTCATTCCGAGAGGGTTCCGTATTATTAAAATTTATTGAAATTATCACTCCTTGCGAACGTTCAAAGGAGTTTTTTCGGGTGCAAAGATAAGACATCGGGTTCCGGGATTCGGAAAGTGAAACACACATTTTATTTTAATGGAAATTTGAATGAATGGATTTTTATGTTTATTGAAAAGTTATATTTTACGTGATTTTTGTAGTAATACTATAATTTCATCTTATACAGATAGTCATCATTGTATTGACATAATAAGGTACGGTTCGGAGGAACGCGGCACGACGGCCGACGTCAGTTGTCGACGTCAGTTTCATACAGATTGTCGCGATTGACGGCACGACGGCACTCAATTTCTATGAGATCGAGTGACGTCTGCCGTCTGCCGCGTTGCTCCGAACCGTACCTTTACAATTTCATTAAAGAAAAAGAAGTGGTAGAGCCAAGCTGAGTAGACAATTCATTACAGGTCAAATACGGGCTGACTTGACCGGGTAATACCACCCACTCACAGGAGATATGTAGCCCAAGCCTTGTTCGTAACTTTATTGACAACTTATAACTTATCAATCAAAAGGATATTTGTTTCATTGTTAAATTTTATTTCATGAAGAATCTGAATATGAATTCTACCTATTTTATCCAATCACATAGCCAATATTAATCTACTAGAGTATTCAGAGTGCGCTAGCAATTACCTAAAAACGGGGGCCCATTCAATTTGGGCCCCTAGGCGGGCGAGTTGTAGGCATCAACCTATGAAGTATGGAAGGTTCCATGCGAACGATGGATCAGTATTCCGTGTTTGGATTTTAGTTTAGATACCAGTTACCTTTATAAACATGTCTTAAATATATTTTTTTATTCTACGATCAAAGTAAATATTAATAATCTAGCATATTTCTATATCTTTGTGAACCTAATAATGTGTCTATGTATATGGAACAGTATTGAGGGCAACCATTTGTAGTTATAAGAACAGGTTATTTATTATACACTAAATAGTACGAAATACCCTTTAAAACATTCATTGGCTTCCTCTAAAAGCCCGAGCAATCTATAAATATAAAATTCAAAGTCCTGACTGACTGACTGACTGATTAACTGACTTATATATCAACGCACAGCCTAAACCGCTGGTCCTAGAGACTTGAAACTTGGAGGGCGTGTTCCTTGTGAAGTGTAGACATCCACTAAGAAAGGGTTTTTCGAAATTCCAACCCTAAGGGCGTTAAATAGGGGGTGAAAGTTGAAAGCCAAAAATTGGTGTTTAGATTTGTTTTTATTCCCCTCCCTTTTCCCCCTCCCTTTATCCCCTCCATTTCCCACCTCCCTTTCCCCCTCCCTTTCCCCCTCCCTTTCCCCTCCCTTTTTTCCCTCCATTTCCCACCTCCCTATCCCCCCTCCCTTTTCCCCCTCCCTTTTTCCCAAAAAAATTATTTAAAAAAATTCGCGCTCGCTTCGCTCGCGGCGACTAACCTCTATCTATAAATATAAAATTCAAAGTCCTGACTGACTGACTGACTGATTAACTGACTTATATATCAACGCACAGCCTAAACCGCTGGTCCTAGAGACTTGAAACTTGGAGGGCGTGTTCCTTGTGAAGTGTAGACATCCACTAAGAAAGGGTTTTTCGAAATTCCAACCCTAAGGGCGTTAAATAGGGGGTGAAAGTTGAAAGCCAAAAATTGGTGTTTAGATTTGTTTTTATTCCCCTCCCTTTTCCCCCTCCCTTTATCCCCTCCATTTCCCACCTCCCTTTCCCCCTCCCTTTCCCCCTCCCTTTCCCCTCCCTTTTTTCCCTCCATTTCCCACCTCCCTATCCCCCCTCCCTTTTCCCCCTCCCTTTTTCCCAAAAAAATTATTTAAAAAAATTCGCGCTCGCTTCGCTCGCGGCGACTAACCTCTATCTATAAATATAAAATTCAAAGTCCTGACTGACTGACTGACTGACTGATTGACTGACTTATATATCAACGCACAGCCTAAACCGCTGGTCCTAGAGACTTGAAACTTGGAGGGCGTGTTCCTTGTGAAGTGTAGACATCCACTAAGAAAGGGTTTTTCGAAATTCCAACCCTAAGGGCGTTAAATAGGGGGTGAAAGTTGAAAGCCAAAAATTGGTGTTTAGATTTGTTTTTATTCCCCTCCCTTCCCCCCTCCCTTCCCCCCTCCCTTTTCCCCCTCCCTTTATCCCCTCCATTTCCCACCTCCCTTTCCCTCTCCCTTTCCCCCTCCCTTTCCCCCTCCCTTTCCCTTCCCTTTTTTCCCTCCATTTCCCACCTCCCTATCCCCCCTCCCTTTTCCCCCTCCCTTTTTCCCAAAAAAAATATTTAAAAAAATTCGCGCTCGCTTCGCTCGCGGCGACTAACCTCTATCTATAAATATAAAATTCAAAGTACTGACTGACTGACTGACTGACTGATTGACTGACTTATACGAGTATATCAACGCACAGCCTAAACCGCTGGTCCTAGAGACTTGAAACTTGGAGGGCGTGTTCCTTGTGAAGTGTAGGCATCCACTAAGAAAGGGTTTTTCGAAATTCGAACCCTAAGGGCGTTAAATAGGGGGTGAAAGTTGAAAGCCAAAAATTGGTGTTTAGATTTGTTTTTATTCCCCTCCCTTCCCCCCTCCCTTTCCCCCTCCCTTTCCCCCCTCCCTTTTTCCTCTCCATTTCCCACCTCCCTATCCCACCTCCCTTTTCCCCCTCCCTTTTTCCCAAAAAAATGATATAAAAAAATTCGTGCTCGCTTCGCTCGCGGCTAATAACATTGTACTTTTTTCACGGGGTTCCATAGTGAAACTGAGGATTCCTTTAAATAGTTTCATCAAAAGTCCTGACTGACTGACTGATATATCAACGCACAGCCTAAACCGCTGGTCCTAGAGACTTGAAATTTGGAGGGTGTGTTCTTTGTAAAGTGTTGGCATCCACTAAGAAAGGATCCTTCTATCGATATGCCTATCTCTTCTAATTTTGTATGTGATATTCCTCTCTTTTTTTTATTTGTGCTGTGCTGAATAAATATTTTTCATTTCATTTTTTTCATTTCATTTCATTTCAAAGGGTTTTTCGAAATTCCAACCCTAATGGCGTTAAATAAGGTGTAAAAGATGAAAGCCGAAAGTTGGTGCAGTATTTTTACAATGTAATCAGTTACAGTTTCGCCCCTTGAGTTTGTTTCTGAAGAAAAATATATCATTTGGTTCCTATAGGCCACGCGGGCGAAGCCGCGGGCGGAAGCTAGTATTTCATAACATTATTATATCTACGTCAAAATTGTTCAGAAGCTCTGCTCGCTCCATATAAACGCATCCATTATATTTTGTTTTTTTTTTCTGTTAATGTTCCATTGCTGTGTATTTTTCACGTGATTGAATACCAGCTGGCCTACTCCGAAATACGAACCTAACGTTTCGGCTGACGGATTGTCGTGATTTGACATTTCTTCTTTCGTTTTTCTCTACGATTTGACATTGTTTTGATCGTAAATCGAATCCGTACTTCGGACGATCCGTCAGCGACGTATTTCGGAGTAACCTCCCAGTACAGTAACGGGAATTGACATGTCTACGTTTTTTATTGGAAAGCACCGAAAATGTAGGTATGCTAGAGGTTAACTAGATTCAATAATGTTTATTGATTATACGTAGCGTCTGATTCATGATAAAGGAAATGATGTCCGATTTCATGAAAGATTCCATATTATATGACCATTAATAGCTGCATACCTAATTAAAATGAAGAAGATTCGAGACGCTAGCGTAATTCGTATATAAAATCTTAGTATTCTAATTCTAGAACAATTAGTATGCTGTATTTCGGTGATATTTTGGCCTGAAACAATTGGTACCAATTAGTGGCGCATGTTGTAGGGCGTGGAGCGGATGCGGTGAGGGAGGACTTCCTCATTTTCATATTAATTTCCAGCTATTGAATCTAAAAAAAAATAGTAATGAGGCATTGGCTTATTAGCACTTTAACTAAAATATCATAAAAATATTGAGCAAATTCAAAGCAAAACAACATAGCAAGCCTTTTAGATATTTTGTGTTTTAGCGATTGCGCTGCATGCACTGGCATCCAGGTAGGCGGTACACGCCAACTGTATGGTGCCAAACTAAGCAATGCTTGTATTATGGGTACCTTGCAATGGACTGGGGGCGATTCCAGTGACACCCAGACCAAGCCAAATTACGAAAACAATATTTCAGAAAATTTCCAATGAAATGAAAATGAATAGCGACTGTAGCCTAGGGGCGAACACGTTGGGCTGGCAATCAGAAGGTCCCAGGTTCGATCCCCGGTTGGGCATGCACCAATGGATGAAATTTCATCTATGTGCATAATTTACAGTTCGCTTACGGTGAGGGAAAACATCGTGAGGAAACCTACCTATCCCTCGGGATTAGGTAATAGTCAGTTTCTGTATACACCGCGACAAGGTTCACCACCTGTCACGTTGGGTTCTGAATGTCTGGTGAAACGTGGGCTTTGAGTGGATTTAATACCTCCACAATGTGGTGGTGTATGGCCACGCAAGCCTCTGACTACCCCCGAATGGGGATAAAAGTCGTGACGTTATATTTATATTTATATATTATTATTTATATATATATATATATATATATATATATTTATATATATTCCAATGAAATGCCCTTTTCGTAGACACAGTCTGGCGATATTAAGTTATTATTTTCTGCCTCAACATTGAATATTAATAGTATTTACGAAGACTTTCTAGCTTATCGGCGCCAAATTCCCAAAACTCCAGCCAATTTAATAAAAATGTGCGAACATTAAATCGAAATTAGTATTCCACCGTCGCAATTCGTTCCGTTTGTATATCAAAATGCAAATCTCGGACGATCCTGTCCATCCAATTTAGTTATAACAAAACCGGAGTAAGATGCTCATCTTACTGCCTAGGGATTAATTAGAATTGTAAATGAATCGACCGGAGTCCTCGGCGATCCTTCCAGTTAACTTGGAATCAAAATGTTTATTGTAAACAATCCTTTTGAAGATTAAATCGGTATAGGAACACAGCGGGAATAATTATGAGAAATTTAAGCAACGGTCGATTGGAGTGAAACGTATTTTGCGTGAGGGAAGGAGAAGAATATTAAATTATAAATAAAGACAACATTTCAACACATTATTGTGAGGCCTAGACGCAGATGGTGAGACAAACTGGACACCTAGGAAGGTCTGACAGGGAGGAATAGAAATTGTGGTTGGAGGTCTTTGATTTACAATGGGACACAAACGGCTGATGATGATCATGAGACTCAGTAAATATAAGATGGAAATTATGTAGAAAATAATGTAGCAGATTTTACTGCATTAATGAGAATTTATTGATAACCGAATAAAACATTCATAACTTAAAAACTATCACTTGCTTGCGGTGAAGGAAAACATCGTGAGGAAATCTGCATGTCTTTAGACATGTGAAATCCACCAACCCGCACTGGGCCAGCGTGGTGGATTATGGCCTAAATCCCCCTCGCATTGAGGGGAGGCCCGTGCCCATCAGTGGGACGTTAAAAGGGCTAAATTATTATATTATTATTATTATAACTTAAAAACAGTGTTGAAAAAACGTAGACACTTGTAAAAAAATATGTTTCAACAGATACATTCAACAGGAAAAAGAAGAAGAATACCGAACGGAAATTGAAGTTTATTCCAAATTTGCTACTACAACTTAATAGGCAGATTCCTTTTCAGGGAACTCCAGACCTTCGTCTGAACGCATTACTGAGGAAAATTATCCCGGAATTTTTGCCGGCAAGGATTGGAATCTGTTTATTGTTTTTGAGTTCGCTTCCAGCGATATTTTGGGATCAACGATTCGAAAAATTACTTTCGCCGTTACTTGTCAAACTTGTGAAATGTTCGCTCCTGTTTGAGATAGCAAAGTCGGAAAGTATTTTGTGTAACGTTACATCCCGAATGATAAATTAATTTGCGAAATAATTTAACTCAAAGCTCTAATTGTTTGTTTGACCTATATTCTGGATGAGGAACACATTGGACGAATGGATGGAGACGTGCAATTCAATGAAGAGAATATCAAATAGCTGGGTCCCGATAACTCATATGCCTCGCGAGGCTACGCGGACACATGCCACGCGCAGTAAGCGTGAAAGCGTCAGTCAAATGCTTGGGCGAGCCAGAGGGTGAGCCAACTAAAACTGTTGAAAGAGAAGGGAATACCCGAGTAATTATCGTTCATGACTAGTGATGGGATGTTCTCGAGAACATTCTCACCCTCGGAAACTTACTCGTAAGTATTTTCGAGAATTTATCTTATGAAGTATGTTAAACTTGGCATAAACCTCATTAAACATGCAAGTATGGTGGTTTTACTTGTTTTTAAGATTGAAAGTTAGGATAACGTCACCCAAAATATAAGATTCTCAAAAATTCTCACGAGTAAGTTTCCGCGTAAGTTTCCGGGTGAGAATGTTCTCGAGAACATCCCATCACTATTCATGACTACGCTATACTAGGCGAGGTAAATGTCAAGCATTTGGCTCAAACGCGCGCTGTAAAACTAAGCGAGGCAAAGCTGCTTCGCGAGGCATGTGATATATCTAGACCCAGCTATTACGACAAATTGATTAATAAAAAACTATGTATTCATAGTGAAGTGAATGCAAATTCACCACAACATGCATTCTCACAGCTATATCGTGTCAACTCATACAAATCACATAATAGTGCGGCGTCTGGCGCAAGTTTGCGCTCCTCTCGAGACGGTGTCCCAATATTTGCGCGGATACATTCGAGACGCGTGCCGCGTGATATCACCGATAAACGACAGTTTTTGCCGTGCAATCATGTCTTGAAATGGTTTCAGATTGAAGAAGGTGTACATTTTGTATTTTACTAAAAATATTTGTGAAAATGATGTTCACACCTTGTTTCCAGAGCGTGCGTTTGACTACTTTAAGCCGGAAACCCACCGCGGTGCACGAAGAGGCCACGCACACGGCCACGGCTACGTTTTGCAAGAAAATGTATGGATGACGTAATTTCGTGCGTAGCCTCTTCATGCGCCGCGTTGGAGACGGTGACATACATTTTCGTGCAAAGCGAAGCTTGACGTGTGCGTGGCCTCTTCGTGCGCCGCAGTGGGTTTCCAGCTTTATACTATCACTGCTTTAGCTGTCACGCATACTTCATCTAATTTTTAACAGGATTTTCCATCAAGTAGAATTTTGTATGTCTCTTTTCTATTAGGCGAAAGCTAGACGTAAAGTATATACTGTGGTCCGTCAGTATGGTACGTAATGATGGATGTCATTCCATCGACGCAGGCTACACGTTCAGTATTTATTCCGTCAGTATTGTGACGTAGTTCGTACAGTGCAGACGTCAAATGAAACACGAAAGCTTGGTATGGATATTACCTTAGCGCTTGGTTTAATCCGCAATCTCAGAAGACATGTCCACTCTATTTGCTTTCGCGACGCGGAATGCCAAACTATCATTCTGGAATTGAAATTAGTGGTAAATACTGTCATCCATCAGTATACTAGTCTACACGATCAGTTTGGACCTCGGTTTTTGGAAAATAATAACGTACCACAGTATTTACTTTACATCTAGCCTTCGCCTAAGTTGCCATCAGTCGTTTCTCACCATTCCACATTCACATTGATATTGAATACTCATAATTTCCTTTTAATACTTCCTATTCTTGGATATGTCACAATTGAGTGGCTGCCTTGTTATTAACCCTTTGTTTCGTATGCGCGAGAAATTGGTCTTTGAATATTTTACACAGCAATTGACTAGTGGCTTTATAAAGTACTATTTCTCATGCTTTGATTAAAACTGCAGTCTCTTTATAGATTAACCAATTTGTTAATTCAATATAGCTAGGTTTAGTCATAGGGTCCTTAAGTCTTTCTTAAATAAAGGCTGGACGTGGAGTTAACAACTTCCAGCCTTTTTATACATGTCGGAATTAACCATAGAACTGTTTTTTGGGGCGTTGGGTTTATCATCCAACTTAAACTCTTTTTTTTTTAATCATGTAAGCCATTTGTAGCGTTTATAAATCATCAAAAAACAATATTTTAGCGTTACCATATCTATTTCGTACACCACCTACCCATTCCCGATTGGTGTCAATTGAGTCCGTAAATTATTTCAATTCAACCTTTAACCAATGTGTCATGAAAACAGAAGAAGTTTAGGCGCTAGATACCCAAGAAGTATCTATAAATACTAAATTTTCGTTAAAAGAATTTAAAGGAATATTTCTCTTGATATGGAAACACACAAAAGTAAACATAATAATACTCGATGAGTCCCATTATTTCAATTTAAGTCCAGTGCCGTGTGTCTTTTGTCTTGGGAAATGACAGCGTCGCCCGATTTCATGTAATATTCAATGGTATGGCGAATACAATCGATAGCGTCCGTCGCTTCGTATTTGAACACTTGATTAGTGGTGTTTCATATCAGTTATTGTGAGGAATTATCATTTATTCTTGGATGATGAAAGATGGACTTTGATTTTCCAACAATTATTCAGTTCTCTGAGTATTTAATTCTGCCTGACTATTTCGTGACATGGGAAACAGTAGTTAACGTATAAATTTCCTGTATTTAGTTTTCATTTCTTAGATCCATATGTATGTAATTTTTCTAAATATGTTACAGCATTATTTTCAGTATTTATGAATAGATTTTTAATGAATTTTAAATCATCAAAATGTTGAATGTCCTTTCTTTTAGTTTCATATTTGGCTATATGTATTTCAATATTAAAAGAATCATCCAATTCCCCAAAATATCACTCCCAATACCATGCTTCATTTCCTCCTTAACATTGTTAGCACCTTTGCACAATGCCAGCATTGGAACGGGTTGTTTACCAGCGCGGCTGTGCCCGTATGTCACTGTGCTGTCTCATTACCGACACCGTTCCTATACCGTTTCGGCTTCCATAATTTGTTGAACTCGTAGGGTTGAAACACCAAAAGTAAGTTTTTGATCTGATCATTTTTGTGACCAAACATTCTGTCTAAACTGTTCAGATTTGAGGATATTGTTATTAAAAATCAGAAGTTTAAAAAATCCGGCAACAGGTTCTTTGAGCAAGCGGATTAAATTCGCAGATAGCAGTTCCTCCATGTGAATATCAGTCATCAGAGTAAACAAAAAGCCGAGATATAAATTGGAAAATTGAAAATCTAATGCAGCGTTTGACAACCCTATCTCTGTGTCAATACATAAACTATGGCATGGAATTTTAACACGTTCTAAAACAAACCTTTTGTTACTTTGTTGATTTTAATTTGACACATTTAGTACAAAGGCTACCATTATGCCAAGAAATATATGAAAAACATATGGCTTTAAAATGGATGTTAAAAAAAAATGGTACCGTAATAACCGCATATTTATTACGTATGCAGATATGAACATACATGCAGAAATGTATGAAGCAAACACATTATTTAAAGGAAATATTAATAATGTAACATAATCTACAGAGTTATGGAATTCAGAATTATTATAACAAGCAAGCAAATAAAATAACATACCTCAAGGCCTGGAAAGTAATCTGGGCGTTACCATATTTGTCTAAAATTACTTTATAACCTACGAGATAAGATAGTGATAAAGTTGGACGTAGAATTTAATCCGTATGCCGTTTTATTAAATGTATATGAGTTCATTGAAAATATATTGTATACTGTTGTCCATATTCCAGTAACTGTCGCCGTAGGGTGCCTCCATCATATTGAAGAGCTTTGCAAAAATATTTAAATTTTCAGTAACTTGAGCTGATATTTTAATTGTGATGTTCAGAATACGTCGTAAACTATTTAATACTTAATTATTTTAAAGGTCACATTTTGTTGCAAAGTATGACGAGTCTTACCGATTATATCGAGCTCTGTGTATCGAACTACAATGTAGGCTGATATGATGCCACTTCAATTTAACCCAACTCTTTAACTCCCCGAGAATTATTAATATCTTTATCATAAAGCTTCATAATTTACTTTATCTAGAAATCATAGAGATTTTTTACTATAATTTGAATTTTCTGAACATATACGATACATTTTAGTGTTTGTGCTTGGTTGTAAATAATGTGATTCTTTGCTAGATTTGATTGGGATGTAAAAATCTGTAGATTGTAAAAGACTGATAAGTATTTTATGACTTAATTTGCATGCACAGTAAGTTGTATGTTATAAGATTGCGGAGAAAATTGTGTCCACCAAGTGTATTAAATTTTACAGAGTCGTCTGTGAGTAAACTTGTTCTCCATATTGGGAATCCAATAACCAATTCAACGTCACATACGTCATCAGAAGTATATAATTTATGATTAGATGAACCAACATTATACCAATGTCCCAGGTCCCAGGTTCGATCCCCGTGGGGCATGCAGGCCATGCACCAATGGATGAATTTTCATCTATGTGCATAATTTACAGTTCGCTGACGGTGAGGGAAAACATCGTGAGGAAACCTACCTATCCCTCGGGATTAGGTAATAGTCAGTTCCTGTATACACGGCAACAAGGTTCACCACCTGTCACGTTGGGTTCTGACTATCGGGTGAAACGTTGGCTTTGAGTTGGTTAATACCTCCACAATGTGGTGGTGTATGGCCACTCAAGCCTCTGACTACCCCCAAATGGGGATAAAATTCGTGACGTTACATTTCATTTTTTCATTTATACCATTGTGGAACAGCTCTTTTTTTTAATGGGACACACCACACACTCCACCACCACCACCACTGTTACTCCAGTAAGCCAGGGTCGACAATGGTGTCCAACGATGACGCCAAGGTTTGATCCTCGACGAATACCGGGGGAAAGGTAAGTTGACTTGGAACCCGCACGAATTTAATCAAAAGAACAGCAACAGCTTTGCCAAACTCTGCCAACATTTGACGCACAAACGTTAAAATAATAAAATACACATTCATTTTGTAGAATCGTATCCTTAGACCACAATCTAAACGCCTACGAGCAACTCCGTACCTGGTCAAGCTAAATGTCTTATTTAAAGCAACAGGACACCTTTAGCCATTTATCGATCGCCCTTAATGGTATTCCTTGCCCTTATGGTTTTGTTTTAGGCTTTGCAATGTGTGGGTAGGTTTGTGGTAAAATCGCATTGCTTGTTTTATGTACATGTTAATTAAATTGGTGATCTTTAAAATCATTATTTTACTTATAATTACATATCTGAATTTCTATAATATTATGTTTATATTCATTCCTTTATTTTATTGTCGTAGATAAATAAAATTCATGGCAAACAAGTGGCTAGTCTTAACCTGTTTTATGTCATTGTCAAGTCGCTCCATATTCCTACATCTAGACCTTACACTATCTAACCACGTTGCTCCAACATCTCACGATCATCACAACCAGAATACTGCAAACAAAATCATTAATACTTCACCAAGCATAATAGTTATTACGCCAATTACAACGATTTTTACTCCAGAACTCGCTTTATAAGGGCTAGTTTCGTATGCTATCCGTAACCGACATGCCGATACACGGGTCTGTGTAACTTCGCCTAGAATATCTTTCCTTTTTATTGAGATATCGTCCACGCTTTCCACTAATGGATTTGTCAAGAAGAAATTTATCTCTGATATTAACATATCGTGAGTGTTCGGAGCTATATTTAGAATCAATTCTTGGTTGTAATCTGTTTTAGAAATGGTTGTGTTTGGGTGCTGAGATAATTTTTGATTTTAAAAGGAAAGGTAGATATTAATCATGAGTATTATATTTTCTTATTAGATTAGCTTTCTGTTTATTAGATAGATTTTTTATTAGTTTGATAATATTGAATTACTGTATTTTCTAACGATAATGGTGCTGCCTGCTTAAATTTGCGTTGTTGTATACACCATTTTTATTTTTATATTGTATGGAGTAAATATTAAGTTTCTTATCGTCACTGGTGGTTAAACTAAAATCTTTAGGTCTATTCTTTTTAAATGCTTTATTAAGCCTACATTAATTAAAATATGTTGACTTATACTACCTTAAATTTAAATTCGTCTCAAGGTTAGGTAAAATTGATATTTTATAAAGTTTGGACTGCAGTAAATTTCGTACTGTTGCTGTTTTAACTTAGGATTTACCGTTTTCTATATATTTATCTAATGCTCTTATATATTGTACCTCCATTTAGGATTAGCCCATAAAGAATATTACCAAACACCAAATGCCTTTCATAAATGAAGTTATCTACTACCAAAGCTTATTTATGGTCGGCCATGTTTACAACTATTGCCAATTCTGACTCTATAACTTTACTATTATGTTCGCTACTAACCATAGCTTTTATTTTTACGCTATAAGGTTCAGGGAAGACTCACAATAGAAACTAAATTGTTTGTTATTTTCATTTCTATTGTATCTGTTCAACTTGCAATGTAAGTTTGGGAGTTAGTTTTTAATATTTAATAGGTAGTCTGCCGCTTATTACTTGTATGTTTTCTATATACAGGATGAAATCGAAATCGTGGGCAATATTTTAAAATATGACTCAACATGATTCAGAATATTTTGGGAAAACAAATAAAAAACCTATTGATTCAAAAGCATTGCTCGGGTAAGCAAATAAGTAAACCATTTAACTGTTATACCTTACCTGGGTAATACATTTTTATCAATTGATTTGTTGATTAATATTCCCTAAATATTCTGAATCATGTGTAGAATCACCGTTTAAAATATTGCCCACGATTTCGATTTCACCCAGTAGAATTGTATTATTTACAAGAAGTAACATATTGTTTAATAAATCAAACGGCCTCAGACATCACACCAGATTTTACAAAATTCTATCACTTAAAGTAGCCATTTGGCCCATTCCTAAGACTAGAACATGAGAAATCTTTAGAAAATCATTTTATAAGCAACCTCTTGGCCTATTCTGTCCAACCCTACACTAGCTCCGTCAACACAAATATCCCTATTTACGACTATAGTCCGAACAATAAACGATCATTGTGCAACCGGTCGTTACTTCACAATTGACTTAATTCGATAAGACTAAGAAGTGTAACTGGATTACGACCGGCCAGCGATCGGAGTGGTAGTTACTTGGATTCCTAGCAATTAATTGTTATTACACTATAATGGCGGTGCACTGAATTAAATGATGGCGATTACTGATTAACCAGTTATGCTATGGGTTCCTCCAATAGCTGCGCCATCATATAACGGCCGCACTAGAACATTGGCTTCGTAAACAGGTAGCGGTCTAGGAAACCGCGCCATTTTGTTTACATAGCCAACGTTCTAGTTATGGCCGTTATATGACGGCGCCGCTATTGGAGGAACCCAGCGCTTTGTAGAACCTACTACTCCACCAAACCAATCAGGCGCCTGTCAAATGTGACGTCACCCGCACGAAAAGGCGGTGGCGGTGTGCGGGAGGTACGCGGGCGGGGAAGCCACATTCCATCCGAGTTCCTAGTTGGCTTGGTAGTAGTACCTTCTTACATCGCATTCACTAAACCTGTGCTCAGCGCACTACTTGCAGCGCAATTTAAAATATATATTCATCTCTTTCTAGGCGAGGCGAGGTGCTCATAGCCAGCTGAAATCATTGATCGGTAAACGATCGTAGGTTAAGCAACGCTTGACAAGGTCAGTCAGAGATGGGTGGCCATTTAGTGGCATTTGAGCTGAGCGTCTCCGTGCTTCGGAGGGCACGTAAAAGTCGGTTGATATGTAGGTATAGTTTAATAGATAGATAGATAACTCTGTATTAATCCACCACTAGAAAACAAACATTTATAAATTATTACATAATTTACGCAGAAAGTAGAAAATGGGCGGCCTTATCACTAACTAAAAGTGATCTCTACCAGGCAACTTTAGGATGGAGAGTAGGGATTGCAATCCGGTGTCATTTTTAATCCGGCCGGATTCCCATCGATCCGGCCGGATCCGACCGGATCCGGCCGGATTGATCAACACCGAATGATTTTCGTTTTTCGGTCCAAAATTAACTGTTATTGCGTTAATCGAGTGTAATTGTACTTATTATAGGTAGTTTATAAAAAAAAACATTATAAAATCGACTTTATTTCCAATGTTAGGATTAAACAACGAGCTAAAAATTAAAATCTAGCTCCCAAATTAAGATAAAGTTATGATCGACTTGCACTGGCTTATCTGTCTAATAAATGGCACATTTATCACAATAATGAGCTTGTATATTTAGTTTAATCAACTAACGATAATTATTTTAAGTAATAAATATTTATCAAAAAATCAATCTTGATTTTGAAAAAAGGATCGTAGAAAACAAATAGTGTTAATTTTGTCATCTGCCAGTCGACTTCTAATGACTACTAATGAATAACCTGCGGCCTTAAAGGACGTTTCAGCTTCGAAACTTGTCGGCTCTATTGTCAGCAAACGATCATGAATAGCAGACAAGTATTCTTCTTGAACTCCTTTACTTTCAAATGCAGTCATTTCCGTTTTTAACCCCCGACGAAAAACGAGGGGTGTTATAAGTTTGACGTGTGTATCTGTGTATCTGTGTATCTGTGTATCTGTGGATCTGTGTATCTGTGTATCTGTGTATCTGTGTGTCTGTCTGTGGCATCATAGCGTCTGAACGGATGGACCGATTTGGATTTAGTTTTTTTTGTTTGAAAGGTGAGTTAATCGAGAGTGTTCTTAGCTATGTTTTAAGAAAATCTGCTCAGCCGTTTGAAGACCATCAGCTCTTTTCTAGTTGATGAAAAGATATAAACAACTTCCACAGGTCTGATCGATACGAAATTTGAAATCCTGTCACTTTTCAATGATATTACAAAGTATGACAACCTTGACCTGGTGCGCAGGCATCATCAGAAGAACTCCTCAATGGTGTACGGCATCTACCTTGTGTTTGGGCTCATACGATGCGTTTTGACGAGTACATGCTAATACAAGCTGGGCAGTTAGTACACCGGTAATATAAGTTTAAAAAAATATGAAATAAAAATTAAATTAAAAATTTAAAAAACCCCCGACAAAAAAATCCTTTAAAAAGATAAAAATAATACCTGAATATTTCACCCAAGCGTCGTCGTTGCGTCGGGGGACCGCTAAGTACATTACATTTAGAGTAACCTGTAGATTATAACCATGACCGGCGTACTTAGCGGTCCCCCGACGCAACGACGACGCTTGGGTGAAATATTCAGGTATTATTTTTATCTTTTTAAAGGATTTTTTTGTTAGTACTTATCAAAATCTTTCTCTATTGTAGTATGGCGTATGCTATAATACGTGGTTTCTTGCTGGATTTGTGATAATTATAACTCTCGCACACATGCAATCCACGCGTAACGCATTTAAATTACCTACTCATGCAACAGCGCTATTATTTTGCCAAAAATTGCTATCACCGGATCCGGCACCGGATCCTGTATATTTGTACCATCCGGTAAACGTAAAATGATGCCGGATCCGCCGGATTACCGGATCCGGTTTTCCGGATTGCAATCCCTAATGGAGAGGATCTAAAGAAAAATAATACGGGGGTGTACTTACATAAATTAACTAATAAACATATACATTACATTAAATAAACAACAAAATAATATTACATATACTTATACCTACTTCATAATGGCTAAATGAATATAATAGCACGCAACAGTTTAGACACAGACAAAATAAATAATAAACAAATAAATAAGAAGCAGTAATTATGGAGAAAGAAAGAATTTCTTTACCTGGGGGCTTACCACGACCTCTTATCGCGATTCAATTATAGGAACGTTTTAACGTTTCAGCGACTTTTTGTGCAATGACGTACCTTATTGTCATGACAATAGGAAACGTCATTGCACAAAAAGTCGCTGAAACGTTAAAACAATACTGCTATAAGAGGTGGTGGTAGGGCCCCAGGTCTTTGAAAAGGAGGGAGAGTGTGCTATTTAAGAGCACAATTCGTGTATGTCTAGGTCTAGTCTATAATAGAAATCGTCATCGATCTATCTCAGAGATCGATATAAACACGCAAACGTTAACATTGCAAAGGATAGTTCCGCACGCGATCCCTTCGTGTTAGGTACACGACGTCGTGTAATTGTCACTATTCATTAAAGCTTAATTTCTCGAATCAAGCTTTATGAATATTACTATAGTAGGCGACAGGTCGAGATGGCATTCGGGTTATGAGCTTTTTGCAGAATAAAATCCGAATCAAAATTACCAGGACCCGCAACGCAACAAAATAATTTAATTTAATAATTTTGTGGGCGATTTTAATTGTTTATCGGGTCCTGGTAATTTTGATTCGGATTTTATTCTGCAAAAAGCTCATAATCCGAATGTCATCTCGACCTGTCGCGGACTATAGCTGTTGCAACTTCGTACGCATGGAATTTAACAAAAACCGGCCAAGTCCGTATCGGCGCGTCGGACTCACACATAAAGGATTCCGTACCACCGTAGAATAGAAACGTCAAAAATATCAAGTTTCTTGTATGGGGACCCCCTTTATTTTAAAATTTTATTTTATTTTTTGTTGTAGCGGCAACAGAAATACACATTCTGTGAACATGTCTACTTTCTATCTATTACGTTTCGTTCGTTCGTTCGTTACATTTACGTTCGTGAGATACAGCCCACTGACAGACGAACGGACAGCGTAGGCTTAGTAATAGGGTCCCGTTGGCACCCTTTGGGTAAGGAATCCTAAAATATGATTGTTAATGTTTGTGTATATTTTTAACTTTTATTTTTAAGCAAGAGCAGTGGTAGCCGATTGGTTAAGCACGCGTCTTGCGGGCTTAAGGTTCTGGGTTCAAACCCTGGCTCACACCTCTGGATTTTTCGAAATCTATGTGTGAATCATAATTTTAGGTAATATGATTATCACTTGCTTACGGTGAAAGAAAACATCGTGAGGAAACCTGCATGTCTTTAGACATGTGAAATCCACCAACCCGCACTGGGGCAGCGTGGTGGATTATGGCCTGAATCCCCCTCGCATTGAGGGGAGGCCCGTGCCCAGCAGTGGGACGTTAAAAGGGCTAAATTATTATTATTATTATTTATTTTTAAGCAAACATTAACAAACATTTTTGTTAAATTCTACGCGAACCAAGTCACGGGCATAGCTAGTAGAAATTATAACAGAAATAACAACATTGATTTCTATTGTTTCGACCCAATATTTGCCGCCAATAGCCAATTAATTTATTGCAATTATTTCCACCGTACGTTACCTACGCAATAATCCCAATAATATTAAATTATGGCAATTAAATTAAATCATTCAGATATTCGCTCTATCAGTGGATTACTAGTCAAAACATTCAATCAGGTACTACATTCCCGCTACCGATTTTAACATGAATTTGCAAATATTTGCAGATTGCTTGGAATTTAATTTGTTTGATAACAATTAGGATTGTTTATCTGTTGAGATAATGATATCGTTGGAATTTTAGAATGGCGCCGTTTGATCTTGTTCTCAATGTACCCCTTAGCGCAGTGGTTCGAGCGTAGGCCGCTCTGCTCACTGCATCAAGTGGTTACGGGTTCGATTCCCGCCAGTGGAAAATTTCGGAAAAGCCTTTTCGTAATTTGCCCTGGTCTGGGTGTCACTGGGATCGCCCTCAGTCCATTGTACGGTACCCATAGTACAAGCTTTGCTTAGTTTGGGACCATACAGTTGGTGTGTTTTGCTGGCGATATTTATTTATTTTATTTAACTTCGCGTGATGTATGCAACTTGCTGACATAAATGTCTGCTAACTAGCTCGCAAGCCAAGACAAGCCTTATATCCCGGATTAAGTCGTACCGAGTCGGTCCTCTCTTCTCTCTTACTAATTGTATAGGAGAGAATGAGTGAAATTCTATTTATTTCACATTTTATCTTGTCATAGCTAGCTGTGCCTCCTGTAGATAGTCCATGATATTTTCAGAAGGACTATGAGAATCCATATTCACAAAAAATCTAATAAACGATGGTATTCTAACAACTCTGGTAAAACCTTGGCGTCATCGTTGGACACCATTAACGTTCCTGGCTTACAGGAGTAACAGTAGTGGGAGTGTGTGGCTGGGCTAGTCCCAATAAAAAAAATACTCTGGAAAATATTGGCGCGCGCGCGCGTTCAGCCGTGCATTCGCGACGCTGGGTGGTGCGTGACTAAGTGGATACCAGGCAGTTACCTTGCATTAATGTTGCCGGTAAGCCCGGTAAGGCGCATCTACAAGTTTGATACATCTTTACCCGGTTGACGGGCCCGTTGGCGTGGTTGGTAAGATTCCGCCTATCACGCTGCAGGTCGTAGGTTCGATTCCTACCCGGGACATGCATTTGTGTGCATGAACATGTCTGTATGTCCCGAGTCTGGGTGTAATTATGTATATTAAGTATGTATTTACAAACAAAAAGTAGTATATGTAGTAATATCAGCTATCTGGTTTCTATAGTACAAGCTCTGCTTAGTTTGGGATCAGATAGCCGTGTGTAAAAGGATGTCCCAGGATATTATTATTATTATATTATTATTACTAATTGACTTGTCACAAAACAAATTTCCTACAACGTAGTTACAAAAGGCGGTACCACCTACATAGAATCAGATAAGTTAACTAAGCTACTTAACTACTGGTTGTGTTCCAGTTAAGCAGATTAATCTCGGCGTGTGACAAAACAGGATGCTGTCCGACTTATCAGTTCACGCGCAGATGTGGAGCGGCGTTTTTGTTGTTAACGAGATTAAAATGATATATTGTCGATATAAAGCATGATAAGATTAACGAGTTCATTATTAAGATGTTAACCTGCCTCTGAGGGTTACTTTGTATTAATGTTTTATTTTTTAGGGTTCCGTATCTCAAAAAGAGAACAGAACTCTTATAGGATCACTTTGGCGTCCGTCTGTCAAGACATGCACAGCCCAAACAGCTGAAGGGCTAGACAAGTGGCTGACATCTACAAGTGTGCTTGTATAGCGTATAGCGACTTGTTGTTGATTTACATAGCGACGTTTGACATTTCCATACATTGTGAAGTTTATTCTATTCTATTCGATTATCGTTCATGCCACTTGGCTAGCCCTTCAGGTGTTAGAAAAATAATATTTTGACAGTAGGTACCTTTTATAGCGTAGAATGTAGATAACTGCCAAGGAGGGATATAAGAAAATTCTACCCCTAAAGGTGTTAAATAGAAGGTGAAAGTTTGTATGCGGTCCTAATTTTTCAGAAGCCAGAGACATGAAAATTAGTAGGTATTTTTAAATATTGCCAGCCTTACACACCAACTGTATGGTCCCAAACTAAGCAACGGTTGTACTATGGCTTCCATGCTATGAACTGGGGGCGATCCCACTGACACCCAAACCAGGGCAAATTTCGAAAAGGCCGTTATCGAAATTTACCTGTGCCTGCAACAACTCGACAAACATTTCTACATCAATACCTTTCTACATGGCAGCCATGGTAATTTGGTAGCATTACTAAAAAAAATCGATTAAACTCCTAAAAAAACTAATTTAGTAAAGACTAAAGAAAGAGGTGCCCTTATTAGATATATGTATGAAAAAAAACGTGGTCATTTTATTTTCATTTTCATTGTTCTATCTACCGGTAAATAGTTGAACTACTCGCTTCGTTTTATGTCGATGTTAGTACTAGGCCGACCACTCGGCCGAGTTGCTTAAGGCCAGTCCCCTTAGTAATTGGTCCATGCTCGTACCCAACCATCGTTTATTTCTAATGCCATCTTACCAGCATCTACCATCACCATTTAAAACCTCATAAACATATCAACGAAATCAATCAGAAAATCCAATTATATAATCAATACGGATTGATATCAAATTATACTGCAGCGGGTTTAACAGGCTGTTAACACTAATTCAATTAACGCTGTTAAGTTACAGATCTGTTTAATTACCGATCGCGTGGATAGCACCGTTAGTGGCCGATGTCATGCAGAACAGAAACACTGTACATGTCTGTCGTTGGTAAAATACTATTTCAATTAAACTTAACTATGTTTGTAGCAGTGATAATCGAGTGGTTAAGCACGCGTCTTGTAGTCTTAAGGTCCAGGGGGCTTACCACAAACTCTTATCGCGATTCAATTATAGGAACGTTTTAACGTTTCAGCGACTTTTTGTGCAATGACGTACCTTATTGTCATGACAATAAGAAACGTCATTGCACAAAAAGTCGCTGAAACGTTACAACAAAACTGCTATAAGAGGTGGTGGTAAGCCCCCAGGGTTCACATCTGGATTTTACGAAATCTATGTCCGACTCATAAGTTTAACATGATTAGCACTTGATTGCGGTGTAGAAAAACATCGTGAGGAATCCTGCATGTCTTAAAAATTCTGTCAAATTTTCGAAAGACGTGGAATTTACCAATCGTGGTGGATTATGGCCTGAGTCCCCCCTCGCGTTGAGGGGAGGCCCATGCCCAGGAGTGGAACAATAAAGGCTACAGTAACTGCTTAACATTAGGCGGGCCGTATGCTTGTTTGACACCTATGTTATATTTAAAAAAATCCTTGTGAGACAGATTTAAGACTCGTCTGGGATCCCAGTCCCAGTTGATTCTTTAACTATTTCAATGTTACTTAGTTTGTTTAGGACTATTATACAATTATACACCAATCTAACTTAAGTTGTTCGCGCTTACCAAAAGTGTTGCAAACTTAATAAGCGCAATTACAACCACTTCAAATCACTTGTAATGCCTCGTTATTTCTCGTAAGCCATTACACCGGCATCTATCAAAATGTTAGTGCATTTATATGCATTTTAACGCCAACGATACGATTTGTGGCGATTTTCTTAACTGTTTACCCTCGGGCGCGGTGAGATTGATAATCCAGCCTCATTTTGAAAGTAAAAGCGTGATTTAAATGTTTCGTTGCGACACGTTTCTGATAACGGGTATCGTTTTAGAATGCTTATCTATTAAAAAAAAACGGAGTTTGATCACAAAGTCTTTTGAACTAAAATGCTAAAAGGTAAACTTCTTGGTTCCTTTTTATTTTGACTTGCTAATAAATTATTCTAAATTCAAATTGTGATTGGACAATACGTATCATAGACAAGTGATTACTTGTTTTTGAGTACATTCTAAGCAAAAATCGTGTCTCACAATCCCGTTTTGACAGATTCTATATAGAATATTGTCATATTAGGTACATGGAAAATCTGTCAAAACGGAAGGTCAAAGGAAAGTCAAAAGGCAAAATGGCTCAAAACCTCAATTCAATAATCAATAGCTACGTCTACAATACGCACATGCCACGCAAGGCTGCTCACATGCCTCGCAAAGCACGCGCAGTTGCCTCAGTCGCATGCCGCGCGAGGCAAATGTCGAGGCAACCTACACTCTAGACGGAGAAGGGTATACCCGAGCGATCAGTTTGACATCGTTCTGTCTCATGACTAGACCAAACTAGGTGAGGCAAATGACAGCGCTCGGGTGAGGCAGGGCGAGCATCCACCTCGCGCGTGACATGCCAAACTTCGCGAGGCAAAGCTGCTTCGCGTTACATGCGCGTTTTATGGACACGCCTATTGGCGTATAATCCGTCATGTAGAATATCAACCCATATTGGTTTACGTTTTAAGATATTCAATATGCAGTTATGAGAGACAGGTAAGAGGCGGGGCTCGGCGTGTTCAGTTTAATGCGTCGGAATGAAACAGACTTGAAGAATGGATGCTTGTGATAAAGGTTTTGGAGTGGTGAGATAACTACCGATGATCGATCTGTAAGTAATAAGACAAATTGCAAAGTAATGAAAGAAGGTATAGGTGAGTACACAAGCCCCGATCCATTACATGACGTTAGGTCTTCGAGGTTAGTCGTCAAAACTCGCACGGGCGCGTCGCTCGGCTCATTTAGGCACACCTATTCACTGCTTAGGCACCCCGCTCGCCTCTTGTGGACGTAGCCAAAATTAGCTACATATAACTACATTTTTTACTGGTCTAGTCTCGCTTTATATTATGGAAGAACTGACTAAAATACGATATTCTAAACTTCCAAGAGAACCAAACTTAGCTAATTTCAATCGATTCCAAAACCAGTTAAATAATGTTGACCAAAAAAAAACATAATTTTTCACCATAAAAATCGATATAAACTGCTTTAATATTCAGAACTCAATCGGTAGCAACTGGGAAGGAGCATAAAGAAAACCAGCGCTAACCAAAGGCTAGCAGTGGAGGCGTGAATTTTTTATGGAGTGGGGCGCCGCGGCCCCTTAGAAAAACACCGCCTAGCTACGGAAACGACTAATAAACGTCCGGTCACGGCAGTTAGGGTTTTGGATATGGCATTGCTAATAAAAAGACAGGAAAAAACCTGTTCGGACTCACCTCTTGTTAACGCAGCCATTAGCGTCGGCATAACTCTAAAACCAGAGGCAGTTTGAGGCAGAAAGTTTTCGGCAAGGATCACAAGCATTGACTTATAATATTAGATGAGCACAAGCCAAAAGGCTCGTCGAGGGTCAAACCTCTACGTCGACGGTAAAAAGCAATCCTGCTGTAACCCGCAAAATGCAAAATGTTCACTCCTAAAAATCTTATCTCCTAACTATGACACCTATAAACGTCATTTTAAAACCGGAATGTATTTTTTTATTGTTTATTAAGTCGAAAAAGTTACTACAAGTTAGTTTTTGTCTATGTTTGTGTGGGTTACAGCAACAGCACTTTTTTTTGTTACGTAAAAATGGTGAAATTACTTAATACAATTATTTATTTACGTCAATTCTGACGTAAATGTCGTGGGCCTAGTCCTACTTTAGGCCAAAAGACGTAGTGTGCGACGGCCTGCAAAAATATGGACATGTCATCAGGCTCGTCCATCGTAGCAGGTTGATCCAAATAGCGATAGCATGGATAAGACCTCTGTCGAGTGCTAGATATCTTCCAGCTGATGATGAAATGACAAAAGATAGGGAGAAATTGGAAAATCTGAGGATCTAGAATCTAATCAAACTAATAACAATTCCAATTCAATTTAATAACTTACTACTTCAATTCAGTATTCATTCAACACCCAACATTCGAATAAATAAGTAATTTGAATATAAAATTTTCCCAAAACAAGGTTCCTGACCCCTATATCAGGAGAGAAATGGTAGATTGTGTCTCAGGACACAATAAATAAAAAAAACGAACTAACCACATTATTCTAACGTTTGACGAATACTGTTCTTACCATTACTTACATTTTTGCCTCATCCAATCCACACTGACCTTCGTTCATCCGCACCGCTACACTAGAACCATCTGTTGGTTCTCAAGGGACGGCGATGTGTAAACGAAATGTTAGAATTGCCCGCGATTGTACTGTGACGCTAGGAAATACCCCGAAGCCTTTCATTTGTGAGGCATACAATATTGATGTTTGAATGTTTATAACGTTTGGATAGTATCTAAGTACCTTATGAAACAGACCACATCTTCAACAATGAACCCATAGTAATAATGCTTTAATTTAGAGAGGAATTCAGGCCAGTCGGACCAGTCCGGTGAATAGGGGCAGCCCCCCTAGCCAAGTGGCTTCGTCTACGAGCGTTTCTACAAAACGCTACACTTCATGAATGGAAATGGCTAGGCGTGAGCGTTATTTCACGTCACCGGTTATATTAACTGGTTACGAGCTAATTCACCGAATCACTGTTTACGCGACGAACGAGTAACTGGTGATTTTTGTAACAGGTTATTTAGCTGTAGCCCCAACTACATCATAGGTATTATGTCACCGGTCACCCATAGACATCTAAAAGTAACAAATAACAATATGTATTTGTATTATTCTATAGAAGAAACTAGTAGTGACGAAAACCATAGGGTTACAAAAATAACCAGTTACAAAAATCACCTATTAAATAACCGGTGACGCCTTTGACGTAACCGGTTACGTTACGTTTCGTGAAAATAATGTAACGACATACGTCTAGAAATGGCATAAGTCACGTGATCTACTTATCGACTTGTATGTCATTTTAAATTTAAAAAAATCGGATCTCTGATCCCGGATCCCGTATCCCGTTTCACGTTTTTACCGGATCCTGGATCCCGTTTGCCGGACCTCGTATCCCGGATTTCCCGGATTTCGTATACCGAATTCCGTATTCCGGATCGCGGATCTCGGATTCCGCAGTCCGGATCCCCGATCCCGTATCGTATTTGCCAGTATAAGTCCCTTCAAAATCGGTCCAGCCTATTCGGAGATTAGCCGGAGTCGGTACCGCCAAACAAACTTTTACTCCCTATTTTTTAAAATTCGTAATATCTTTTGAATGGAATGTCTGATTTAAATAATTCAAAAAGTAATCTGCAGGTATTAATAGTCTCGAATACGAAATGATTTATTTGGATAAGGAATAATACTAAGGTATGGATAACATGGTCTGACTTTTGTCGGAATTTCCATCAACTTTTAAAATGTCAAAAAATAGTTATTGTAACGTAACTACAATAGTTGGACATATGGTATCGCGAAGTTTTTTGTAGATATTGATATGTTCTTTAATATTATAGAACATTTTTTTGTTCTATCAACAATAGTTTCCGTAGCGCATGCGGTGAAATACCTTTTATGGCTATTTTTTTTACACCTTGGGTTACATTATTGAAGTTTTAGTAGGGATCCCTATTTTTTCTAGTAATATTTATAGCCTATGTTACTCATGGATGATGTAGCATTATAATGATGAAAGAATTTTTGAAATCGGTCCAGTAGTTTTTGCGTTTATTCATTACATACAAAAATACAAAAATACAATACTTTTCTCTTTATAATATTAGTTAGATTAGTTGGATACGGTGGCTGGCGATGTCGCCATGGCGTCCCGGTGTATTACGGCTCGAGCGTAATCACACAATCGTAACTTATAAATTGTCAAACGATTGTAAACAACGATAAATGCAATAAAGGACTGATTAAGTCAAAACAAACCAGCTTATCTAATAATATAAATCTGCGTGAAAGTTCCGCTGTTACGAATGGATTAGAATCAGAATAGTCAAGGCACTTCGAGTTCTAATTTTAGTCTTATTCAATGTAAGTTACCTCGTATTTGTATTAAAAGTTATATTTCATTTCATTTCATTTCATTCATTTCTAGCCTGTACTGTCCCACTGCAGGGCAAAGGCCTCCCCTCCCTTTTCCCACTTGCTCCGGTCTATGGCTACCCGGGACCAATCCGTCAAGTAGGGGTCCAGCTCATCCCGCCATCTTTTCCTGGGCCTTCCGCGTTGTCGTTTCCCGTTGTTTGGGATCCACTGCGTGGTTGCTTTTGCCCATAACGTTTCCGGCATGCGGCAGATGTGGCCCGCCCAGTTCCACTTCAGTTTTGCAGCTGATATTTATATTTACCTTATTCTAATAGGGTTTTTAGGGCAGAAGTAACATAGTATGGCGCTTGGAAGGCTATAACCATACTTCTCGTGAAGATCCCAAACTTATTATGGTTAATTTGCCGCTTACATTACCGAACACAAATTCTCTTCACTTTGTTTATTACCAATCATGAAAATAAATGTCGAAATCAATACAACTCAACGACCTCATTTTTACCACCATAAGCATCAACACTTGAAATCGTTGCAAGCAATTTATCAGTATAATTTACCACATACCATTTTCTGGTTGCTCAATGTCATGCAAAAAACAATCCAGACTACCTCGATCCATCAATAGTTACATTATCATTCTTATGACAAAGTGTTATGAACTAAGTTATATATGCTGTTATACTGGTTTCCACTTTGGACTTAGCGGTAAGGTATCATCAATACAGAGAGTAAATACTTGGTTTAACTGGTTCTCACTAACAAATCGATTTTAATCCTCACAGATTTATAGGCTTGTAATTTACGGTGCACCGCATTCAAACTCCTGGATAAGAATTGAACATTTTGTGCAAACCTCTCACTTATTTATGGCAGAGAAATCAAAGGCGTCCAGGTTCCAGTAAATCTTTTCATTATTAGACTTACGTATTTGAATAACCTAATAGAAAATCAAGTTTAACTAAACATAGATATTCTTGAGACTAGGTTTACATCTTTGAATTAATCTCCTTCAACCAATCAAGTATATTTTGTTATTCCCATATTTTCCTGGAGTATGTGATCCTGTTTTCCATCACACAAAATGCATGTCCCGTCGTCACTACCAGCAATTTTCATTTTTCCCATCGCCAAACCCATCAGCGTTTTTGCTTACATCATTGTCTTGCCTGATAAGGCCCCCTCCTCAATCTTCCTTAGCAGACTTTAATTCCGTAAGTAGGCTGGCGTCATCGCGGTAATAGCAAAAGGTCTACATAAAAACCGATACATGACTTGGTGTCTCGGTCCCTCCCGTTTTCTTCGCCAATTGTGTGAGCGAGAGGTGCTCGCACGTGCAAGGTTCCCAGATTAAAATTGATTGTGCGGACATTGCCTTTATCTGCGGGACATGGCTCGATTGATTCTTCATCAATCTTTATTCGCGGTGTTTAAGTTTTATTTTCCTTATTCGGCGGGGGTTTCGAGACGTTTTTTGGGTTTTGTTGCTCAAGTTTTTCAATAAACGTTCGGAGTTTATTATTATCGTTGCGATCTTGCAAGATAGCGTGGTTAATTTCTGACCGTGTTATTACGGCGTCATTAAACTTTTTTCAATGAGTTCAGTATCACGGCTTTTATTTCTAATTAATCGTTTAAGCCACCATTGCTATCTATATGTTGGTTTAGTATTATTTTTTTCTAAATATATTTTAATAAATGTTTTCGCCTTTCTGCGGCCGCTCCCGTTGTCAGATCTGCATATTCTTTTCTATCCTATCCCTAATGTATAGCGATGTTATAATCATCAAGGTTTTCTATAGAAAACTAATTTAAGCCTACCTACCTAAACCTACTGAAGTTTAGAACTTTCTAAGTACCTACATAGATAATTTTATGAGGCAATAAATTTTATAACAATACTTTGTCGCTGTATCTATATCAATTACGTAAGTGGGCCACCGAGCGCGTTATCACGAACAGTTTTTATTACAATCATAAATTTCTAAAGTTTACAAGTACTTTGTAAATCTTAACAACATATGGAAGGAGTTCCTGAGATAATCTTACCGAGATTTTAATTAATAAGTTTGTAATCTGTAATTTAACGTTTGCATTGAAGATAATGGAGACGTTTATCAGATGGTATCAATTTTTTTTGGTATAGTATATGAGGATAATGTTGTTTATGTTACTGTTAAAATTAATATTGTGGATCAAGAAAAAAATCGTGGTAATTAGGTGGTTCAAAGGTTTATTTTAATTGATTAGTCATAACCATGAACCTAATACTAAGAAGGACTGGGTCTAAGCAACTCAGCTGCAGTGGCACTGTGGTGGTTCAACTAGGCCGTTGACGTCATCACAGTAGGCGTGGCTTAAGCCAGTGTGCTGTTGGCGTTCGTCCTGTGCAGACGTCTTGCCAACGTTCGCATCCCAAATATAATTCTATTCGACACTAGATGGCGTCTCTTTGTACGTCATCTATATTATCCTACACTTAGTGACATCTAGTGTGAAAAAATTAAACTACGTACTATCATCGACATAGAAAGAAACGATTAGTTTTGCTATTGACCGGTAGATTGAAATGGCACCCCTTCACCCCTTTACCCGTGCCTTCACCCGCGCAAATTGTCAAGCGTCGTTTCATAGGGAAATCTAATAAGAACATCTTCGTAATTTCTCTGTGGTCATAACATTGAGATGTTGGTATGTTATGCATCTAATATTAGATTTTTTTTTCACCTAAAACTATTAATGCTGAACAATTTCTTCCCACACAATTAAGTCATCAATATAATCTCATCTTGCCACTATTTTTGAAATAATTAAAGCTCATACGAACACGTAATATACGTATACCTGCAGATATTTCTCTCGTTATGGTCACTAACAATAAGAACGGTGTAAAGCTCTTGGCTAATCATGTCGAGAATTGGCTGCGGTAATAATGGATTGACCAATCTTTTATAAATCACTGTAGAATATCATCATAGGTTAATTAGAGTGAAGAGTGTTAGGAGTTAATAATTGCGTAATAATTTCAGATAAACTCGCTACCTACTGTATATACATCTACTGTTAAATAATCTCAAAAGGAGATAAGTTAAGCAGCCAAGATATTGTTATAAGTTGAGATGAAAAATATATGGGCAAGTCTACATAGAAGTGTGTAGTCTGAAGGACATTTGTAAGGGCCACCGCAGACTTGCTACTTTTAGCATCGGCGACCGGCGATTTTGTGACGTATTGATGCTGCGTCGCGTTTCTTCGAGCGCGAACGAGCGAGACGCAGCATCAAAATCGCCGATCGCCGATGCTAAAAAAAAAACCGACTTCAAAAAAATCTGGAGCACTAAAAAGCCTGAAATAATATTTCTATTACCACCACTGCCTACCCCTTCGTGAAAATCAGGCTTGATGGTGTGTTATCGAGTATTTGGGGTCGGTGCCAATCTATCTTCTTACTTTTATAGTAGGTAAACTTGACATACTAGGATTGGCACCGACTCCAAATACTCGATAACACACCATCAAGCCTGATTTTCACGAAGGGGTAGGCAGTGGTGGTAATAGAAATATTATTTCAGGCTTTTTAGTGCTCCAGATTTTTTTGAAGTCGGTTTTTTTTTTATAAAAATAATTTTATTTCACGATTTTTAGTGGCGCCAAACAAACTTTATCACCCATATTGAACCGTATGAAGAAAGCCCAACAAAAGGTCTGCTGTAAATGGTTCAGGAATTCCCTCGACGGTCTATGGTCTCCATCATCAGCCCTGTAATGGCACTTATAACCCATATGAGTGCAAAGTTCTCATCAATATAAATGAATTAAGTCCAAACACGGGGTAGCTACTGTAAAACGTTGAGGAGTTCCCTTGACTGTCCTTCGTCTTCATCATCAGACCCCTAATGACAGTCAGAACCCATCTAGGTGTAAAGTTCTCATCAATACAAATTAAACAAGCCCAAACACCAGGTAATTGCTGTAAATCGTCGAGGAGTTCCCTCGACTGTCTTTCAGCTCCATCATCAGATCGACTCCAGACCTTCATTAAATAGTAGTGCTTTAAAATACTTAATGAAAAATTAAGAAACGCACTAGTCGCCACTACGATTTTTGACGGTTCCCCTCGATTTCTCTGGGATTCCATCATCAGATCCTGGTTTCCTTATCATGGTACCCCTCCTGGGATATCTCCTTTCCAACAAAAAAGGAATAATCAAAATCGGTTCAAAAACGACGAAGTTATCCGCGAACAAACATAAAAAAAAAAATATACGGTCGAATTGAGAAACCTCCTCCTTTTTTGAAGTCGGTTAAAAAGTAGCAAGTCTGCGGTGGCCCGAAATGGACAGGGCAACGATTTGTGTTTTAAGATGTAAGTATAGAAATCTCAGACCAATCCAACTGAACGAACATAACAAAGCTATAAATATGGAAATACAAAAACAATTAGGGCCTGTTTTAGAACCGTCAACCAACTTTTACCCACCAAATAAATTTGTCGTTTTGACAGTTTTCCCATAGAATATCTGTCCAAATGTCTATTTTATTTGGTGAATAAAAGTAATCAAGGATTCTGAAACAGGCCCTTAAAATAATTTCACAAGTTTCACACGTCGTTTAATTTAATAAATGCTTCATTATCGTTGAAATTTTAAAAGCGCACTAAAATCTCATACGTTCGAATAACTCTCCGGAATAACGTGGTTCAATAACGATAACTCTCCGAGCTGTAAAGCTGTTGTCTCATTAACGCGACGAGCGTGCTTGGAGCCGATAAACTTTGAAGCTGCAACGGTTAATTCGACGATTTATATGTTTCCGTCCTTAGCAAAGAGTAAATTGATTGAAATGTAGACTATGAAAAAAGAAAATAATGGATACTGTAATCGACTACTTTATTTAAACTCTTCAATTTATTATCACTTCAAATAAATAGTCTGGAGTTTTACATATTTGATCATGAAACATTGTTAGCTACAGTACTTGCTAGAACTTCATTATCATTAATAACATCTCGATCGTTACCTTTAAGTATCAACATTTTGATATCTAGTTTGGTTTTAGGTTTTGAAATAATTTCTTTGGCTGTGTCATATTTCTCGTCATTAAATTGTACCTGTATTTTTTCGTCATTCTAGGGATTCTCAAAAGGCACCTTTTGTGGATAGTTTAAATACTTTTGGTTTAAATCCTTTTGATTCTTTATTTTTAAACCGACTTCAAAAAAGGAGTAGGTTTTTAAACCGACTTCAAAAAAGGAGTAGGTTTCTCAATTCGACCGTATATTTTTTTTTTTTTTTTTTTTATGTGTGTTCGCGGATATCTCCGTCGTTTATGAACCGATTTTGATGATTCTTTTTTTGTTGGAAAGGAGATTTTCCGGGGGTGGTACCATGATAAGGAAACCAGGATCTGATGATGGCATCCCAGAGAAATCGAGGGGAATCTTCGAAAATCGTAGGGGTGACTATTGCGTTTGTAATTTTTTTCATTAAGTATTTTAAAGCACTACTATTTTATGAAGGTCTGGAGTCGATCTGATGATGGAGCCGAAAGACAGTCGAGGGAACTCCTCAACGATTTACAGCAATTACCTGGTGTTTGGGCTTGATTAGTTTGTATTGATGAGAACTTTACACCTAGATGGGTTGTGACTGTCATTAGGGGTCTGATGATGAAGACGAAGGACAGTCAAGGGAACTCCTCAACGTTTTACAGTAGCTACCTTGTGTTTGGACTTAATTCATTTCTATTGATGAGAGCTTTACACCTAGATGGGTTGTGACTGTCATTGGGGATCTGTTGATGAAGACGAAGGACAGTCAAGGGAACTCCTCAACGTTTTACAGTAGCTACCTTGTGTTTGGACTTAATTCATTTCTATTGATGAGAGCTTTACACCTAGATGGGTTGTGACTGTCATTAGGGATCTGATGATGAAGACGAAGGACAGTCAAGGGAACTCCTCAACGTTTTACAGTAGCTACCTTGTGTTTGGGCTTGATTAAGTAGTATTGATGAGAACTTTACACCTAGATGGGTTGTGACTGTCATTATGGGACTGATGATGAAGACGAGGGACAGTCAAGGCAACTCCTCAACGTTTTACAGTAGCTACCTTGTGTTTGGGCTTGATTAATTAGTATTGATGGGAACTTTACGCCTAGATGGGTTGTGACTGTCATTAGGGGACTCATGATGAAGACGAGGGACAGTCAAGGGAACTCCTCAACGTTTTACAGTAGCTACCTTTTTTTGGGCTTGATTAATTAGTATTGATGAGAACTTTACACCTAGATGGGTTGTGGCTGTCATTAGGGGTCTGATGATGGAGTCAAAAGACGGTCGAGAGAACTCCTCAACGATTTACAGCAATTACCTGGTGTTGGGCTTGATTAATTTGTATTGGAGAAAACTTTGCATCCATATGGGTTATAAGTGCCATTACAGGTCTAATGATGGAGACCATAGACAGTCGAGGGAATTCCTCAAAGATTTACAGCAGTTACCTTTTGTTGGGCTTACTTCATACGGTTCAATATGCCAAAATGTTCATTGGTATGGCGCCACTAAAAATCGTGAAATAAAATTATTTTTATAAAAAAAAAAAAACCGACTTCATAAAAACCCGGATCACTAAAAAGCCTGAAATAATATTTCTATTACCACCTCTGCCTACCCCTTTGGGAAAACCAGACGTGATGGTGTGTTATCGAGTATTTGGAGTCGGTGCCAATCTTGGTATGCCAAGTCTACCTACTATAAAAGTAAGAAGATAGATTGGCACCGACCCCAAATACTCGATAACACACCATCACGTCTGGTTTTCCCAAAGGGGTAGGCAGAGGTGGTAATAGAAATATTATTTCAGGCTTTTTAGTGATCCGGGTTTTTATGAAGTCGGTTTTTTTTTTTTATAATTATTTAAATAAGGTTCACGTTCTCTCCATAATTGTTAATCTTTGGAACACGACGGAAACTAAATCGTCCGTTCCACAGACATGTTGACTGACATTTTTAATTATCAGGTCCAGTTTGGGACTTCGGAGTGAGCGCGTTTCTTTTAATGGCCCGCCGAATGATCGATCAGCCTATTTCGGGCCGAGATTTGGCAATCCGGACGATAATATATTTGGTACCACGTGTTATTAATTGTTGCCTTTTTTCGGTAAATGCCGTTTTTGGAAGGTGGATTCCATTTTGTGGATTCCCTTAATTGACATTGATGTTAAGTAGTTCTACAGGTAAAGGTATTTTGTATAAATCTTTTTATACGAAAAAGATTTTTTTAGATGTACTTATATTGGATTTGTGGTTACAGTACTACACAAAGATATTACCAAGAAAAACGGACATATGACTGTCCTAAAAAAATTGTCCGACTAAACGAAGCCCATGGACACAGTACGACTCAGTTACTTGCGAAAACCAAATTGTTGAAATCATGTCGGTGGAATTATTTTTCTTATACAGGGTGGTGACGACATCATGACAATAATAGAAACCACATACTGGGTATCACATTAGTATTTCGCACATAAAATATTATTAAATTATATTCAAAGGTATTGCCACGGGATTGCTTTTTTATTTTGACTATTTTAACTTTACGCCTACAAAGATACCGCTAAAAACACCGACACCGAAGCGATGTTGCCACGCTTGTACTTGCAGGTCAGTCTATGAGGTCGATAGACGTTTATAAAGACTGTTGTGTTTCGTTTAGACTATTACCGCATTTAATTTGCTTGAAAATTTTAATTTTTGATGTAAACCTAATATTCTAATTTTAATGTGTTGTGATTGACTAGCAGGGATCGTGTTTTAATTTATTGTCACTATGTCGTCACCACCCTGTATAACAGTGTATTTTGTTTAAGTGAAAACTAAAAAAAATACAAAATAACGTGTGTTCAGTTTGTACGTATGTAAGCATTATTTAAATGTACTTATCAAAAGCTTAAACAGGTATCTTATTTATAATGAAGGTAGAAGAAGGTACCGGAATTCAAGACTTTCTCCGTCCTAACATGCAAAGACAAATTTGTTACAAGGAAAAAAAAATAGTCCACAACCGAACAGTTCCCATGTTCTATGGTAATGCAGGCGTGTCCGGAAGGTCTCAGCTTGTTTTATTTAAATAACCCCATCCATCCATGGGACCTCTAACGAACGACCAAAGTAAAATTCGACTTTAATCCAATGCTGCTTGAAACGGGTTGGTTTTAGTTTTAGTTTGCTTAAATTGAACTAAAAATATAGATAGCTGATTGCTTAAACACGCGTCTTGTGGGCTAGAGGTTCATGGTTCGAATCCCGGCTCGCACCTCTGAATTTTTCGAAATCTATGTGCGTATCAAAAATTTATTCTGACAATTAGGTACTTGCCACTATAGTAGCGGCATTCTACGATGGCTACGATTGAAAAATAAGAATGTCAAAAAATGAATGCGAAAATGAATTTTATTCCGTTAATAAGGTTCATCCTTTCCCCTCCCACATGTCAAACCGGCCATCATAGCGTGCCGCTACTGTACATGCAGCAAAATTTACACATCAGTTATCGCACACGCAATTCGATAATTAACTTATTAAATACATAAAAAGGCATTATTCACCGGAAGATGAGCCGTGTTGGCGATATCAACACGTTTTCAACATTATTTTCATACTGTGCCCATGGACTTGGTTTAGTAAAACAAACTATTTTAAACGATCTCGTGTCTCCCTATTTATTGATAATTTATTTTCTAAAGCTATGGTTTCCTCCGATAGCGGTGCCATCATATAGCGGCCGTCACTAGAACATTGGCTATATAAACAATGGTATCCAATACCGCTTTCTAGGAAACCGCGCCATTTAGTTTACATAGCCAACGTTCTAGTGATGGCCGCTATATGACGGAACCGCTGTCGGAGGAAACCATAGCCTAACTACCTACCTAATAAAATGGGGCTGGCAATTTTGACCAGTTACACCTATGTTTAAACTGTCATTTAAAAAAACATAAACACCTATTATTTTTTAAATCAATCTCAAAAAAACAGTTACAATTTAAAGAACCGCACTTTAAATTCAATGTTGTATTATTTCAATCCCCTCATACATATTTAATGGTACAGTAACGTGTCTGTCACGACTTCAGCCTCACTTACACGTACAATTATTTTTGTACCGACGCGTATTTCGTCGTATGTAAAGTTAACTAGAGTTTATGTTGCGTTAACTTGGATTAATGGCGTGTCATCTGTTAACAGACAAGTAAGTTGTTGGTAAATTATTGAAAACCAAACTTTCTCTGTTGTTAGTGTATTGTAAAAGTTACCGGTATCTTGTTTATTAAATTTTAAAATCAACAAAAAATATGTGAGTGAAATGCGAATTTATTTTTATATTATTCTTGAAAAGCATAATATTTATTTTACATAATTATCTATTTACCTTAACCATTGTTTACATAAATGTATCATATATATAATCTTAATATAACTATTAATCTTGCTAAGTTAGAGTTAAGTGAGTAATCCTACTGTTTAACAACACGCCATTTTTCTTAGTTTTATTTAGTTGCTTGAATAAATACAGGCAGGAACAGAGAAAATAAAAAATTTTGAACTTCGAAATTCTTTAAATTGTGATTCCAACGAAACAGATTTTTGCATCTTTTGATTAGGTAACTTCTTTAATTTAAATCGTCAATAACGTAGTGATTACAATGGCCACCGTCGTAACCGAGGGGTTACAGGTTCGTTCCGTATCCTAGTAAATAAACTATTAAATCTTCTTCTCCTAGCTCGAGCATCAGGTTAACTGCAACGGTTTGCTTAGTCTAACCTGACTTATAATATTATGATCTCACAATCAAACCAATTAAAAAAAAATGTTTTAGACGCTAGCACAGGACAACAATGTTCTTTTTTATAGGACTTCGTTGGCAAAAAAGTGTACGGCCCGCCTGATGTTAAGCAGTTACCGTAGCCTATGGATGCTTACAATACCAAAGGCATTGCTCGCATATTGCCGACCTGAAGGAGAGTGGGATGGAGGGAGGGGGAGGGGTGTTGGACTTGCGGCTCTCTCACTCATCGTACGAAACGCAGCTGTAATAGCTACTTTACGCTGATCTTCTGTGAGAGGGTGGTGCTACCACGGTCGAGCCAGCCCGTTTATGAGCTGCAGTCAATTGGCTACAGCTTGGCTCTACCACCTTTAAATGTTTACTGATTGATAACGAACTATCCATGGATAGTCAACTAGACATGAAAATAAAAAAATACGATAATAGCTTCTGAATGCTTCCGCGTTCGATAGATTAACCCATAAGCAATTACTTAATGGCATTGACCCACATAGCAGGAGAAACAGAATAGCAGCAAGAATGCTGTCAGTGCGTGTCCAAAACTATTATCCTATTTTTTTAATTCGTCACGCACAAGGTGCTCACAACAGGCTGGAACAAAAAGCTTTTTTTTCATCCCACATCAAAAACGCCGAAGTCATTTGGCGTTAAAAAAAGTTGCGAACGAGATTTAAATTTTAATTTGAGAACTTCGTTTTTGTGTGGCCACGCCCCCGCAATCTATTATATCTGTGGCCAGTTCGTGGGTGGGTTATTTTTAGATTTCTAAAGATCTTTTTGCGGTGAAATGGGAGAATATTTGCTATACTAAATAATTTTAATAGTATTTCTGAAATGTACCGCCAAATTTATGGAGATTTTTAGCTAGCTTACAATTATTTTACAAAACATTTCTAGGAAAAAAGCCATTTGTTGCACATTGCAAGTATGTCATAACTTATAATGAGGCAAGTGGTGCGCCCGATCAGTCTATGGTTTTGACATCGGAACGTCTCGGGCGGGCCCGACTGCTCGCCTTATGTAGACGCACCTAATGACTACTTCACAAAGGTATTCTAGCTATTATACTATCAGGTGGTCTAGATATCTTTATACTGTTATCCCTTTATCAATATGTCCGCAGCTTTATCTTCCGGAACTAAGCCTTTTCATATACCGTTTGTGTGGGCTTTCCGGTCGCAGGGGATAAGCCGCGACCACAAGTGCCGAGCGGCGCGCACAAACAATCAAATATGTCGTTATATCTTTGTGATAAGAGTGAAGAAATTGCTTGTATAAGTTATGCGTAGGTTTTGAGATATTACAGTTTGAAAAAAAATGGCGGGATAAAAATATTTGAAAAATGTGTTCCAATTTCAATATTTTCTTTCTACCTCCTACCATTTTAGTCTATGCACATCCTAATCACAAATCCCAAGTATTATTTCGCTCTTTTAAAACACCCTGTATATACCCTTACGAGTTGTTTGAATTTATGTAACGGTATGTATGTAAACGTTAGTATAGAGTGAAGACAATTTGCTTACTTGTTCAGGATCCCGTGTCAATGTTTAGTTTAGTTGATTAAACACAAACTAAACATATTTTAGTTACGGTTCTGTTTGAATTCGCAGCTGTTACGATAGTTGCCCTATTTCTGGGTTGCCAGGCCTCGAAATAAAATACGTACGTACCATTTAATTGTTATTTTTGTTAATTTACTTATATTATATTTGAGTATTTTTAAAGGTATAAACGTGGCAGTCCCGCGTGAAACTTGAGCGGGGTAATTTGAATTCTGATTTAAAAAAGGTTTTACTTATTACTTACCTTTATTTATTTAAATAAATAAATAATAAATATCATACGGCCCGCCTGATAGTTACCGTAGCCTATAGATGTTCACAACAACAAAGAATCGCTCGCACGTTGCCGACCTTAACGAGAGTGGGACAGAGGGAGGGAAACGGAGAGGGAGGTTGAGCTTCCAGCTCTCTCTTTCATCGTCTGAAACGCAACTAAAATAGGTAGGTTACTATATGCCGATCTCCTGTGAGAGGGTGGTACTACCCCGGTCGAGCCAGCCCGTATATGAGCTGCAGTCAATTAGCTACAGATTGGCTCTACCACCGTCATTTAATCATTCATTATGTGAGTTACGATATTTTGTCTCAATAACATAAATTCTTAGAGACTTGCCTAATTTGTGAAAAGACATTTCTTTCTTTAGTGAGGAAACCTACCTATCCCTCGGGACTAGGTAATAGTCAGTTCCTGTATATACGGCGACAAGGTTCACCACCTGTCACGTTGGGTTCTGACTATCTGGTGAAACGTGGGCTTTGAGTTGACTTAATACCTTCACAATGTGGTGGTGTATGGCCACTCAAGCCTCTGACTACCCCCGAATGGGGATAAAAAGTCGTGACGTTATTATTGTTATTACCTTTCTACCGCAGACAGTAAAAACAACTTTAAAATTACCCCAATATGCGTAGAAAGTTTCAAACCATTAACACCAGCGCTTCATCGTAACTTGTTTAAGTTTCCACTCATTAATACATTAAACACACGTTAAGACATGATTGTGGATACCCTGGGACAACGGCGCGCTATTTGTACACCCGTCCTGTGCAAATAGCGGATACATTTTAGACCACCCTATATCTTATATCACCCTTTATCACCCTATACCCTTTGGTTATAGGTTTATCTTGGTATTTGTGTACGATTTGAGAATGAACCTAAGCTTGAACAAGGACCGATATTCTAATTTAATTTTAATGTCGTTTGATTTAAATTTGGAATGAGTTATTAGACTACTGCCATCTCTTGACATATAAATCAAACTATTAACTTAACTAAGCAAAGTGTTCTAATTTATAAGGCCCATGCATTTACCGCTGGTAAATGCATGGGAAGATTCTAAATCTAATAATATTGTTCTCGTAATCTGCTGTCATAACTTTACCTACTAAATTCTTTGTACATAACATGTTCACATATTTTTACCTGTCGTGTTACGCAAAGAGTACACTATGCAACGTATATACGTATGTATATAAATACATACAAAGAGCATGTTAGGCCTCGGCTTTCAGAGTTAGATTTAGTGAGGGTTAGAGGTTACCCTGAGTCTTATAGCACAGTTTGTCATGACTTAAGCAATACGCATTAATCTTTGAACTGTACATAAATCGATGTGTCAAAATGTATTGAAGGCTACGTTTAATGAGTAATCATTTAATAAGATTTTTTTTACGCCAGAATTACACACCAACTGTGGTCTCAAACTAAGCAACGCTTGTACTATGGCTACCATGCAATGGACTGGGGGCGATCCCAAATTACGAATAGGCCGTTTCTGAAATTTGCCTCCGGCGGGATCGAACCTGCAACCACCCGATACAGTAAACCGAACGGCCAACGCTCGAACCATTTGCACCAAGCGGTCGTCAAATAGATAGTTTTGACTTTCTTAGTGATGGCGTATTTGCAAAGTCCGAAGATTTTTCTCCGACTCTCTATGGACATTGCAAAGTCGACTCTATGCACCAATAAATAGGAATTAACGTACTAATCAATGACTAGAATAAAACTTTAACTATCAAACAACCAAACCGAATGAATTAATTGCTTCATTGTATTCGATTTTGGTAAAAAATACTAGTGATTTGAATTTCGAACGTTAACATTTGTAGTGGATGCCGTGCGCACGCGCCTGGATCCACATCAAAAGGAGCGGCGTTCTGCATTGGCGGCGATACGGCGGCGATGCCATAGAATAATGAAATTAGTAGAGGCGGCAAATAAAATTCACTTATACCTACAATCATGAGCAGAATATGATTATTTTTTTCCTGATTTCCAGTTGAATTTCGATACAAAATTCGACATTTCACCGCAAAATTCACGCGTGAGACATGAATTTGTCAATAAAAAACGGCTAAACGAATACCTAAATCTGAGTGAGTTTGTTTATAATATGTAGGTAACTGCCTGCTCGCATAGCGTTATATTTCTAAAATGCAGAATTTTTATTTTTTTATTGAAAACTCTTTTCAATAAAAAAATAAAAATTCTGCAAATTCTGTAACCATTGAGTTTCTTGCCCGTTCTTATCAATGGATAACGAACCGGTGGTAAAACTAAAATATGTATGTTGCGTATTCATAATTACTTCCTTTAGCATACATACATGAATAAAAATATTTTGTGTTTCACTTTGACTAACAATTTTGATCAAACAAAAGTCAGTTCTATGATTTTCTCGTTATTCTTTGCCCCGGCCACCGCCGTAGTCGTGAGAGACGTGACGGAAGTTCGCCTGTCATTTTATAGAAATGTCGTCGCTTTGTGGAAACTGTTAATAAACTGTATATGATTAACGCCTGGCGACGATTCGTCGTCGCGGCGCGCGGCGCGGGCGGCGCTGGACAACACACGAAGTTTTTATGGTCAATGTGAATTTTAATTTACGGACCAATTAGAGCTCTGCAATGGGTATAGGAAGGAAAGAGATCTATACCTGTCTTTATGAATAAAGAAAAAATATGTTTCATGGTGGTGGCAGATATGAGAAAAACAGCGAATAGCCACTGAAATATAGAAAAATATATAAAGTTAATCGTTCTACTTTTAGTTTGACCTAGGTTTGACAGCGGGTTAGAAGAACCTAATCAGTAATAAAAAGAAACCAAACTTAGGCCAGGGTGGATTCAAATTTTTAACTCTCCTCATTCTTATTATCATTCTTAAAAAGAGGGCAGCCTCTTTTGAGACGAATGGGAGTTTAAAATTAGATTCCACCCTGGGCTAAGTTTGGTTACATTCAAATTGAAAAAAAATATAGAATAAAATGTACTTTATATACTTACGTAAATTACAAATTTGTAATTACAGTCAGGATCAAAATAATGAGCACAAAGCATGAGCATGTTGTGTTTACTATCAAAATACGATACAAAAATTAATTTCAAAAAATAATTAGGTACCTAATCAATTAGTTAGTGTTCCCACACACTTGGATGTTTAAATTGGGCAACTTAATCCGGTTAATTGTTAAACAGTGCGTTAATAGCCGATGACATTTGTAATAGTACGCGCACGCCCCCATGCGGGCGATGCGTAATTAATTCACTACTCTTTTGTGTTTTGTACGAAAATTATTCGTGAGAAAAATGGGGCTATGAGAATCCGCCTCTTAATCGTCACAAAATATTAAGATAACAATTTAAGAGGATATTAGAACCTCACCACACTTGTTTGGAGATAAAAGATTCATGCTTTAATACGTCGTGTTTACACGATACAAGTTGACAATTTGGTAGACAAGTCAACTTGACCCCATGGAGTTAGGGCCTCCGCAGACTTGCTACTTTTAGCATCGGCGACCCGCGATTTTGTGACGTAACGATGCTGCGTCGCGTTTCTTCGAGCGCGAACGAGCGAGACGCAGCATCAAAATCGCCGATCGCCGATGCTAAAAGTAGCAAGTCTGCGGAGGCCCTACGACGATTATATTGAGAAGTTGACACAGCTGCGACAACTTGCGAACTAAGTAGCATGTAATAAACACGTCGCAAGTTAAGTCTTAGTAACTTGCTACTCGCCCAATTGTTTATTAAAAAACACCTTAATTAGTGCGGGTTACTTGTAACGGGAGCACGGATGGCTGAAATCTAGTGGCATTCAGTTGAGCACTCCAATCATGCTTCGGGATGCTATTCGTCCACGATGCTACTCATAAGCAACGCAATCGGTTAGTAACTCCCCAAGCTCCATATAAGAAAAAACAAATTACAGTCTTGAGCGACTGTCTTTTGTTTTATCTTATTTCGAAAAAGTGTCTGGAGCAAAGTTTCACAAAACTAGTTGCGCGAGACTAGCACGTGGGGTCAAGTCTCGTGTGATTAGTAACTAACAAATTACTAATCAGCTTCTTTGGAGTAGCATCGTGTACGAACCGCCATTGAAATGCTAGTACTATAGCATTTAAGCAACATGGTGATTTGAGTTTGTAACCAGTTTCTTTTGAGCTGCGCCGTGTATCAAGGGCCGTGTGCCTGGCCGTTGTTAGGCCATATCGGCATAGTAGAAGGAGTGGGAAGTAGGCCATCTTCATACAAGGCACCGCGCGCGGCCCACATGTGTGCGCCATAGCATCCATACGCCGCCGCACGCACACTCAAACAAAATCTCGACCAGCTTAAGCAGGCGAAATAATGAGATTTTGTTTGAGTGTGCGCGCGGGGACGCATAGACACTATGGCACACACATACAAGCCGCGCGCGGTGCGTTTGTATGAAGACAATCTACTTCCCACTCCTTCTACTATGATATCGGAGACCTTCAGGCAGCCTAAAAGCTCCGTGGAGTTGACCACTAGTATACGAACGAACGGACGACCACTATGTACTCTACCTTAAAAGGCAAAAGGTTACAAAACACGCTTATCAGCATATTACCATAGATACTGCTGCATCCCCGAGGTTATCAATATAACAGTATCCACTCAATTACTGTCATAATGTCGGACATGCTCTCTGGTTTTTTTTTATCAATCGATTTATGTTTACCGAGAACACCGCCACAATGCGATGATTGATCGACGTCAAGTCTTGCGACAATATCGGCGATAATAAATCGATTTTTGAGTAATCGATTATGTTGTACGTAAAACGGTTTGATCGGTAAAAAGATCGATTTACAAGATTGTAATGGCCCCATGAGGTTCCGGGATAGACTATGTTTTTTTTTTTATGGGACTAAGCCCGCCACAGATTCCCACCACTGTTACTCCTGTAAGCCAGGATCGACAATGGTGCCCAACGATGACGCCAAGGTTTGACCCTCGACGAGTCCCGGGGAAAAGCTAAGTTGTCTAAAGACTATCATTATGCTTAAGGACTACAGAAAACTATGGATACGTTTATAATATTATATCTGCAATTTTTGCAACTATCGGACTCATCGTACTTTAGACCCGCTCACACCAAGTGATTGCGGAGTCGATACTAGTCTCGTTTTAAATTTTTAGTCCGTCGGTCTGGATGTTTGGTCCGGGTAATCTTCGTAACGGCTGGCCCAATTTTGACGGGACTTTCACTGGCAGATAGCTGATGTTATAAGGAATAACTTAGGCTAGGCTAACTTAGGCTTTTAATTTAGGAAACATGTTTTTTTTAATTCCACGCGTTCGAAGTCGCGGGCACAGCTAGTTAATAAATAAATATCACATCTGCAACTACTCAAACATAACCATTATTGCTTACCATTGGACATCTAAACACGACGCGACAAGATATCTCAGATCAGCCCACAACCGGCCCTCGTATATTATAACCCAACAAAAACAAATCATTGCGCGACAGATACTAGATAACCGATTTCGTATGCGTCGTAAATCTGTGCGTGTTACAATTAAATGGATGTTATTTTAAGGGCGAGTTGCACTCAACTGAGTTTCTGATATGATATAGGCATAAGTATAAATGGCATAAACATATGATGCATAAGACAGATAAAAACAGACATAAAATACGTAATAATTAAAGATCACTACGAAGTTCCTAGACCAATTATTTAATTCAAGGCGGTTTTTAGATTTTTAACAATGACGTTTTTAAAACGTTCTAGTTTTTATTTTTTTAAATAATACCACTCTGCAATTTATTGTTTGATTTTGACAGAATTGCCAAATATGGTCGGTTTTGTCGCTTAAACAAGTAAATAGTTACCTAATAATCTGTTTCGATGAAAATATGTTATAAGTAAAACTGCCTCAAAACAAGACACACGAAGTAAAAAAAATACAAATGACATGCTCAAATTATAGATTATGAAATATCGACTCGCTCTCTCTCTCATCATTCATAAGAGAGAATAAGACAGAATTAATAATATCTCAAGGCCCGTATTAATAAAGCATCTCAAAGTTGAGATCGATCTTAAGATGCAGTTTTGATGTTTAATGTATGGAACATCTGTCAAAAACAGCATGTCGATCGATCGATCGATCGATCGATTTATTAATACGGGCCTTAGAGTGCGTTCAAGTGCAACTGACCCTTAACACTCGAACCGATCGACTTTACGACTTGTACCTGTACAATGTAATTGGAACGTCAGTGGATATTGATCTGGATTTATCTCGATCGAATCGAGCATTTCTATCAAAAGTGAAACAGCAATTTATTCCTATTACGAATCCTGGAGATATGTCCGTTTTCAATTATACGTGTCTGACAGGAACCCTTTTGTTGTATGTAATATATGATTGGTAGATTCGTAGAGTTAATTTTTCGTGTCGTGTAAATTAAAATGATTTATTAGTGTTGTAATAAATGTTATATTTATTAGGCACAGTTTAACCGGTGCCCGCAATGTATACTAATATTCTCTGTTTAACTATAACTCTGTGTTTGTAAGTTACGTTCTCACGACTAAAACGCTAAACCAATTTTGATGAACTTTGGTATAGAGATAGATAGGACCTTGAAGCTGGACATATGCACTTTTTGTTGCTAAAATAAAACTTGAATAGGGGGTGAAAATGTTTATGAGTTACCTACAGAAAAAAATATAACGCCGTGAGTAACAGATAGTTTATAAAAGCTTATAAGTACTTTCCCGATAAATAGATAGGTACCTTCCATGTTACACCAAAGTGATAGTATCATGGACATAAAAAATGTTAAAGAAAAATACGTGCTTTCTAAACCGTTCAACTTCATTATTTGTACATTTTTTCTATGTCACGACAAATTTCCAATTTATACCTTGCATAAGGGACTAAGGCTTTGTACACGTTGGTAGCCAATAACTGAATTTAACTACTTTTAATTTGGAGGCGCAATGGAGAATTTAGCATGAAGCAAATTTTGGATGGCTATCACCCATGGACCAATTACTAAGGGGACTGGGTCTAAGCAACTCGGCCGAGTGGACGGCCGAGTACTAACATCGACATAAAACGAAGCGAGTAGTTCAGCTATTTACCGGTAGATAGATGCCACGCATCCCGGGAAAATGACCACACGTTGTTTCATAGAGATATCTACTAAGAACGTCTCTTCTAATTAAAATCTCTATGGCTATCACCAAACTATCTGGATTTTCATAATGCATTCTAACTCCTAATCAGTGTGGTTTTAACGCTATCATGAAAGTTGACAGCACGTACAGCAGCAAGGCTAGCACAGCCGGCTGTGATGAGACAAAACGTGAGATAGATATATTTTGTCTCATTCTCTCCTATGCATTAAGAATGAGAATAATTCAGTTCGATACAATTCATGACAAAATATGTGTCTTGGGGCGCGTGCTGTACCTGCTGATTTCCTTAAAATATACCGTTGTTTTTTTAGAATATTGATATTAATAAAAATGACAATAAAACTGCATTTAACGACAGTATAATAAAGTCCCTCTCTTGGACACGGGCCTCCCCTCAATGCGAGGGGGATTCAGGCCATAATCCACCACACTGACCCAATGCGGGCTGGTGGATTACACATGTCTTGCAAAAAATTGTTAGATTTCCTAAGACATGCAGGTTTCCTCACGATGTATTCCTTCACCGTAAGCAAGTGATAACCTTATTAAAGTTATGATTCCCACATAGATTTCGAAAAATCCAGAGGTGCGAGCCGGGGTTTGAACCCTGGACTTTAACCTCGCAAGACGCGTGCTTAACCATTCGGCTATCACTGCTCTTAACGACAGTATAACAACCGACAACCCAGAATGTAGTGCATTTCATTTTTTACACCCGATCATCGCCCATTGAACGGATATTACATTTATTGGATTCCAACTACGAGTAAAAAGTTTATCGAATCGTGGCTGTTATGTATCGATGTTTTTTGCCCATCGATATTGGTAGGAATCGAGTGAACGAGGTGGTCACGTGGTTACCCGTGGGTGGTATTACACTTAAAAGATTATTTTGATCAGCACAAAAAATAAGTTAAAATATCGATTCTAGTAACTATTTGTTGAAAATTATGCTCAAAATAAAACTGGGGGCAAAGAATGGCAGCAAGTAGTTTAAGAAGTAGATCAAGAGCAAAATAGACCTTTGATTCCCGGAAGACGAGATTAAATAAGTTATTACATATTGAAATCATCTAAGTATAGGCTGCGGTAATGCTTAACATCAGGCGGGCGTAATCTTGCTAGCCACCATAGTCACATTAAAATAATGCGTATTCAAGAGCCAAGTGGTGGCGCGCCCAAGCAATCAGTTTTGACGTACACGTAGACGTGCTCGGTTGCGAATTCTCGGGCTTTGTGAACGCACCTATTCAATATAACGAAGATAGGAAGGTAACCGATACTGTGACGGCAAAAATATAATGTTGATGACTATTCGGTGCACTGTTAAAGCAAAAGTTATCTTAAAGTTTCTTTTCTACAGATAACTTTAACATTTGCTTAATGCAAGACCCATGTTTGTAGATTGTATTAAATGGTCGCTCATGAACTTTATCTATGGTATTTAAATATCTATAGCTTACATATAGCGTAAATATTGTAACGGCCAAATGTTTATCGGTAATGAGCCCAACCTCCCCCAACCCCCCCCCCCCTTCCCCTCTTTCCCACTCCACTTTAGGTCAGCAACGTGCGGGCGATGATTGGTACTGCAAGCATCTATACATTCTATACTTACCCTTTAAGTTAAAGTGGCATATGAACACGGACCACGGCTATCCTCTAGACGAGAATATTTTCTTGTTTCATACTTTTTAGAGCGCGATTTTTCAGTAGTCGGATTTTAACTAAATTATAAACATCAGGCGGTCCGTACGCTTGTTTGTCACATTAGAAACATAAAAAAACGTCAAACCCGTTCATCTTTAAATTTTATTTTATTTTTAATATTTGATGTAGCGGCAACAGAAATACATACTAACTAATCGTAATATAACTATTACGGTTCGTGAGATACAGCCCACTGACAGTCGGGCGGACGGATGGACGGACAGCTGTGGCTTAGTAATAGGGTTCCGTTAGCACCCTTTGGGTACGGAACCCTAAAAAGTAATGTCTAACCTTGAATTGTAGAAAGAGGTAACTTAACCATTATCTCGATCAAACCTTTTTCAAACCCCGTTCATTTTACAAAACCTTTCATTTTCCGTCCCCTCCGCTAAGCTCAACGAGCGTAAAAGAGAGAGCTAGCTCCAACCCTACTTTGTGCACATAAATGGCACCCTACACTCCCTAGTCCTTTGAGAGCGACGATGCATTAAATAACTGTAAAAAGCCACCTGTTTCTGAGACTTTTGTTGCTATATTCAAGTTTTAAGATGGAATCAACGTTTTTGCAATTCAAAAAAAATCAATACGCGATTCAGTTCTTAGTCCCCTTCCCCTCCCTCCGTCCCGCAACCCTTAGATCGATATCGTGCAAGCACAGCCTTTGGTATGGCAAGCATCTATAGGCTACGGTAACTGGTTAACATCAGGAGGGCTGTATGCTTATTTGCCACCTATCCTATAAAAAAAATTAAGTCATGTCTACGTGGTCAGAACTTAGACGACAAAACTGATTACTCGGGAGCGTCGTTCGCCAAATATAGACGCGTCACTCTATCCGCCGAATACTATAACGCAACTTAAATTACCCAAATTTGAGAGTAACTTAACTTTGGCAGATAACGACGTTTCAAAGTGCTAAAACATCTACAAAATGTTGACTACCACTGAGCGCAGTGGTTCAAGTGCGGTGTCGATTCCCGCCAGAGGCAAATTTGTGAAACGGCCTTTTTGTAATTTGCCCTGGTCTGGGTGTCTCTGGGATCGCCCACAGTCCATTGTATGGTAGCCATAGTATATACTATACTATACCATACCGTACTAGCCTTGCTTAGTTTGGGAACATACAGTTGGTAAGTCTGGCGACATTTATTTATATTTATTTTAACCACAGCTTATTTGTTGCATTCAGTGCCAACATTATACAAATCCAGAATATATTGCTCGCCTCGCCTCGCCAAGTGAAATGCCTAGGCTGAAGTGAAATAATGTCTAGATTTAGCTGTTAGCTGGAATGGGTACAAGCTGAGAGAGTTGGTAACTACTTTCCTAAGCAAGAGACGTGTGTATTTTGTATTGACCATTTCCGAGTTGAGGAAACTTGTCAATTTAATCTAGGGAGCCACAAATGAGAAGCTTATAGCCAGCACCAATCACTAGGGGGGCGTCCATAAATGACGTGAGGCATTTAGGGGGGGGAGGGGGTCGGGCAAAATCTCACGTAATTTTTTTTTACCACAAAAATAAATAAAAATATAACGTCACGACTTTTATCCCCATTCGAGGGTAGTCAGAGGCTTGAGTGGCCATACACCACCACATTGTGGAGGTATTAAGTCAACTCAAAGCCCACGTTTCACCAGATAGTCAGAACCCAACGTGACAGGTGGTGAACCTTGTCGCCGTGTATACAGGAACTGACTATTACCTAATCCCGAGGGATAGGTAGGTTTCCTCACGATGTTTTCCCTCACCGTAAGCGAACTGTAAAGTATGCACATAGATGAAAATTCATCTATTGGTGCATGCCCAACCGGGGATCGAACCTGGGACCTTCTGATTGCTAGCCCAACGTGTTCGCCCCTAGGCTACAGTCGCTTACAGTCGTTTACCACAAGAAACAGTGTAAAATTGCATTTAAACTGGGTTAAATTATGTAAAAGATGTTTCTCCACTTAATATAGCTTTTGAAAAATCTCACGTGAAATAGAGAGGGAGGGAGGGGGTCGAGCAAAATCTCACATCACACCAAGGGGGAGGGGGGGGGGGGGGTGTCGAAAAATCTCAAAAATCACCTCACATAATTTATGGACGCCCCCTAATCTGTAAACGATCGAAGGTTAATCAATGCTTGGCAATGTCAGTCAGAGATGGGTGACCATTTAGTGGCATTTGAACTAAGCGTTTCCGTGCTTCGGAGGGCCCGTAAAAAGTCGGTCCCGGTTGTTGTCATCCAGGCAGCAGTCGTTAAGCCTTGTCGGGGCCCTTTGGGTGGCTTGAACAACTCTGACACCAGGTTCTCCACTAACCATACGGATACGATAAGAAGAAGGTAAACAATCTTAGAATCTTACTGTTTCTTCAAAATAATAAAAGACCCAACTTGTGGTAATACAGCGTGTAGCGCGCACGCGCCAAAGCACACAAAAACACCGAGTACAGTGTTTTCCAACTATAGACACAGTCCGCATTGTTTAACTACATTTCTTAGTATCACACTTAAAACTTTGTATTCCAAAAACTTGTGTTAAATCTCAAGTGCGTTTTAATAGTCTTTACACGATTTGATGCACCTATCGCTAAGGTGTCGATCGAAATAGCATTCAATTGTTTGGTATTTTTTACGTAAATTGTGTTAGGTTTTTGTGGTTTTATGTTAACTTTTTGTGTATTGAAACGCTTGGTACGTATTAAAAGAGTTTTTTGTTATTTTCGGCACGCTTCAACTTATTTTCAAAGCTTGTAAGGCATTGCATATTTTGCCGACAACATAAAACTTTAGAACCTAATGTGTTTTTTATAAGTTTTATTTTTTATTAGTTGTGTGTCAGTAAGACTACTTAAGTTTTAGTATTTTATCCATATCGGGTGCTATAAACACTCGACTAAAAATAACCATTGAGGCCTTCTCTAATTCATTTCTTATTAGGGTTGTCTGTATTCCACTAAATAAATAAAAACTAGACTTATTCAAGAAAATGTCAACCCTTCACGCTCCTGTACACAGTATCAACACGCAACTTTGTGTACCTAACATCGGGACACGTCGGTCTATCGGACCGCCAGTCGTCTCAAAGCGGCTGCCAACGGAACCCGCGAGTTTTTGCTGCGACTAATCCCGCGTGTTCAAAAACGATTTTTTTTTTTCAGTGTCCGTGCGACAAAAAGTTGTATAAAGACATCTCCTGTGCTAGTGTTGTGGATTTTTGGTGCGCGTAAAAGTTTGAGGATAACTGGATTTTGTTAATGTGAGTATTTAATTCCTTTATGGAGTTGGTGTTCGTTACGCATGTAAACATTATTCAAATTTATGATTAGTTGTTTATGTATTTATTAATCAAGGTGTAATAATTTGATTATTAATTTAACAATTTGCGGATATAAAGTACCGTTATTTGTTACTAATTTGTCTTAGTTTTTGTTATTGTTTAGTTGGAAAACAACAATTATGTTGTCATCTGCATTTATAATGTTTTAATTAGGTAAATATTTTATTTAGATACACCTGTTTTGTTGAGTACAATTTTCGCCATACGCGAGTTATAACCCAGAATTTTTAGTTTCATAAGATATCTTAATGTATTAATTTAATGCGGAAAATTAACATAATTGCAATTTTACGAGCTGCATTTATGTGTAAATGGTATAGGACCATAAACTGTTTAACTGCGTATAATAAAATATTTTATTACGTATCTTCAAAATAATGTATATTTGATTATTGAAATTGTCGCCGATAATGACGCTCTATTTACTATCGTTGTATATTTCTGGGTAATTTAAGAATAAATAAATAATAATATACTACAGTAAACATGCCAACTTTACTGTTCTTATTATACATTCGTTTGCTAAATACTTTGGTATTATACAAATTATTACACCACCGATAAATTTAATATCCGCACCTTTGATTACCGTTAATATAAAATCATCATAGTATCAAATAATTGGTAATAATAATTGGTTGGCGTGATGGCGCCTTTCACGCTGCTGGTCGTAGGTTCGATTCCTGCCCGGGACATGCATTTGTGTGCACGAACATGTCTGTATGTCCCGAGTCTGGATGTATATGTATATTAAGTATGTATTTACAAATAAAAAAGTAGTATATGTAGTAATATCAGTTATCTGGTTTCCATAGTACAAGCTCTGTTTAGTAGTAGGGATCAGGTAGCCGTGTGTAGAAAAATGTCCCAGGATATTATTTTTATTATTATTTGTCGACCGCTTGTCGCAGTGCCTCGGGTGGTTGCGGGTTCGATTCCCGCCAGAGGCAAATTTTGGAAACGGCCTTTTCGTAATTTGCCCTGGTCTGGGTTTCATTGGGTTCGCTTATGGTTTACTATGCACCCATAGTACAAGCAATACTTAGAACCATACAGTTGGTATGTAAGTTTGGCAATGTTTATTTGTTATTGGGAAGATTTTTGCCAAGAATTTACTATTTTTAAAGTGAAGAATTCACAAATATAATTGACCAGTGGTTTCATAATGGTTAGTTCATTATTAACCCGGTTAACTGACTCGATACCTAGTAGGCGTGCACTTTAGAAACATCTGAGTAATGGACCAATATCGTTCACGATAATCGTAAATCGCTTTCAGAGTTGGTGATCACAATGACCCCACTAACATTAGAGTTAACCCTTCAAGTTGCCGGAACATATCAAAGCCAACCACAACACCGTCTTATAACTAACACTTTTTATACGACGCATTATTATAAACGCATTTGGCAATTAAAATATTCATGGTTATTTTAGGGTTCAATATGAAAATTCATGAAAAAAAATGTACCCCTTTTTTACCCGACTACGGAGGCGTTATGATTTTGACCGGTATGTATGTATGTATGTATGTATGTATGTATGTATGTATGTATGTATGTGCATCTGTTCCCACCTAACTTCCAAACTACTTGTCGTAATTTGACAAATGAGGTATCGTCAGAAGCGGCTTAATGGCGCGCTGGTTATAGGCTATGTGACGTCACATAAAATTGCATATGGCGCCCTCTAGAGGACATAATGTCATGAACTAAAAAAAAAACATTTTTTAATGAAACCGTGTGGGGTATCAAATGAAAGAGCTTGATGAGCACATTTCAAAAATATATATATTGTTACCTATAACTCCAAAATAATTAAATGAAGTAAGTTTAAAAACTAAAACCCGACTACGGAAAAAACGCGCTCTAAAAAGTATGAAACAAGAAAATATTCTCATCTAGAGGATAGCTGTGGTCCGTGTTCATGTGCCATTTGGCCCTAAAAGACCTACACGGACCACGGCTATCCTCTAGATGAGAATATTTTCTTGTTTCATACTTTTTAGAGCGCGTTTTTTTTTCAAGTCAGATGTCTTATACTGAGTAGGTACCTACCGATATTTTTTTATTCTATAATAAGGGTCTTATACTTAGGTACCTATTTTTTTTAAATATGAGTAGGAATCACGCTGTTTTCTACCAATTTTGGTAATACAAGTTGAAATACTGCCATAAAAAAATAAGTTTTTTTATTAAATGTAGGTTTACTAGGGATTAATTCTTTTCTCGGACGTAGAATATCTATTTTAAAATGTACCTATTTACGTGAATTTACACTATTTTTACCCGACTACGGAGGCGTTATGATTTTGACCGGTATGTATGTATGTATGTATGTATGTATGTATGTATGTATGTATGTATGTATGTATGTATGTATGTATGTATGTATGTATGTATGTATGTATGTATGTATGTATGTATGTATGTATGTATGTATGTATGTATGTATGTATGTATGTATGTATGTATGTATGTATGTATGTATGTATGTATGTATGTATGTATGTATGTGCATCTGTTCCCACCTAACTTCCAAACTACTTGTCGTAATTTGACAAATGAGGTATCGTCAGAAACGGCTTAATGGCGCGCTGGTTATAGGCTATGTGACGTCACATAAAATTGCATATGGCGCCCTCTAGAGGACATAATGTCATGAACTAAAAAAAAAACTTTTTTTAATGAAACCGTGTGGGGTATCAAATGAAAGAGCTTGATGAGCACATTTCAAAAATATATATATTGTTAACTATAACTCCAAAATAATTAAATAAAAAGTAAGTTTAAAAACTAAAACCCGACTACGGAAAAAACGCGCTCTAAAAAGTATGAAACAAGAAAATATTCTCATCTAGAGGATAGCCGTGGTCCGTGTTCATATGCCATTTGGCCCTAAAAGACCTACACGGACCACGGCTATCCTCTAGATGAGAATATTTTCTTGTTTCATACTTTTTAGAGCGCGTTTTTTCCGTAGTCGGGTTTTAGTTTTTATTATGTAGATAACTTTGCAGCTCGGCCGCCCAGCTGAACATAAAACATAGTTTCATTACTGCCGTCGTATGTAGGTCCTATTATATGCAGAACCCTCAGCTCCCGATTACCGCACACTTTCCACATTTTTTGTACCGCGTCTCTTGTATCACTAATTACATCTATAATTCCTTTAGTTAACAATTCGCAAGTCATACGAGCCATTGTTCCGTGTTATCTGATACGCTGTGCCGCTTGACGGACGGCTAAAGATTAATTATGTGTTTGCGATTTGGCCGTTTTGTTAACGCGTTGGATTTGGCCGTTTGGCCGTTTTGTTCACGCGATGTTGACGCTGTTTTGCGAAATAATTATAATGCTGGTATAGCGTATGATTTTTTAAGAATATGTGCTTGACTGTGTTGACTCATTAAATGGTTTGACTACTTCTTGGCAGTTCGAGCGTAGGTCGCTCAGCTCACAGGATCGCGTGGTTGCGCGTTCGATTCGCGTACTCAAATTTCAGTTGGCCTCAAATAGTATTTTCATCACAGTAAGAAATAGGATCGTTTCGCAACAAAAATATTTCGAGTTGATAAATCGTTTTTCAGTACAAAATGTAAGTGGAAAGTTTTTGGCGAATTCTGTCATTTCTAGTACTCAAACCTTCAATGCTTTGATAGAGTCTTTTGATCCCTACATGAAATGGGATCGATGGATTTTTTTTTTATTTTTTTTGATATTTTATCATTTTTTTCGCTGACTATCCATTTAATCTAAAATCTGTGAATGCAGTTCAGAATATCTCAAAAAGTTAGGCAAGGTCTCCTAGGAACGTTTTCCTCTAACTATAACGGTTAAGGTACCCACCCTTACTGCCCCGCTGCTTACTCCACCATGTATACTTAAGTACTTATTTCACGTCAAAACTGAGACCTATGTCTCAGATTTGAAGAAAACATTGTAAACTTTAGAACAATATTGGTGTTAATAATATGTTCACCGAAGTTATTTTAATTATTATCTAGACACACGGCAGTGCACCGGGCCAAGTTTATTATAGTATACCTAACCGATACAAATAAATAAAATTGAAGTGTCTGTTTGTCAAAATAACAGCTTTTCACTAAATGCATATGAAAGTACATACCGTATTATAACAAAAACACAATAAATTTGTCTGTCTGTCTGTATGTTTGTTCCATGTAATCTCCGAAACGGCTTGACCGATTTCAACAGGACTTTCACTGGCAGATAGCTGATATTACAAGGAGTAACTTAGGCTACTTTTATTTTCGAAAAATAATTAGGGTTCCGCGGGAAACATAAAAACCCGCAGGATTAACGCGAGTCATATTTTTCTAAAATTCACGTGTACGAAGTCGCGGGCACAGCTAGTAATATCCTGGGACATATTCTACACACGGCTACCTGATCCCAAACTAAGCAGAGCTTGTACTATGGAAACCAGATAACTGATATTACTACATATACTACTTTTTTATTTGTAAATATATACTTAATATACATATACACCCAGACTCGGGACATACAGACATGTTCATGCACATAAATGTATGTTCCGGGTAGGAATCGAACCTACGACCTGCAGCGTGAAAGGCGCCATCACGCCAACCACGCCAACGGGCTCGTCAAAAGTATAAATAAAGTCGTTCGAGCGTCCTCAATAAGCGCACTTCGATAACTTCAGTAACGAGCTGAAATTAATTTCCGCTGATCATTAGCGGCGAGTTTGGAGTTTTAACAATCAGCGAACGCCGCGCCGCGCGCCGCGCGCCGCGCGCCACACTGCGGTGCTCAGTTAGAAACTTCTAATGAGAGAAATGGTGACGGCCAAGTTTGTGAGCGATTTGATTGAGATTCTTTGTTTTGTCGTACTAGGAATATTTGGAGATATTTCGCGGATTAATGGTAACATTAATTACGATTTTAATGGGTAGGGAACATGGACCAATTACTAAGGGGAAGGGGACTGGCCGTAAGCAACTCGGCCGAGTGGTCAGCCTAGTACTAACATCGACATAAAACTAAGTGAGTAGTTCAACTATTTACCGGTAGATAGAACAATGAAAATGAAAAAACAATGACCACGTTTTTTTCATACATATATCTAATAAGGGCACTACTTTCTTTAGTCTTTACTCTGTGTTAGGGAATAACGATAGAAAAAGCTTTCATACATTAGGAGAAAAAAAAAAAAAAGTAACGCATTGCAGTCCAGGATGTATTAAATCTTTAGATGCGACTTACCGCTTACCGCAAGGTAACTGCCTTATATTCCCTTAGTCACGCACCACCCAGCATTGCGACTGCACGATTTTACACGCGTGCACCCCAATGATTATATTGTAGAATTACCTTGTGTACCTATTTATCTCTTTCTAACAACAGGTTTGGCATATATGGCTTGTATTCGTTGATATGTAGGTATAAGCTTAATTTACTGTGTTTTTAGAGCACTATGTTCGTGTATGTCGTGTCTATTATATAAAACGTCACTTCAAAAATATTATAGCACAAATACTTAAATTTAACTACAAATACTTAAACTTTATTACTTAAATTTCAATAATGTTTACCTTCACATGTTTTTAAAAAGCAATAATTTCGTTGATTACCTATTTATACAAGCTTGGCGGGGTCACAGCCATGTACCAGACATTTCATTTATTTTTCTATTACCCATTTCAAATTCCCAGTACCCGAGTTTCCCATAGCATACACTAACGTTTACGATCCACATTTCGTGATCTCCGTTTTACGAGGATACCCAAAACCTTGGCTCCGTGGTAACATACAAATTAAAACCTGTTTAGAATCCGGCGGAATCCTATTTCCCATGGTCACATGCGTACCAAAATCGTTGATCGGAGCAACTGTATTTGCAACAATAAAAAAAAACAACGTACAGTCGAATTGAGAACCCCTCCTTTTGGAAGTCGGTTAATAAAAGCAAAATAATAACCGCTTATAGCCAGCTGCAAACACTGATCACTAAAAGATCGGAGGTTAAGCAACGCTTGGCAACGTCAGTCGGTGATGGTTGAACATTTAGCGGAATTTCGAACTGAGCGTCTCCGAGCTACGGAGGACAGGAAAAAGTCGGTCCAGGGGGCTTACCACAAGCTCTTATTGCGATTCAATTATAGGAACGTTTTAATGACGTTTCTTATTGTCATGACAATAAGGTACGTCATTGCACAAAAAGTCGCTGAAACGTTAATACGTTCCTGTAATTGAATCGCAATAAGAGCTTGTGGTAAGCCCCCAGGTTGTGTTTTCGGGCGGCTTGAACAACTGACACTAGGTTGACCATTTACCAAAAGATAAGAACCGAAGGCTGTATTTTCAGCGTGGCGCTGTGGATTCCGCCCATGTTTGAATAGGGTTTCACACCAGTTAGAACAAAGAGGTATTGTGGCCGAAGGGCGATGACGGCATGGCGTTAATTTGTGACTAAACTGACCTATATGTGTAGCGGCGGAAAGATTTCGATACGGATTTTATTCTATCGAAGTGATACACGAATTGTTTTCTCATTAAATACTTTTGCATCATTTACAATGTTCTGTATACTAGTGGTAAAGCCAGTCTGTAGCCAATTGGCTGGCTAGAAGCTTTGGTAATACCACCCTCTCACAGAATATCGGCATAAAACAGCTCCGTTAGGTACGTTTAGTGAGAGAGCCGGAAGCCCAACGCACCTCCCCCCTCAGTCCCACTCCCTACATTTCGAAATGTGAAGCGAATACATCAATTTATATTCCCACGTCATAACAACAATACGTTTCACGGAGCACTCAATACACGAACAAAAAACGGCTCAATTAATACGATATGTCTGATAAAAGGCAATACAATACCTATCATCGATCTAATGTTTAGCAAAAAGTCGCCTCTGGCGTTTCTGAAACAAAAGACTGAGAAACAAAGCAGAGGCCGAGTTGTACCTGTGGATAGATGGTTCTGTATGAAGACATCACAGTAGATAAGAAAAATCATAAATCATTACCAATTTTGTATTGAAACGTCTGAACATAACAATCGTAAATATAAGATGTACAGTCAGCAACATAAGTCGCTGAACATTCTGAATTTTTCAAATCGGTTATACTCTTTAATCTACAAACGTTGGTAAACCTTTATAAAACCAAACATTAGCAACATGTCTACATTTTGTTTCGATAAAGAAAAATTATGGATTTGATGCAAAACTAAAGTGTGCAAGCTATTTGAAAAACTGAGAATGTTCAGCGACTTTCGTTGCTGACCGTACCTACACGTTTCCATTTGAAATTGGTCATGCCATCAGTTATGACATTACGTCAATGCGTTCCGACATCTAAACTCAAAAATGTCAAAGTCAAAGTCAAAGTCAAAAGGTTTTTATTCATGTAAGCTCATTAGAGCATTTATAAATAGTCAATATAAACAATATTTTAGCGTTACCACCGGTTCGTAATGTTGCTTCCATTGAGAAGAGCCGGCAAGAAACTCAATGGTTACTCTTTTCAAAAGAATAATTGTATACATTTTCAAACAGTAACGCTATGTGAGCAGGCATGCATTAACACAGTGTGAGTAAAAAAAGAAAATAAGGTATTTAAATAAAAATTAATAAAAACTAGCCTAGAAAGCTGTGCATGCCTACTCCCACTTAACTGTCAAACCAAAAGGTGAATATTTATAACGATTGTTTTGGTGTGATGCCTTCCGTGCTTAGGTCTTGTCTGTAAAAGTTTTGGAACAACGGTGTCAAGTGGAAAATGGGCGGACCAGTCCCCGCAAGCAGCGCCCGGAACCCGAGCATGACTTGAGCAGCGGCATCACCCTCCTCAACCATTTTAGAGGGAAGAGGGTGACCCGCTCCACAGAGCCACCGCAAGCAAGGACATTAGAGTGAGCATGACCGATCCATTACCGCAGTGACATAGTTCAACAAAGCTAAGTAAGCGTACGGCAAGATAACATCCGCTACAATTGACATACAAATGCTTGTCAATGGCTACATGATACATGATTTCCACAACTTAAAAAGGTGGTAATTGTGACTAATATGTCAATAGCGCTAAATTAAGAGAAGGAAGAGGAAAACAATAAATAAATAAGGAATAAATCAAAACAAGAAATTCTGAGGAATTATTCCCGTTCCGGTGGAGCTGGACCAGCACCTAGCCAAGCATCTTTATCTTTCAAATAATCATCTAATGTGTAGTAAGCCCGCTTACGAAGCGTACGCTTTACACAAGTTTTGAATTTAGTTTCACTAAGACTAAGTATGTTTGGTGGTATTTTATTATAAAACTTGACACAGTATCCCATGAAAGATGTGTGAACTTTCGCAAGTCGAAAGCGCGGTTGATCTAATTTGTTTTTATTTCTAGTGTTATATCGATGACTCTCACCTAACTTTTTAAAGAGATGTAAATTTTTCCTAGTGTACATTATGTTTTCATAAATGTATTGGCATGGTACAGTCATAATGTTGATTTCCTTAAACCGTTCCCTCAAGGAGTCGCGACTTCCTAAATTATAGATGGCCCTAACGGCCCGCTTTTGTAAAATAAAAACAGATTCGATGTCAGCCGCCCTACCCCACAATAATATACCATACGACATGACACTATGAAAGTAACTAAAATAAACTATTCTCGCGGTGTCGATATCGGAAAGTTGTCTAATTTTCCTAACAGCGTAGGCGGCGGAGCTGAGCCGCTTCACGAGAGCTCTTATATGTGGGCCCCACTGTAATTTGGAGTCGAGCGTAATACCTAAGAAAACAGTATCATTAACGAATTCAAGTTTTTCTTTATTTAGTACTACATCGCATTCATTACTTCTAACATTAGGTAATGAGAATCTTACACATTTAGTCTTGTTACTATTCAATGCTAAATTATTAGTATTGAACCAGTTATGGACCTGAAGAATAGCATTATTCACGTTGTCCAAATTATTTACATGTCTACCTACTTTAAAAATCAAAGAGGTATCATCGGCAAATAAAACTATCTCTGCCCTACTTTGTATTATATGCGGAAGGTCATTTATATATACTAAAAACAGAAAAGGACCCAAAATGGATCCTTGAGGAACTCCCATTTTAACTAGAGAGCCTAACGATTTAACACCATTTATTTGAACGTTCAGAATGACTGTTCAGACGCGCCGCTCGCTTCTTGTAAACGCATCCAATAAAAAAGTATTTTGGTTACTGAATCGATATTTTATTATTGTCACTTAGCAATTGTTCTTAGTTTACTTATACTTTAAAAAACATCGTGACAACAACAAACAACGGTGAGGGAAAACATCGTGAGGAAACCTACCTATCCTTCGGGATTAGGTAATAGTCAGTTCCTGTATACACGGCGACACGGTTCACCACCTGTCACGTTGGGTTCTGACTATCTGGTGAAACGTGGGCTTTGAGTTGGTTAATACCTCCACAATATGGTGGTGTATGGCCACTCAAGCCTCTGACTACCCCCGAATGGGGATAAAAGTCGTGACGTTACATTTAAAAAACATTTTGGCTGACACTTTATTATCAAGTTAAAGGACACATCAAAGTCTCACTGCACGGGTTCTTATAACCGCAGAACCCTAAAAAGCACGAGTCTATCATTAGCATGCATAGCGTATTGTTAGCAGGCATCGAACTCTGATCAATAAGTGAGCACTGAGCATTCTGACCGACGGATGCGGCTCCCATGGCGATAATTAACATTAACGATACACGGCTAATTGACTATATGGTCGTGTTTAAAATGGGCCAGCATTTTAAGGTCCTACGGAAATAGTACCAACAAGTTTAATATTTTTTTTTTAATAGGACGGCGGTGGCAAAAAAATCGTACGGCCCGCCTGATGTTAAGCAGTTACCGTAGCCTATAGATACAATACCAAAGGCATTGCTCGCACATTGCCGACCTGAAGGGGAGTGGGATGGAGGGAGGGGGAGGGGGATAGGCATTCGGCTCTCTCACTTATCGTACGAAACGCAGCTGTAATAGCTGCTTTACGCCGATCTTCTGTGAGAGAGTGGTACTACCCCGGTCGAGCCAGCAAGTTTATGAGCTGCAGTCAATTAGCTACAGCTTGGCTCTACCACCTTGAAAATAACCCTACAAGGTTTTAGAAAGGCTATACAAGGCTACGCATGGTAGCCCAAAGATGTAGTTTGGAACTCCCCGCAAGATGGATCGATGACGTGACACGCGTCGCAGGAGGCCCATGGATGTTATCGGAGTTTGGACTACAGTTCATGTACGGGCTCGACCGGGGTAGTACCACCCTCTCACAGAAGATCGCCGTAAAGTAACTATTACAGCGGTGTTTTGAAGGATGAGGGAAAGAGCTGGAAGCCCAACTCCCCCTTCCCCTCCCTCTGTCCCACTCCCATTATGGTCGGCAACGTGCGAGCGATGCCTTTGGTATTGCAAGCATCTATGAGCTACGGTAACTGCTTAATGTCAGGCGGGCCGTACGCTTGTTTGCCACTTTGGTCGCATTAAAATTATAATTACCTATACTTAGCGCTCTAGTTCCAAAGTTAACTAAATTAAATGAAATGTACCGTCAAGACTTTTATCCCCGTTCGGGGGTAGTCAGAGGCTTGAGTGGCCATACACCACCACATAGCGGAGGTATTAACCAACTCAAATCCCACGTTTCACCAGATAGTCAGAACCCAACGTGACAGGTGGCGAACCTTATCGCCGTGTATACAGGAACTGACTATTACCTAATCCCGAGGGATAGGTAGCTTTCCTCACGATGTTTTCCCTCACCGTCAGCGAACTGTAAATTATGCACATAGATGAAAATTCATCCATTGGTGCATGCCCCACCGGGGATCGAACCTGGGACCGAACCATCGCTAGCTCAACCTGTTAAAGTAACAAGGTCAAAGCAATCGATTATATTGGTAAACCTTGCAAAATAATCGTTTTAACTCGATATTGGAAATCGATTAAGCAATCCAACTTAACGATATACGGCTATTGTTTTATCCAATAATATACAAGGTACTTCAACATCTTTTGGCAAATGGCAATCGGCGTACCTAACAATATCTCATGGCAAATTGTTAGTGCATTGAAGACATCAAAAATGATGGGACCTTGGTCTGATTGAATTTCATTCCTCCATTTAATTAATGGACCAACAATACTGTTAATGTCAAAGACATTACCAAGACGGAGAAATGTGACTGTCCAAAATAGTGTGTCCTTAATGGCCGGCGCACATAGAGCACGGCATGGCATGGCATTTTATTTTTTATCAATAGAATTTAATACTTATCCAATTGAAATAAGGTATATATTTCAATGCTCGGTGATCAACCTCGGAGCATCGCGGAGCGTTTTCTCGGTGCACCCGTTTGAGCACCTTATTTCGATTGGATAAGTATTAAATTCGATTGATAAAAATTAATATGGCATGCCATGCCGTGCTCTATGTGCGCCGGCCATTACGGAGTCTATAAACAAAGTACGACTCAGTGGTTTGCGAAAAATAACGTGGAAAACATGTCGATATTGCCAATACGGCTCATCTTCTGGTGAATAATACGCATTAAAATGCTTTCAAGTTGATTGTCGAATTGCGAGTGCGATAACAGAAGTGGGATTTTCGCTGCACATAGTGGTGCACTGAGCCATAGTAGAAAAATGGGTAGTAAGTTATCTTCATAGAAACGCACCGCGCGCGGCTTGTATGTGTGCGCCATGCGTATCTATGCGTTGCGCACGCACACCTAACCAAAACTAAACCCGGTTATCAGTGCGAAACAATGCATGTGATGTTTGAGTGTGCGTGCGCGACGCATAGATACGCATGGCGCACACATACAAGCCGCGCGCGGTGCGTTTCTATGAAGATAACTTACTACCCATTTTTCTACTATTGCTCAGTGCACATACAATCCGCGCGCGGTGCGTTTCTATGAAGATAACCTACTATCTATCTTTCTACTATGACTGAGCACAAGTCTAGTGACTGCAATGTTAGGAGATATCATGTCTGCTAGAATAATACATCAATAGTTAAAGGAATGTAATGTTAGTAATAGGTTGTCGTAGGCTCAGTAGTAAGCAGAACATCTCAATACAATCTTCCAACCCATTAAGCGAGAAGCTGTTGGCAAAACACATGACATAAATCAAACCAGTGAAGTTTCTAATTCCCAACATGTCACGTTTATAAATGAACGTACGGGAATCAAATACATTGCAACAGAAAATATTATTAATGATTACATTCAAACCGATGAATGGGCGATTGAACAGACGCCGCTTTCTATAAAGTTTATTAGTAAATTGTGTTCTACTGAAACTAATTTATAATTGTGGTGAATTAAACTTTATTGCCTGTAGTTGCGTGGTACCTGTCTGTCTAGGCATAGGCTTTCATTATGTTGTGAATGGACGTTAGTTATATTGTCTAGTATGTCTATTTGTTGGGCATATATTTTATATTAGCTGGTTGGACGTGATTAAATTTTACTCAAGAAAATGTAAGTTAAAATGAATCCAGACCTAAAATTAATCTCTGCCCTCATATATTTATTCGTGGTAGAGCCAAGCTGTAGTCAATTGACTGCAGCTCATTTATAGGCTGGCTCATAGAGTAAAGACTTAAGAAAGAGGTGCCCTTATTAGATTTATCTATTAAACAACGCGTGGTAATTTGCACGGGATGGCGCGGGTGGTGGGGGTTAAGAAATGCGTGGCATCTATCTACCGGGAAATAGCTGAACTACTCGCTTCGTTTTATGTCGATGTTAGTACGTAGTTTAAATATTTGCACTAGATTTCACTAAGTGTATGATCATGAAAAATTACGTACAAAGGGACGCCATCTAGTGTCGAATATAATTATATTTGGGATGCGAACGTTGGCAAGACGTCTGCACAGGACGAACGCCAACAGCACACTGACTTAAGCCACGCCTACTGTGATGACGTCACCGGCCTAGTTGTGCGATGTTTAAGCAACGCGGCTTAGCTGCTTAGACCCAGTCCTTTAGTATTAGGTTCATGGGCTGGCTCGATCGGGGTAGTAGGTACCACTCTCTCACAGAAGATCGGCGTTAAGCAGCTATTACAGCTGTGTTTCGTACGATGAGTGAGAGAGTCCGAAGCCCAGCCGTCATCCCCCCGCCCCTCCCTCCGTCTCACTCTCCTTCAGGTTGGCAACGTGCGAGCGATGCCTTTGGTATTGCAAGTATCTATAGGCTATGGTAACTGCTTAACATCAGGCGGGCCGTACGCTTGTTTGCCACCTCAATCCTACATAAAAATATCGCAGTGATTCATTAAGGTCTGTAATTGTGTTGCAATAAGGAGTGATGATATGGGAGTATAATTAATTTAGTCCTAAAAATGTTCAAGCAAATAAATTTCGAACAAAACAACGCTCCTCTTGTTACGCTGAAAATAAACGTGACTGATTCCCAGAAACCATCGAACCACAAAAAATATTCGTCAACCACATGATTCACCCCTGACTCAAATATCTTGCAAATGAGATCATGTAAAAAGCAATAACTACTGATACTACTATATCAGCTAATAACAATATAGGTTCGCCGACCTTTCCGATATACGTGAGGGAAATAACTATGCATAGCCAACTAAACAATATACTAACCATTGAAGCAAGCCATGGCCAATAGAGTCAGAGCTTACGACCGACCAATAAAACCTACACGAGCTTCAGTAATGGAGAAAGAGGAAGCTCAAATTAGACTGGCACTAGAAATACCCATAGCCGAACGTCAATTTATAACATTTGTGTTGGCCGCGGAGTGTTCTTAGAAACTAAATAGCGTTGAAATGTGTCGAAGCGTGACATAATGAATTCTCGTTTGTAAATAACTATTTGAATTTGTATATTCAAATAGTAAAGTGATATGAGAGATAGAAATGTTACATGTTTTTATGGGAATCGGTAAAATTTAGTGTTTTTGGAATGTTATTTATTATGGTTCTGAGTTGTAAGATTTATATTCATGAATTGAATGCATACTACAAGTTTTTTTTTTACATAAAATATTATCCCAGTCAGATGATAATGATAAAAATATTTAAAATTATTTTTTTCTGTATGTATAGTAAATAATGTAATGTAACGTCACGACTTTTATCCCCGTTCGGGGGTAGTCAGAGGCTTGAGTGGCCATACACCACCACATTGTGGAGGTATTAACCAACTCAAAGCCCACGTTTCACTAGATAGTCAGAACCCAACGTGACAGGTGGTGAACCGTGTCGCCGTGTATACAGGAACTGACTATTACCTAATCCCGAGGGATAGCTAGGTTTCCTCACGATGTTTTCCCTAACATGTGTGTGTTGTGTATGTATAGAACTAAGGTGGCAAATAAGTGTACGGTCTGTCTGATGTTAAGCAGTTACCGTAGCCTATAGATGCTAGAAACACTAAAGGCATCGCTGGCACGTTGCTGACCTGAAAAGGAGTGAAACAGAGGGTGCGAAGTTGGATTATCAGCTACGAAACGCAACTAAAATAGCTACTTTACGCCGATCTCCTGTGAGAGGGTGATACTACCCCGGTCTAGCGAGGCCCTACCAAAGTTTGCTGTACCACATTCACACACAACATTATTTAGCGTACAAACTATAGCACCTATTATACCTACTCGTCTGAAGTCTACACCACACATCATAACTTCCACGTATTATATAACAAATTGCTATTAATTTTCACTCTGTTATCGTTATTGCTTAACGTTAAAAGCGTTATTGTTTACGATGCGCGATGCGCTATCCACCGGGAAAACGTATTGCACCTTTATCAAGGAACATTTGACATTTGACTCCGCTATCTCTTTGGAAGTGTCATACAAGCAGTTGCTCGTCGATATCTCGTGAAGAAATTGCAATTATTGCCGTGTCATTAAGTGTGAATGGTTCTTTATTCACAATGATTTTATTGTTAGACGTCGGATGTTATTGTCCTTTGTATTTGATGTCTTGTTATCTATTGAATAGAGTTAGAATTGTTTTTGTTCGAAAAGAAACTAGTAAAGTACCTATTTATATTTTAAAATTAATTGTAGTTTTTTTTTTTTTTTTTTTATAGGACTGCGGTGGCAAAAAAGCGTACTGCCCGCCTGATGTTAAGCAGTTACCGTAGCCTATAGATGCTTACAATACCAAAGTACCAAATAACTTGCAATGTGCAAGCAATACGCTTGCACATTGCCGACCTGAAGGGGAGTGGGATGGAGGGAGGGGGAGGGGGGGGTGGGCTTACGGCTCTCTCACTCATCGTACGAAACGCAGCTGTAATAGCTGCTTTACGCCGATCTTCTGTGAGAGGGTGGTACTACCCCGGACGAGCCAGCCCGTTTATGAGCTGCAGTCAATTGGCTACAGCTTGGCTCTACCACCTTTAATGTAATTATTTAATCTTATTATTTCGTTACTTTGATTAATCATCTCATCATAAAAATCTGTTTAATGACATGGTTCTTTAGGTAATATTACAATTTCTTGCATCGAATTGTATAATTATAAATGCCTATTAGTAATTATATTTCATTTCCAACGATAACAATACCTAATTATTATTATGCACTCTGCAATCAACCTAAATAGAGGTGTTATTAACACAGTCCATATGATTAATTACTGTTCTGTTTATGTCATAACTAATTAAATGATCTGTGCGCTGATAAATTACGGCAATAACAATTATTACCTATTGATTTATGTCAAATATGTTATTATTAAACTAATGGCGTCATTATTTTATATTGCATCGTATTGTTAACTGGCAGTTTAGGGTTCACTTTTGCTTACAGTTTTAACTCCACTAGTATGTTTTGATTTCTAAAATTCACCTTTGTCTGCTGTTTTCAGTTTGTTTGTATTAACTTTTGATTGAATTCTTGATTATGGTAGATAAACGTCAATTATGAAATTATCTTAGATTACGATTTTGCATGGATGACTTTTTCATATACTAGTTGATATTCCGAGACCCAGATCTATAATAACATCAGAAACTCTTATTTCATAACACTTACCCAGGAGAATCGTGTCCATACCGATGCTTTGGAAGAAAGTATCCAGTAAGTATTCCGTAATCGATACGCAGGGTATTTTTATAAGCTTACCTAAATATTGAATACCCTTTATGTTTTCAGTACTACTAATGTATGTGGGTAAACTTTCATGAATACCTTGCTAACCAACCATGGCAATCAATCATCTAACTTTCTCCTTAGTTGGTATGCAGGAAATATCGATAGATGCTTCCTAACAGTGGTGGAGGATTTGGCGGGCCTAGTCCTATTAAAAAAAAGATGCTTCCAGGAATGTCGATGGTGAAGAACTGGCACTTGGCACCATCGATATATCTATATCGCTGCTTGGCACTCGATGTATCGATGTCACGGATTTATGCGTTGCTATCGCTGAAACGTTTGCATAGCGTTCCCATACTAAAACGGTTTGATTGTAGACGTCTGTTTGAGTGTTATTCAATTCATATTATTTCTCAATTTCTTATTCATAATCTTCTGCTCATAATATTTCTTCATTGTTACAGCACTCCTTTATATTTCCATCACTATTCAGTAAAATTATTGCGCCATAAGCTTGTCACAGATGACCTACTTTGTGCCCTCAAGACAGGACACTAATTTCCAACGTCTCAAAGATAATAGTTCAACAAAACTTGTTCTGATGTATTAAACGTTTCATAACAAGTAACGGCCCACTTATCTTCAGGAACTTGGTGTTCCGGTGTAGAAGTTTGCACGATGATGGCGAGTTGACGATTTAACTGTTTAATGAGTTGCCCCAGTCACGACAGGACTTGGGAACTTGGCGTTTGTTTATTTCGTTTCTGTAGTTGTTGTGTTACAGTCTGTTATGATGGTAGCATATAATTAATACATTGTGTAAAGAATCACCCCCAAATTGATATAAATTAATAATGACAAACCTTTTTTCCGAAAAAATACTTCGCAAATCCATTGTAGATGAATATCGATTTTAGAAGGCTATTTTGTTTCCATCATCAATTTTGTAGCTAATAAATATATGTCCCACAAGATTTGCCGCAATTAGGAATATTATAGCTATAGATGTAACATATCTTCTTAGTTTTAATTTGACACCATTTCCTGTTTTCGAAGTAATCATAAAACTACCACAAAATCGTCAAAATAACAATGCGAAGCACTCTTAATTAGTCTGAAAAGGTATCAAAACAAATGTAAACGAATGACAACGAACTAAAAGCAACAAAATCACAGATCCAACCAGTCTCATTACTCCAGAAATCCTGCCCTTTAGACAATGCTAGTTTGTTACAGTCAAACCGAAGGCGCCAAGGGAGGCACGTTAATCTGACAAGTAACAAAACAACGCTGCGGCCACTGGCTGACTTAACGGCCCCTGTCACTCCACCAAGTAACTTTCAATTAGGCCGTGCCTTTGTATTAGAACCGCAACGCAGCCGTGAACCTCTCTAGTTCACTAATTCATTGCCGGTTCTGAACAGAACTGAGGATAGTTGATGGTAAAATCTTGGCAATGGAAAATATACAGATGTTGGTTCGAGAGCTTTCCTCGTTTCGTGGTAATGTAATCGTGACTATTCTTAGCAATTAGACAATGCAGAAATTAGCAAACGGTAACGGAAAGACAGTGTGGGTGTATGCCGGAATCTTGTTAAGGGTCGGGTGACTCAGAAGGTCGAGATTGCTTTACCTAAACGGCATGGATTGCTTTTGCTAGGAAGATTTTATTATGTAATGTTTGCAATAGTTTTATTTAAATTTATGTAATATTGAAGACATTATATTTAAAAAGCTATTTGTAGAGCAAAATATGATATAGTAAATTGATTAGATGCCTTGTTTTTTTTTTAAAGTTCGCACCACCATATGTCCTTATCTGTATTTGTCCAACGTCAAACACCTTTCTAAGAAAGTAATCACTTCCGACCAAATCGAGTGGAGATCAAATAATCTTTGCTTTGACCAGAATCAATATTTGAGGTCTCAGGTTCGTTTGTAAGGGAGCCGATGGCACTGATGTGATTTGAATAAACATTCGCATTACTGTTAGTGGAATCGTTAGATTTCTATCAATAAAATTTAAATCTACCTGATTCATTGTCTAGATATCTAAGAACTGATTTTGTCTCTATTTTGAATTGTTAAAATGTTTTTCGCATATGGTAGCGGCGGCATATTTTGTTCTCAGAAATATCAGTGTAAGAAGAAAAGTTCACAACTTTGTATAGCACTCAGAAAAATTGGTTTGTTTTCCATGATACCGATAACACTGAATAAACGATTTTGTTTTCGATAGTAGGCGCCACTGTTTCGAGGTCACTAATACAATTACTATAGTTTCAGTATCTGAACATTTGATTCTTAGAGCTGTGATAATTACCTAACTGTTCCACTGTCCATTTTCTGAAATAATATTTTCGTTATTTTCCTTGGTCTCTTTAATTGATCGCCTCCAGTCCATTTTATGGCATCCATAGAATACGCATTGCTTAGTTTAGATACAGTTGTTGTGTTTATCTGGCGTTGTTTCAAATATAGTAGAAAAGTTATAGTAAACTGTCCAACATCTCATATCCCACAGAACCGTTACAAGACTTCCAACTCCAAAAAGAATTTATATTACCAAAATTATTTACATTTCAAACACGATTATTATGTTTATCTTGCAACAAAAAACAAACGGAATCTCTTTATATTCCAAAAGGGTTCTATCGACGAACACCAGAATCGATATTAATATAAGCCGTTCGGTTATTTGATCATATAGCGTCTTTTCTGTAAACAGTTCGTCGACTGTTTGGTTTCAGCTCACGATCAAAGGGCAGGTGGCGGGAAACACGGCCACCTTGTATCTATCTTAACTTTCATTGCTTTCACGTTCTTCTACAAAGGGCTGAATTATTTTTATATCTATGATAGCGGCGAAATTGTGTTTTCCTTGTTTTTCGGGATCACGTTTCCAGGGATTGAAATCTTTGTGTGGTTTTTTCTGTAGTGTTGTATTTCGATTCTGCGGTGTCATTTGCAGTTTGGTGACGTTTTGTCATTATCTTCTTTTGTCACGCTGCGCTGTTATTAGTTATTTATTTCACTTTATCTATTGTCTTATGTCTATGGTCTATAGAGTTTACTATCACTGATTTTTAAACAAGTTTTCATCAAAACTCATTACAAATTGGTATGTACACAATGCTCTATCAAAAACTCATACAACTAATCTAAGCTAATTCACCTCGCATTTGGGACAACGTTCCCAATAAATAAGTCAATCAACCCGTCCTTTAGCATCAACGCAAATGATAACTGACATGACGGAATTACTCGACGACTTTATTTGGACTTCATACAATTGTTAATTTCCTTCAATGAGCTAATGGGCTAAATCCTCTTTGTTGAGTTTTATAATTGGTTGATTGGATACTGTGCCTCCCGGCGCGGTGAAAGCGTAGCGAGATGGGAATTGTTGAGTCACGTTATATTATTTTTGCTAGTTGGTTCCTATAAAGTTTCCTTGCAAAAAAATACCTATATAGGTACAAGGGCTAGTTTACAAAATTCAGAAAAAAATGAATGTAACTCAAATCATAATTTTAATCAAATAAATACTTGAGTGAGATTTTTATAATATCGTTTACACATAAAATTTCTCACGAGATGTTATCTGTATTGAATGTTTTCCTCCCATAAATCTTTTGAAATTTGTATGCTGATTATTTTTATCAATATAACCAACAAAATAACTTACTTACTACATCTTTCTCGAATATCTTCGCTCCTACTATTAAATACACTATCTAACCTTTCCTCATTATCCGTATCAGAAATTAACAGTTCGGAAACCAGTTTCCGTTCGGTTCAGAAATTCCTTTCATCCCGGCCGCTCGTTGGTTCGTTTTACGATGTTTTTAGGGCAACGATTGAACTACCTTTAGCTTCGGAGGTTCCTCATTAGGGACTCGATTTTACTGAGAAAAGTTTTATTCGAATTTGGGCTATCTGTGTATTCGTATTTTTTGGTACTCTGTAAGAATATAATTTAAGTGCACTAGATTAATTTAAACAGAACCTTGGATTTACTATGTTAAGTATTATCTATAAAGGCTTACAAAAATAAAACTGCAATACAAAATATTATTGCTTAATAATACTCTCACAAGATAGTATAACAATATATTTCATATTTTAACGCCCGCAAAAATATTTTTACTAGATTTTACTTCTACTATCTGTGAACAAACTAAAACAATTCCCGGCTACAGTTTCAAAGAAATGCATTATCATATCCAAAAGCTCGAAGCGAAACTTGTTATGCAATTTTTGTTCGAGAACTATTTCAGAACAAACGATAGCTTTTCACTGCATATTGTGTTTTAGAAAAACTATTACAAAATGAAACAAAAAAGAATGAAAGAGATTAAAGTAAAGACGATCATAATGTAATGTTCGTAAACAATGATATTTTAGTACTAGTAGATGAAATTAAATCGATGTCAAAGTTAGGCTAAGGCAATACTAGAATGAAACATACCAAACCCAAGATACTTACTATGTGATCCACAGAAGTAAAAAGACAAATGAAGATGCGACGTAAAAGACAGCGGCTAGAGACTGTACTTCACAGTATAATCCATATCCTCATCAAAGACGAACGTATGGAAATTCGTCACTCGAAAGCCAAGCCACGTAACACACGAATATTTTATTCGCCACCCAAGTACTGAACTGCCAGAATTTCCATGTGAATTGTAGCGCGGGTAATACAACCGAGTCTGTCAAAACCCTTCAGGCCAAAGGCGCATATTCAGGGACCAATAAGGTCACATGTATTATGCATTCGGCTCGACCTGCCCTGGTATCTGAATCAATCCAGGAATGTTTGGCAAAATGCCCGGGAACGAATACGCCTGAGTAATGAGGGTCGGGCTAGGCTGCGCTTGATGTTTCGTTTTTGAGAATAAATTGAATCCTGTTTTGCTTAAACTGAAACGTAAATGCGCAAGTATGTTGATGATTTAATTACAAAAACTAAAACTGCTAAATTTTTACTTGATTCTTATTTGTTACATAAATAAGTTTCGGACTACTAAGTGTACCAATACATGTATCTGCAATAATATGTTATTATTGATTGATAAAAATTTAAATCCGTATCACCGATTCGAATCCAGATAACCCAAATCAGCCATCCCAAATAGCAAGCCCAAAACAACCTCATTTTGTTCGATACTTGCTAGCATAATTATTTAACTAACACCACCTACCTACCTTATCAGATCCACACTCCGCAAAATCTAAACCAATTCCGTTTAGCCATCGTTAAACCCCTTTACAACAGCCATCTTATTTTAGGCCGTGGCAAATTGCTGCTAATCTGTATCTCCCTTCGGCTCCGGATATAAAACCCTTAGGTTATTATCAGCACTGGCATCTATGGGGAGTAAAGCGATGAGGCGATTAGCGAATGTGCTCCATGGTGCGTATGTAAGCGCCAGATAAGGGCTCGATAACGGTTACCGTGGAAACATAGGTGAGAAACATTTTGAGCGGGTCAGTTTGATACTAGCTGAAGTAACGGTAACAGATAAAACTGCTCCATATCGAAAGAACGATTGCATTTGTGTGATTTTACACTCATAAAAAACACTTATATGATCACAGATCATATCCAAGACTACAATTTTAATTTGCTTGGCCCATTTTTCGGGAAGTGGATGACTTAGGGGAGAGGATGATTTGGGTAGTGGACGACAAAGGAATTGGTAGTGGACGATCTAAGAAGTGGACAATTTAGAACAGTAGACGATGTCGTACACAATGATTTATTTTATGAATGAATACCTACTACCCTACTCATGAATATTCATTAATTCATAGATCGTCCCAAATTTCTTCAGTCATCCGTCCTAGTGATGTGCCGAGTACGCTATTTTTGGTACTCGAGTATTCTGGTACACGTTAAAAAAAGAATCGAGTAAATACTCGAGTCAGAGGACTCGGACAGGTACTCGAATACTTGTAATGAGTACTCGAGTACTTAATAGGACTCGAGTACTTTTGTATTATGTATTTTTAACCACTCAAACGTCCGAGCTTCACATTTAATTACTGCGTTGTACTTGCACTCGTGAAAATTGGAGAAAATGGCGAAAATTTTGGCGAGAGCCCCGATTTATAACGTATTTTCTAAAAAAAACTACAACTGTTACAGCAAGTACTCGGAACCCGTATTCGAGTACCGGGTACTCGATTTCTATAATCTGAGTACTCGAGTACCCGAGTACTTACTAAGTACTCGAGTAAGTACTCGAGTCAGGCTGTACTCGGCACATCTCTAATCCGTCCATAAAACACAGACGGTTCTCTACGATTTTCCTCCCATATCTCTCATTTAATGCAGATGCTTGCTATCCTACAGCCACCTCGCGAACCTCATTCGCGAACAAACCAATTTGTACAACATACACTGCTTCTTCATTCCCGATAAGGCAAACCTGAGAAAGACTAAAAACATTAATGGATTTCCGTTGTAGTTAAATTGCAGTTCCCAATGGCGGCTTCGCGTGTAGTGCGTAGCGTTATGCAAATGTCGACGCTGCGAATAATTATTTGCAGACTTTTATTGCTTGTGCTGACCTGCAGATAAATAGTTGGCAGCTGTTTGTACAAATGTTTGAAGTTCGTTCGATGAGAGTTTCTTCTCGATAAGTGCCTTTTTGATGTGGGGTTATTGTGTATCTGTTTGTTGGTTGCTTGCAAAGGGTTTTGATAGAAAATAATAATTTGTTTCGTTCTTTAATTTTTGTAGGAGTTGTAATAAGTGTTAAAAATAGATTTCTTTGCTTTCCTTTCACGTTCACGTTTACCTACATTTACTCTGGACGGTAAACATTTTTTTTTTACTTTTTTCGTCCCACTGCTGGGCAAAGGTCTCTTCCGCCTCCATTGATCTCTGTCCTCATTAAGCTTTTGCCAGCGTTTGATATAATCACCATCATCATATTAGCCGAAAGACGTCCACTGCTGGGCATAGGCATGCCCCAAGGTTCGCCACAATGGCCGGTCTTGCGATGCCCGCATCCTGCGGATTCCCGCGACCTTCACCAGGACGTCGGTCCACCTTGTGGGAGGCCTACCCACGCGACGCTTTGATATAATTTACTATTTAAAAAAATCTTATTTAGTTACCTAGGCCTATTTTCATTTTGCTGTCATAAAAGAGTATTCCTATAAAAAGGTGATGACTGTCCTGCAATAGTCACACAGCCCATCGCTGCGTTGCATAATAAGCGCATCGCACTCAAGTTTCTCAAGCCCGATGTTTATTCATTAAACAACTTCATGCCGATGTTTTCTGTGCAAATACTTTAACGGATCGCAAGTTTATGTTTAATAGAGTCTTATTTTACGTTAAATGGCTGTGGTGATGGTGTTGCTAATATCTGTTATTTGCTCGCGAAATTGTTATGTCGCGGTGTCGAAACTTTTACGGAAAGTTAAGCATATTTTTTCTTACTCATCTATTTTTATATGAGTTCAAGATTCTTATGCGCCCTAGAAATAAGGATATTGACTTCACTTACTTGTTTGTCAGGATGCTTATCCTGCCACCTTGGGCTCCCGTGTGATATGCAGTTTATTGAGTCCATTCAACGTTCATTATAAAACAATGCGTTTGAGAGTATTGTTCTATAGTTTATATGATTTTTTTATTGCGCAAAAGCTCGGCTCTTTGTTATAGCGATTTTCATTATTATAGTGCAAGTTACAAGATAGCGCGATTTTGCTGGAAAGCTTTGAGTTATTTGGTTGTAAATCAATGTCATTCGATTGACAGAAAAGACAGAGGATTCTAAATTGTTAACTTTAGGACTAGGCAACCATAAGCTTACCGGCAGATCACCTGCGTTAGACCGACCAAGTTCAGGTCCCTTCTATGAATGTACCAGAAGAGCAGCAGGCGTGACGAGCTGTCAATCGTGCTACTAATACCTTAGTGACCACGACCACTCTGCCAAGAGTGTAACGATAAAGGAGAAGAATCATATTATGCTTTCTTTTTCGAAAAATAATACCTATCAAAAACATAAGGTATCATCATCATCATACCTATTTACATCATCATCATCCAGATTTGATCGCGACGTACTGTTAGCTAAAGCCTCTTTTCGTTCGCATCAATCCTTTCTCTACCCCGTGCTATATATATATATATAAACGTCACGACTTTTTATTCCCATTCGGGGGTAGTCAGAGGCTTGAGTGGCCATACACCACCACATTGTGGTATTAAGCCAACTCAAAGCCCACGTTTCACCAGATAGTCAGAACCCAACGTGACAGGTGGTGAACCTTGTCGCCGTGTATACAGGAACTGACTATTACCTAATCCCGAGGGATAGGTAGGTAACTGTAAATTATTTATTATGCACATAGATGAAAATTCATCCATCGGTGCATGCCCCACCGGGGATCGAACCTGGGACCTTCTGATTGCTAGCCCAACGTGTTCGCCCCTAGGCTACAGTCGCTACATCCCCGCTCCCCCCCCCCACCCCCGCTCCCCCGTGCTCATCTCATGTTAATCTCTTCCGCATTTTTTAATAGTCTACCCATCTTCCTACTGCGCAACATAAGGTATAGCTTTTATAAACCATACATAAAATCAGTGTGTATAAATGATTGAGATACTAGTGCTAAAGGTAATTGGAAATCGCGTGTTTCTCTTCCCTCGCGTGTCAAAACGGATGCTTTTGTTATAGCAATTTTCATTGTTATCGATTCAATGAACGTAGTTTTTTGAATCGATTCATTTCCAAGTGTTGAGTGGTATGAATGATTTATTTTTATTTTTGCGCCTGCAGCACTATTTTAGTGTCCATTGTGATGTGTAGTGTTGTTCTGTCAAAACGTTTTGGAATAACGAATTATGTTTTTAAATCGTTTTTTTTTATGTTAGGTACTAAAGTTACAAACAAGCTTGCGGCCCGCCTGATGTTAAGCCCTATAGATGTTTGCCACGTTCAACAATTAATACAATATGCAAAAACAAGAAAATCATAGAAGCATACATTGTTTCATCTCATTAGCCTGTAGTTACTATTTTAAAGTAGGTATAATGCGATTAAGTAACACGATAGCAGTCGTTATAGAGAGAGCTTAGTGACAATTGATCAAGTGATCAAACGTGGATTAAAAGGGATGCCATGATTTAAATATATAAATGTTGGATATTTTGGAACAATTTGAGACACCTTGTTTGAAGTGCCAATAGACCTTTGTCTATTCGTCGTTACGAAGCTTTTCTGGTTAATATTATGAGGCTTGTATCATATACACTGGATGGTATTTATTAGACTTGCAACGAATAGTATATTCGGCCATACGCCGAATACCGAATATTCGGCGAGCTTCCTGGCCGAATCGCCGAATATTCGGCAAAAGTATTCGGCCAGTGTGTGGAAGGAAGGGAAGGAAGTAGTGTTTATTCAGAGCGTCATTTCCCTGAAGCTGGTAAGGTCTACAAGAAAAAATGAGTACTTACTTGAGTAACTTTAGTAACTACTTCGCGAAGATGCACAAAAATTGGTCTTTCTGCATTATAATCTATTTTTATGTTTTGTTAAATTTTATTTTAAAAAGTTGATTATAAACCTGTGACTACTTGAAGATTATAAGATATTTTTTATATATGTTAACCTACATTATCCCACTGCTGGGCAAAGGTCTCCCCCAATACACTCCACATATCTCTATTAGACGCCGTTTCCATCCATCCCTCCAGAGAAATATTAAAATAAATCAATATTTTCTTTCATTGTACCATTTATCTCAATAAAGCAATATATTCTTAAGTATTCGGTATTCGGCCGAATAGTATGTAGATATTCGGTATTCGGCCGAATAGCATAAAAGTAGCCGAATAGGCCGAATACCGAATAGTAACCGAATATTCGTTGCAAGTCTAGTATTTATATTATTTGGTCATCTTAATACATTAATACACTAACTTTATTGAGTGCGTGCTAAAAAATCGAATACGAAATTATTAGTGTTTTCTCACGAATAAAATCTGCACCCCACAGAGTTGTCTCATCGTCACCTGTTTACTGTAATGTTTGTTTACGTTCACTTTATAGTAATGTTTCTATATATTTTTTGGACTGTCCTCAACAATCCTGAAATACTGGTAACTCTATCCTAAGGCTATTATCACGGTACTAATCGATTTGAACCCCGCATTGTGCCCGATCAGACAATTCAACCGTTTTATTTCATTGTACTAACCCACACGTTTCATAACGACCGGGACCCCATGTATGACACTACAATAACATAACTTGCCCTTAACACCCTTAATAGCCCTTATTACTGTACAATAAAGTTCAAAATATAATTGCCGAACATTTAAGAAAGGGGTTCGATTATGTCATGTTTGTTAATTTAGAAAATTGAGCTATCGTTATGGATGACGTTTAAAAAAAGTTTCCCATGGACGTGCTATTTAAAGGGGATAAAAATGATAAAATTTATAAAGAAAAGACGTCACGGTCGATGTTTTCGAAGGTATTTCATACAATTTAATAGTTACAGTAGTTACATACAATTTAGTAGTGCTCACTAAAACGAAGCTTTGGTAACTAAATAACACAATAAAGATTACACTAACCAGTAACGAGCTATAACCGAAAATGCACATATAATCATACATAATCTATTATTGGCGCGTGTGCGCGTGCAGCCGTGCAGACACGACGCTGGCTGGCGCGTGACTAAGTGGATATCGGGTAGTTACCTTGCATTAAAAAATGAAATGTAACGTCACGACTTTTATCCCCATTCGGGGGTAGTCAGAGGCTTGAGTGGCCATACACCACCACATTGTGGAGGTATTAACCAACTCAAAGCCCACGTTTCACCAGATAGTCAGAACACAACGACCTTGCATTCATGTTGCCAAAATAAGCAAAGTAAGTCCCATACATGTTTGGAATATCTTCTAATTATTTTCCATAAAACCCACACATCTGCAATTAATTGCACCCAACAGAAAAACGTCATTACAATGCCTGCCATTAAAATATCTTAATGGCAACCAAGATATTTTTACGACGAAACTAACGCTATTATTTTTATTTCAATGAAACGGGAACGAGCCATTGCCAGTGGGAGAAAAAAAATCCACCAATAATAAAATTATCGGGGAGCCGGCGGCTATTAAATGCAGACCGCCGTGAAATATACGGGAGCCTCGAGCGGCGGAGAGCTGATGGTGGCTAAAGGGCATGAGAGAAGCGTGAAGGTACTACATTTTAATAAAGTTTTGGATAAACTGAATGATCCTAAAGATATGGCAGAAGAATTAGGGAGAACTTTTGATAATAGGAAATAGTATTTATTTAGTTGTTAAGGAAGACGAACAGCTAAATAGCTAGATAGGTATAATAGAATAACGATACAAAGCTAATTAGAAGTCTCCACAGATAGTATGCCAGTTTAACAATGATATAAGATGATAGACGGAAGGTAGGACCAGGAAGGTAGACGAACAGATGGTCCACCTTATGGTAAGTGACAACCATCGTTCAGGACATCTGCGACTTAAAGGGAGTAGATACAGTTCTATCCTTTCAGAGACCTATAAATATGCCTTTTAGAACCCTCCGTTAAGGTGCAAAGGAAAGACTTCAGGATCCCTCCTGAAGCCTTAACAATTTACGAAACCAGTTCTAGTGGTACCTAAAATTGCTGACGTAATCAATTCAGAATCAAAATTGAGCGTAAATTTATCTCCACATAGTATAACAAGTAATAAAACAAAAAAGATCATGGTAATAACTAGACAGCTAATAGGTGATAAATAATTGATTGATGAGTAAGCATTAGCATTGTTCCAATGAGAATACAATGGGTGAGATTAAAGCTCAAATGGCGTGAGAAGGAGGCCTTCTCTGGCTGTTTTATCAATAGGAATGACTTCTCATGGAGCTAATGAATAAAGCATCTGCCTACTTAGTACATCAAGTGAAGCTTTATCTAAAAAGGTAGGATTATATTCAGTTTCATACTGATTTATCAACTCTTTAAATTTAATAGTTTTTATATTCTCACCATTATTCTATGAAAAAAGTAGTTAGCGATTGTGATTATCTTACAAACCATTTTATGGTGAGAATTTATTTAATATTTAATTACTAAGAGGTTAAAACCTCAGTATCGCTTCTCGACTCACCAAGTACGAACCGCATCAACAGACCTCCCGATATTTATGCTTACTTTATGCAGGGAGGTTGCGGAATATTCTAAGCTCCGGAATTTGCCGAGCTTAATTCATTTAGCGTTCACAAACTAAGCCCGAAACACACAGGAGCATACATTGCAGGAGCTATATTTAAATACGGGTAAAGAGTTTTTGGAGCATACAATTTTGTGATGAATGCGATTTGGGTATAAACCGGTACGGCGAAGTTTAAAGTGATATTAATGAATTGAGTTTTGTGTGTGCGATTTTGTTATATCAAAATTGTGCGCGAATTTATGGGAATTAATATAATAGTTTTTTTTAGTTTTTTTCGAAATCTATGTGTGAATCATAACTTTAATATGATTATCACTTGCTTACGGTGAAGGAAAACAGCGTGTGGAAACCTGCATTTCTATAGATATGTGAAATCCACCAACCCGCACTGGGCCAGCGTGGTGGATTATGGCCTGAATCCCCCTCGCATTGAGGGGAGGCCCGTGCCCAGCAGTTGGACGTTAAAGGGGCTACATTATTATAATAATAATATAATAGTTTGCAATATGAGCAAGTTAATGAATTGTATAATCTCATTTTTATGGTAATTGAGAAACACGCAAGTCCCGTGTTTCTTATTACCAGTGGTTTTTACAATTTAAAATACCTACCTACTTAACTGGTTATGCTTTCAATAGTAATTAACTGGCCCTCACTTTACTTCGCCACACATCTCTCAACATCTCGGTTTTCGGCTATTTCCTGTCACTGCTCCTGTGATGTTCCCGCAAACGTGTTAAAGTCATCTTGCCATAAAATAATAATATTTTGAAAAATAATACAGAGTACCGTACTAGTATTTACATCTAACACACACCCTATTTTCATATCGTATTACCATACCCCCAATATTCATAGTACGTACCTCTAATTTCAAACAAAACGTCCCCATGGGGTAAATTGCACCTCCCGTGGTACACGCCGTCACCCTCTGTAAAGTGACCTTTGGAACCGGGTGCTATTGACAAATGAAAAGTCGCCTTTAATTAATTGGACCTTTGTGGTATACCGTGAGAACGGTCATTAGATTAAAACCTTTGAAAAGCTTGTAGATATTGACTTAGTGTTGATCTTTGATCTTGTATTATGTCATCATTTTCAGTATTTTTCAGACGTTGGCCATTCGTTGCATCTAACACTTTTTGATCATACACTGTATTTTAAATCAATAAGTAATACCAAAAGTACCTAACATATCGTAATTTCTTTAATTTGAACGATTTTAGTTCAAATCTAATTTCCAATAAACCCATGGGTGAAATATATATTAACTTACGGTATGACTTGAAAGAGTAGACAGCTAAGACATCAGAGAGCTGGCATCTTTTATAGGGTGTCTTTGATTATTGCTCTTCTTAGGATAAAACACAGACCTAAGTCGTTTGGGTCTACATAATCAAATAACAAAAGGAGACCGGCACGGTTTCATACAATCTTGGCGTTTGAATTGGGGCGATATTTTTACATTTTGAAATAGAAAAATTTAGCAATTTTTTAAGCCATATCTCAATTCATTACAAATTTGGCCCAGAAATGCCCATCTCCTTTGTGATGAACTTCCTTCCAAACTTTTCCTAACCCTGTAGAAAAATCACACCCAAAACCACTCCAGAAATCGTTCTCATTTCGCACTACATTAGAGGGTTTAGTCGACGTCGTGTCACGTGGCCGTGATCGCTTGGCACGCGTCACGCCCGTCAGACGTGACGATTTTCAAATGTAGAACTTTTTTTGACTGCGTCGGGGGCGGATGTTTCAATTATTTGCATTGGGGGCTTTTGAGTATTATAAAAAAAAAAAAATACATAATATTTCTTAAGACAGCTGTTCTTAATAATGTACTGATGCCACAGACGATTGGTAGCTTATAACCAATGATGTAGAAGAGATAAAAAGAAAATATTTAAACGTGCAGTAGCTACATAAAACAATAGTAGAATCACTGTAGAAGACTAAGCAGTCACTGAAATGATTTAGAAATCGATTAAGTCTAAGTTTTTTATATATCTTATCAGCAAAGATAACAATGGCAAGTTATATTGCTGGCAGATTTATTTACCTTTGCTATATTGCACTTATCTATCAAATTACACTACCAAAAAAGCCACTGATTCCCTAAAATAGGGTGGCAATATTATCGGATTCGCGCTAAGCGCGTTATCACGTTCAATCAAGCGTTAAACTGCTAATTTCGTGTGATTACACGACTATGTAGATACAGCTTTATCAATTTAATGATTCTAGGAACGGGCGTCGATTAGGGGACCGAAATGGAACGTAAATTTAAATTATTATTTTCAACTAGCTATCCCTGTGACTTAGTACGCGTGAAATTTAACAACAAAAAAATGCGTATGTTTTCTAAAATTAATGTAATCTTATTTACTCCTTATAATATCAGCTATCTGCCAGTGAAAGTCTTTCAGATCCCAATATATTATTCAAACCCCATTTCTCACAACTAACAGGATCATCTCTGAACAAAATTACAGGCAACGCCATCTAGTTATCCGGGATGTCACGTCGGTAATCAACAGCGTGTCACGTTACGTCACGGTCGTCACGTCCCGTTCCGACGCAGAGACGCGTAGCAATTTAGCGCGATATATATTTTTGTGACACATTTTTTGACGCTTATTGAAAACAGCAGAAGGGTTAACTTAAATATAGTATTTTGGACCGTTTGTAAGTAATGTCACTAGTGAAATTGGCGGTGTAGCCAAACTGAAGTGACATATAGAAGGTTTGAATGAAACTGTATGTATTTATGCTTTTGACAATGTGTTCATAATATGGTGTGCCACTGTAAGTATAGGGGTGTGATTCTGAATAAGAATAAAAAAACGTAAAAGCTTAGATATTTTTGCATTAAGTGACCACAAATTTAAGCGCGATATTCAAAACTGTCTAAAAGAGTATGCTTGAGGTTTTCGCTAGCAGCGCTCGCTGTCCCGTCTTAGAGCTTTAGTGGGTAGTTGCTTTTCTCTCTTTTGTTCTGTTACGAAGTTATTTTTACTTTATTTTATTATAAGAGCACTATACGGTTACGGGTTTATTTTTGTTATATACTTAGATTTAGAGACATAATTTAGTAAGTACTCACCTAATTTATATTTGCATGCCGTGGTAGCCCATAACTAAGGCTGCATTTATCAATGTATTATGTTACGCTCTCTAACGCTTGTATTAGTATAAGCTTTGCGGGTTATCCTCAAATAAATAAATAAAATAAAATAAAAGCATTTTATTTATTAGAAATATTTATTGCTTAGTATACATTAAGCACAACTTGTTTCTAGACAAAAGAGTTCCAATTATTCCAATGAATATGATTTCGTAATTTAAAAAAAAAACATCAATTTACAATAATGGTAGGTATCCGAATAATTACACATCTGCGAAATCCAAATACAAAATGCCATCCTAAATTGAAACGCCAGCAGATAGACTCGCAACAAAAGCTAAAAGTCGTGTCCCCAACACGCTAAATTACTGCGTCTCGTTGTCGCATGACACTCGATGTGATATGACGCGTGACAGCTTATTTCTGGCGTGTCGCCGGCTCTAACGTTCGGATACTGTGCTGTCGGGACATTAATAACGGCGAAATAATTATTTTTCGCTGTTGCTTTGTGTAGCTGTAGCTATTTTTTCATCGTGCTTTTACTATGTTTAATGTCAGAACAGGATAGGTTTGAGCTGCAAGCTTTGATCAGTATGTCCAGTGGGATCAGTGTGATTGTCTTCCATACCAAACTGATCAACTCTTCAAATTATCCGGAGTCAAAAGTCTAGTGTCTTAAAATTATGAGTCCCACTCATGGACCAGTTACTAAGGGGACTGGCCCTAAGCAAGTCGGCCTAGTACTAACATCGACATAAAACGAAGCGAGTAGTTCAACTATTTACCGGTAAATAGTAAAATGAAAATGAAAAAACAATGGCCACGTTTTGTTTCATACAAATATCTAATATAAGGGCACCTCTTTCTTTAGTCTTCACTCTGTGGTCCCACTATTGTCAAATTTCCATAATAAAGTATGTCGTAGTATCATTTAGACCAATTACCACTTTGAACAGACAAACAAAACCGACGACAGTGTGTATAACTAAAAGCCTCCTCGTTGAAATGTAAGTACAGAATGTAAAACGTGTGAGTCATACAAGTATTCAAATCAAATTGTTTTCATTCCTTTTTAAGACCCCTTGGGTAAGTACTAAATAATTGAAAAGGGCGATATATAAAGGCTGATCGCTTCCGTGGTGGGGAGTTATTTTTACACTAATGTCATTGTATGAATTCGGTTGCTAAGTAAGGTTTGCCTTCGAAATATTCTGATACATTACGAAAAGTTTATTAACTAGATGTGTCCATATGGCGCGCATGCCTCACCCGAGCACTCATATTATGACATTACGTCTGTGCGTTCCGACGTCAAAAGTGAGTGCTCACGCGAGGCATGTGCCTGATGAAGACGCCGCCATTGAATAGAATCTCACCGAGACACAAGTAATAACTCTTCTTAAAATTTCCAGGAGCAAAAACTCATACATGTTTTGGAAAACTTGATTTTACGGGACATTCATTCAAAAATCCTTCTTACTTCTAATCCTATTTTTCACAAAAATATTTTTTTCGTAAATGCACGCTATACCACTAGGGAAGCAGATAACAAAAACTACAAACGTAATGCAAACGTCAAGCTCGCATATGATACATAATTCACTCCACAAATCTAGCTCAGTGCTGACCATAAATTAGTACAACGTACAGACGGACAAAAAAAACAAATACTTAAAAGCAAGGGGAAACAAACTGATTTGCATATGGAAAACGGGCACATGTGACGTGGACGTGTTGCAAAAATACAGTACGCGATCAATAACAGTGGCCAGTGTCCGTTGGGAAAGGGTAACATTATGGGTGCCCTTGATATTAATGGAGCAAATAAAGTTAGAAATGATATAGGAAACATGGGCGGTCAAGGCAGACTTTATTACGTTGAAAGCAATTTGGAAGAGAGCATGTTATACGAAGTTGAATAGCGGAGACTTGGGTTTGGTAATTGTAAAGATGAAACATGGTGCTATAATTATCAATTCTTGGTTGCAGAACAACGATAATTTATTGTTAAAACTACAAGTCTTATTAAACTTAATTGTATGGAATTATTAAACTTAATTGTATGGAATTATTATTGTATGGAATTATAATATTAAATAATCGATTCATAATAATAATTAATTTTGATGGATCACCCTAATGACCAATTAAAGAAAACATAAACAAACGAAAACATATCTATAATTACTTAAAACTACATATAACAATTCTAAATCAATTCGTTATAACAGAGTCAAAATCCTGAGGGGTAAGCACAAAAGCAACACTTCATATTTGTTATTACGAGCTTGCGCGGGAGGGTGCCCATTCATATTCAAATAACTTTCAAATCTACAACTATTATTATACCCGAAGCATTGTGTTGGTCCTTTGAGACCTATATTATACAGAGTCCTCCAAATCATGCCCCGTGTAAAAGTATTGTTAGAAAGATATTGAACTGAGAGACCGCGTGGGCCAAAATATTGTTAAGCGACCTCACTTTATTACAATTTAAAATATATTTACCATTCATAACGTCGCCATAGAATGTTTTACGATGCATAATAGTGACAATAAAAATCAAATTACATATCTTCTAATAAATTTTACCAAAATCATGCAGTCTGCAGCCGTCCATTAGCAGTAAACTGTGGATCTGTGAAAAACGATCGGCTCCTTTAGAGAATAATTTATGTGACGCTAAACATTTTTATGTTTAGTTAATGTAGAATACGATTCCAATATCGGGTTGTCTAATGCAAGTGGCGCCTGGAATCCGGCCCGTGGGCGGACGTCCCCGATCGTAAAGTTTTGTCCCGAACAAACATCAACTTTTAGCACCCTCCCTTGCTCACTATTGTTTTTTGAATAAGCATATTCTATTTCTTCCAGATTAACGAACGCTGGTAGTTTCATAATATTGACTCGATTCATCTTTGGTTCGGGATGTTTTGACGGCGGATTTACTTGTGTTTGTTATTCGTTTTTAACAATATGATGGACAACAACATGAGTTCTCCGTTAGGTGACGTATATGGAGTGTTTACAAGGCAGTAACAAGAGCCGCGGAAACGTGTAATGGTCACGTCCGATGGCGCTTCGCTTTTTTATATATTCCAAAAGGAGACCCACGTGATTTCGGAGTAGGTGGGATGTAGGTGTATTCAATTTTAAATTAAGTACCTTCAGTATAATCATTTACAATACATCAGTTTATAAACCGAATTATAATAATATTTAAATTAAATTAAGTGTTGATTCATTTTCTATTAATTAAAACTAACGCAAAAGAAGATAACAAAATGCTAGATGAAGCTTATTATATTTCAAACATAACCACGAATGATACATATATCCCTATTCATAACAAGTACATAGATACAATCTTTAAAAGACCACACGATGGTAGGAACTATACCGATCAGTATGCAATCCATGTAGAAGAATAAGTCGCTTACATCATTCTTATGGCTCATACAAACATTTATAGAGTAAAATAGCCATGATTCTATATTATAAACACATCAATGGCGTTTCCGTCGATGGTGTTAGAATGATAAATTCCGGATATGACAATACGATAGCCATTGTTTCAGGGCCAACAATGCTGGCAGACAAACAAAAAAGGGACGAACCAAGATGAATAAATGCAAATCGCATTTGAGACGCTTAAGAACTGGTCTAAGCGCATCTTTTATTTTGTATCTTCATGGCATTGGGATTTCTGTCTCTTGACATTCTTAGTGGAATAAATTGAGGCAATAAGTAGAAGATTTTTTTTTTATCTTTAGCTTTTCCAGCATTTCGGGTAATTGCTGATGCAAATTTCGGGAACGCCCTTATCGTAATTTGTCCTGGTCTAGGTATCACTGGGATTGTCCCCAGTCCATTGTATGGCAGCCATAGTTCATGCGCTGCTTAGTTTAGGACCATACAGTTGTGGTGTGTCAGTCTGGCGATATTTATTTATTAATACTACTTACATCAATATCGATGCATCAGATTCAATAACACATTAATAAACTGTAAATGCTAATAATGTACCGAACACAATACTTTATCAAAACGTAAAGTCGTATTTAATAACCAACTTTATTGGGATGGCCAACGAAAATATTGAATTTATTCCCCAAATGAGTCCCTCGTGACACGAGTATTTGGTTACAGATGGGCATACAGCAAAATTATTACTGAACGCGTTACATAAAATTGAATTTGATATCGGAGTGTTAATTCCGTCATAAAATTTTGGACATTTTATCTTTATTGAATGGTCGCACGAACCTTACAAAAGAATAAACATTATAATTTCGAAAGTGTTAGGAATCAAAATAGTCATTTCACACCGTGTATTGCAATGTATTACTATAAGCGTGAAGTAAGAGCATTTCTACTTGAGCTTGCAAAGTTTTACGATATCGAGTTTCTTGCAAACAGTCGTAATGTAGCAATGCAATACAATAATATTTGGCACAGTTGGTACTATAAAAGGTAAAATAATATCATGTTGTTGAAGATTATGCCTTTTTGTTACCTCATAGGAAACTCGGCGTACTAAATTATTGTAATATTGTCCTTTGTGGCTTTTGTTTCAGCTAAGTTTTAAAGCAAACCAAAACAAATGCGAAAAGTTACCTCTATGTGGTTGACACTTGTGTTATTTGTAAGCTTTATAAATATCTCGCATCAAGCGCTGCTTTATAAATTAATATTGGCATAGTAAGTATTACTTTATTATTTGCTTATATTACTTTTAATTTTAAACGTATGATTTTAGAGTTTTCAAACGTTCAGCAGAATTAATACACTTACCTCATTAAAACCAGCAAAATGATAACAAATTTCACCGCTTTTTTATTTGCGAGATTTTAATTAAATCTGTACAACACGCATTGTGTTGTTTTAGCACCCTTTTAACAGAACGTGCCTTATCAAAGGACATGTCGAAAGTGACGGTATCGGCTAAAAGCCATCGGCGCAAATGCGTCCAATTAAGCCGCACACATCATAAAGGCTTAAAACCAGTGCACCGCCAACGTTTCTCTTTTAGTTTAAGAGCGCGTGTAATGTATTCTGTTGTTGGGGGTTTTGCTGTCATGTTACAAATGTTGTATGTTGAATTTCATTCTTTAGTCACAAAATTAGCAACATTTTAAAAAATATTTAAAAATTACACAGAAAAAATTATATTAAATACTATGCTATTAATTTCCCGCTTCCATATTAGTTACTCACATTGTTTTTATTTAATAATGTTTAGAGAAAAAAGCATTTGGTAGCTACTGAAACCAAGGCAATTAGAATAAAGTCGCCTTGATCGCCACAAATATGACACCAACATTCAACTAACACAAAACACCGTAAACTAGATCACAGCTCCCAATTAACCCAGCACTAATTACACCGCCAACATTGCCAACCAACCCTTTGACCCAGCCAACGTTGACTGATACTCCAATACATCATCCAGATACACGATACTAACAATTATCGCGTTGTACTCGCTCGTCCGGAAGTAATTACGCCACAAAGTGTCAACCTGATATTACGTCCATAAAACACGCAGACGATGTTTGATTAGGGTCCGGATGATGATACAGAGGTTCCCATGAGAAAATTTTAAGGTACCACATTTTGCAAGAAAGATGTGTTAAGGTCATGTCTAGAGATTTGTTTGGAAAGCTTATAGACTTTATGAGTAATAAAGCGAATATGTTGAGTTTGCATCCAATATTATACAGATTAGAGTACATTCAGTCTAGATTTTAAAATTAAAGAGCAAGCTAACGTAATAGGAAACTCCATAAAATCTAAACAATTTCATCAAAACACTTCGAGTATATCGATCCCAAACAACGTAATAACAAAAAACAAAATCTAAAACCGACGACACAGCCGATGCAACGAGCTTAAGTGGAAACAATGACGATCCACTAGATAGTAAAGAGTTGAACACAAAAACCCGGCGCCCGCTCCGAGATGATCTGATAACGAAATTATAGGGCGATGTGTTCAACGCCGGCTGGGTTCTGTTTAAATGTCATCACTATATAAAATGGAAATGGTTAATAGTGAGCTATTTTTGAAATGGGAGGCGTAACGGGACTTGAAGGACGATTGAGATGATTGAGAATGTTAAATTCATTTTGATATGGGTATAAACATTAATATTTAAAAGCAGAAGGTACTGATTACCACGTATTTATAAATCGATATCAAGATTGAGATCGCACTTGAGATGCTATTTTTGACAGATGTTCCATACATTAAACGTCAAAACTGCATCTTAAGATCGATCTCAACTTTGAGATGCATTTATTTTTTAGGTTGCCTTATGTTTTGTTCAAGAGTATCGTCCTAATTTTCTCAGTTACACTATAAAAGACCATTACTAAATTTTATAATTGCAACGAAGTAATTACTTTAAATTACTAACACTAGATTTAAAATTAACTATCGCCATTCTAGGTTTAGTACTCGCAATTACTCATAAAGCGCAAGTTACGATAATATATAAAACATGCTTTGACCGCATTTTGGATTAATTTTAGCCTTACAACACTATGTAATTTTCTTCATTGAGAATAGCCGTCGGTAGTTCAGATCATAAAAACAGTTTGTACTTAACTGACAAATAAAAAACTACTTACTTGGTCTTTATTAGGTAATAATAGAATTAATACGCATGCAATTTTTTGGAATCGTTAATTTTATAATAAGTTAAAAATAATTATCTTTATACGTCCTCTAGGATTTATTGTCACAATATTCATCATAATTAATTTGATTGCCATCTACGAAAATAATATTATTTTCCCGAATGTTTAAATTGTAAACAATATACTGTTATTACGTAAACATCTTTTAAGTTCAGAAAATACAATAACTGTTTGTTGAGTAAATTCCATTGTTCGATTAATTGAAATTGTGTTTAAAAACAATAACACAAAACAGAAAAATTTACGTTGTTTGTGAGTCGGAACAAAAGACATATTTTATTTATACTTGCTTCTGTGGTTGCATTGATTTTAAAAATAATCAAATTAATTCCCATGCCTTAAAAGGGCCGATGCCAACCAAATATTTTGATTTAACTTTCCGATTGTCACAAAATGGCAATACAAACAAGAAATCGTCAGTATAATGATGCCTAATCAAAAACAGCATTGACCGTTGGCGGAGATTTAAATTTGAAAGTATAATACACAAAATACACGCGGCTACTACCATATTCGGTAGTGCGGAGTCCACACACGAATTCTAATTTATACCCTCTAATGAAACCGACCGCTTTTTTGGGCATCTCCCTTCACTCCCGAGTTGCAGGTACAAAATGTCGGCTCGGAAAACGATAAAAATGCTCCCCGCCAGTTATAAATATTCATTCTTTCCGAGGATCGCAGCGCAGGGGAGGGGGGTGGTAAGTGCCAGAAATATGGGGTTTGTCAAAGAGCAGTGTAATCATAATTTTTATGTAGAATCTTGGGCGTATGTGAAACGCGCCGAAATTTACATCCGAGACTGTCTCTGATGAATGTGCAGGGGAGTGAGATTACGGCGAGATAAATAATGTGAGGAATTTTGAACATGCGTCTATGTTTCGGAGTTTAAATGCGCGTTATATTTTATATTTAATGATAATACTTGCGTAAGATGTTTCGTGATTTACGACAGCATCAATCATTGATGGTAATTGCATGTTTGTAGCTTTATTACCGCCTGATATAAGTTCTAACTTAGGCTTCTTGATTGTGTATCTGTTAGGTCATATACGATTGCTGAATTTTATTACTACTTACTACTACTATATCTAGCAGTGAATAGTAATAGGTTGATGATAACGATGATGATTACTACTTTATCATCAGTTTTCTCTACTTTATTGTTCTTAGATTTCATTACTACTGTTGTAGTTTTGTACTTAATGATATTCCCATTTAGCTACTAGATCTATTTTTAACAATATTAACTGCAAGTTTTGACAACATTTCGTCATTTACACCAATGTGTGATACTGCATTTCGTTAATGCAAACGAATGTTAGCTTAATCAATACCAAACATTGTATTGTTAGTGTCGTAAAAATAGAAACACTGACATTTAACCTTACAAATCCAAAATTACAACACGTAGGCATTTCAAAAACTCGTACATCAGAAAATAAACATCTCATTCTAAACAAAAATAGATTCGAAGCCCGCATCCCTATTAGACCATCAGAAACAATTCTCCACCGCGAGGTCGACCCACAAAAAATATACAAGTCAAAGTTTTTTCGATTCCCTAACTTTCCGTGGGTCGTGTTCCAAACCCACCTTTTTTTACTCCTAAGGACATTGATTGATTGAGCCTTATGGCACATCTATGAGAAACATAGCAGGGGTATTGTTTTTTGTTGTATAAATGCAGCTTTTTATGGATTTACGGTTTTAAAAATCGTTTTAAGTTTATTGTATCTCCATTTAGATAATTTCTTCGATGTTGTGGGTTCCATTGGGGTTTTAATTAATTTGTTTTTTGGTGCGTATCTGTCTTCTTTTTTATTTGGCATTGCTATCTGTTGGCATCTAGATTGGGAGTTATGTTACAATACTTATTAATTGGTCATGTCTTTCGTTTTAAGGTTCTCCAATAACTTAATATTTTATAAAAATAATTGTATCTTTGTCTTAGTGTGCTTTGTTTGGTAGAAAAATAATAAACCTTATTATTCTTTTGATTGAAATCTATAATTTTTATTTTTATTTCTAAAACAAAACTTACGTTTAATTTAATAACTATATTCTTCATAAATTTACTTACATCATACTACAAGCTTCCCGAGTTCAAAAATTATTTCCTATTATCCCGGACAAACTTGTTTTCTCTCTGTAATATCGGATTTGCATAAATGTCAAAAGGTTGACGTTAACATAAGCTACTTAGCGTCCGGTTGGGTAAGTCACTTACTTACAGCCTGACATTTAACGTTTGTAGTAAAAATTATTGGCTTTTATGGCGTCCATTAATCAGGAGGAACTCTGTTACAGAATTAGAAAATGGTAACAGTGATGATTTTGCAATATAAATGCAAAAAATCACGTTATCTTATCTTCTTATCTTGACGGGCCCGTTAGCGTGGTTGGCGCGGAGGCGATTTTCACGCTGCAGGTCGTAGGTTCGATTCCTACCCGTGACATGCATTTGTGTGCATGAACATGTCTGTATTTCCGGAGTCTGGGTGTATATGTATAATAAGTATGTATTTACAAATAAAAAAGTAGTATATGTAGTAATATCAGTTATCTGGTTTCCATAGTACAAGCTCTGCTTAGTTTGGGATCAGGTAACCGTGTGTACAAAAATGTCCCAGGATATTATTTATTTATTTTATCTTTGAGTTCTACGGCTTGCAGGTTCTTTTAGACCTCAAGGTGTTTTGCGCTCACAGTCGCAGGACACAATGCAATATCTTTACCACATATAATTCAACGCACATAAGAAAAAAAACATATCTTAAGATTTAATAAAAATGTTTAAATCTAGGTTGTACAATTGAGTTGTATGATCAATATGCATGTTAGACTTTGTAATATATGAAAATCCATCAAAGTTATTACGAATGAATGCATATAACTTAACTTACTCCAATCTATATTGGTATTGAAGTAATTGAACCACCACGAACTCTTATTGCGATTCAATTACAGGAACGTTTTAACGTTTCAGCGACTTTTTGTGCAATGACGTACCTTAATGTCATGATAATAAGAAACGTCATTGCACAAAAAGTCGCTGAAACGTTAAAACATAACTGCTATAAGAGGTGGTGGTAAGACCCCAGTTTATCTATCTAAATTTCAATCAACTGATCCAATGAACTTTAGGTCAAATTATTATATCTTGATTATGCAAAGATATATTGCGTTATATAACAGTAAATAAATATGATCAGATGCTGTAGTTAAATGCTTGAAACCTCATAGGGTTATAGGGTTTATAAAATTAAGTAAAACGTTTATGATTAGTGGAAGCCAGATGATTTTAATGAGTTAACATATTTTTTACATGAGTTAACAATTTTTTAAAATGCGAAATTCGAGGCGTTCGGAAAACGTATGGTGGTTAAGCAACGCTTGTTAAGGTCAGCCAGAGAAGGTGACCATTTAGTGGCATTTCAACTGAGCATGTCTTGCTTCGGAGGGGACGTTAAAAGTCAGTCCCGGTTGTTGTCATCTAGGCAGTAGTCTTTAAGCCTTGTCAGAGGCCTTCGGGCGGCTTGAACAACTCTGACACCAGGTTGGCCACTAACCATACGACAAAAAGGAGAAATGCAAAATCAACTATATTTTAACAAAGAAGTCATAATAATTTTGAAGATGACTCCATATAATTATTTAATTAATTATATAACTTAGTTCTGAATTTCTCATGTGTATAATACTTTGTTGCACTTCGATGCCTCTGGGGTTATAAACTGCTTTTAATTCTAAAGTTTCCGGTAAAAGCATTGGGCAAAAGTGACTTAATTGACGGTGTTCCCATGGGCAGGCGAGCTTTATAGTCATTAAACACCTTAGATACAATTCTAATTAGAGTAACTTCAATTATCTATTTTCAAATACATATTTAACGTTATCTTAAGCCTGCACTTAGGAAATAAGCTTTGCCATTTAAGTCTTGTCGGCTGTCCTAAGTAATAAAATAAAAAATATCATTTTATTTGAACAGATATAATTTTTGAATCTACCTTGGTAGGTAGATATTGGTATTTTAATTACTTATATTAATTACATATATAGTACCTACAATTAAATAAATTTCGTAAAAAAAAACGCAAATGAGACCGGTTGTTTTTAGTCGTTTAAGTTATTTAAGTCCTGAATACCCCTTGCAATGACAAGGCCCGTGCTTAGTAGTATGTTTCTACATTATCCCACAGCTGGGAAAATGTCCCTCCATTCTACTCCACGTATACACGTAGATATACGGATACACAAGCTTTAATAAACCCGATTTTTAACAAACTCATTCCCGAGCTTTAACAAACTCATTTTACCGTAAACCTATTCAAACCAATCAAATTTCTAACAACTTCACCAAAACAAAAAACAACAAAGTTAAAAGAAATATGTCCACTGTCAAGGACGAAAAATTGGGACATGACGACTCTCTACGTGACCCAGTCTAAGCGGTCCCTTTAGGGCATTCCTGCCCCTGCCCCGAGGCACTGGTGCCCCTCCGAGGTGATATTGCCCCACGTAATGGAACATTCATTCATGATTCGCTTCGATAAACTTATTTTTAGAGTACGTATATTTTGAAATAAGTACAAATATTTTAGACTTTATTTTGAGATGCTCTTATTATGTTAGCTTTTGATTGGAGCTTTGATTATATTCCAACACATATTTTATATTCCACAGAAGATTTTTAGGTTGTTTATAATGCAGAATGTAGGGATTACGATTAGATTAGAAATAGAAATAGGGTTATTTTTACTATCACGCAAATTATTATATTTACGCTTTTATCATTTTGTATTTGAATTTATTTTTTGATATGTAATATATCTAAATAACAGTTATTAATAATGCCTGTTGGCGACAAATTATAACATTAATTATGTACCTAAATTGACCTAAATTGTTTAGTTTGCGTACCAACATACAAAAAATTAAACAAAAACCAACCATCGTATACTCTCTTTATTACACATAACATTACACAAATCTCCCATTTTACAATTCACATCATGTAATGCCCCACTAAAACATTTTTATCTTCGCTCTCATTGTGTGAAAAATGAATGTTTGCCGTCAAATAAAAATATTATGGTGCGGCCACGAGAGCAGCGATGTTAGGTTCGGTTAGGTCGTCCTATCGTTACTCAGCGTGAACCCTATGCTACCTAAGTAATACTCTAATCCTAATATCGTAGTCTACTCGTATCTAGTAAACATTTTCAAGGGAAATTTCACTAGATACTCTTTTAAAACCAGCTGAACTTTTTTCTAAAAACACCGTTAAAGTCTAATCCTTATCCGTACCATTGGATAATCTGCCATTTATAGGATTTGGCATTTTGAGAATTATGTCATTTTTAAAATTTGCCGTATGTAGAATCTGGCATTTGAAAAATTTGACATTTGATTATACGCCTAATTTTATAATTATGAATAACTTCATAAGCTCTTTGAACAATACACTTTCATTTACAATTGACAAAGTCTACGATACGGAATGCTAATTTCCTGTCGTTAGAATATGAATGAAAATAGTTTTCTGAAAACAGACTTAAAGAAAAATATACTGTTGGAAGATGTAAACCTATATCGTCATATTCTATGTCTTTATTTTATAAGTAAATAGAACTGTCACTCACTAATTTCCTGTTGTCCGGTGTGTTTGTCATTAGCTGTGTAATCCCAATATATCCTGTTAAATCTTATAAGATCGTTTCTTTTGATGCCCATAACCCATTAGGCAGCAAAGAGAGTACTACGGTATCTCAAAGGTTCCAAAGAGTTGTGTTTGAATTTTCTAATGGGTGAATTAACTATTACACAGCTAATGACAAACACACCGGACAACAGGAAATTAGTGAGTGACAGTTCTATTTACTTATAAAATAAAGACATAGAATATGACGATATAGGTTTACATCTTCCAACACTATCTGTGTTCACAGCTTCAGCCCAATATTTCTGCCCAAGACCTGCTTCTTGGAGCATGCAGCGTGTCTTCTCCATTATATACTCTACTAAAATATTATAGTTTTAGTTTAGCCCCAAGTCGAGTTTAATTCAATGTAACGTCACGACTTTTATCCCCATTCGGGGGTAGTCAGAGGCTTGAGTGGCCATACACCACCACATTGTGGAGGAAACCACATTGTGTGTGTCAATTCAATTAAATTAAATTCTTTATTAAAGAGAATTCGCTTACGCTTATCGAAAGTAGTCTAGTCTCATGGCCCGACACGACGTCCCTACGGACGAGCGTGGCTATGTATCATGATTTATAAGCTTTTGACGCCTCGTTCGTAACAGCTTAAGTATTCGTGGTAATATTTCAAGTCGCTGCATTGTGTTGGACGCGAAATTAGCGCGTCAGGACGCTCTGAAAGTGAAATTCAAGGAACGAAAAATATTTTGAAGATGTTTTTTATGTGATTAAGTGTCTCATAAATTCAGTAGGGTGCTTTATGCAATAATCTTATTTTGCTACAAACTATACGACTTGGTAATAACAGAATTAAATAATTTTATTTGCCATTTGTGCCCCACTGTTGGGCAAAAGCCTCAACTTCTTCCACTCGTTCCTCTCGTGGGCTTTACAAGACGAGCCCTCGAAAAGGTATCCAGGGGCCACCACCTCTTATAGCAGTATTATTTTAACCTTACAGCGACTTTTTGTGCAATGACGTACCTTATTGTCATGACAATAAGAAACGTCATTCGCTGTAAGGTTAAAATAATACTGCTATAAGAGGTGGTGGTATAGGCCCAGTTCGTCGCGCAATCTCAGTGCGGGCCCACCGCGCAGTACTACTTAACCAAGCCAACTAGGCGCTCGGGTAGAATGCGGCTTCCCCGCCCGCATACCGCCCGCACACCCGCCACTGTCTGCGGCTTCCCACCCGCATAACGCCCACTCACCGCCGCCGCCTTTTTGTGCGGATGACGTCACATTGGACAGGTGCCTAGTTGGCTTGGTGGAGTAATAGTTATAATGAAAATATATTATTTCCCAGTAACGCTACGGGGTAAAATAACGCAATAAAACGAAGTACGAACGAACGATAGTGTGTGTACTCGCTGTGTGAAATATGTTGTAACGGTAAGTTCATGTTTAAAAGCAATCACAATTTTACATCTTCACTAAAATAAAAATGTAGTAGGCTATTTGTCTAATGTTAAATTTGGTATATTTTTAGATAACTTATAAGTACCAAACCTTTTTAGATATCTTGTGAAATATTTAAAATATATATTATATATATTTTATATTATTTATGGCCTGAATCCCCCTCGCATTGAGGGGAGGCCCGTGCCCAGCAGTGGGACGTTAAAAGGGCTAAATTATTATTATTATATTATTATTATTAAATATTTACAAATACATACTTACATATATTCGCTATTAAAGTTTGTCAAAATTGACGGCCTAGGACGTCACTAGAATATTTTTCAAAATTTTGAACGTCTGTATTTCTGGCAATTTAGCTATTTTGAAAATGATTTCACTGTATGTAATCGTAAGACGTAAGTATAATTATACACTTCGATGTATTTGCGTAAGTAGGTAACAACTAACCTAACATAAAGAATGTCAGATTTATAAAGTTCAAGTTGCTGCGTAATCACAAAACACATAAATTAACAGAATGTCATTTCTACTTTCAAGTTAATTTGTGCCTAACATCATAAGTCGAATTTACCGTCAACTCTGATCTTGACCGTAGCCACTAAAATATGTAAATACACAAAGTTTTAAACTTTTACAGCCGTTACACGTCGCAATAAACGTCATGGTGGACGCGCCCTAAGCTCATAGCTTCAGCATTAAAGATATTATGAATTTTAATGTCATTCTATTTGTACATAGCAGACAATACCACAGAGCAGGCAGGAAGGAGATGAGACAGACGATATGCGTGCAAATTACAAATTAATACTTTACTTTTACCGGTGTTTCGTGTGAAAATTAAATATTCCTTATGATTATGCCACGTTTCCCCCGAAGCGGCAAGCAAAGATGTTATATGATGTTGCTTTGAAGTTACTAAGTTTGCATGAACTTTCTACCATTCTATAGTTAGATAGAATCTAAACTTTAGCCATTTTGATAATATGACGCATGGCAAGTTACGCCAATGAGAAACTAGTTCTGACCGCTCATGAGATAATACTCAGTCAAATGCATACTCTATTTTAACTTGACTTGGCTGAGTATTATTTTTGATTACCTTTACCACAATTTTGATTAGGTTACTGATTAATACTGGGTACTAATCCTGGTAATACTGGGATACTGATTAGGAAAAGGTAATTTTATTAAATAAAAAAACATATTGTCTGTCTAAAATACCAACTTTATTGTCCCAAACTAAGCAAATGCTTATTTAATGGCTACTATAGTACTGGGGGCGATCCTAGTGATATCCAAACTAGGAAAAAATATTATATTAAGCTGATTATCTTCGTGCGCGTCTTACTTGAAAACGAATTAACAGTTTAGTCAAGTATTAGTTACTTTTAACGTAGTCTGCAATAGTCACAAGTTTTTCGTATTGTGCCTAAAATCTTATCTCCAACTAATTTATTCACTGACGCATCTCTCCGCGGGTCGCTTTTGGCTGACTACTCGTCTGATCTTTTTACGAGCGATTCATGGAAATATTGCTTAGTGCAGCGGACATAGAATAACATATAATTAAGAGTCGATCACCTTATGTTGGTTACTTCTTTATAGTAATGGCCAATGTTACTGTTTCGGAATATTAGATTTTATGTCAATTGTTTGATTTGGAGGAATTGAGATATTTGATGTTTTGTGGTGATGCAGTGATTTTAATGTTACGACTTTTATGAATACGATATAAATACATATTATATTGTAATGTGTTTCCTATGTAAGAGATAGTGGTGATTCTGTTGATAGTGGCCCGCACGTCTATGGTAAACTTTCCAACATAAGCTGAGTTCTCTTTATTACGGGTGTCAATAACAAAGAGAGGTCAGCTTATGTTGGAAACTTGTACAAGCGACCGTAAAAAATAAATTAGCTAGTTGAGCCCCAGCTGTATTGGCATCCCATAGTTGTAATAAGCAAAACAGAAATATTTTGTTATATCTCAAATCACTTACGAGTACTTTGACTATGTTACTTAATTATCTTTCTTATAGGTATTAACTAGCTGTGCCCCGTGGCTTCGCCCGCGTGGAAATTGATGCGTAAGATTAGCCTATGTCTTATACCTGAGCCTATACTATCTACGTTTCAAATTTTATTAAAATCGGTTTTGTAGTTATGGAGATACGTGGTAACAAACATTCACATACACACACAGTTACTTTCGTATTTATAATATTAGTAGGAAAGGATGTGTCAAATGCACACTGTTCAACAATCTATCCAGCTCGAAGGTCTGTATTCTGGCTGGAAATAACACTAGAAGCTACAAGACCTACGCAAACCGTAAACATAGTAACAACCCAATAAAACTTAACGATTCAAAAACGTGATGAATGTAAATACCACAAAGAGACGTTTAAAAATCCATACCTGATTACAAAGATAAGACAATTCTGGATGGAACAATGGTATAATGCGATGTAGGAGCTGCGAGGCGTGGTTGGAGGATGCAAATTGCACGATCGGCGCCCTAAGGGATAGACAAATGGCGTCGTGAGCCGCCCGCACCGGTAGCCCACGACCTGAGAGCGCCTCCAGCTAATACTTTGTTTATGCTTCTCGATACAAGATAGATTTTGAGTGGTGATGGAAACACAAATAGTGCTATTGATTTTGATGTTAAGAAAGCTTGCACAGATGTTTATACATATAATTCAATTTACATGTGATGAATGCAAATGGTATTGGTAAAGTAAACAATAGGAATCTAAAAAGAATAGTAGTAGTACATTTATTTTAATTATGAATTGCTTAATTTACATGAGGCTTGTTTAAATTTAAAATATAATTAAGGCAAAGAATAAGATTAATTATGAATTACTGAATCAGTAACGATAATATTAAAGTTATCAGATAGAACAGGATAGAACAGTATATTTTAGTATACTCAAATGCTTGGATATAAATATTATTACATTATCTTCGGTGTATTGTAGTTCTATTGAATGTTACGGCAACATAAATGAGTAAATATCTGCTCTGCTCTAATATATCATTACCTCTATGGACGTTCTAGATTAATTACTTCCTTTAAACCTGAGATAAGACACAAAAGCGCTCAAGATGACAAATTAAACATTAACAAACAGCAAAGTTGTAATGTAACATGCAAATTGTTTAAACCACAAGACAAATTACGTCGTGAGGTCGGACATGCCCCGCTCCAAGCTCCCAGCTCTGTGTAACGCGTTTTGTAATTCAACCGTGCCCCTGTATCGGAGAGAGATTTTATTAGGTACAATAAAACTTTGCACTTTTATATCCTCGGCTTCCGAAGAATACCGCTTATTTAGTGGATTCTGTCTTTATTTGTGTGCAAGTTGAGAATATTCCGTATCACGGGTTGAGGTGCCTGTTTTATCGATGATATAAAATTTATGTTTACAACACTATGAATTTCTGGGAACTAAATTTCAAAGGTAGACAATTATAATAATAATCTTTATTTCTTATTTCCAAGTTAGGACATGCTCTTTACAAACAGAATACATGAAACATACTTACATGTACTCACTCATAGATTATGTTGGACAGCAATAGTTAAGTTCAGTTTATGCACTAACAAAATTAACACAAATGTCTACAAAATGCTAACCGTTATTAGAGAATTCTATGTTAAAAATACCACATATAAATTTAACATACAGTTTTATTCCTAACATTGTTAAACATGGAAATTAGAACTGAAAGGGTCATGACTGTAGATAATATTCTGATAGTGTTGATGCAACGTTACCGAAATAGAAATGATTGATGTATCATCGCCCAAATACTTCACCTAAGATAATTTGATATAATGAGTCTGATATATTTTAGTATCTACATTATAAACAGAAGATATCATGCTTGTGATACTATCTTTCTTGTTAAAATTGTCAAAAGGTGATTATTGGTGGCTCCACTATCAAATTTTGAATTGGTGCATCCAGATGAATCGCATGCCTCTCCCGAGCACTCATGTTATGGCATTATATCTATGGGTTCCGACGTCTAAACTGAGTGCTCGGGTGCGGCATGAGTCTGACACAGCCAAAAAAAAATTTTCTTTCTAAATTTCAAATCTATACTTACTTCTTGCAAACCAGACAATTTAAATGCAAGTATTTGAAAACACATATCAAAACCTTTGAAATTCGATTCCATAATATATTGTTTACATTATATTACATTATCACAGCACTGTCCGCAAATGCTGAAATATGTTCGCGAACCGTCAGCCATTCAATGTAATAACATTCCGAGTTTCGAATTATATCTCCACTAGTTCTGTGGACTTCGGTGTTGCCAGCGGCAAGTGCATCGTTCATTTTGTCGTGTGGCAACTTGAACATATAAAGTTTATACCACGTTGCGTCTTTTCTATGAATTGTGTATGATTAAGATTTGAAATCTATATTATTCCGTTGAATGCAAAGGGTGGAAAACAAGTTAAGCAGTTACCGTAGCTTATAGATTCTTGCAATACCAACAGCATCGCTTACACGTTGCTGACTTGAATAGGAGTGGGACAGAGGGAGGAGAAGGGGGGTTGGGCTTCCGGCTCTCTGAATCATTTTACGAAACGCAGCTGTAATAGCTACTTTACGCCGATCTTCTGTGAGAGGGTGGTACTACCCCGGTCGAGCCAACCCATGAGCTGCAGTCAATTAGCTACAGCTTGGTTCTACTACCATCGCAGAAATAACTGTCTACCAATGTTTCTTGGTATTGTCTGCATTATATATTTTATTAGTATCTACGTCCGAAGTTCCCAAGATTTTCTGAATCTTCGCCCCCTTTTTATTATACATAGCGTCGCCGCCGTCGGGAATCTCTTAGTACGTGATAGGTACTTAATTCACCTTATCTTACATATTATTAACATCTCCAGCTGCAATCACCTCTTTACCATTCATTTCTTCTCAGATCGTATTTCGGGATCAAATATCGAGGGCGGATGGCTTCTAATATTCTACGTGACTTCTTCGAACGATAATAGATCGACTTGTAAAGATTCCATTAAGCTTTTCTCGGCTTTTTTTACCTTATCGTGTACCTTCGCCCTATTGTTAGCGAGAAATCGTTCGTAACGGTTATGCTTTTCCGCATTTTCTACCTTCTTATTGGTTGTTCGAATCGTTTTTGCGACACTGTGTTCGAAATTCAAAACATTATGTTTTTTAAGTGAAGGGCACTCTTGTGTATACGACGTCATTTTGGTGTAGAGGTGGTAAAACGATTTTTGTTTCTTTTACTTTTATTATGCACGGGCGCACGGCTTATATCGTAATAGTGCCTATCATTTTCATAAAAGCTTTCATTTCTAAATTTCATACCTTAATCGTTCCTACCTATTGATAGAGCAGAAAGAAAAGTACTCAGTAATACTATTCTTTGCTTTTGTACTTCTTTCTTTTCGTTTTTGCTTTGTGATTTGATAATATTATTCTCCAATATTTTTTCTGAATAAAGACTTGATTCTACTCGAAAACTAGAGTAAATTGAACGAAAGGAATTGTATACGCCAGCGCAGAGATACGTGACCGTAATTTACGTGAAAATAATGTATGCCGCGCAAATACTTCTAGTGGTCTGCCAAACATTTAGGCTATGTATGTTATGGATTCATTTACCTCCTCTATGTGAAAATCTATTTTAGGAATAGTTTCTTTATTTGAAACATCACTTTCATCATCAAATAAATTTTACTAAGTTTCGGCAGGTATAATGTCTAGTCGAAAGGGGATAGCTTGAGCAAGCCCTAAAGTAAATGTTGGGATTAGTTTTGCTCATGACTGACTGATGATACAGACAACAAATAGACGGACCTTCTCAAATCAAATAATATACCAAAATAACATCATCAATTCAATAAACATGAGAAACTTTAAAAGATTTTCTTACGCGATTAAAAGTCGCCCCTGCATTGTCAGACTGCATCGGGTGCACGACACGACGGATGGGCGAGCACACGGCGATCGTCCACAGAATAACAATGAGTTGTGGTCGCCGGCAATCAGCAGCGCGGCCAGGCCGCACGGACGATTTGTGATGCTTAATTAGCGAGGAAAGATGAAGGAACCAGGCGCGAAATTGTTCGCAGAATTTAGAGAGAAGAATTTAAATTAGATGATTAGGATATAGAGACGGAAGAAAATTTAAGAATCTTGAAGACTTTTTGAGTTTTTTCGCACTCCGAGAACCACTTGGTGCAATGGGTCGAATGTAGGCCGCTCGAGGCAAATTTTGGAAACATCCTTTTCGTATTTGGGTCTAGGTGTGGGGGTGTCCATATCTGGGTGTCACTGGGATCGCCCCCCAATCCATTGTACGGTAGCCATAACCACACATTTGGTGTGTAAGTCTGGCGATATTTAAGTATCGAAGTACAGGGCCTATACCGCCACCTCTTATAGCAGTATTATTTTAACCTTACAGCGAATGACGTTTCTTATTGTTATGACAATAAGGTACATCATTGCACAAAAAGTCGCTGTAAGGTTAAGAGGAGGGTTCGAAATTTGGTTGATTTTCTATTCTACTTTTTCTTTAAGTAAGTATGTGGACTAGGAATCTTATATTTAGATGTATGATTTTTGACTATATTATCTTGAGTATCTTTAAATCCAAATCACGATTTGATGAAATTTTCTCGATAAAAAAAAATTATGAAATGAGCTCTAATTATTTACAATTTTCCTTGCTACCACGATGTTTTTACGATTTAGATCACGAAATTATTTCTAAAACATAGCAAATAATGATATCTAAACTACCCTTCAACCATATTTTAATTCATGAAGTAGTTTTTTTTTAATTCAAGTAAATGTGGTTTGGCGCTTACGTTGTTTATTTCCGAGCGCGCGCACAATATCGCCATCTCACATTTTAAGTACTTGAACTAACCATGTCTCTCTCTAACTTTGTATTGTCAGTGTCCGCTCGGACTTGATCGACGTCGGACCTGTGAAGGATTTTTTAAAAAATATTACGAAAAAATATTACGATCGTGCCACATTACAGGTACAGTACAGTATTTACAGTCCGCCGACGCCTATGATAAATAAATAAATATCCTTGGAAATTATTTTACACATGACTACCTGATCCCAAACTAAGCAGAGCTTGTACTATGGAAACCAGATAACTGATATTACTACATATACTACTTTTTGTTTGTAAATACAAACTAAATATACACTTAATTACACCTAGACTCGGGACATGCGGACATGTTCATGCACACAAATGCATGTCCTGGGCAGGAATCGAACCTACGACCTGCACTGCAGCGTGATTTTCGTTTGCTTTTCCTTGTCTTGTGTAATTTCTTTTCATCTCTTGTCATTTTGTGTCATCTCTTGTCATTTTGTGTCATCTCTTGTCATTTCATAGTTATTCGTGTCATTTCTGTAAAAACTCCCTATTTCGCTTACTGTTATATACTTGCAGCATGGTCTTGGGCCGACAGTGGGAATACATTGCTTGTCAAAACAATGGAGTCGCTTTATTGCGTTTGTTGTAGGTATGGATGGGCAAGTAATAAATATATCATACATCAATAAATTATCGTAAAAAATAACATTACAGATATGGATAGGAAAATGTTTGTCCGTCCTATTCAATCTATTATATTATAAACGAAAGTAACTCTGTCTGTTACCTTTTCACGGCTAAACCGCTGAACCAATGTTGATGAATTTTGGTATGGAGATAGACTGGGTCTTGGCGGAGAACATAGGCTACTTTTTAGGGTTCCAAAGGGTGCTAACGGGACCCTATTACTAGGCCTACGCTGTCCGTCTGTCTGTCTGTCCGTCTGTCAGCGCGGGCTGTATCTCACGAACCGTAACAGGTAGAGAGTTGAAATTTTCACTGAATGTGTATTTCTGTTGCCGGTGCAGAACAAATACTAAAAATATAATAACATTTAAAAATAAATATCAAGTCTCAAGCTTGATATTTTTGATGTGTTTATTCTACGGTGGTACGGAACCCTTTATGTGCGAGTCCGACGCCTTCAGATCTTATGAATGTTTTCTTGAAATAAATATAGTGTATTTTAAGTAATTAACTGGCCAACCGATTCGATGTCCTAGGGAGTAGCGTGGACGATTGTAACGACGGGTTCGTGGAAACTGTCCATACGATCGGGTCAAAGTACTGCAAGGCCCGCCGTACAAACAGAACCAAAAAAATCTCGGATCACACCTCTAAGCTCATGGAGGAAAGGAGTGAAATGGTACTGCAGTCTTCAGATGACGCGTCTAAATACCGGCAGCTCAATAGACAGATCTCGAAGTCCTTGACACGTGACTTCCGCCAATTTAATACCGAGCGTATTAAAGAAGCTATCGAGCGGAACAGAGGCTCCAAAGTGTTCGCTAGAGATCTGTCTATTGGGCAAAGCCAGCTAACGAAACTGAAAACCGATGGCGGCAGTATCGTTTCATCCAAACCAGAGCTTTTGAGAGAGATCGAGAAGTTCTATGGACAGTTATACACGTCAATACGGACACCCGTTACAAACCTGGCGAACGACCCAAGAGCTAGGTTAACCCGACACTATACCGAAGACATCCCGGACGTCAGCTTGTACGAGATTAGTATGGCTCTTAAACAGCTTAAAAACAACAAGGCACCGGGTGATGATGGAATAACGGCTGAGCTCCTGAAGGCGGGTGGAAAACCGGTCCTTAAGGCCCTTCAGAAGCTGTTCGGTTCCGTCATACTCGAGGGCAAAACGCCGCAGGCATGGAACAGAGGTGTGGTGGTTCTTTTCTTCAAAAAGGGCGATAACGCTCTGCTGAAGAATTATAGACCCATCTCACTTCTGAGCCATGTCTACAAGCTGTTTTCGAGGGTCATAACGAACCGTCTCGCACGCAAGTTTGACGACTTCCAGCCTCCCGAACAAGCCGGTTTCCGTAAAGGCTTTAGTACCGTAGACCACATACATACGCTGCGACAGGTTATACAGAAGACCGAGGAGTATAACCTCCCCCTTTGCTTAGCGTTTGTGGATTACGAGAAAGCCTTTGATTCGGTCGAGACCTGGGCTGTATTGCGGTCTCTCCAGCGATGCCAAGTCGATTACCGGTACATCGAAGTGCTGAAGTGTTTGTACGAAAACGCCACTATGTCAGTCCGTTTACAGGACCAGAACTCGAAACCTATTCGGTTGCAGCGAGGTGTGAGACAGGGAGACGTTATCTCTCCGAAACTGTTCACCGCTGCACTGGAAGACGTTTTCAAGATTCTGGACTGGAATGGGCTGGGCATAAACATAAACGGCGAGTACATCACTCACCTTCGGTTTGCCGACGACATAGTGGTCATGGCTGAGACTATCGAAGACCTTAATACGATGCTTGATGGCCTCAGTAGAGCCTCCGAACGAGTTGGTCTTAAAATGAACATGGGCAAAACGAAGATCATGTCGAATTGCCGTGTTGTACCTGCTCCCGTGAAGATCGGAGACTCTACACTCGAAGTTGTCGACGATTATGTCTACCTGGGACAAACCATCCAGTTAGGTAGGTCCAACTTCGAGAAAGAGGTCAATCGACGAATCCGACTCGGCTGGGCAGCGTTCGGAAAGCTACGCAATATCTTCTCGTCCCAAATACCGCAGTGTCTCAAGACGAAAGTCTTCGACCAGTGTGTGTTGCCAGTGATGACCTATGGCACTGAGACATGGCCGCTTACAATGGGCCTCATAAGAAGGCTCAAGGTCACCCAAAGGGCAATGGAGAGGGCTATGCTCGGAGTTTCCCTGCGAGATCAAATCAGGAATGAGGAGATACGCAGAAGGACCAAGGTAACTGACATAGCCCGTAGGATTGCAAAACTTAAGTGGCAGTGGGCAGGGCACATTGCCCGTAGAACGGATGGCCGATGGGGCCGAAAAGTTCTCGAGTGGCGGCCGCGCACCGGAAAGCGTAGCGTGGGTAGGCCTCCCACAAGGTGGACCGACGACCTGGTGAAGGTCGCGGGAATCCGCTGGATGCGGGCAGCGCAAGACCGGTCATTGTGGCGAACCTTGGGGGAGGCCTATGTCCAGCAGTGGACGTCTTTCGGCTGAGATGATGATGATGAACTGGCCAACCCTCAGGTCCTACCTACCATGTTAGGATCTTTTTCGTTCTAGCGGGTGTAAACCGTGATTTAACGAGTTAATGTGATAATTTTTGTATTTAAATTATTCAATTCAATGTATTTGTTTCAGACATAGTCCAATATTGATTATTAAAATTATTATAATTTCACAATAAATATAAAACAATAAATAAAAGTAAAATTGAATTAAAATACAATATAATATAACATAAATTAAAATAAAATAAAAACCTACCCCTAATTAAACAAATACCGTCCGCGTGGGATACTGGCTGCATGTCCTCCCTGTATTCAAGCTGTTCCTGTTGTCAAGCGAATTTTTTGAGCAAGGAAAGAGCCAGCCCTCTTGTCACCTGTGGCGGTAACCAGTCTAAGGGTGATTTTGATAGATAAAAAAATAAAGATAAAAAGATAAACAATAAATAAATGCATGGTTAAATCAATAAAATTAATAAAAACTGAAAATTACATTAAAAAATAAATTAAATATGGTAAAAATAAATATTATGACACCGCTGATGACTTCATGATCGGCATCGAAGTTAAGTACCAAAGTATTCCTTTGCCTACGAAACATGAAAAAGATACTCATATCCGGCAGTCAGTCACTGACACAGAGTATGTACATTTTTACCCGACTACGGTGGGCGGAGGGTTATGATTTTGACCGATATGTATGTATGTTCATCTGCTCCCGTATAACGTCCAAACTATTTTTATCATAATAATTTGACTAATGAGATATCGTTGGACGCGTCTGGATCGTCCGCTGGTTATAGGCTATTATACGATCGAAATATTGTTATACGTATCTATCAGCATATTGTAGGTATCGTTTGTCTTCTTTTGACTTACTTTGTCTTCAGCAATAAAAACAACATAGAAATTAAATTATTTTTTTCAAATACACTCGACATAAAAATCCCATATAAAACGAAAAAAATATATTTGAATATTTTCATCCATTTCATCTATTTTAAAAGGTGCACTGGGACATATTATTTTAATTGTACGAATTAAACAATATTGTTCCTTCAAAAAATAACTATACTATAGTCTACTCCATAGCTGTTCTGTCCTAGCTAAGCGAGAGGGATATATCCTTCGGCAGCTCACGCGACGCTAGCCACACCCCGAAACTAAAATTCATTTTTTTCTTGTATCGTCTTAAAATAATACTGTTGTAAGAGGTAGGGCGCCTGGTTGTACATTGGATAGTCGACGATAGTTGTGTAGTACACATTGTCATGCAGTTGGCCAGAATGAATTACATAGGAATGTATGAAGTAAATTCGATGACATTTTCATATCCCGTGCAAAGCTAACAACAATTTAGAAGCGTTAATCAATAAACATGAAAAAATATCTAATAACGCGCATTTTAATGAGACTCCAATATAAATTCCAAAATAATTTCCCTTTTTGCATCGTTGCTCATTAAAATAAAAAGACATATGGCATATATCTCTTTTAATGAGCACCATATATTACATACATTATATGATATCCCCAAATCTTAGCAGAAAATCAATACAAGTCGAATAAATTACAAAATATGACGTTTATCAAGCCAGCGATGGCAATATATTTGTAAAGGCTGAGCAAGATTGCGATCTTGTCCGATGTCCCCATATGGTGTACAGTTGCGCGCAGCGGTTGTAAAATTACGGAGTTCAGAAGCTTTGGGGGTCGATGGCGGTGTCGTAAAAATTGACGCATCTTTATTTTAAAGGGTTGGATTGTCGGGTTTATGGTGATACTTTCATTAGCATTCTTGCATAAAATATTTCCTTTGTCTTTGACTCGTTTTTTAAAGAGTTTTACTGCTTCTATGCTTATGATAAAATGTACATACCTAGTTACTTCATAGAATTTAGTATTTGCATCTCCTGTTTCGAGCAAGTCTGGTAAAATACGGATTTCAATAAGAGAGATTATTAGCAGATCTATAATTACTTTCATGTAGATACTCTCCTATATCGCTAACATTATTTAAAATATCTTCACCAAGAATTTTGTTAGGTATCAGAAATTAAAGTATCATTATCAGATTTCACTTTTCAACACCTGTCTCTACAAAACCACTTTCCAAACTGTAAAGAATCCCCACACCGACATCCATCAAACACCGATCCACTTCACCAAAATACACTTCTAACAAACCTGAAGACCCAATTTTTTCCCCGTCCTCTTCACACGAACCTTACCGATAGTGCCATTACAGACGGTACGGAGACGACGACAGATGACGGCTAAACTGCGGGGCGTCGTTGAGTCATTACTCATTACTTTCCGTGACTTGCCCGTGTGATGCGGCTTTTATTTCAACGCCACACTACTGTTTCAAATGATTTATGCTTTCTTTGGATTTTATTCTTATTGTTCAACGCTGAGCAATCAATCAGTTTCATGTTTTCGAGTGTGTACATTTTATTTTTGTTGTTGCACTCGTAATACTTTGATTGCATCGTCAATTAAAGTTGTGAGATCCCGTTGGTTCGGTTCTCTATCTACATAGTATCAACGGGACACCAAGAGCTCTCTCTTATTTGATTATAGACTCTGTAGATGTAGAGATACTTTATTTAGTAGACTATCCTTACTTTGTAGATGTGGTAGATCGTTTTTGTCAAGAAAGACGCTCTATTCTACAAATATAAGGAATATGTATAGGCAAAATACTGAAAACTGCGTAGAGATATTGTTATCTCTCTTAAACGATTCAGAAACGAAGTAATGATATTCCAAAGCGTGTATATTCGTTAACTTGACAAATCACAACTAGGCTATGCGCTTGGTATCAGTTTATTATCTCGACTGGGCTTTTTAGGGCACATTAAGTGGTTTGATTAGTTTACTATGCAAAGTTATAACAAGTAAGACTTAAATGTTTCTCGCTAACACAATTATAATAATTGGTAGAAGCTTGATATGTTTGCATAGTTGGGATTGTCTAAGTCCAAAATAGATTAAGGACGTACTGATATTCTCCATACCTTATCTGATACAACTGAAACAGTGTATGCCTATTAAATATAAATTATAAGTTTACACAGACTGTTTCTTGGAATTAAAGGTTTATGCTTTCATTAACATTCATAACTATGATTAAATGACATCATCAGATTACGATAAACGGATAAACGCACGAATAAAAATTCAGGAAGGCACGTCGGAAGGAAGTGCGGACTACTTATTATAGAAACGTTAAGAATAATTTGGGAGTTACATTGAAGAATTAGCCTCAAACAGATGATATTGAAAAAATGTAACAAGATGCTCCTGTAAGGAAATCTATTGATGATATTACAGAATTCATGAGAATACTTGAAAATCACAATGAAATTATTTGTATGATGGTAACGGTACGCCTCCCAAACATCTGTAGTACCACAAAAAATATATCCACGTATAATGTATCTCGTATTACTCGAAAAGTGAGAGAAATCAGTACTCAGATAAACGATAAGGTAATAACAGAAGCCGATCCTATCTTTTGTCCGCCATTGTTGCTCCCCGAATACAATGCAGTTGTAAATTTTTGGGTTCTTAACTCCACAATGTTCCCGTCATTAATCTATGAGGCCGTTGTAACATGAAGCAGGGTTGGGATCTTTTGTACCTGCTCCGCTCCTCGCCCCTTTGTACCCTGACATGTGCGGGGCAGGGACAAAAACCTTGCGCAATATTGTCTGCCCCAAGACGTCGGATGATGTGAAAATAATACCGTGGAATATAAAACGTGATATCCCTAGCGACGATGCTTCTTACCTAACACGAAGATTCCTATCTTCATTGCATCCAGATGAATTTAAAGTTACATTATTATTATCGTCCCAATCGACCGTTTGTCTATCGTTGCTATTTTTAAATATGTCACCCGCAACCGCGTCTAAGCTTTTTCTGACACGTCGTTTCTACTAAGCCCTTGACATGCATTAACGCTTAACATCGACGCGCACTTTTTCTGTCGAATCTCCAGATGTGAGTGCATCATTAAAATCTTCTATGGCACCAAAAAGATCAAAAGTTATCTCCTCGGTTGGAGAGGTTCCGTTCCCCTCGCCCGGCGTCCCTTTCCCTCCCTGTCCGTTCCTTGGTGCAGCGCGGCAGTTGAAGTCGGGCAGTCGCGGGTGACGGACGCCGTGTCCCGGGCTCGGCATCCGCATTTCGTACGTTACGCGTCTGTGAAAACTGTTTTCCTTGGTGTCATTTGCATACGTGAAGTGAAACCGAATTTATTTTGGCAACTGTGGTGCGATATACGATTGTACGTTTGCAATTTTGTTGGATGTGAAGGATTATCTCGAGTGAAGTTCTTGTGGATTGTTTTTATATTAATAATCGAGTGCTGATGCATTCTATTTTGGTTGTTTTATCCGGGTAACTATTTTTATATTATATTTATTGATGCCGTATTGCACTTCGGGTTTAATAATAGTAATTTGGGTTTTATTAATAATTTTATTTTAGAAACTTCGTTTCGGAATTTGACGAACGCTTGGCGTAGTCTTTTGAGCGTTGGCTGCTCGGTTCACTGCACGGGGTGGTTGCGGGTTTGATTCCCGCCACAGTCAAATTTCTAAAACGGCCTTTTTGTAATTTGCTCTGGTCTGGGTGTCACTGGGGTCGTCCCCAGTGCATTGTATGGAAGCTTGTAGTGTATGGCGTTTGGCCTCTTTGGTTGTACTGGCAGGTTGGAGTCCGCCTTTGATAAGAGATGTTCTTTTGTTTTTAGTTTGTCTGTTGGCCATTAAAGCGATTACTCTAAATTGGTGTTTTACAATTATAATATTCCCAAAATACATGATATTTTGGCGACGAAAACAAATTCACGCGTATGAAACCCATTTGTATTAAATTTTGTGTAATAAGTGTTACATAAATGATATCATGGGGGAAGAACAAAGAGTTTTCACAATGTTTGGCGGCAATCTCATATTTGATCATCGCGCTCAAGAGTGGAGCATTTTTAAAAGCCGGTTTACTCAGTACTGTGCGGCTAACAATATCAATGATGACACCGATAAGGCGGGACTGAGAAGACGGGCCATTTTGCTAACGGCGTTAGTAGAAGAAACGTACCGCGTTGCTAGAGATTTAGCATTTCCGGATGATGTGGATAAGGTGGAGTTCAGTAAGCTTCTAGAAAAATTTAACAATCATTTTCAGCCGAAGAAAAGCTCATTCGCTGAACGATATAGTTTCTATAAAGCGGAACAACGTCCAGGCGAAGATTTGTCCGAATGGGCGGCGCGAGTGCGTAATTTAGCTCAATTTTGCGGTTTTAAATCGGAATTAGACACCGCATTACGTGATCGGTTCGTGCTAGGTTTAGAAAATACAAAAGAGAAAGAGAAACTATTTGCTGAGAGCATTGAGAGTTTGACATTTAGCAAAGCGTTGGAGCTGGCTCAGAGCGTGCGTTGTGCCCGGCTCGCAGTGCAGACGACGCGAGTTGGCGGCTCCGCAGCCGGTGCTGTTGGTATGGAGACGCAAGGACAGCCTGTGTTCGCGGTGCAGCAGCAGCGGCCGGGTAGTAGCGACAACGGTGCATCACCATCGCAAAGTGTTTCACGGGGGTCTCAGTGTTGTGAAGTGTGTGGATATAAAAACCATACAAAGGAGAAATGCAGATTCATTAATTATACCTGTCAAAGATGTCACAAAAAAGGCCATCTTAAAAAGATGTGTAAATCTAAAGTTAATAATAACAATTTTTTGGCTGCGGATGCTGATGACTTTGAAGAAGGTATTTATAACTTATTCAATATTAATAATCTAGCCAAGGATGAACCAATTCTTCGACATATTTTTGTATGTAACAATAAGCAATTGTTATGTGAAATTGATTGCGGTAGTGCAGTGTCTGTTTTACCATTAGCAATATTTGATCAGCTGTTCAGAGGCGATAATTATCGTTTACAGTCATGTGTTGAAGTATTTAATTTTTATACAGGAGTTAAGATAGCACCTGCAGGTTGTATATCATTGCCAGTAACATTTAACGGTCGCACTAACCCAGTTAAATTTTTTGTAATTTCTGCTAAGGAAAAACGGCTACCACTTTTGGGCAGAGATTTCATGAGGTTATTTAATATACATTTGTGTAGCCTTGACTGCAACAATGTAAATGTAAATAACAACGAAGTTAACTTAGTTATGAGTAAATATGCGTTATTATTTAAAGATGAACTGGGAAAATTTAATAAATATAAGATAAGTTTAAAAATTAAACCGGATGCTCAGTTAAATTTTTTCAAACCTCGTTCTGTACCTTTAGCGTTAAAAACTAAAATAGATAAAGAGTTAGACAGACTGTTAGAACTGGGGATATTGGAGAAAGTGGACCACTCTGATGTGGCCACACCTATTGTTCCAGTACTGCGGCCTGATGGTGATGTGAGAATTTGTGGTGATTTTTCAGTTACCTTAAATAAAGTATTATATATAGATAATTATTCTATTCCTCGTATAGAGGATCTGTTTTCCAAGCTTCATGGGGGGTTAGAATTTAGTAAATTAGACCTTTCACGAGCTTATTTACAATTGGAACTTGATGAGTCGAAAAAATGGACGTGTATTAATACTCACAGAGGTTTATATTGTTACAATAGATTGGTATTTGGATTATCTAATGCCCCATTTATATTTCAACGCACAATGGAGCAATTATTGGTTGGAATTGAAGGGGTTTGTATATATTTAGACGATATTTTAATAACGGCTCCATCTAGGAAGGTACATTTAGAAAGATTAGAATTAGTATTAAGTAGATTACTAGAAGCAGGTTTAAGGTTAAAGCGTGATAAATGTGAGTTATTTAAAAGTTCGGTGGAATATCTCGGTTATGTAATAGATAAGAATGGGTTGCACAAATCAAATAGTAAGGTTGAAGCTATTTCAAAATGTCAGCCCCCCAAAAATGCTAGTGAGCTAAAATCATTTTTGGGAATGGTAAACTATTACAGATGTTTTGTTCCAAATACATCTTCCATACTGAGTCCTTTAAATTATTTATTAAAAAAAGGTGTTAAATGGGTCTGGAATGATGTCCAAAATGAAGCATTTCAGAAGATCAAAGAAGAGTTGGCATCGGAGCGCATTTTGGCGCACTACAATCCGGAGTATCGCACAATAGTGACGTGTGATGCGGGTCCCAACGGTTTGGGCGCAGTGCTCGCGCAGCGCCAGCCGGACGGCTCCGAAAGGGTTATAGCCTACGCGTCACGTTCTTTATCTAAAGCTGAAATGAACTATGCGCAAATTCAAAAGGAAGCTGTTGCTATAGTATTTGCAATAAAAAAGTTTAATCACTATTTATACGGTTGTTCAGTACCTTTTGTGTTACGCACTGATCATAAACCTCTTTTAGCAATTTTTGGAAACAAAAAAGGCGTTCCAATTTTAGCGGCTAATAGGTTGCAACGGTATGCCATATTTCTATCAGCATATAATTTTATAATTGAATATGTTAAGAGTGAGGATAACATAGCAGATTTCTTGTCGCGGTCTGTCAATTCTCAAATCTCAAATGATTCTGATTATATGGATAACGATGTTGACCCGTCATGTTACATTAATTTTATTGGTGACATTATTTTACCTCCAATCACTATTGATGATGTTAAAATTGAAACCGCACGGGATCCAATTTTACAAAAGGTAAAAGATTTTATAAGTGGTGGTTGGCCCACCAAAATTGAAGATCCTGTTTTAAAACCGTTTTTCTTGTGTCGGTTTCAATTTTCTATTGAAAAAGGATGTATATTACGAGGTCATAAAGTTGTGATACCTACAGTTTATAGGGAAAGACTCCTTGAAGAATTACATAAGTCTCATTTTGGTGTAGTTAAAACTAAATCGGAAGCTAGATCACGGATGTGGTGGCCAAATATTGATAGACATATCGAAGAGAAAATAGGTTCATGTAGTGCTTGCAATTCGATGCGAAGTAATCCGCCTAATGTTCCGCTCGCACCGTGGCCATACCCCAAGCGTACTTGGGAACGTGTGCATTTGGATATGTTTATGTTATTTGGTAAACAATTTTTAATAATAGTGGATGCTCATTCCAAATGGGTGGAATGTTTTTACATGGAAAAGACCGATAGTGAATCGATTATCTGTAGGGTTAGCGAAGTGTTTAGTAGATTCGGGTTGGTGCGCACCATTGTTACTGATAATGCTTCAAATTTTTGTTCTAATGAGTTCAACACATTTTGTAGATTGAATGGTATTCAACATTTAACTGGTGCTCCATATCACCCGGAATCGAACGGACAGGCAGAGAATTGTGTGAAGTCTATTAAAAAAGGTTTAAAAATAATTTGCGATAGTAATTTTACTAACAATAAAAATATATGGATAAGTAAATTAAATAAGTTTCTGTTTGATTATAGGAATTCAGTCCATTTAACAACGGGATTCTCACCCGCTCAATTGATGCTGGGTCGTCCGTTGCGCTGTCGACTGGATTTATTGCGAATAAATTCTGAACAAGAGCAGTCTAGTACTCCTTCTGGGTCGCTATCGTCCGCAGCCAAGAGTAACGTAGATAGGGCTCAGGGTGCTCAGTGTAAACAGTTTAGTGGCAATAGAATCGTACGTTTCGTAATTGGGGATAAAGTGTTAGTTAAACAATTCTACTATAACGGTACAAAACATGTATGGAAATTAGGAATTATTAAAAGCTATATTGGTTCTCGAATGTTTACTGTTTACATTCCAGATTTAAATACTACTGTAAGGAAACACGTTGATCAACTGCTAGTGTATAAAGGAAACTCATTTTCGGACAAAGTTGACGATGTTAGTTGTTATGGTGATTGTGTAATGGACAACGCATCCGGGTCGTCAGAGACGAAGCTTTCCGCGTCTCCAGACGCAGGCAACGTGCCAGCGGATGTTCAGTCTCCGGTGAGTGATCCTTCCTCGTCCTTAACTCATTCGAAAGAAGTGGGTGTAGAGGAGAGAGGATCAAACTCGGATGATGAGTTTGAGGATGCTAGGTCTCCTGTTGAGGCAAATAATGAAAGGGGAAGGGACGTTGAGCCTCAGTTGATCCAACGTTATCCAATTAGGGAGTCTAGGAGAAGGATAGATTATAAGGAATAATTTTAAGGAATAGTTATAATTGTTAGTTTAGTTCTTTTGTTTAACTAGTAAGTTTAGTTCTTTTATTTAATTAGTAAGTTTAGTTCTTTTGTTTAACTAGTGGTGGAGGGATGTAGTGTATGGCGTTTGGCCTCTTTGGTTGTACTGGCAGGTTGGAGTCCGCCTTTGATAAGAGATGTTCTTTTGTTTTTAGTTTGTCTGTTGGCCATTAAAGCGATTACTCTAAATTGGTGTTTTACAATTATAATATTCCCAAAATACATGATAAAGCTATAGTACAAGCGTTGCTTAGTTTAAACCATACAGTTGGTGTGTAAGTCTGGCGATATTTATTTCATTTATTTATTTGAATTTTATCCGGTAGAATTGTAAGCTTTTTGTTTATCGACACCGTTTCTATAGATATCAACAAAAACTATTCCTATCTGTTATTACATGTTTTTGTATATTTTCCGTCTAATTATATGACAAATACTTCTGATAAAAAGAAGATTTATGGCACTAACTACGACTACGATGATATGGAAGTCGGTCACGAAGTTATCAGAATCTCACCCAGCGACAGCGCCAAGTAATAACATAGCTTTTTTACGAGACACAACGGTAAAAGCGGCAGCAATTGTGACGGTAGGAGAGGCTGGATCAGATAAGCTGTTACCACATAAATAGGCTAATGTCAATCCCCATTACGATGCTTTGTCACGTGTTGAAGATGATTTCAGAAGATTACGAAGGGAAAGGCTCCTAACGATCTTTATGAGGTGATTTTAGTGTTTGATAGGGATGGGTAATTGGGAGATGATTGCGGTTGAGAAATAGGTTCAATTTTAAAATTGGTAGTAGAGGATGATACTAAGCATGATAAGGTTGATCTAAAGCTTACCTTAGTTTGTATTATTATAGCATTGACAATATTACAGTATGTGTAGGTTCTTTAGAAAAGTGCATTAAAATCTCTTGCTCAATTTTATAGCTTTGAAATGAACTTGTTGATCATGCATATATCTAATATTTAACTATTGACAAGCATATTTTCTGTTTATTCTGTGCATGAAGATTTTACAAACGGAACGATTGAATACATTGCAATTGTGAGGTTCATCAATATGTCGATTGTTAGCATCACATACCACCAAATCTATTTCATGACTTGAATGACCTTTACATGTAACCTTCGGAACACATCCACATATAGACAGACATTTACCATAGGTAATTGAAGGTACAAGCCCTTCTAACTTGGCCAAGGTAGTTATTAATAGAATTTCATATAGGCTAGGTATATAGACTGTTTTTTTATCGAATTCTGCCTATTAATCAAATCTCATATAGTAAGTGTCCTTAATGTGCTTTTTTATTCAAAACAGGATTAAATTCATCTTTTTTTTTCTAAAACCTTTTTTTATTTATTGTTATGTTAACCCTTTGCTAATAATATTAGCTTCCCCTACTTTATACACGTAGGTAACGTCAGTTGCTATATACATATTTGTACGAGTTTAGGATCTTTTATAATTTTTAATTAACAACAAATTCAGTTGCAAAATTTGCGCAACGCTGTTTGAATTTTATTAATATTTCAAATTTAATAACATCACGGTCGATGTAATGTGAGCGTTCATTAAAGATTCAGAAGCTTTGAGTGCTTGTTTATATTCCCGATAATGTTCCGACGGAAGCAGTCCTCACTCCTTATCTTTCGCGAAGTGTTGTATATTTGTTGGAGTAACTTTAAGTGTTACTAAGTAAACATCTATAGACAAATACATTAATTTATTTCTGATTCTGTGTCCTCTTCTGATAAAGAGCTTTAAGCTTTTACTTCACTGGGATCTACTATATGTGAAATACTCAGAGGCATCTCACAATTCCAAACTGCTTAATTTCGACGTATCTTAAATGTTAAGTGGGACTTAAAATAGTATCATTTTTGTATTCAGTTGTGAATGTAGGTGTCTCAAATTGAGACACCTAACTTCACTAACAGCCTTCCTTTGGTGTGAAAAATCTGAAAAGTGATGTTAATGGTACAATATTAATATAATTCTTAAGCCAACGATGGTAATAGTTGAGACACTATTTTTGGATATAGGTAGACTTAAGGTAATTTTAAAAGGACTAGACTAGGCTCCAAAATTACTATCTACAAATCGTAAGACATACTTTGATGCTTTTTGGACAGCTCTCAATAAATAAATTACATAATCTTTAGAATTGAAATTTAAGCGTAGGTATAGCCAAGTCGTATAAAAGTACTTACAAGTACCTTAATCTTAAAAGTACTTAATCTAAAAAAGATGTTTTATCAGATGTTTTATCTGCAATCTCATTACATGGAAGGTGTATATTTCTATGAAAATTGTATCTTGATGTTACCCAAATACAATTTAAGCATAAGAAACTTGGGAACAGACGAAATATGATCTTCAATTAAACCAGCAAAACCTTTCAGTGTTCGCTTACAAAGTCGATAAGTCGTCGGAAGCAAGTACTTATCTGTGAAACAAAGTGCCGTAACTGAGCTATGTTGGTGCTCAGTAATAAAGTTGATTGCAAACTTGCGATTGCGTTGACATCGACCATCGAGATAACTGCGATTGTCGCGAGACGGCGCGTAATCGATTCTAGATTTTATTGAGAGAATCGGTAATGTTGGTGGTGTATTTAATAGTCGTGGGAGCATTACTGAGTTGGCTAATTTACTAACTAGTGCGGTTTAGGAGAACGGAAAACAAGGAGGAAGAAATTATGTCTCAGAAATTTGATGATAATTTTGAATAACGTCGGAGCTTTGATATAGACTATAGCATAATATTTTGACCGTGTCTGCCAATTTATTAAACTTGCTTACTCTGCTAGTTATAAGTACTACTTAAAGATGATGATGGTACAATTATTTGACCTTCATCAATATACCTACATATTCAGTGCCTTTCCTTATAGTATCGACATGTATGTTACTTTAAATGAAGATCTATTAAATGGATTGTGTGTTATTTTATCTCCCTTTCACAAGAAAAAATAACTTTCTCCCTGTAACAAAAATAACGTCGCAATAGAGAATTAGGTCGCGAACTAATCCGAAGTCAAGATCGGTAGCACGTACGCGCACAGCCTTTCTTATTAATGAAGCTTAACGTCATTAAGCAATGCGGGATCCAACCTTGGCTTAGTATTCGTATGCTCATCTCATTGGGCTAATGATTGGAAGTTACTCAAATAGTTTACCGTTAACTCGATTTGTGGATCTGTTTGTTGTATTCATTGGGGTTGAGGTTCGAAACGGTAAGTTGATATTGGAATAGGAATATTGCTTGAGATTTTGAGGTTGAATCATTTCGAGGGTCTTTAATATACTAGTATAGATGAGAATGTAAGATAAGAATGGTTCTAGAAAGGGGATCGTGAGTCTGAAAACGTAGAACGTAGAATGTCGTAGGAAGCTGCAGATGCGAGTAGTGGAGGGCCGGTGGAAGTCATCGGGGAAGTCTTGTGACCATATTTTCTGGCTGATGAATTGATGGTTGAATTGGAATGGATAGTTAAATGCAATCTTTAATTAAGTTAATTATTCCAAGATTTTCAATCAAAGGTTATTCTTAGCTTACATTATTAGAATTGAAATTTTTCATATGGCATTGATTAGTTCGACTTGACTACGCAAATTTATATACATATTATTAAGGTGTTTTTGAAAGTCTCTGAAGGTCTGCTAAATACCCGCATAATATTCTACCGCTATCCGCTTGTTAAGAAGCCCATGTTTTAGTTAGCTTATGGTAATAATCCCTCTGTATGCCGTATCATAATGAGTCAACATTCCTAAATACATAACGTTCAGTGATTTGGATTAATAGTTCAGTCTTAGTGCTGATGTCTTATTTGCTGTGCTCGTTAATTATTGTTAACATTTGTACCTACAGATTTATTATCCACATTATTTTGTATTTCTCGTAGTGCCATAGTTTCTATATTTGGTCTCAAACTGATAATAACATTACTACTGAGGCTGTCGTAAAGAACATCATCAGTTTGACTTATCATATCACTTTGATTGAATTTTTTGTTTTGTACAATTTTCTCAATCGAAGTTTGGATTAAATAAATGCTAGAATTCTTGAAATTTTTGCATTAGATATGCAATGTTGACATAAAGTACAACTACAAAGTATTGTACGTGTATGTATGTGTCATAACTATGGACCAGTTACTAAGGGGACTGGCCTTAAGCAAGTCGGCCGAGTGGTCGGCCTAATACCAACATCGACATAAAACGAAGCGAGTAGTTCAACTATTTACCGGTAAATAGTAGAATGAAAATGAAAAAACAATGACCACGTTTTGCTTCATACAAATATCTAATAAGGGCACCTCTTTCTTTAGTCTTTACTCTGTGGTCATAACGTTGAACGCAACGATTTCAATAGCTACGTCCAGAAGTGTCACATGCCGCGCGAGGCTGCTCACCCACATGCCTCGCGAAGCACGACGTTTGCCTCAGTCGCATGCCGCGCGAGGCAAATGGCGAGGCAACTGACACTCTAGAAAGGGAAAGGTATACCCGATCAATCAGTTTGACACGTTTGACATCGTTCTGTCTCACGACTGCCAAACTAGGCGACGCAAATGTGAGTGCTCAGGTGAGGCAGGGCGCGCATTTGCCTCACGTGAGGAAAGTCAAACACCGCGAGGAAAATTTTCCTCGCGCGGCATGTGACACTTCTGGACGTAGCTTATGGATTTCTTGTAGATTTTAATAATAGTAAAACTACAGCTTGAGCGCTTTAAAACAACGGGAAAGTACATTTAATAGTTTGTTTTCACTGCGTACTATTGTTACATTGTAGAGCAATAACGTCTTTATATCCAACGCAACACCCCGCTGTTGGAATGCCGTTTCATACATTGTAGGTTTAAGGAGTTGTAGCGTTTGTTATAACTACTATATTGGTTTCTTGAGTTCTTAGTAGTAACGATAGTCAACATAATTTTGTAATTGGTACATTGGTAACTATAACGGCTAGTGGGGAACAATATTACGATAAAAAGCTTCAAGAACAAGTAAGAACTAAAACTGATAAAACAAATCATTATAATATACACTTAAACAATTTGATTCAAATTTCGTTCTTATAAGTAACAATAGTGTAGAAATAGACAAGATAGTACTTAACTGCTTCAACGAATAGAGAAAAATATTTAACACATTCCATCAAAAATACCACATCAATCCTCAATAAAGGCTATTATATCATCATAATTACTAATTATTCAGACATAATGTTCCCAAATTACATTTAATTTGGACGATCTCCGTTAACGATGACTATCGTTGTTTTCATCAACTTTATTAAAGCTTGTCGCTACTGTTTCGTTATCGTGATTGTCGTTCAACTACAGTATTTAAGGCTTAATTTATCGGTTTAGATTGATATCAAGTTTGACACTTATTAAGTTGACGGCCTTTACGGTGAAATGAATTAGTATGAAATTGGTTGATAAGGATTCGTTCGGACTGATCAAAATATGACAGTTATTTGAGAATTTTAAATATTCTATCTCAAGATATTTTTTTCCTACTGTTGTATCTTTCTCATACACAACACGACTAATAACAACAACAATTATGTTGTTGTATATGTTAGTGATTATGTTAGTGTGGTATTTTGTTGTATATGGACAATATATTGTTGTATATTTTATTCGTGTTGTGTTGTTTATTTTGTGTAATCTCCTACAAGGTAGATTCATTACAATTTCGGTTGACTGTTGTGGTAACTTAAAATTGCAAAGCATTTAGTTTTGCGGTTTCTCAACTGAAAACCGTTCCAAACATTCAGCGGTGCTTCAAACAACTAAAATCATTGTTCCATATGTCTAATATCTATAAAATTTATTTCGTCACACACAATCGTTTCTACACCACGGGCCTATACTTACCGGTCGGTAATAGGGCCATTTATTTTTTCCCCAAGAACGACCCTAAAGGGCCCAATTAGTCACGGTACAATGCCATACAAAAGTAGGTACTCTGTTCTACACCGCCTAATGACGCGGTGGGCTTGAACATAGAAATATGATCATTGGAACGCATCGGCATTTTAAACATTTTTTTCATTGCTTGAGTAATGTCTGTCATTTTTGCTCTCGAAATCTTTTGTCGGAAGCCCTGTGATTTGAGTCCAAACTATTATTTCTGATGGAATAGTAAATTAGATAGATGTTAATACGATTTTCTATTAACAAGAATTAGTTTTGTTGTTATCGATATTGTTATGAGAGTCGAAGATGAAATTATCGATGCAAACGATAAGCGATTGAATTAATTTAAATACAGATACTATTTTGGGCATCCAAATTCATAAGACTTATATGTTAATCTTGTGCAGTAGCGCTTTTCAAAGAAAGTGCTGATCGCCAGACAGATATTTTTCTTTTCTTTCACTAAGATTTGCTTGTTCAACAGAAATGTTTATGTACATATCGATATTGTTTTGTACTTAATGTGGATTGTAAAGTCCATGAACCACTACCCATGAACTATAGCAATTAATTCCAGAACAATTCCGAAGCGCCGCTGTTCAAACATTGGTCAGCTTTCTCATACTCGAACCGTATTGTTTTAGGTGATGCGTGCGCGCACGTGAAGATGGCGCGGGGGAGTGTCGTGCTCCTCGTGCTATGGGTGGTCGCGGTCGCCGCTGATGGCAAACATGGTGAGTTGGACATTATTTTTTAAAGACAAAAGCCCAAGAGCGATGACACTGGCATTCCAGAGACACATCATTATACCTTTGTCACGTAGAAAATTGAACGAGAAATAAATGATCCTATGATTTCATTCAGGCCTGGTTAGTCGCTTAGCTATTTGCACCAGGTTCTGTTTCTTACATTTACGTGTAGAATACCTACTTAGGTAATAGTCAGTTCCTGTATACACGGCGACAAGGTTCACCACCTGTCACGTTGGGTTCTGACTATCTGGTGAAACGTGGGCTTTGAGTTGGCTTAATACCTCCACAATGTGGTGGTGTATGGCCACTCAAGCCTCTGACTACCCCCCGAATGGGGATAAAAGTCGTGACGTTATATTTATTTTATTTTAATACCTACTTACAAAATTATAAAAAAAAATCTTATCCGGCGTCCTAGATTCCAAGATGAACGAGCGTTTAATTTAAAAACTTCCAAACTCCAAATCTTCAGAGATAATTACCATCCGTAATTTATGAAGTACCAAAATTTCCAACGAACATTTCTCAACTTTTATCTGTACTCCTCGGAATCTAAGTGGGGTGGCAAAAAACCGTAGAAAAACTTGAGAGTTTGCACCTAATCTCAAATCAGATAACTGAAGGTGGTTGACAAAAAATGTAACTGTCGTCACCAGAGAGGCCTAGCAGAAAAAAATAAAGAGCACGGTACAACGCAATGGTGAAGATACAGCAAAAAACTTTTCGAAGTCACGACTTGATGATACAACTCACAAACATGACTTATCAACGCGTAGTCGGGGCGTCGATTCTTAAGCAACTTTATAATATGATAAGAATTACATTACATGTTGTCATAAGAATGGTTTTTATTGCAAAGCTTCGAAGCATCAATATACAGTTGACAGAGAACAAACTTCGCTATCATAAGCGATGTATCGCTATCGTATGTAAGAGTTGTCGCAAATATTGTAGTAGAATCAAACTAAACTGTGTGCTTAAGTTTTTATATTCACACTTAAGATTCCTTTGGTAGACTTTTAAACGATACTCTTGTTTATGCGATCCTCAAGCCTATTACTTAAATAAAGAATCATCATGAGAATAATTGTAATTCTTCAAATTTTGCCCGTTTATTATAATGATCAGTATGTTTAAAATTCGTGACGATATACTACGCAGTTCACATAACATTGTCTTGCTAAGCATCACACAGTTATAATGTTCGAACCAAAACTGGGGCATCGTGATCCGAACGTGTGAAAATTATAGTTTGTTAATGAAGAGAAAGAATAGGAACGCACGACGATGTGAGGTCAAGTTATGAAGTTTCTAAACAAATTAGTTTTGTTTTGAAATATGTGCTTCCACGATAAATCGGAAATGCTAGTCACAAAATCAATGAAACATTTAAAAAGTGATCTATACAAAATGCGCGGACTGATTATTCAAAACATGAACAAATTGAAGAGCAGTTATCACAAGTAATCACAAGTAGATAACATGCATTATTAAAAAAAAATGAATAGATAAAAACGAGGAACTAAAAGAAATTTCCAAATATAATCATCATAAGGGAAACGTTGCAAAAGTATCTCGTAACATAAATAGCGAAATCCCAAGATAAATTCACTGTAAATCCAAAAAACACTGTATATCCATTAACGTTGAAATCGGAAACGAGCACTCGAGCACACCTCGCATCTGCTCGCATGAATGAAACAGAAAATAATAGCGAAAGACTCCCGGGAGACGCCATTATAACCCGACTAACAAAGGGATTATCTTGTTTGGGAACCTCTTGACTGACACTCGTTCACTCTTTGTACGTATCGTGTTACCATTTCCACCGGTGTGCTGGCCATTGTAGCTGTTTTTTGTGGGTGTGGTCTCACTTTGTTCCTTTCGGGGTGAGAATTTGTCGGTTTGTTTTCAAAGGGAACGGTTTCGGACTAAGCTTTTTGCACTCCGCTGATGTATTGTATAAATACATGTTTAAGCTTGACTTCATTCGGTTTTGTAATTTGAAATGTATTTCGATTTACATCGTCCACATTGGTTCTAGTTTTATTTATTCATAGCGATCTATCAGCAATGTCAGTTTTGAATTAGTTTAGTGGATCGAAAGCATTTTATTTATGCGTCTCAACTCCTTTAGTTGCCAGCCTGTGAATTTGTGCCCATGTCATGTCTCGGTGCGCAAAACACCTATGTTAACGATACCATTTCACTGCAGTGTTTCTAGCCTGCAAAGCATTGTTTGAGCAATAATATGCCAATGAAATGTTATCACAAAGTAGATTTTTGCACGTTTAAAAGTGTAACCAAATCCAAATTGCACCATTTATATGAACCTCACTGTCTCGTCTGATCTCAATACATCTCTCGCCCTTATATCATATGTCTCCACTTTAGGCGTACACCCACAGTGCCATTAAATAGATCGAGTGCATCTTTTTACGTCTCCCGGCGTTAAGTGCATTTGCGAGTAAACTGCATCAAGCGAGCGTCTTTGGTGACGAGGCCGACGTGTGTGAATGTTTTATTACGAGTTGCATCCGTTCATTGTATTTGTGGATGCACCGTTCCATGTAATGTTGGAACTTTATACGGTGCTTAAGTAATTTGTTAAGTAAATGAGGCAGGTCAGGTAGGTATGGAACCCCTGTGTTGCCTGATTAGAATAGTACTATGTATTAAAGTTAAAGGTGAACGAATTTATGTCTGTGGACCACGTAATAGGAAATTTTAATGTGCTTGGCAATGGGCTCATCATCAGTTCCTTGTGCGGTTCCATAGAAGTTCAAAAATGGTAGACACCGATCTTATTCATCGCCATATATCCAGTTATAATCACTGGTAATCGATCGGAAGTTATGTAACACTTGACAATTTTTTAGAGAGGGACCCACCACTCACCCTCGGAATTGTCAACCTCAAAAAATTATAAACCAAATGAATTGATTGATAATTAGAAGAGGCAAACAAGACCGAACTCCCTATCAGTCGAGAGTATGTCTGTCATGAGTAGAGAATACAATCCCGAGCATGTTTTTCAATCCCGGGATTACGGGATTTTGGATGCGCAATCCCGGGATCCCGGGGCTATCCCGGGATTAGACTATGTAGTTTCTAATTGAGCTCAAATAAATTACATAGGTAATTTCTTTACTAATAATAATAATATTGTTGCACCCAACACAAATCACAATAATAGCTGTAATAATAGTAAGAAAAGAAAAAAGACAATACAACAACCCATAATAATGTAAGAAATAAAAAAGACAACACCAAAAACCTAATTAGAATTTCGAAAATACAATCCCAGAAATATCAAAGCATCCAATGTTTGACTACCAAGCCTGCTCCGTAGTTTATTGCCAACATTGCAGCAACTGAAAACGCTTGCTCAGGTTGTACACTGGTTGGAAGAATAGACAAATAGTATACTTATATCATTATATGCTGTTTCTAAGTGATATCCACGAACTCCTCCATTTTCAAACAGGTTCATTTCACGTCTAATACTAAACTAGACCTGTTTGTGGCAATCCCGAAAATCCCGAGATTAGCCAAGTACAGTCCCGGGATTTTCGGGGTCAGAAAACGGCCGGGATCCCGGGATCCCGGGATTCGGGATCCCGGGATTGTATTCTCGAGTCATGGACCCAACATAATTAGCAATTCTCCGCAGACAAAGCGAATCTAAAATAAATTCGACACGTGTTTCGCCTCTTCACGAGGCATCCTCAGGACGATCAGGATGATCTGGCTAGATCAGTCAGGGATGGGTGATCATCTAGTGGCATTTCAAACTCAGCGTCTCCGTGCTTTGGAGGGCACGTAAATAGTCGGTCTCGGTTGTTGTCTTCGAGACAGACCTTCGGGCCACTTGAACATCTCTGACACCAAGTTGGGCACTAAACATACGATAAGAAGAAGACATTAAATCCAAAACTATGGTCTCATCGTCTTGGATTTAAGGTCTTCGATTTTGTGCACTCAATTACGATTTTGTAGTTCCCTACAAAATCGAAATTTGGTACGTGCATGATCTCACAGGGAAGAGCTAGTTTAGTAGCTATAGTATTAAATTTAGAACCTAGCTAAGATTGATTTAAAGCTTATTTAACATACACATAAAAGTTTATATCACCGCCTCTACCATTTAACATCAATATCACTCCCATACACTGTCCACTTTTATATACAAACATTCCGTATTTAGTCGACCACTTAATGTCTACATCTGTTAAGTATCACCGATAGTTGAAGAGGTTCCCTTAATAAATTTAATGGGAAAATCGAGTTTATGTGTGGATAGAGTGCTTTAAATTGGGATGTAGATAATCATAGACACTTTCGTGCATTTAAATCAGGCGTTGTATAAATAGAACAGATAACAAATGTATCTTACTTCTAATTTTCGGTTAGAATCCCAAACGTAGTAACTTCAATATCAATTTTGTTTTTTGAAAAAGCAGTGGTAGCCGATTGGTTAAGCACGCGTCTTGCGGGCTTAAGGTCCTGGGTTCGAACCCTGGCTCACACCTCTGGATTTTTCGAAATCTATGTGTGAATCATAACTTTAATATGATTATCACTTGCTTTCGGTGAAGGAAAACATCGTGAGGAAACCTGCATGTGTTTAGACATGTGAAATCCACCAACCCGCACTGGGCCAGCGTGGTGGATTATAGCCTGAATCCCCCTCACATTGAGGGGAGGCCCGTGCCCAGCAGTGGGACGTTAACGGGCAATTTTTTTTGTTTTTTTTTTTTAATGGCAGCTTTATTTTCATCAATATCATCAGTGATGTATAATATAAATTATGTTAAGGACAACCTATCTCATTTCAAGGAATCATTTCTACCTAACTCCTAACGAATAGAATGTTTCTATTCTACTTTGTTATACATAAATGACAACTACAGGTTCAGATAATGTGGGTACGACTTTCGTTGCAGAAATTTGAATTGTAACTGGCCAAGATCCAGTTGTAAAGGAAGACATCAATACGACACTATCACCAGTTCAGCTAATCAGATAAACGTGTGAATTGAAGTGGGCGGTAACTGCTCCATTAATTCCAAGAGTTGTTCCCAGTTTCCACCATCCTCAATCATAAGGAATACTGGTTCAGATACGAGGCTGTCCAATAACCAGTCGTATTCTAAACAGGTTGAAGCTAAATATTTACCGAGTCTTTACAATTATCTTACGGTGGAACGATTTCTTAGTAAACTTGACAAGGTATTTAGATGAATTTGAAATGGAATAGCTTTTGAATACTTCTGTATGAATATTTAAGGGAATTATTTTTGATGAATATTTTCAAATTACTGTCGGCAAAATTGTTTTATAGTTGGAAGTTTAGCCGTTGAATAATTCATTTCTGAAACATTGTTAGTCATAACACAGGTATTTATTTTAATTAATCCAGGCGCCTATAAAGAAACACAATTATCGATACTTCATCTAGATGTAAAAATAACACACGAAACAATAATAATAATAATAATATAACGTCACGACTTTTACTCCCATTCGGGAGTAGTCAGGGGCACGAAACATTGTTAATGATTATTATAATTATCACAGACACATGATTTCAAAAGCGAAACTCTTTTGATTTTCAAATTACTGCACCAAAAGTGACACATCTACCTAAACCGGTCTATTCTACCAATAAAACCAATTGTAAGGCCCCATTCTACAAATAAAACGCAAGGAGAATTCTTTGCGGACGTTGATTAAGCACATCCCATCAATAAAGCGCTGCCCCATCTAGAATAGCATCGATATCGACCTTAATTATTTCCAACTAACTGACGACGGAACTAGAGCCGGCAATCAATATCTGAATATAGATGGTTCTAGGCACTACGGAAATAGATTAGGCTTTTGGAAGCAGGTGTCGATTTTCATGTTAGGCTGCTTCCAGGGAGCTTTTGTACTCTGAGTTAACTTATGCTCTAGATATACGCTCTAAAGCCTATTTTAGTAGAAAGAAGGATGAAAGGAAAGACGGATGGGGTGGTCAGAAATATTATTTGACTTTCCTATTGGATGAAATACGCCAATTGTTGACGTTTACAGATTATTTAATGCTGAAATAAGTTGTCTTAAATATGACTTTTTTGGGATTAGACTCGCCACACTCCCACTATTACGGCCCCGTTAGCGTGGTTGGCGCGGAGGCGCCTTTCACGCTGCAGGTCGTAGGTTCGATTCCTACCCGGGACATGCATTTGTGTGCACGAACATGTCTGTATGTCCTGAGTCTGGGTGTATATGTATATTAAGTATATATTTACAAATAAAAAAGTAGTATATGTAGTAATATCAGTTATCTGGTTTCCATAGTACAAGCTCTGCTTAGTTTGGGATCAGGTAACCGTGTGTACAAAATGTCCCAGGATATTATTATTATTATTACTATTACTCCTGTAAACCATGCTAGACAGTGTTGTCCAACGAAGACAGTGTTCGTAAATATGACATATCGACTCCTGATTATATTAGAGCAAAGACTACGCAGTGTAAGAGTTCTATCTATCTCTGTCAAAGTACTGTGAGATCCTCCAATGAGCAACCCCAACTAATGACATTAGTCAAGACCGAAAGATTAATGAGCCCTTCCAAGAACAAGCAAACTTAGCTTTTGCGAGCAAAACTACTCATATCAAAAGCAGCACAAAATATAATTATATATGAATCACTAATGTGCACCAAATTTACATAGAGGGTGTGAAACAAAATCCTAAATTTCTTCAAAATCGATGTCCAATCAATGCAGTCATGTTTAGAGAAGAGTGAGGAAGAGTTAATACTCTTTCATAGTCATGCTTACAAGACAGGGCTGGAGTTATATATAAAAACCAATTTAAGATCACCCTAATTCAGCTCAATTAAGAATTTTAACAAAAAAATCAAATAATACTTTATTTAAACTATATAAAGCCAATACAAATGAACACCCAGTCATAAGCGGCGAACTGACAGATAAACATTTTATAATAACCAAAGGTCCCACAGATGACAGGAGGCGTGACCACTCAAACTGCTAACGACAACGCGACGCTTTCGATGACTTTCCACTACATTTTTAGACCTCGTTAGCCGACGGGAATCCGAACGTTCGTCAAACTACGTGTTCCATGTCACCCGATGAAGAAGTAGGGTTACCAGTACCAAGTTTTAAATAACAGTAAAATAATAATCATAGTAATGGTGACCAGACAAGACCATAATCAGAGGGGATCTATACTGGACCAAATTAGCCAAATATATCAAAGATCAGGTTTGATACAAACCTTAACACTAAAACTAGCTCAAATTAAAGCGCTTAGAATGGGATTTATATGTATTATTCATTGCAGTCATTTGTATCTATTGTTTTGTTGACTTCATCAAGTATAATCAATATAATAATAATTTTGGATTCTTGAAATCTTAAACACAATTCAAGATTTCTAAACATACAGGAATTCTGAAACTTTATCAACTGTAAAATTTTTTAGAGGCAGCCCTATGTGACAATCACTACTTTCGACATTTCGTTCCATTTAAAACGCTGTGATTTCAAACGCTCGAGGTATTTTAAAATAAAGAAAACAAACCATCTATTATATGGGGAGAGGAATTTAAGAAATGATAAGTGCATGTTTATAGGATGGTATGGAAATAAGCTGTTAAATATATGACTTCTAAAACAGATGATGAGAAAATAACTACTATTATCTCTTACTTTTTATATGGAAACTCTTTACATGAAATGTATTAATTTATATTCGAAGCGGAAACTGAACGTGCAGTGAACAATTTATTGGTTTTAAATGTCCCTGAGCTGTAGGAACAGGCAGTCTTAGTTTAGTTTGATTTGGCCCAAATGGCTGTCTTTCATAATCCTTAAAACTTTGTATCTTATAACGTGTGAAGTTTCGACTCCAATCATGAGATTGGATAATTTTGTACGCATAATTATGTACCATTTGAGTACGTAAGGTGCGATCTAGGAAACGTAATTCAAGCTAGACATTAATAAATATATGAAGTTCTTGATATCAAGGCAGTACGAGATATCGAATGAATTAATAAGGGTTCATAAAGTGTACAAATTATTAATACCAATTGATTCATGGACTGGAATTGGAATGAATTTAGTCGTGTCCAGTTAAGCCAGTAAATTGGATTTTCTGATCAACATAATTTAACAGTAAGTACCACGTCTATGTCGATGCTATGAGATTTAAGCTAAGAAACTTGGAGCAGTTTTACTATGCTTTAAGTATACTATATTTTTAGGGAATATTACTCATAGACATGGGAAAAGATTTGCCAGATGGTCTGATGATATAAGAAAGGTGGCCGGCTCTTGCTGGACAAGACTAGCAGAGGACCGGAACGAATGGCGTGAAAGAGGAGAGGCCTATACCCAGCAGTGGGTGGATACAGGCTGAGAGAAGAAGTGATGCCTGTCCATCAGCAACAGTATAATCAAATGACATGAAGACGAAATGAATTGACAAATATTGATTCACACACACCTAAATACCAACAACACTACTTTCATAACATTCTGGCTGATATAGTAAATGGATAAGACCTTCATAGAATTTCCACAAATAATGCAATAGGGACAAAACTTAAAGCTGCAGTTGCTACAATAATTTACAAGACTATTCATGAGCCAGTATTTAATTCTAAGCATTATAAATTTAATGTACACTGCCGATATCTCCACAAAAGCCCTTAACATTAATTTGAAAGCGTGCGAGCGTACGTTCCTATCGATCGAACGTACGTATTTCATAAATTATAAACGTCGTGACGGGCGATCGGTTCAGTTACGCTTCTTGTAGCACGTTTCAATACAGTTTCGTCACTTAAGCAGATAACACTTGTACAGATCGTGAACACGAGTTGACGGATGATTAGGGCTGGCACCTTTGAAATCTACATAGCTGCCTAATATTGCTTTAGTTAGTATAGATAATGAATATTTATTCAATTTGATTATGATAACTAATACTTTATTACTGAATTCATTATCATCTAAAAATTTAATTTCCTTAGAGACGTTAAATGAAGTATATTGTCTATTTGAAGTATATTGTCTAAAAAATAAATCACTATTTGATAGCTGATTTTTGTACCAATCGGCTATCAAATAGTGATTTCTTTTCTCGAAAATTTTAGAATTATCATTTGTAACAGATCCAAATAAAAATTAGGTGCCTATTAAAAAGCTATATTATTTATATGACCGAAGCAATAAATGGCTAGCCCTAACTATCGACCCAAATTGTTGAAGCATTGATTGAAACCAGTCACCAGTAAACGCGCGTATCAATAGAAAATACGATAACAACTGCACTTGAATCCAAAAACATTAATTAAACCTCTGATAAACCTCCTAACGAATCATCAGAAAACACCATTACGAAACATTCTAATAGTAATAAAGCCGTTAATCAAATTCCGAGTGCTAAAAACCAATTAAAATTGACACGCGTTACACAATCGCAGGGACATAGAAAGAGGTTTGAATCAAACGGTCGGTCGGACGATCAAATAGAATGTATAATTCACTTCACCTTCGTCAGAATAAATGAGCATGTGACGGGAAGATTGTTTTTGTAGATCAACGGAGCTCCTAATTAAGTGTTTCGAGCCTACACCGTTTCATTTTAAAATTAAAATCTATTAAACCGTTTGTGTGTATGATCAAGAGATGAGATAGTAACGGTTCTGATGAATTACCTGTCATATTTACAAGATGCTAAGATGAATGAGTCATTTAACATAATACAACCTATAGCTAAAACAACAGATAATTCTAAAACATCTATAGAAGAGTAAGAATAAAATACAAAATGCGCAAATCCTGCACAATTTATATAGGTCAAGTGAACACCTGAGAATCCAACTAAATTGGTATTTTAATCATTTTAATAAAATTCCGCACCGCCGAGCGGAAAACGTTTCACGAAACAAATCCTATTAAGGAAAAATAGATTTCAAGAAGGAAATATCGCTCCGTCCCCACGAAAACGGAAATAGAAATGAGCTGAACGGAAGTGAAACTAATTAAGTTATCCACGGTTCGCTCGGGTTGCGGTTTATTTTCGTACAATTCCCTAGTTCAAATAATAGTAATACTGTCAACATTGTAGGCGTGACATACACTGATGTGCTGATAGCGATTTTAGACGCAAACTCTAGTGAGGGAAGAATTACTCACAATGTTACAGGATTTTGAAATGTACAACTCGGTTACAAAGTTCATTTTGGATTGCAGGATAATGATTTGGTAAAGTAGGGTGCACGGTATCAAAATATCTATGTTTTGCGTGTAAATAGGCGCGAGTGAAGCTCCAAGCCAGGTGCCGACTCGGAGTGAAATCGATGGAAACTTGGAGGGTACATGTTATTATGACAGTTGCTATTTATCTTAAACGACACGAAATACATTTTAACGTTCTGCAATTAGAATAAGTCTGGATATAAGCGAAAGCTATTAGTCTTATTAGCGTTCGTGTGCGTCAAGTTTTAATTGGTCTTTAAATTGTTTGTGACGTTAGAGGAGCAAACGTGGGTAGATATATACTGCTACGTACTTAGTTTAATTTGTTCCCACAATATGATTATAAACTTTTAATGGAACACATTGGCTGGCATGAACTTATTAATGACATGATTTCGTATGAAAATAACATGCTTGATACTTGGGATAGTAATATCGTGTCAATTATTATTACCATTATGGTTCTCATTATCGAGCTGCTAAGTAATTTTTTGTCAAATACTGTTTCACGTTCCCTGAGTCATGATTTTAAAAATAATTGTCTGGTCTTTGTTACAGATGCATCAAACACAACAGAAGCGGAACACGTAACAGCAGTTCCAACACCACCCATACCATTGCGACCAGAATACGCTCATCCAGCCGGTGTGGAAGCTTTAGACCCTTACAACTCAGAGAAGACCCACCAAGCACAACATCACAGAGACTATTTAGAAGAGGACTACGACCACGAACACAAAGAAGACGAACATGAGAACAGAGAAGATGCAGACGAACTGCCTTCTCTATCCGGAGATCATCTTCTGCAAAGTTCTACAGATGATCTGCCAATGTTTCTGCTAGAACCGCAGCATGCTTTCGTTGTTAGAAACAAGCCTGCAGTGCTCAGATGTCGTGCGGCGAACGCTTTGCAAGTGTATTTCAAGTGCAATGATGTGAGATCTGTGGCGAGTACTCAGTTTGAGTTCGTTGATCCTCAAAGTGGTGTCAGGATTGTGGAAGCTGAGTGCAATGTGACTAGAGATCAGTTGGACGAGTATTTTGGTGAAGACAGATTTACTTGCACTTGTAATGCTTGGAGCAGTCGAGGTGATATTAAGAGTCAGCCTGCGGTCGTCGAATTAGCATGTGAGTATTTTTAAACTTTTAAGAATTAATGAACTACAAAAAAAAAAATATCGCCAGACAAACACAAGATACAATGAACCAGACCAAATGGAGCAATTGTTATCATTGCTCAAATTTTACAAAACTCTTCACATAAAACTTAAATGTATCAACTGTATGCTCCCAAACTAAGCAACGCTAGTACTATGGGTACTCGCTAATGGGCTGGGAATGATCCCAATGACACCCAGACCAGAGCAAATTACGCAAAGGCCGTCTCCAAAATTTGCCTCTGGCGGGAATCAAACCCGCCACCCGATCCAGTGTACCGAGCGGCCTACGCTCGAACCACTGAACCAAGTGACTGTCAAATGAATGCAAAGTATTTATCTCTCAAATAGTTTCATCAGTTTCTATATTATGGATGCTTACAATTTTTTTCTCGGTACTGCATCGGGATAGTTATAAAAATATATTGTTTCCTGTCTAACTGGGCCGTGGCGAGCTGGGCGCGGTACATTTCATCAAAAGTCATAATTCGTGGCGAGTTTCCGCGGACGATTTTAGAATAACCCAGTTGATGCTGCACGCTCATCTCCGACCAAAGACATTTTCTTTAATAGTCTCGGATCAACGGTTACATGCATCATAAATAAATTCTAATCCAAACAATACAACGAAATGAAAATTCATTCAGAATTCTCACAAACTTCATCAAAGACAACATTTACCTAACTATGTCATTCTACGATCTTTGACAATCGTTCAGAAGCCAAAAATTCGGGCAATAATAATCTTACCCTTAGGTTGCCGATAGTCCCACTAGTTGGGTCTCGAAGGGTAGAAAGTAATCAGTCAGAGCAAATGACAGCCAAATCCAGGTCGACTGAAAGCCGACCGTTGAGGCTAGGAAGAAGATGATTATAATACTTCATTTCTAGTTATTTTTGCGTGTTGACAGCCATTCTGACTCATTCTGCCTTAGTACTATTTAAACCATTATCAGTTTTATTGCCGTCATTTAACGACTTTTCTTATGTTGAAACTTTATTGCTTCTATGTTTTCGTTCTAACGGGAACCAGTCAATAAAACAAAATTTCTATAACAGTAATGAACACTTCAATCTGCCTATAAACGCCTAAATAATAAAGTGGCCGCACTTGACCATCTCGAGTTGCCCAACGGCACATAAATCGACCCAACGGCCATTCTGACGTTTATTTAATATGCATAGGAGATTTACCACGAATGGTATTGAATTTAATCGGCCAACCGTCCGTAATACACTTTATGAATGGTATTAATGGTAGCCATACATCACTGGCGAAGAATTTGATGGCTGCGACGCCGGTTCGAGCATTTGTCTTGTCAAAATATAGTCTTTTTGTATGTCAGTCGGTTTGGTAAACGATAGCTGTGAAACTGATATTGTTCTTGTGTGAATGCGAAATGTTTCTGTGAGAAAACATCAATAGAAGAAAAGTAATGAAGTGTAGTCAGTAGTATGTATACCTATATTAGAATGTGTAGTAACTGATATCACCTCTCCATCACCTAAGTAGCGATGCACTGTATTTTTGAATTGTCCCACTCTAACATTAACACTAACGTGCCGTAACTAACCAGCGCCGCTATATAAAACGAGATTAGATCTAGCACATAATTCACGGCATTCAATGATCTGTACAATTGTGTAGCGTTTGAACTTTTAAACTTAAAGTTCATTGTATTCGGAACTTGTCGATAGTGTTGAGTTAAATGGTACAATCGTTTAAAGCTAGTTCGTAACAATGAGGTGGTGAGTTTAGAAATCAGTAATTTATGTTCGTTGTAAATGAAATGTTGGTTTTAGTTTTGTTCAACAGAGAAAGTTTCTGAAGGATGATTATGAATGAAACTTTTGTTTAAATGTATTTCAATACAACCAATACCAAATTATTTCATATTACAAAACTTTGAACATCCTGTTTAAAATGATATGACTTACACCCATCCCCGTATATATAATTTATTAGCTCCTTCCTCATATCCATTTTATTTTAATACCTATTCCAAAAACCCATCAAAATTATAGACCGAACACACCCAATGGAAATAAAGCAAAGACTAGACATATTCGTGAACAAAACGAACTTACTTCAAAACAAATAGAAGCCAGGAACGCAGCAGTACATCGTTCACAAACACTGGAAACTCATAAACGTCTAAATATACACGAAACAGAATCGAGAGAGACATTACTGGAGCCCCTTAATTGTGCGAACTGACAGTATGTAATATACACTCAGTGGAGCTTCATCTTGACGCTTTAATTGTTCTTGCTTATAGGGATGAGGAGTTTAGATTTTGGGAGTATTTTCTGATTAAGAGTGTATTTTCTGAGATCTTTGAAAAAGAAAAGGAAATTAAGAAGACAAATCAGAATGATGTAAATTAAGATGCAAATGACACAAGATTCCTAATTGAAGATTCTAAAGTCAACAAAGCAAATATATGATCTTATGGTAACATTATTCGGTTGCTAAATGAACGGGACAAACCTAACATATATTATGTAATTAGAAATACAAAGTTGGATATTAAATTTATAAAAGGCACGAATTCAGCCACGTCTGACTAGCGCGATACATGACTAGTACACAGATGAGGCTCCTAAATTTATACAACTAACATCCCTATTTACCATTAAAACAGCTTCTAAGCTATTAACAATAATAGATGGAGTATAGTAAGTGCGCGTAAAAGTGTCAGTATTAAGTCTCCTACTACGATTTACAGTGCGCAAGTCGGAATGTGATGTTTTCATGTTTACAACCGTGGTTGGGGCTTTTAATGGATCGGTGAACGTGTGTCGTGAAGCTAAATTTAACGTACTTACTTCATTGATTGGTAAAGTTACGTTTGTTTAATGGTAGTTAGTTGTGGGCGGTGGTAATAGATGTTTATTTATTTAGTTACTTCAATGGTGTCTTGGTACTATAATGGATTCAGTAAATGGAACCATATCTCTATCTATTTCACTGTATTCATCTATTTATCTCTGAGATAATATATGGTTCAGGAACTTTATTTCAGTAGAATTCAGATATGATTCGATATCGAGTATTATAGTTATACCGCAAGCGGTGTACCGCGCCTTAGGTACGCGAGCGGCGAGACGGGGGGCGTTTTCCCACTCCCCACCTCCCCGAGTCCTCCCCGCGCATACCTAAGGCGCGGTACAGCGCTTGCGGTATACCTATAATACAATATACTTATTCTGTTTTAAAAATATTATATTACGTAGTCTATAGGTTTAGATTCCCTTTTATGATATTCTTCTATACCTACTTTGCAACAACCGTTTGACACTGTGGTTCGAGCGTGAGCCGTTCGGCTCACTGCATCGGGTGGTTGCGGGTTCTATTCCCGCGAGAGGCAAATTTCGAAAACGGCCTTGTCGTCATTTGCCCTGGTCTGGGCGTCACTGGGACCGCCCCAATAGCAATAATACAAGCGTTGCTTAGTTTGGGACGACACAGTTACTACTGTATTAGTTTATACTTGACGGACCCGTTGGCGTGGTTGGCGTGATGGCGCCTTTCACGCTGCAGGTCGTAGGTTCGATTCCTACCCGGGACATGCATTTGTGTGCATGAACATGTCTGTATGTCCCGAGTTTGGGTGTATATGTATATTAAGTATGTATTTACAAATAAAAAGTAGTATATGTAGTAATATCAGTTATCTGATTTCCATAGTACAAGCTCTGCTTAGTTTGGGATCAGGTAGCCGTGTGTAAAAAATGACACAGGATATTATTATTACTATTATTACACGACTGCCCAAAAAAAAAGGAGTGTATATGTGTTTAGGGTTCATGTATGTATGTATGTTTGTATGTTTGTATGTTTGTATGTGAGATTCTTTATTCCACCATAACTTATAAATGCCTGAACGGATTTCGATGTATGGGGTATCGTTAGAATCCTTACATCATTCCGGGTAACACTGGGTATATTATTTTTGAAAAAAATCAATATGGCGGCATTATGGCTCAACTTTAATATGTGAAAAAAAAATGTTTTTCTTCCATTATTACAATATGGGTATCAAATTGAAGGCCTTGATGATCACAGTCCAAAACTGTAGAATTTATAGGCATAATTTAACATAGGTAGGGTATACATGCAAAACAAATATATCATTTTTGGCTGCTGTCACTAAAATGCATAAAATAAAAATAAATAATTTAAAAAATTAAAAACACGACTGCCCTGCCAAAAAACGAGCTAAAAAGTATAAAACAAGTGCAGTGTCATTGCAGTCGGGGGACCGTTCTGTGGAACATATTTAATCTAAGTGGGCCCCCGACTGCAATGACACTGCACTTGTTTTATACTTTTTAGCTCGTTTTTTGGCAGGGCAGTCGTGTTTTTAATTTTTTAAATTATTTTATTTTATTATCACTGCTCTCATCACCTACTATCTAGAATAACCTGATACCATTAAGAGTTTTATTGTTCTTTTACAAGATGAGTGTAAATTTGTCTATGTATCATACAGTTGTAAACGTTAGGAGAGCGGCTACTATTCAGTCGTTAGTGTGTTACGACATATAGTGGAACTGGCTATTCTAATCCGGACCACACACATGGAATTCTTTATTTTAAGACCGCCCGCTTTTAGTCGCTAAACTCTTGACAGTGGTCATTATTGCTGCTTCTCACTTCATAATTAGGTTACATCTTTCCTAACTTCTAAGGGCCATCGGCCATCGGCGATCGGCGATTTTGATGCTGCTTCTCGCTCGTTCGCGCTCGAAGAAACGCGACGCAGCATCGATACGCCACAAAATCGCCGGTCGCCGATGCTAAAAGTAGCAAGTCTGCGGAGGCCCTAATACATGAAGACTTTGATACAGTGGTTTGAACGTTGGTCGCTCGGCTCATTGCATCGGGTGGTTGCGAGTTCGATTCCTGTCAAAGGGAAATTTCGGATACGGCCTTTTCGTAATTTGTCCTGGTCTGGGTGTCACTGGGATCGGCTCCTAGTCCTTAGGGCATAGTACAAGCGTTGCTTATTTTTGGGCCATACAGTTGGTGTTTAAGTCTGGCGATAATTATTGATTTATTATTTTATCTGTTTGTGTTTAGAACGTTTGAAATTGACAGCAATATCTAAATAGAAGGTATTTAGATATTGCTGACTGAGAAAAAAAATTACGACAACAAAATGGTATTTGTAGTTCCTAGTAGTCTTTTTAGTATGTTTTACTAAACGTTTTGTATTTACAGCAAATGTTTTATAAATGTGAGACATTACATAAAACATTTGCTGTAAATACAAAACGAAACGTTTAGTAAAAAATATTGAAAACACTACTAGAAAATACAAAAATCCATTTTGCTGTCGTAAAATTTTTCTCAGCTTAAATTAAGGTTATTTTAACTTACCTGTGTTCAAACTTACTGTTAAGCTATGGCTATATTGTCTATTTTAATACCTCACCAATTCAGTTAAATTCTGTAAATGTACCTGAACTCCAGGTATATAACCAAGAATGGCGCTTGGGTGTTCTGAATAAAGGCCGGCAGAGCTAGTGCGAATATAATTCAATGTTAACAGCCAGCAAATCCCCACTCTGTGTGCACTGAATTTTTGAGTACATAGATGTAAAGTTAAACTGAATGAATATTATGTTGAAATAACAGATTACTTACAAGAGGACATGGCTATACTGCCCTCCTAGCTAAGTGGCTCACTACACCGGGTGGTTGCGGGTTCGATGCCCACCAGAGGATAATTTCGGATACGGTTATCGTAATTTGCCCTGGTCTGGGTTTCACTGGAATCGCCCCCAGTCCATTGTATGATAGCAATAGTACAAGCGTAGCTTAGTTTGGAACCATACAGTTGGTGCGTATCTCTGGCGATATTTATTTATGTTGCTATTGGAAAACGTAACGCTGTATCTATAAATAAAGCAAGTGGCAATAGGTACTCTAAATATATGTACAATATAGTTCCCTATATGCATTTCATTTAAAAGAAAGAAAGAAAATACTTTATTGCGGTAAGCAAAAATACAAAAAAATAAATACCTAACCTACCCAACCTAGTTTCTAACCTGTGTTGTCCCACTATACAGTTAAGGACTCTTATTCTTCCATTACCTCTGATCTGTAACTGCCAGCGTATCTTCTATTAGAAAATTAGTCGATTCCACCATCTCCCACCGCATAGGTGTTTCCTATTGTTGGACACCCACTGCATAAAACACCTTCATAACTTTTCCCCTCTTCATTTTCCGCTTACGTTCTCGCTCTATTTTTAAAAAGGATATTATCACCTTCACCATGTACTTTCCCTAAACACGCTCTGTAACCACGCCCCTACAACTTCCACCGTCTCTACATCTCAGTCACCGTAGGTACGAATTTCGTAGCGGAAATGAAACGCGCGCGGTAATTTATGACTCTACACGAACTCTCCGCCGGATCCAGCTAACACTTATCATTTACGCCCATCAGCTGTTGAATTTAAAGTTACTCAGAATCTCTACTTTTATTCGTAGTCTGTGAAGATTTCAATATTTTATTGAGTACTTAAATTTTATCGAGTTTTAACTATAGCATACTAATATACTCACTTACACATATAGCTATCTATGAAGGGTAGCTAGAAATTACTAATTCCTATACATTACAATTCTAATGAGCATATGTAGACTACGTCAATAGGTGTGTCCATATGCCGCGCATGCCTCACCCGAGCACTCATATTATGACATTGTGTCTATACGTTTCAACGTCAAAACTGAGTGCTCGCGCGAGGCATACGCCTGATGAAGACGCCGCCAATTGTGTGTTTGTTTTCTGCCTTAGTTATTTTAAAAATATCTAGTTAATGTAAAGAAAAGTAACATAAAGTAAAGTTAAAATATAAAGTTTATTGGCATGATAGTACCTACATCATCTGATTCTTATCACACGGTTAGAGGCCAAGTTGGTCAAGCCACCCGAAAGCTTAACGACTGCTGTCTAGATTAAAATATCATCTTCTATAAGATCGTTAAATGTTTCGGTCGCTTTACTTACAGAAAATATCTCGTACTTTCTATGTAGTAGACGGCTAGATAAACAATGAAGTGTCATAAAATGTAGACACGTCATACTTTGCAGTTTTTAATATCGTGTTACTGGAAAATTCTCAAGTTTTCACCTCGCTCTAGCGGCGTCTCGGCTAAGAGTGCGAGTAATGGAGCGCACACAACAGATTTATGGCCACACTACGCTAACCCTTGCGATGTTCCGCTAGTGAAAGTAGCGCTACCCGAAGCGTTATAACTTTATAGTACTTTAGAAGTAGGTACCAAAAAAAGAAAATACTTTATTTAGTACGATGCCTTGAATGCCTCGCCCGAGCACTCATGTTACTTTGATTTCAGTTTAAATTTTGATTACGTTCGCACTGTAACACTGTTTTCAGTATGTACTGTAACGGGGTAACTCGTTTTACGCGTTAAAACATGTAAAAAGAGTTACCCCAAAAGTTACCACTAAAGTTTAGTTCGATGTATTTGCACTTATTATTGTGAATATTAATTATTATTACTTCACAATACCATAACCGTAAAAAAGTGTAATGTCAAAGCTGTATACTCGAGCAACACTTATAAAAAATACTCAATAGATGTGTCCATATGGCGCGCATGCCTCACCCGAGCACTCATATTATGACATTACGTCTATGCGTTCTGACGTCAAAAGTGAGTGCTCGCGCGAGGCATGCGCCTGATGAAGACGCCGCCATTTACTACAGTTATTTTCCAAAAACACTTTCTAAAAACATTGAGTGAATTTCCCCGGCATTTCTAGGGTTACCACTACACAGTTTCAAGTGAACATTTCGCGGCGACCGGCACCGCGCGCCGAGTGTATTAGTTTTTGTAATGTCAGCAATTTGTTAGGTTTCATACTCTGAGGGTAGTTTCAGTTAGTTTGAAGGGTGCGAGTTAGAATTAGTTTTAGCTGCGCCATTTTGTTAATACATGAGAATTTAACAAAGTTTACTTGGGCTCCATGTTTGAACACCAGCTTTAGACTCTACATTTGTAAGCTTTACGTTTATTATGTATTACAATCTCGCAGGGTTACCAAAAGACAGGTTGAAATGGTTGTATAATAATTTAAAGACATGAGAAGCATGTCGCTGACATATTTATAAATATTAGTCAAGATTGATACAGTCCCGATGCGACCCGAGAATGCCGCTAAAAATAAAAGGAAAGATATACAGATCATAAGACCTGTGGCCCGATTCACGTAACCAAAACCGAACGATGTCTAGCGATATAGTCGTTGATAGCCTTTTTGTAATACGAAAAGGCTATCAACGACTATATCGCTGAGACATCGTTACGGTTTTGGTTACGTGAATCGGGCTACTGTGATCATGTACGGCTCGGAATGCTGGGCGGCTAAAGTGCGCGAAGAGAAACGTCTCCACTCTGCCGAGATGCGAATGTTGAGATGGATGTGTGGAGTGAGAGTAAAAATTAGGAGGTTGGAATGGTTTGGGCATGTGATGAGAAGAGATGAAAAGCATGTGATTTAACGAGTGCTGAATATGAATGAGGAAGGATACAAAGCGAGAGGAAGACCGAAGAAAAGATGGATGGATTGTATACAGAGTGATATGAATGAGGTTGGAGTGGATTTAAGTATGACAGCAAAGCGCGATGAATGGATGAGTAAGACATACTGCGCCGACCCCAGATAATGGGAAAAGGTAAGGCAGATGATGATGAGTCAAGATTAATACAGAGAGAAAGTAAGACCCAAGAAAAGATGATGGATTGTATTAATAGGGTTATGTAGGAGGTTGGAATGGATGTATGATAAAACCTTCGATCAACCTTCTTGAGATCGTTAGTTAGAACAGCACAATGAATGGAAGAAAAAGATTTACCCCCAAATTCATAGAGATTTTAGCCAGTTTACAATGGTTTTGAAAAGCGTTTTTAGGAACAAATGTGATTTGTAATTCCAGTGCAAGTCGATCATAACTTTCTATGAATTTGGGGGATACTGTGCTGATCCCATATAACGAAAACAGTGATGATAATGAGACCCAGATGAGGACAAAAAATATGGCATCTATTGAAGTTCCTTATATGTGACGTAGATGAGCATTTAGCAAGGATTTTTTAAAACTCATCCCCTAAAAGGTCAAATAGGGGATGAAAGATTGTATGAAAGCATCGGGCACACAGCTAGTAGAGATTATACAAAATATAAGTAAGAATACGTTGAGAAGTCTTAACAAATATTACTGCGACAGAAATCCTTAATCAAAGGCAGTAAAAGACGTTGCGGCAAACCTAGATAATGGAATAATGTGAGGATTATAACGATAATCCCAAAGCCTAGAACAATTCCCGATAACTCCATCAAACATTCACGCTATTTCATATTGAATCCAATTACCGCGGCTAGAGAACTCACAATCATTTAATAACATCAAACGTTTATTGCGTAACATTCATTGTGCTTCACGGAATGAGAGCGGGCCGTGTCGGGCCACCGAAACGGCGGGCAATTATCCGGTATAAACGCCAAAACAGCGTTAAATTGTTTAATAGGTGGCTATTACAGCGGTGGGCCAATCTCGTGGACACACACTATGAGATGACTTGAATGTTTTTAAAATTGTAATTGACATGTGAAGATGTGTCGTGAGATGAAGTTGTTTTGTTTTTTTCAATTGTTGTAGTTATTTGATCATGTTTTATTAACAAAAAAAGCGCCAAACACCTCTCTTAAATAAACATATAAGACTAGCATCTGCCCGTGACTTCGTCCGCGTTATCTTTGAAATCCCACAGGAACCTGACATTGTTCCGGGATAAAACGTAGCCCATGTTCTGCTCTAAGGTCCTATCTATCTCCATACCAAATTCATCAAGATTGGTTTAACGGTTTAGTCGTGAAAGCGTAACAGACAGACAGACAGACAGAGTTACTTTCGCATTTATAATATTAGTATTGATACTTAGTATAGATTAAGGATTACTATGTTGATCTTTGGTGTCATAGTCAGATATATTCCAAATTATTGAACAGATCTGAAACATTCACATATTATGGCTAATATTAGATACTGTAATGGCGGAGATAGACTTGAGCCGAACGACGAACAAAATACGAACATTCACAAAAAAAATATTGTTTTTTGTGATTTTTGCTCAACTCTGTCACTATTAGAAGAACCGAATAAGTGATAGTGATAAGGCCATCTTGGTATCCCACTACTGGGCAAACCTCTCTTCCGCTCTAGCTGATTCCAGCTAAGCCCAGCAATACCCATAACCCAAAATTACGCAACCATCGGCAACGAACAATTATTGAATTAGGCCAACGCTCACAGCAATATGTTGAGATGTCAGCCCCGTAATTGTTATTGACGTGTGATTGTTGTATCATTAACGCAACGTTTGTTATACAACATTGTGTTGTCAATAACAATTTGGAGGAATTTAATTAATCGAGGCATATAATGCGGGTTGATTGTAGAAATGGGAATTATTAAAAATAAAATTACTGACAATATATTAAATAAATTTCGCCAGACTTAGACACAATTGTATGGTCCCAAACTAAGCAACGCTGGTTGGCTACCGTACAATGGACTGGCAGCAATCCCGATGACACCCAGACTAATAGTGGGAACTAGTAATAGGACTAATTTCGAAAAGATCGTTTCCGAAATTTGGCTCTGGAATCGAACCCGCAATTACCCGATGTAGTGAGTCGAGCGGCTAACTCTCGAAGCCAGCTGGTTTGCTTACATTTATGCTTAAGTCTGTCACCACCATTATGCAAATCAAGCGTTGTTTTAATAATATAGACGGGTTATGGCCGGCGCACATAGAGCACGGCATGGCATGGCATTTTATTATTTATCAATCGAATTTAATACTTATCCAATCGAAATAAGGTATATATTTCAATGCTCGGTGATCGACCTCGGAGCATCGCGGAGCATTTTCTCGGTGCACCCGCTGGAGCACCTTATTTCGATTGGATAAGTATTAAATTCGATTGATAAATAATAAAATGCCATGCCATGCCGTGCTCTATGTGCGCCGGCCATTACTTTGATAGATACCTGTCAAACACGCTGTCAAAATTTTCATCGGCCACGCAATACTGAGCTTGAGTTTGCTAATTAGCCAAGTTATAACATACCATTTTAGGAGACCATACCAACTGTACCTACAACGTATAGTTGCGGTTAGTATGGCGTTGTAATAAAAAATAACTTTTCTCTTCGTCCAGATCTCAAGAAACCCTTCGCAATAACACCGACAGCGAACTCAGTGGAGGCCGGGTCAGCTGCTTCGCTGCGCTGTTCCCCGCCCGCCGCGGCCCCGCCCCCGCGGGTCTCCTGGCTCAAACACGGGCAGCCGTTACAGCAAGACCACAATGTGCTGATATCTGCTGAAGGAAACCTGCTCATATCTAGGGCTACTCTACAAGTAAGTTTACCTTTAGGGTTGCCTTAACATATCACACTAACGACCGAATACTCAAAGGCTACTTAAATATTTAAGTCCCACTTAGCAGCTTGAGACGTCGTTAACTGTCATGTTTTGTATGGCGCGTCAAAGTTAAGCAGCTCTCAAATTTAAGTTGCGTACGAGTATTCGGCCGTAAGGCCCGTATTAATTAATGAAGCTCAAATCTGAGATCGATCTTAAGATGCAGTTTTGACGTTTAATGTATGGAACAGCTGTCAAAATCAGTATCTTAAGTTCGATCTCAATCTTGTGATAGATTTATTAATACGCGCCTAAAGCCTCGAATTCAATAGGCAACATTTGAAGCGCGACTTGTTACACAACATGTTGCTCATCATGTTGATCGGCAACGAGCAAATTTTGTTGTCTGTCCATGTATGACCAGTCGTTGATGTTGCGCGCCAGCTGGCAATGTCGCGCGTTGTTGTGCAACGTTGTTCTTGTTGAGCGTCACGTGTTTGCTTCGATTGTTGCCTAGTGGAGACGAGGCTTTATACAACTGTAGAATTATAGAGTCAATTATTGATGACGTAAAAATAAAGATTTGTCTTATTCTCTCCTATGCATTAAGAAAGGGAGAGAGCGACTCGGCCCGACATAATGCGTGTCAAAGACTCTTGTCCTAACGCGTGTGCTAGCCCTACTGTTACCAGTCGCTAGTGTTACATGCAAATGTCAAAGATCATCTTACTAAATATGAATTCTATAATACGGTAGACGGTAAAAGCGAAATGATAATTGTGGCCTTGACTAAGCTGGTGCTTTCTAAGCAAATTGAATATGTACCAGTATGGAGTATCATCATACGAATGTTTCCTGGTGCCGTTTTAATCCTTGCATATGTAGGAGAGAAAGTATTGATCATTTGCTAAATAAGGACTGGTTTAAATAGAAGATTGGTGTGAAAATTATAAACAAGTAGATATGTTTGCTTGTCAAAAAGCACTTTGTACAAAATCCAATCTTTTTGATTAGGTGTTACTTATGGTAAGTCTCTGAGCTTTTATCATCAGGCGAGTCGTACACTTGTGTCTTGTTTGCATGTCTGCCACCTTAGTCAAATAAAAAACAGCATTTTTTTTCTGCAGCGCAATTGCTAACGTCGCAATTGAGAGAAACATTCGGACAACTATAAAGTTTATTTCCAAACCAAAATCTTCCATTTCTCGATCGTTACGACTTTTCTCAGAGCGTACTTACATATTTATCAATACTTCTTCAGCGGGAACATACGATGCTACCGAACTATTTATCAATGTACCAGATGCTCATAATTTAATGGTCTATAAATTAAAGTTATAACACTAAAAGCTTTAATAAAGTGAAACCACAAATCTAAACAATGAGTTGGGACATTAAGATGGACCAAATGATGGCCACGTTACGAACACATGTCAATATTAGGCCAAGTATTTGCTGTAATAAAAACGATTCAAGTACACCATTTGATGAAATTGTAACCGTATGTTGATAGATATAAGGAAGAATTTGAGATGATTGCAGGATGTCGTGAATGACTCAAGCTGACACGTGGCGAATACTGGAGAACATGATCGTAGTAAATAAACATAATTATTTTATTCATAATTCATAATGTGTGGTCCATAAAAAAATTGGGATAGATCATTTTAAGAATTTACACACACCGTTTCAGAGATTTCAACCGTTGAATTTATTTCAAACTACGCAAAATCACAAAGTAAACATCGAATGGTTTTACTATTCAAATTGAATTCAAAAGCTTCTCTCATAATTTAATGCGCAACATTAATAATGCGCAACGATGCACGAGAGGTTAAAAGTCATAAATTGATACTTCGTCCCACACCGACCGCTGTTTAGTGAAAATCTTCGTGCGCCTAACTAGGGAACATCGAACATTCAATTACATTTGATTATGCATTGCATGCAGAAATATTCAGTTTCTAAATTTAACATAAGCACACCTCATTAAAATGCCCGTTCAAAGCGTCAGTGCGCACAATCGCATCTTGTCGCACGATTGCAAATTATTTATTTTATCTCTTAGCGACTGCGACTAATTAGTCGAGCGCGACAGACATTTATTAATTGCGACACACGTCGCTGTCGCGCGTTCTTGTGTTTTGTCGTCGTTTTGTCGCGTTCAGTGTAGTCTTTCAAAGCTGGATGTCCGGTGATAAAAACTCTGAAGTTTGCGCTAATCCAGTTACAGTTACACATTTCACGGAAGGAGACCCATTTATCTTTTAGAGAAACTTTGGTTATTTATTTTGCTGAATTTAAAATCTCTACTAGAATAAAAATCCTTTGAAAAAGTTTATTTATATCACAGTGTGATATCATAATTGATACAAAACATAAAACAAGAGAATCTAAATAATCTCGTCAAAGTATTCCCCAAAAATCCTTGCACGCTATTCGCCTACCACATCACCTTACATCGTTACAATCGCAAATAACTCATTCCATCTCCGGTTTCCGCTACGCAGCTCTCACTAATTAGCCTCCGAGAGCAGACATGGATTAATTGCTGCCACTGTCAGTCGCTCTCTCATTGTGGGTTCGTGTGTAACATTATCGTTCACAAAGGTGTCTGGAGCTTTCTTAATTAATATAATCGTAATATGGAGTTGTGTACATCTCTTAAATTAATGGCTCCCGTCCTTTGTAATTTTAACACATTCAGCTTTTCGGTTGTAAAAATATATTACGGAGGCAGTTCCGTAATGAACTCGGTTTGTGCGTTTTAAATTTGTAATGCGGGCGCTTATTTTGTCGTTTCCTTTTAATCTGCGTCTTCAAATATGTATGAGGTTGCGTAAGAATTTATTTTAGGGCCTTTTTTGTTAAGCTGGACGATTTTGTTATTTATTTAGAGGAAATAAACGCTTCCGGTCAATTGAATGAATAATGATTTGTCAACAGGATATGGCGAATTATAGCTGCGTTGCGGAAAACATAGCCGGGAAGAGAATCTCGGAACCCGCTCTTCTAACTGTTTATGGTAAGTGATAATTAACCACATTTCACACAGGTTTAAGGGTGCGTCTCCACTGACGCGGAGCTGGGCGGAGTGGAGCGGAGCGGACCGTGAATTGGCCAATCACAGTGCTCGAAATCTCCACTCCGCTCTTAGCCCGTCACAGTTGGTCAATCACAGTGCTCTTCTCCGCTCCACTCCGCCCAGCTCCGCGTCAGTGGAAACGCACCCTAATGGCTGCATCTAAATAAGGTGAGCAGCGTGCCCGTGCAATGTCATAAAATGATTGCTCGGAGGTACTACTAGCCACATTTAGACGCATTTACTTACTTCACTAAGCTTTACTATGGAAATTAATATTCTTCATCCCACAACTAAACTTAGCCAACCGCTATGAAGTTCCTTCTAAAACCGTATTAAATCCATTCACAATTTATGTACCCTTATCAAATTTATAACACGGAGTAGTGAGAACCGTAGCGATTACCGCTAAAGAGCGTTAGACAACTTAATAGCTACACCTCACCCGACAAGTTAGTTGCCTTTCATTATTTCACGTACAATTTATCGGACAACCGTAGTTCGGACAAAGACATTACCAAGAAAGCGGGATATATGTGCCTGTCTAAAATTGTATGTCCTACAAGACGGAGTCCATGGACACAGTAAATAAAAATAGGGCCGCTCGGCTCACTGCATCGGGTGGTTGCGGGTTCGATTCCCGCCAGAGGTAAATTTCGGAAACGACCTTTTTATCATTTTCCCTGGTCTGGGTGTCACTGGGATCACCACCAGTCCATTGTATGGTAGCCATAGTACAAGCGTTGCTTAGTTTGGGACCATACAGTTGGTGCGTATGTCTGGCGATATTTATTTATTTATTTAATGGATGTATGTATTTGGCTGCACGTAGTGGTGTGCCGAGCACACATCTAGTGATTCAGTAAGTGAGTGAGTGGTCAGTCAGAGATGGTTGACCATTTAGTGGCATTTGAAATGAGCGTCTACGTGCTTCGGAGGGCACGTAAAAGTCGGTCCCGGTTGTTGTCATCTAGGCAGCAGTCGTTAAGCTTCAGAGGCCTTCGGGCGGCTTGAACAACTCTGACACCAGGTTGGCCACTAACCATACCATAAGAAGAAGATCTAGTAATTGCAATGTAAGGAGGTGCCATATCTACTAAAATACATGACAGGGTTCGTTGCTGTTTAGCGCCCATTCCACCCTCACTTATACGTAATAACTATCTTTAAAGCAAGATCAAAGGGCAGGCGCCGATAGCTCGCAGTTATAGCGATGCGCTGGCGCATGGGAGTCATTAGGGACGGGCTCGCCCACGTTTGGCAATATGGCGCCAACTTAACTGATTGCAATCATCACCTCTGACTCTGCACGTCCCAAATCTTTGTTGTGAGCATCTATCTGGGTCTCTCAATGTGATTCATCTTTAATTTTAGAATCGTGACTAGCTTCCTAGGTGTGTGTGTGGTCAGTGACTAAAATCGCGACGCTTTCATTATATTTCTGATATAACTTTCAGTTTTGTTTGTGAAACCAAAAAGTCTTTCGGTGTGTCCAGATGCGTCGCACACCTCGAGCGAGCGTTCGTAATAAATAAATATCCTGGGACATTATTTTACACACGGCTACCTGATCCCAAACTAAGCAGAGCTTGTACTATGGAAACCAGATAACCGATATACTACATATACTACTTTTTGTTTGTAAATACATACTTAATATACATAAATACACCCAGACTCGGGACATGCAGACATGTTCATGCACACAAATGCATGTCCCGGGTAGGAATCAAACCTACGACCTGCAGCGTGAGGCGGAATCTAAGCCAACCATGCCAACGGGCTCGTAATGTTTTGTTCACTCGCGATTTGGGCGATATATTATCGTTGTCGGAAACTGACGTGGGCGGGTATCTTAGTATAATTTTATGACTGTCCACAATTACCTACATAATGACAATACATAATGATCCCTCTGAGTTAGTTACATTTAATCAGTTAGACAAATTTAATTTCGGAAACTGTATTTACGTAATTTGCCCTGGTTTAGGTGTCACTGGGATCGCCCCCAGTCCATTGAATGGTACTCATATAGTACAAGTGTCCAACAAACCCAGCACCCCCTCCCTCCTTCCCACTCCTCTTCAGGCCGGCCATTATTTAAAAAAAAGGACAAGTTGTTTTTTTTTACATTTTTTCCCTAACCATTCCAAAATATTTAAAAATACACAACGTTAATGTTCAAGTTTTCACTTCTGCCGGCACTCCCGGAGTGCAACCTGGCCGTTTTTTTTTATAAAGACTCTACCAACTATAAAATACTTGATTTATTCGCCCTATAAACACCAATAGAAACTTTAGTTCCACGGAAACGCTACTCCTTATTCAGTCCACGTGTCACGGGTTTATTGGATATAAAAAATGTACGTGACCCACAAATCAAAGAAACGATCCTTCTAATTAACAAACAATGCTGAGGTTCGAACTAAAGGGCAGGAGTCTTCGGCCTAGTAGATTAATTGATTATCCATACATACATAGATACAAATAAATTAAATTGGAGTGTCTGTTTTTTTATAGGACTGAGGTGGCAAACACGCGTACAGTCCGCCTGATGTTAGGCAGCTACCGTAGCCTATAGATGCTTGCCATACCAACGGCATTGCTCGCACATTGCTGACCTGAAGGTCAGAGTGGGAAGGAGGGAGGGGAAGGGGGGTGTTGGGCTTCCGGCTCTCTCACTCATCGTACGAAACGCAGTATAATAGCTGCTTTACGCCGATCTTCTTTGAGAGGGTGGTACTACCCCAGTCGAGCCAGGCCGTATATGAGCTGCAGTCAATTGGCTACAGCTTGGCTCTACCACCTTAAATCACCTTGTCATTGCATCATTGTTAGTACCCAATATAAAGTCGTCCATATAACTAAAATTATCTGATGTTGGTACAGTACCAGCAACATGCGTGCACTTAAACGTTTCGCAACCATTTCTTATTCCTGACCTTTTACACGAGATCCAAAACAAAGAACGAAACATGTTTAACAACACGACACAACATGACCCAAAAAACGAACGCAATGCAATCTTTTAAACCATGTCCACAACACCATTACAATTTCTTGAAACCAATGTTACCAAAGTTACCAAAGTCAAGTTCGGTCGTAAATAATTTTATTCCATACATAAATCCTGTATTTTATAGGCACCAATGCCTTAGAAAGAGGCACTTTAATAATATTAACAGTATTTTAATAGATTAATAACAAAACCGAAAGTCGATGAGGCAATCAATTTTTATTGAGAGAAAAGCACTAAAATTACACACCACGGGTGGTCAGAATATATCGTTCTTCTTTCGCGTTACCATTGAAATTTTAATTATTGAGTTCTCAAAAAAATAACTGTTATGAAAGTAACCGTTAATTGATTTTCCTAATGTTGATGATTCAATTTCACGAATCTTTGATTTATGTAACTCAATTGATTAATATAATCATTAAATTTAATTTGAATAAATATGCTCTATCAAATTTTGTGTAATAAATGTTGGATTAAACTGATTTATTGGTTGAAAATAATGTTACCTCTATTTGGTTATATTAATTCCCGTTGATTAAAACGATCATTAACGAAATAGCGGTGATCGCCTACTTCGGATGTACGCAACGGTTGATCGACACGAGTTCTTTAAAACTTGTAACGATAAATCAAATTTATAGTTTATTCTTCATTATCAAATTGCGAACAACAATGTTGAATAGTTTTCTTATTAAATACAATTTCTATACCTAGCCAAACTGACCTGACTGAACTTTCTACAAATTTCTACAAATCGCTACGGTTCATGTATGGAAATGATATAAGTCACGTGATCTACTTATCGACTTGTAATGTCATTTCCATACACTTAAGCGTGGCGATTTCTAGAAATGCTTGTAGACGAAGCCACTTGTCTAGGAAGGCAGAAGGGCTAGACAAGTGGCTGACGTCTACAAGCGTTCCTTCAAATCGCTACGCTTCATGTATGGAAATGACATAAGTCACGTGATCTACATTTCCATACATTGTGAAGTCTATTCTATTATATTCGATTAGCGTTCATCTCACTTGTCTGGGGAGGCTGAGCCTAACTGTCCCTCTGCTGGGCAAAGGCCTTCCCTTCTATCCTCCATAACTACCCATCCTGAGCCATTTGCAATCACGTTCTGCCCGCAAAGGTGTCCATATCTCTCTCCACCTATATACGTATCTATATCTTCATTAATCTTAATTTAAAAACTACTCAAAAGATTATCATTACTCTTATTTCTGTTACGACTATTGGTACCTATTGTTGTATCAATTTTGGCTTCCATTGGTATCATTTTCTTGTTACACGCACAATTACTTTCTACATAAGAATCTGCAGCTAAAATGCAATAAAAACTGAGCGTATTCTTGGTTGAAAATTCCTCTAAGATGAGGCTTATCCTTCCGAGTGCAGTGTTTATTCAAATTTCACCGTACTTAACACCGAAATTGACTCAAAAAGGTATAAAATTCTTCATTAATAATATTCAACGATCGTGTAACGCTCCGGCTTTTAACATAATTCGGTTGTACCGTGTCTTAGCCGTGTGTTTTGATACGATTTACGTCCGACCAGACTTAGTGTTATGGCTAACTATTAACCATGATTTTGTGAAGCGCCCGACATACCGTGTCGCTTGTAATAACGTATATTAAATGCATTTATACGTGTTAAATTAACATATCGGAATAATGTTATTGCTTCGATTGGTTGGGGGTATTTTCGTTCTGTATTCTTCCTCCAATCTCTTTCTTTGCTTTAAAACGGCCGGACGGGCCCGTTGGCGTGGTTGGCGTGATGGCGCCTTTCACGCTGCAGGTCGTAGGTTCGATTCCTACCCGGGACATGCATTTGTGTGCATGAACAAGTCTGTATGTCCCGAGTCTGGGTGTATATGTATATTAAGTATGTATTTACAAATAAAAAGTAGTATATGTAGTAATATCAGTTATCTGATTTCCATAGTACAAGCTCTGCTTAGTTTGGGATCAGGTAGCCGTGTAAAAAATGTCCCAGGATATTATTATTATTAAATTAAAATAGCTATGATCATGGACCAATTACTAAGGGGACTGGCCCTAAGCAACTCGGCTGAGTGGTCGGCCTAGTACTAACATCGAAATAAACCGAAGCGAGTAGTTCAACTATTTACCGGTGGATAGAACAATGAAAATGAAAAAACAATGACCATGTTTTTTTCATACATATATCTAATAAGGGCACCTCTTTCTTTAGTCTTTACTCTGTGGTTATGATCATCATTCTCGCCATTTTTTTTACTGACTAAAGATTTTGATCACCTTTGTGTATGATGTGTATACTGATCTATCGAGGCTCGAGATGCTGCCTTGGTTGATCAAAATAAACTAAACAGGCGGGCTCAGCTAAGCCATAGCGAGCCATGATAGCGCTCCTCGAACCACAATGATTGAGCGAGGCAAAGGCTGTGTCTACATAAGGCGCATGCCGCGCCCGAGCACTCAGTTTTGACGTCAAAACGCATAGACATAATGTTATACCATGATTGCTCAGGCGAAGCATACCAGGCATTTGAACTCACCAAATAAATTGAGACGGGGAAAACCAATTTTATTATAATAACTAATCACAATCCTTTATTTATCGTTTCAATCGACCCTGAACTAAGTTGCCTGTATTAGCAACTAAAAAATAAACCAACAAATGCCTTAAAACATTATTTCAATCTAGATCTGAAATCAGAAACAGGCAGAACCTCGCCACGATGGCTTGTATGCTATATCTGTTTCAAGAATCAGGCTGCATGTTCTTGATCACGCGAGGTGGCGTGCCGCGTGCCAGACTCCTCGGTAACCTAACGACCTACCTAGAATTTACTTTAGGCTTATAACACATTGTGATACCATCTGTTTGTGTTTAAAAACTATACGTGGCATAATAAATATCGGTAGACTAACACATCAACTGTAGGTCCCAAACTAAGCAGCGCTTGTACCTTGGAATATCCATACATAAATACTCATATACATATACTCATGCCTGTATCCCACGGTCGTAGGTAGAGACTATTGACTGCCACATGCTACGATTTTGGCATACCAGAGGGCCTACTCTGTTTCAAACGAAAACGAAATTTCGGACAAAATTCGCGTATTTATTACTACGTTTCTCATTGAGTCCGACGTTTCTTACGAACGAAAATAGTTTGACGTCTTCGTCGTCGTCGAATATAAACGTCAAACAATTTTCGTTCCTAAGAAAATTAAATGTCGGAATCAATGAGAAACGTAGTAGGAAATACGCGTATTTTGTTCGAAATTTCGTTTTCGTTTGTAAAAGAGTAGGCCCTCTGTTTGGCTTTACTGCCATCTTTTAGCACCCTATCGCACCAGGCAACCATGGTTGCGCCACCAGCGGGTATTTCAATGGCAGACACCGATTTTGTTGCGCCACCAGACACCAGGTGCGATACCCTCAATACAACTCTATACATTTTGTTGGTGGAGCGACTGGTTGCTCTACCGCTAGTTGCCTAGTGCGATAGGGCGCTTAAGGGTGCTAAGGACCTGACATTGCTGGAAAAGACCATTGGTTTTGTCGTGAAAAGTTTTCCTTGAGCGCCCTCTTCCGAAGCTTCCACTTACTTTTGCACCGTATACCTCTTTAAGCGACTGTAGCCTAGGGGTGCACAGATTGGGGTAGCAATCCGAAGGTCCCAGGTTCGATCCCCGGTGGGGTATGCACCAATGGATGAATTTTCATCTATGTGCATAATTTACAGTTCGCTGTCGGTGAGGGAAAACATCGTGAGGAAACCTACCTATCCCTCGGGATTAGGTAATAGTCAGTACACACAGTTCCTGTATACACGGCGACAAGGTTCACCACCTGTCACGTTGGGTTCTAACTATCTGGTGAAACGTGGGCTTTGAGTTGATTAATATGTACCTCCACAATGTGGTGGTGTATGGCCACTCAAGCCTCTGACTACCCCCGAATGGGGATAAAAGTCGTGACGTTAATTTTTTTTTTTATTTTTTTTTACCTCTTTCGTCTTGGAATATTATACTTTGGAATATACCCAGGTGTAACTTGGTAATTTGTCTCTATGGGTATCGAACTAGCACCCAGAGAGCCAAGTAAATTATCGCATAGCATACCTAGACACCTCGGCACCAAAATAAGCGCTTGGCCAATTTCACGGCCTACAAGCACATGCCGCGCCCGAGCACTCAGTTTTGATGACGGAATCATAGAAGTAATGCCGTAAGATGAGTGCTCGGGCGAGGCATGCGAGGCATCTGGCCGCACCAACTCTCTGTTTTATAAAAACGGTACCTACCTATGCAACAATATCACTATTACCCTGTTCGTAAACAACTTTTTTTTTCATTAAAATTTACTACACATTTTACATATAAATTAGTGTCACTAAAATTCCTAGAACAAACATTTGCGTGTTAAACAATATTACATCGTACATTTTGAAATAATTATGGCCTTGTGCTAATTAATTCAGCTAAATGTAATTTTATTTAATAATGAGCATTAATTTTAATTAAATTCGGGTGTTCGATTTTTAATCATAAATTGTTTATGAGGAAAATTTATTCAAATGGTTTGTATGATCAGCAGAAACATTTAATTAAATAAAATTATTAATTAAAAAAATATTTTCAAAAATCCTTTAAACAATTTATTAAATTCAATTCATTTAGGCAAATTTGACTACAAACGTGTTCAAAACGAGTTTAACTTGTTTGTAATATTTAAAATAGGTTTACCTACTGTATCCACATTACAGCATAGGCGCTGGCATTTTATAACTCAATTAAAAACCTGCAGCATTCAAATGAAATGCAAATGAATGAGCCGTAAATGTATCGTATATTTTTAAATATTATTAAGTAGCAGTTATTTATTTAATGCTATTTTCTGACTTCGTAATAAATAAAGTAACAAGTGCTAATCATGGTCCAGTATTAATTTATTTCTAAGTGGGTTTATTTGTGTATTGGTAATGAATTATATTACTTTCTATAATTGTAAATTCAAAAGCAATACTCGATTTGAATCCGCTAATTGGAATTTAATGTTGACTAGAGAGTTCTGTACTTTTTATTATGATTTGAATACGTGTACTACAATAAATTTACATACGAAGGCAGAATTATTGTAATTTTCTATACATGAAATGTATGTATATTTAAGTATCTTTTTCCGTATATACCTGTCGGAGAAGGAAGGAAGGAGTCCGTCGCTTTCTCATATTGTGGGCGTTCAGTGGGTATAAAGATGACTAATAAGATCTCAAAATGGCACGAAGACAGTTTCCAATCGCATGTCTCGCTCGACCGCTCGGCGCGGCGGTGCAAACCGTACTGTGCTCCCCGCCGGTGCCGGCCAACGCAAGTGGACTCTGTCCAACGCCTACAGATGGCGCTGTCGTACCATTTCGATCGTTTCAATACTCTTTCAAAGTTGCCATCTCCGACACGGCCATCCTGCGAATCACACGTCCTCGTGTGTCTATTGGCATCGCAAAACATTCATAGTCTAACCGCTCGGTCACTCCTGACCTAAGTTCCAATCCAAAATCATCCAATACCATGGTTACCGTAATCTTTACTGTGATAGTTACCATAATAGTTTCTGTGATAGTCACCCTGATCGGCACCTTATTCGTCACCTTAATCGTCACCTTAATCGTCACCTTAATCGTCACCTTAATTCGTCACCTTAATCGTCACCGAGATCGCTGCCATTACCTAATCACAATTTGGCCACAACTCTGTCAGAACCCTTGTCAGAAGCCCTGTCAGCACCCTCCTTCGGCACCCTCCTTCGGCACCCTCCTTCGGCACCCTCCTTCGGCACCCTCCTTTGGCAACCTCCTTCGGCAACCTCCTTCGGCACCCTCCTTCGGAACTCTCCATCGGAACTCTCCATCGGAACTCTCCATCGGAACTCCCCATCGGAACTCTCCATCGGAACTCTCCATCGGAACTCTCCATCGGAACTCTTATCAGAACTCCTTCAGAACTCCTTCAGAACTCCTTCAGAACTCCTTCAGAACTCTCCTGGACCGCGCAAAGATAGTAACACGTAGTAAGTGAAGTTAGCCTCCGGGCTGCAAACCATTTATTGTAACAGCCACCTCGCCGTTTATCATCCAAACAGCCACCTCGCCGATTAACATCCAAACAGCCACCTTACCGCTTATCATCCAAACAGCCACCTAACCGTTTATCATCCAAACAGCCACCTCGCCGTTTATCATCCAAACAGCCACCTCGCCGTTTATCATCCAAACAGCCACCTCACCGTTTATCATCCAAACAGCCACCTTACCGTTTATCATCCAAACAGCCACCTCGCCGTTTATCATCCAAACAGCCACCACGTTTCTCATCACATACTTCCAGCAACACGAAGATCGAACCCCTTTATCATCGTTCAGTTCCGTCTCGTTTTACTAGGACTTTTACTAGGACTTTTACTAGGAATTTTACCAGGACTTTTACCAGGACTTTTACTGGGACTTTTACTGGGACTTTTACTAGGACTTTTACTAGGACTTTTACGAGTACTTTTACTAGTACTTTTACTAGTACTTTTACTAGTACTTTTACTAGTACTTTTACTAGGACTTTTACTAGGGCTTTAACTAGGACTTTTACTAGGACTTTTACGAGTACTTTTACTAGTACTTTTACTAGTACTTTTACTAGTACTTTTACTAGTACTTTTACTAGGACTTTTACTAGGGCTTTAACTAGGACTTTTACTAGGACTTTGGCCACACTTTTGCCACAGATTTGCCACAGTCCTAACACAGATTTACCACAGTCCTAGCACAGATTTACCGCAGCTGTACCACAGCTCCACCAAAATTCGAGACCTCCAGAGTAAACTCTCAGAGGTCACGGCATAGTCAAACAGCAGTCATATTGCTCTCATACGCATATCCACGATAACCAGAGCCATGTACCGCAGTCTTTCGAATTAGTTCTCAAAAACTACAATAACAACAACCAAGCTTACAGAAACGCTCGAGTAATGCTTCTAACGCCACGGCTCTCTAGCCGACCGGCAATCGCATTGCCCTCACATATCCAGCGCATGGATCCCATGTGTATCACCCAGTGACTACACACGCGCACTATGGTCTCTCAAGACCCCGACCTCCGCCAGAGTTAAACGCGCATCGCGCACCCACGGACTACTTGACTTTCCTCAAGAGACACCGATTTCCACCGGGCTACGACTACGTAATAACTACTGGTACGGGTGACTTCATACGGCCGATAGAGCACCCACTCGAGTTTCAACAGCTTACTCATCACAATCCCGTGGTCATCATTTACGTCAAACTACGACTGGTACATAACCTGCTGGCATCTTCTTTGACTATTGCGAGCGCACTTCTAAAAGCGTTTAGAATTTTATTTAAGACTACAAACAGCAAATGAGCGTGAATCCAGCCTCAGTTTGATTTCGTTAATTCAACACGTAGTAGATTGGCAGCTTTTCACACACGAGCTAACCTGCTCCGAAGGAAACGAATTTATCGCAACAACATACTCGATAAATGATCAGAATGATCTTTTAATAAGGTCGGTATCTGAGTAGAAAACAAAACTGTATCCGTCCACTGTCAGTGTAAATATGTGTTCGTACCTTCCAAAATTGTAGGGTGGTCTACCTATGTCACTTACTTCAATAATCTCAATTTTGTGACATCAATTTCAATTTAAAAAAAACAGTCACATACATGTCCAATTATGTACAGTCAACTTCAGAACCAAATCCAGTATGCAATACTCTAAATATAATCAAGCCAAGCACGAGGGCTCCATCGGGTACCCGGCGCTTCACAGTACACTATCTCCATCTGACAGCACCTTGGTTGACCTCCATCAAGTACCCAGTTCCACACAACAACAACAACAACTCATTGCCACCATCCGGCAATTCCAACAGCGACTGCTTACATCTCCAAGCCAAACGCACGCCACACGCCCTTCGTGGCCGCACTGAGATGGGTAATAAGACCCGGTTTTACGCCTACGTCTGGGAATGGCAGGAAGGTGTATCCGGTCTGAGTGTCTGCATACTACTTAAGGCACTAAATACAACAAAAAGTCCAATCCCTTCATCAGTGTCCATTTGTCTCATCAGTCTTACTAGAGCAATAATTGGTTAAATGGCTAACAGTAGTTGGTTAACTAGAGAATCGGAATTCATCGATCGGAACGTTATTGATAATTTTCGAACACAACTTCATTATTTAAGAACACCGTCGGGTAAGTAAGTTACACTTCACTGTTGCACCTATGGCCAACCACTAAAACACTCGTTTATCCAAAAGGCACCGCTGAGACGTCGCGGTTAGGGTGTTTTTACCTTACTAAATGCTTTGACGCGTTCGGTTAGGTTAGGTTAGTTTAGAACAGTGACCACAACGTGGCAAGAGCCATATAGTACCCATTTGGTTTTTAGTAAAAACTTCGAGGTGTTGGTCCATGACCTTGGGATCAAAGATCATTCAAGGTCAAAGTCAAATTTCAAGTTCATTCGAGAGCGAATAACATTCGATGTCAAAGGTCATTCGGGGTTAAAGGTCATTCGAGGTCAAAGTCGACCCGTGTCCTTTTCGCCACCCTTATACTCAAACCTAAAAATAAACCTAAACATAAACCTAAACCTAATAGCGCCCCTAAGGATACACATTACACACTGACCGACGTCACGCAAATTATAGTCCTTTACACAAAGCTTCTAAAAACGTAACTCCGTCGTAATAAAATTAAGAACTACGATCCAACTTTGATCACATTGGCAAAATAGTCCGCCTGCAATCGTAAAATAATATCCGCAACAAAACAAAATCACATAGCAACATCGACCAGAGTAAATAGACGGTAGGCAGAAAACGACCAGAGTAAATTGAGGATAGGCAGAAAACAGTTAAATCTCGTCCACCCTCCAATCCAAATAGCAATATCACGCACACCCGCACTTTCTTTGTCAATGTTATAGCATGTACCGCATGTACCCTCTCTTTAGAGAACACGTGTACCAAATAAACATGGTTCGACTCACCGGATTCTGCTTCATGCAAACCTGCCACCACCATCGCCGTCCCGATGCTGCTCCGCGCCGTCGGCAGCCACACCGTCTGTCGATACTCGCATCGCAGCCATCCGCTTGCACACAGCACCGCGTTACCACACAAAACACTTAAAACGACACTATTAACACTTCACACACAATAATTCAAACGTCCGTTGCGACTTAGCAAATCGCATAATGTTCTTTGTGCACCGCCATTTTTCTTTTTTTTTTTTCATTGTACAAACACGTGGCACTTTTAATTTTTAAAATCAACGAGAATTAACACTACGACTTGGAAACTGTGAAGTAACTGCCAACAGTTAAATTACTACGCGATCATCAACGTTTTTAGCCATCGTTCGATCTCACTTCTGATGTCGGAGAAGGAAGGAAGGAGTCCGTCGCTTTCTCATATTGTGGGCGTTCAGTGGGTATAAAGATGACTAATAAGATCTCAAAATGGCACGAAGACAGTTTCCAATCGCATGTCTCGCTCGACCGCTCGGCGCGGCGGTGCAAACCGTACTGTGCTCCCCGCCGGTGCCGGCCAACGCAAGTGGACTCTGTCCAACGCCTACAGATGGCGCTGTCGTACCATTTCGATCGTTTCAATACTCTTTCAAAGTTGCCATCTCCGACATACCTAACATACCTACAACATTATTGTAGGTATGCTACATAGGGAACACCCCCCCTCTCCCTCCATCCCTCTCCCCTTCAGGTCGGCAATGTGCGAGCAATGCCTTTGGTATTGTAGGCTACGGTAACTGCTTAACATCAGGCGGGCCGTAAGCTTTTTTCCACCGCAGTCCTATAAAAAAAACCAATTGTATTGCATTTAAGTATACGTAAGTACACCAAAGAAAAGAGTAAGCATCATAAAACAGAATTAAAATAGATTTTCGTATTGTTTTCTTTTTTTTTAATACTTATGTTTTCTTCTGCAGTGAACGGCGGCTGGAGTTCTTGGGGTCCGTGGACTCAGTGCCGGTGCAACGGGCGCGTGACAGGCGGCCAGCGCCGCACGCGCAGCTGTACCGAACCGCACCCACTGAACGGCGGCGCGCCGTGCCAGGGCCAGGCCGTGCAGAGGACTTCAGACTGCGTACCGTGTCAGAGTGGTGAGTAGCACTTACTTAAGTATTTTGGTTTTTTTTTTACAAAAATGCTTCGATTAATTGATGGACAAATGTTTCTAAAACTTTCATTACAAAATAATCTAACAAAAAATTTAGACATGACCTCAGTGTCAGAAATAAGAGCGTTTAATAAAACAAACCTTTCGTTCGCTACTTAAAATACTTAGGCCCTTATTAATAAATCTATCTCAAAGTTGTGATCGATCTTAAGATGTAGTTTTAACGTTTAATGTATGGAACATCTGTCAAGTTCGATCTCAATCTTGAGATTAATTTATTAATACGGGCCTTAGTCGACTGTTGCTGACGTCATTATAACCGTCATAATTAGAATCCCTCACACCAAATGCCTTCCAGATATTAATATAAAGTGAATCAGGCTAGAGTACTGATACGGTACAAACAGTCAGACACTCAAAACATTTATATCGATACCTATATTTAGAAAGCATCGGTTATCAAGTATATCAGTTGAAAACACTCAAGTTTTATTCGATACCCCGGAACTATTACAACGTTTTATAGCCAAGTCGATTTTATTTTGGGAATCGATTTGAACGTAATCGATTTAATGAAGTTTTATTTTCAATGCTTTCATTGAAGATGGATATATGGATCTGCAAGGATATGACAACACGCAACAGTTGTTAATTGGTAAGTTGGTAGTATTTCATAGGTATTCTATTTTTAACGTTACATTATATGCAAAAAAATATTAGTAGGAATTTTCACTTTTTTTTTTTTTCGGTCTCATCTGTCATCATGGCCGATACCTATAGTTGTTAACGTTCCTCTTTCCACTATGCATGTTGAGGAGGAATTGTGCAGCCAGTCAGAAGCCTGAATAATTCTGACAATTTGTATCACCCATTACCACTAGCCCGGAATTTACTCTGGTGTATATCCGAAGAAATTTAACCAAAATAATGAAAAAGCTAGAAAGAAGAATCGAACATTATCACCCACAATCTAACTTCACTATACACACGGTAAAACAAAACCAACAGCAGCGGCACGAGCCGAACAAGCGCGTTGACCCATTCAATTACCCAACACAATACCGCCTCAAGTAGTACATTAAACATGAAATAACGAACACGTGCCCACAAATCTTAACACAAAACGTTTAAACGTCATATCTGTAGCATCTTAGTCGTAAAAATCCCTCCATTTAATTCCGTATGGTACCATAAAATGAGTACTGAGTTCACATCAAAGAGAGGAGGCAGTACTGCAAGATAGAATATTCAGCTCAAATATTTTGTTTACGTACAATTAACGAAATGCTGTCATTTGAATTTAGACCATGCAGCGTTGATTTTAGCGTTCGTTTTTTAAGGAAACAGGAGAAGATTCATAAGCTGCATTATTAATATTGTACTTTAGTACATTAGGATAACAATAAAATTACTGACGACGAATTCGCATTATTGGAAACACACGGCTTTGTTGTTTGAAGAGCTTGTTAGTGATACGCGAAATGTTGGAACGAGATTGAGATCAAAGGCGCTTATACTTCCTTTGGTGTTATTGAATGTTATAAAAATTTGTTTTATCAATATTATATAGAAGAAAGGAATTTGTATACTTATACGACAGCTCAATAAGTAATAACATAGTCAGTTTCGCCACAGTTACCTACTCTCAGGTATAACATAAATCCCAAATAACTACTTCATGGGTATTTACCACAAAATCTCTAATGATATAGGCTCGTATTAATAAATGCATCTTAAAGTTGAGATCGATCATAAGACTCTGTTTTTATATTAAACGTCAAAATTGTATCTTAAGATCGATATACAAATTTGACGTTTAATATAAAAACAGAATCTTATGATCGATCTCAACTTTGAGAAATCTTCTAAATCTTGAAATATGGCATGTACACCTACATTTTACTTCTGTCTACAAAAGCCAGGATCTTACATTAAGTAGCGATAAAATGTTAATTTTATTTAATTTTTCACTTTATTTAATTTCGTTTTATTCCAATAATTAATTGCCACCACCACATTGATCAAACGACTGCATGTGTATAACAACTAGACCAACCGAGTGGACAATAAAATTCAATCAAGAGTCGGTTGTTTCAAACCGTGAAGCGGGAACATTGCACTCACTAATTAGTAACACATGTTCGTCCCCCGCGGGCTCGCTTGATCAACTTGCCGACTTTATGTATTCATATAAAATTTAAAACTATGTTCCGGGGTAGTCCTATATTATAATTTAAAGTGGCCGAATAAAACATTTAAGTACCTACCTAAAACATGACATAACAAAAATTATGATCGGCCAACTTAGTTAAGTTTTTAGTTGCTTAATCTTTTTTTAGTCAGACCCTGCAGCTATTGCGTTAGCATACTAAGAATTTTCACTTATTTTTTTATAAAAAAAAAACACTTCCACTTTTAATAAAAATTCGGCATCATATTTGCTAACGGTACCCAGTATTGTTTATTGTGTTTACTTTCTTTATTAAAATCAAAATAAATATTAATCGACGATATCCAGCGGCGTGCTGCGATTTTAATTTATTGTTTGTTATAATTTCTTTGTTCTTTGTGGATAGTAAGTACCTACCTATTGTTGTAGGCGTGTGTAACAATTCCCTATCGTGTAATTAAGGGAAATAAATTTTGGAATCGACGTTATAATTATAACATTGATAAAAGTTCTTGCAGCTTGCAACATATTTACGGAATGCTATAAATATTTCGTTTCATAATACAATATAAATACTACATAAATACCATAATGTTAGAAGAACAATGAGACGTGTGGCTACGTAACATTAGTTAGTAAAAGTATGGTTAAATGGTCATTTTATAAAATTATCGACATCTACCATTTTAACACACCGCTAAATGATTCTGATAAAATTCTTGACAAAAATTGTTTCCCAAAAAACCCAAGCCACATTTTCTTCGTTAACGCTTTCTTATCTTTGCTTATCTTAATAATATTGTTTTCAATTAATATAAAGATGCTTGTAACATTATCGTGATACAATTTAAACAATTTACAGCAAAAATATCAAGAAAATGACTTTCCTCCTTTCGAAACGTGCGAATTTTAAATGTTTCGCCTCAAGGATGCGTCTTGGGACGCAATTATGTGAAATTTATTTACATATTTTAAGGTCTGGTCCCATGGGAGGTGTAGGTATGCGGAGTCTGTAGGAATTACTTTTCAAAGTCAATTTAAACTTCATTTGGTTAATCCAGATGCCTCGCATGCCTCGCCCGAGCACTCTTGTTATGACATTATGTCTATGCGCACCGACGTTAAAACTAAGTACTCTGGCGTGATAAGCCTGATGTGGACGCAGCCATGGCCTCTCTGAAAGTATCTAATGTAGTGTTAATTCACAGTTCTTAAATTATATTGCATAACTATATCCGTAAAGCGTACGAAGAAGGCACCTCCCCCCTCGCTTCTCCTCCCTTCCTCCCAAATTGGAAGGCCTAAATCTGATCTGCTTCTCACACCCGTGACGTGATGAGCAAGTCGTGTCAAATTCGTTTAGTATTTTTGCCTCCAATATTTTTGGTTTCTAAGTAAAACTCCCCACACAACATTTTCACGCTGTAAAATTAAGAAGAAAGAAAAAAGTTTTGTGAATGTAAAAGTCCTTTCGTTGCTGGTCTAACGAACCGTAAAAGATTTATGTGTGCGTACATTAATTAATAAGAAATGCTGCACACTGTTGTACTTTAATGTATGTGTTACACCCACACACGGGACCAGGGGAACATGGTGGATGGTACAAGTTATGAGACACATGACAGATTCGTTGGTGGTAGAGCCAAGCTGTAGCCAAATGACTGCAGCTTATATACGGGCTGGCTCGACCGGGGTAGTAGTACAGAAGATCGGCGTAAAGCAGCTATTACAGCTGCGTTTCGTACGATGAGTGAGAGAGACGTATCGTGCTTCAGTAGACTGATGATTTAGTCGATTCCCGCCAGAGACAAATTACTGAAACAAGCCCGGGCCCGTTAGCGTGCTTGGCGCGGAGGCGCCTTTCACGCTGCAGGTCGTAGGTTCGATTCCTACCCGGGACATGCATTTGTGTGCATAAACATGTCTGTATGTCCCGAGTCTGGGTGTATATGTATATTAAGTATGTATTTACAAACAAAAAGTAGTATATGTAGTAATATCAGTTGTCTGGTTTCCATAGTACAAGCTCTGCTTAGTTTGGGATCAGGTAGCCGTGTGTAAAAAAAAATGTCCCAGGATATTATTATTATTATTAATTTAGGACCATACAGTTAGTGCGTAAGTCTGGTGATATTTATGATTATGTATTATACTAATATCAGTTAAAAGAAATTCAGTTTGGGTAAATTTAATTTGTCAAAGTTCGTTTGATCGAACACTTTGAATTTGAGGATGTTCTATTTTCAAACATAATCATTAAGGTAAGCTCACACTACCGACATCTTACCGCTACCGCGTATGCCGAACACCACTGACTCTCGCAGTGTGAGCACGGTCTCTATAATTTCTTTTGTGAAAAAAAGCCTCGTGATTTATGTTCCGCTCGCATGTAAGGCCTGTTACGGCCATCCCGACGATGTATTTTAATTTCAATTTATAGGATACGATACGTGTCGCCCGTATTATTAGGTACGCGATTAATAATCGTAAACGATGCGGTAATTGGTTGTTGCTGATTCCAAACGTACCCTGCTACTTTGTCTCATGCTTTTTGTAATTAGTTTCTGAAATTATGCCAATTGTATTACCGTGTTAACATCATACATACACAACGATAAGTATTCCTGCTTAAGTGACGGCTATGGGAAGCATCGAGGCCCGAACAGAATCGAGCTACTATTAATGCGTACTTGAGGCGCTACGCCACACGCAGGCAAAAAAGCGCGGACGGGTGAGAGAAGTAGAATGACTGAATGAAGTGCGGTGATAGCGCCGCAATTGCGTAGTGATTTGCAGTGTCTACTCTAGTACTTAGTACATAGTAGCTCAATGCAATACAATTACTTAATGTTAGGTGTACTAACTGTTATTCCGCACTATTATCAAATAATTTAACTCACAAAGCGAACAAAAATGAGTACATGGAAATATTATATTTTTATATCAGTAGACTTTTTTATAGCTTTTACGTTTGTGTTTATCGTCCTAATATGACGGCAATAACAAGTTTTCGAGGAAAGTTCTCTTTTCAATTTAAGTGTTTATTATAAAACCTCCAAATACTGTGCGAACGTCACAACGATCCTTTTATTTTTTTAAATTCCAATTTTAAAATTTAAAATAACGACTTTTATCTCACTTTTTAAAACGTTTCCGTAGTCGTTGGGCGAAATGAGTTCGGTTTAAAAGTCCGAATCGCGGAGGTTATATAAAAACAGTAACTTTTTTATTCTGAAGCCGAATTTTGTTTACCACTTCTGTTGTCGAGCTGAAGTGATGGGTCGCGGACGTCGTCTACTTTAAAAATAAAGAGCAAAATGTGATTGGCATAATATTAAATGGCCGCAAATTTGTCGTAATAAAAGCAATATTACGATGATTTTTTTTTTTGCATCAGGAAACCAAATCGGACCTAATACAATAATTACGGCAGATTATCATTGGGTTCTAGATTTAACTAAAGTTTTTTGTCATTTTTGGACTGGGCTGCGTTCCATTTGAGTAGCACGTGACATGCGACTAGAATAGCTGTGTCTACATCAGGAGCATGCCGCGCGAGGCTGCAAACATGCCACGCGTGGCAAACGCGGCGGCAGCCTTAGTCACATGTTCGGGCGAGCCGTACTACACTCTAGACAGAGACAGGTATAACCGACATTATCAAAATTATGGTACTGTCTCATGACTAAGCCACTAAATTAGGTAAATGATAGCGCTCTGGTGAGACAAGGCGAGCATTTGGCTCGGACGCACGCTGTCAAACGAAGCAAGGCAAAGCTGCCTCTTGTGGCATGCGAGACAACTGGACGCGGCTAATTCAATTGGTGCGTCCAGATACCTACTGTCCAGATGTTAAGACATTATGTCTATGCATTCAGACGTCAAAACTGAGTGCTCTGGCGAGGTGTGCGCCTGATGTAGACGCGGCCATTAACAATTTTAGTTAATAACCAGTTTCGTTTCTTTTAATGATGATGATTAATGATGAACCAATTCGGCCTTTAAATCCAATGATACTAAAATACATTCTCTTCCACAGCGCTCCCTGGACGATGGGGCAGCTGGTCAGAGTGGTCAGTCTGTGGCGCCGACTGTCGGCAGACCAGACGCCGGGCCTGCACTGGCGACACACCATGCTCGGGTGCGCACGCGCAGCACGCGGACTGCGTCGGAGACTACTGCGGGGTGCATGGAGGTCAGTATATCATGATTCATGAGCTATACAAGGTGTAATTTTAAGACGAGGAGTTAAGAGCAGAAAAAACCGGCTAAGTGCTTTTCGGACACGCACATAACGGGTACCACCTTAGAAAAAAAACGTCAGAAATATCAAATTTCTTGTATGGGGGACCCCCTTTATTTTTTAATTTAATTTTATTTTTAGTATTTGTTGTGGTAGCAGCAACAGAAATACATATTCTGTGAAAATGTAGACTCTCTACCTATTACGGTTCGTGAAATACGGCCCGCTGCAAGACGGACAACGTAGACTAAGTAATACGGTCCCGTTGGCACCCTTTGGGCACGGCACCCTAAAAAAGTATCTCAACCGTTGTAGCTAGGTATAGGTACAGAAAAACGTGCTTGGGAGACTGTCCCTTACTTCCTGAGAAATATTGTTCAGAATTTTGACCACAGATAATGATCTCCAACATAAGATATCGTTATGATATAAAATGAAGATGTTAGTAATATTTATTTGCAAATAAAATTTTAGTATTACTGCATAAGTATATAATATGTTATGGCTTCCTGAAATACGGAGTATACTTTCAGTTTTATGATCACGACTCACCAGGAGCTCCTGTTACTAATAACGCTGAACATATCTCATAACGTTTCCGCATCTAAACACGATTTTTAACGTTAATTGACATCATATCTCATTTTATAATACCAACGACCCAAATAGGCGACGCTGATTCAAACATTTCAAACAAAAACTTTATGATCCCGTGTCAGAAGGGAATTACAAATTATGAAAACGATTCCTCGTGTGACATGTTAATTAATACTATTTCTATGAAATACACGCCTTGGAAACAGATGCCGTTAGCCTAAATATATACTTCCTCTCAGTGTACGACCATAACTATGAAATGTAACACTGGCTGGTCGCTTCATAACAGGCTATCGGTTGTAACTGTAACCTTCCAAAATACGTAGACCTCCCCCACCCCCCGAATCTTCGATAACACCGATGAAGTTAAAGGTAGGAATGAGGTGCGCAAAGGCTCCATCCAATTTGGTCGCGTTAAAAAGATTCAAGAGATACTAAACTCGGGTTGCGTGACCATCTGGGCCGTATCATATCGTCTAAATATAGACGGGGGAGTAAATTTTTATGGTGTTCTTACGAAAATGTTGAGGTAAAATTTTATAATGATAACGCTGTTAAACGAATTTGGGTAATCTAGTATTGTTCTAGTCCTTACCGGGCACAGTTTTAATGCTCTGATTAAGATAGTCACTTTTAGTGCAAGAGAATTGCATGACATAGCAGTACATAAAAAAAACGAAGTAAGAGTTAATTTCTTTGTTAAAGTAAAAGCTCAACTAATAACACACTTCATCAAATCCCTTAAAGCATCAAGGTGTATTTTTATTAAAAATCCATAATCTCTCCCAAATTAATTGCGGTAGCAAAGCTTTTATAAATCTCAATAATCTCTCCCATTTTAGGTCGATTATTACCGTTATTAGTATTGAAAACAAAAGCTATATTGAAACTCATCAGATTTCCATATTCATAGGAACGTGAACCGAAACAAAAAAATGCTTAATATCACATCGCAATATTTGGCGGACTCGCAAACACAGGAATTCTCCTGAAACGCGGAGAATGGTCGGAATTTTGAATATTCGGTTCAGGCCGCGTTCCTGGCGATAGAAATTCATGGGTATTATTTAGTTTTAACGCCATACTATGCTTAACATATAAATTGGGGTCGTACCAAAATTTCCGGTAATACTTACTCATATTTACGACGTAAACTATGCGAACCTTTGATTAAGATCGGCAGGATTTCTGCATAGCAATACTGACATAATGTTTTTTAAACCGACTTCAAAAAAGGAGGAGGTTTCTCAATTCGACCGTATATATATATATTTTTTTTTTTTTTTTATGTGTGTTCGCGGATAACTTCGTCGTTTATGAACCGATTTTGATGAATCTTTTTTTGTTGGTAAGGAGATATTCCAGCGGTGGTACCATGATAAGGAAACCAGGATCTGATGATGGCATCCCAGAGAAATCGAGGGGAACCTTCGAAAATCGTAGGGGCGACTAGTACGTTTGTAATTTTTTTCATTAACTATTTTAATGCACTACTATTTTATGAAGGTCTGGAGTCGATCTGATGATGAAGCCGAAAGACAGTCGAGGGAACTCCTCAACGATTTACAGCAATTACCTGGTGTTTGGGCTTGATTAATTTGTATTGATGAGAACTTTACACCTAGATGGGTTGTGACTGTCATTAGGGGTCTGATGATGAAGACGTAGGACAGTCAAGGGAACTCCTCAACGATTTACAGCAATTACCTGGTGTTTGGGCTTGATTAATTTGTATTGATGAGAACTTTACACCTAGATGGGTTGTGACTGTCATTAGGGGTCTGATGATGAAGACGTAGGACAGTCAAGGGAACTCCTCAACGTTTTACAGTAGCTACCTTGTGTTTGGGCTTGATTAATTTGTATTGATGAGAACTTTACACCTAGATGGGTTGTGACTGTCATTAGAGGTCTGATGATGAAGACGTAGGACAGTCAAGGGAACTCCTCAATGTTTTACAGTAGCTACCTTGTGTTTGGACTTAATTCATTTCTATTGATGAGAACTTTGCACCCATATCGTTTATAAGTGCCATTACAGGTCTGATGATGGAGACCATAGACAGTCGAGGGAATTCTTCAACGATTTACAGCAGTTACCTTTTGTTGGGCTTGATTAATTTGTATTGATGAGAACTTTACACCTAGATGGGTTGTGACTGTCATTAGGGGTCTGATGATGAAGACGTAGGACAGTCAAGGGAACTCCTCAACGATTTACAGCAATTACCTGGTGTTTGGGCTTGATTAATTTGTATTGATGAGAACTTTACACCTAGATGGGTTGTGACTGTCATTAGGGGTCTGATGATGAAGACGTAGGACAGTCAAGGGAACTCCTCAACGTTTTACAGTAGCTTCCTTGTGTTTGGACTTAATTCATTTCTATTGATGAGAACTTTGCACCCATATCGTTTATAAGTGTCATTAAAGGTCTGATGATGGAGACCATAGACAGTCGAGGGAATTCTTCAACGATTTACAGCAGTTACCTTTTGTTGGGCTTACTTCATAAGGTTCAATATGCCAAAATGTTCATTGGTATGGCGCCACTAAAAATCGTGAAATAAAATTATTTTTATAAAAAAAAAAAACCGACTTCAAAAAAACCTGATGCACTAAAAAGCCTGAAATAATATTTCTATTACCACCTCTGCCTACCCCTTCGGGAAAACCAGACGTGATGGTGTGTTATCGAGTATTTGAAGTCGGTGCCAATCTTGGTATGCCAAGTCTTCCTACTATAAAAGTAAGAAGATAGATTGGCACCGACCCCAAATACTCGATAACACACCATCACGTCTGGTTTTCCCGAAGGGGTAGGCAGAGGTGGTAATAGAAATATTATTTCAGGCTTTTTAGTGCATCAGGTTTTTTTGAAGTCGGTTTTTTTTTTTTCCTACTTCTTAGTTTTGATTTAATAGAATCTGTTGCTCACAACTAAAATCTTTAAAAATGTGTTGCTTGTTAGCTCCTGAAGGAATAAATATGTGTAAGTATAGTAACATAGAATAAATCATTATCCTCCTGAACATCGTGACATGAAATTACTCGCGCAACAATCCTTTGAGACCCAAATTAAAACACATTTAACAACACACGTTCGCGTTTTCAAGCCCTCTCCCCTGGCGGTCTCAATTCAATCTCGAAATTGAAAATGATCAGTCCATATTTTGTTTATAAGCGCAATAAATCATTTCCTTGGTCCCCGTTGACTCCATTTCAATTTCCCATTTCTGTTTACCGTACATTTTGATAAATAGCTCCAGGGTGTTTCACCGTTTTCGTTTGTTCATTGGTTTCTTCTCCGCCGCAAACGTTTTCACGCTAAATAAATCCAGTATCTGAAACGCATTTGCTTATAAATTGTTTTTGTTTATCTCTGTGCGTGGATTGATTGTTATTTATTGAACATCATCTATCTGTAGTTTCGAGTTTGGCATTCTCTAAATTGTGTTCTATTAAAAATTTATTTGGATGCTTGGGTTTATGAAGCTGAGTTTGGAAATATTGATTGGTTCTGTAATCAGTTGTAATCAAAATCAAATATTTGTTATTTAAAACGTCAATCGCGGGACTTTGATTGTAATTTATATCTCTATTCACCTTATTACCCATTCTAATAAATGTTTCATCATTACATCAACTCATTTTGAATAAATAATTTTAATAATTTATTTTTAGAACTTCCATAAATATTGGTATTATATCTTCATCAGTAATATTCCATTAAGTGTATTCAAGTAATTCAAGTAAAGCCGTAGAATGTGGACCATCAGTAAATTGCCCACATGAAAGGTGAACATTGAATGCGAGGAGCGTAGGGCGGGGCATTCATTCGCGTTCACCATAGCCACTTCATTAGCCTAATTGCTACACACAAAGGGGAAAATGGTGAAATTTTATGGCGCCTTTTCATCTTTTGTTGCCTAAACATGGAAATGGAGTGTGGATTCTTAGTTTATTGAATTTGAAAGTGTCGGAGTAATGTTCAGTGGAATTAGGAATATGCGTGGCTTTAGAATAATTTGTTTTTCCATCTGACTATTTTATTAAGATTTGCATGTCTTACAGCAAATAGTGTAATGAAGCTTAGTTTGATTTTGACGCCAAAAAACCAGCGTTAGCGCATTCTCTGCGTCATTTAGCAAATGCTGTGAAAGGAACCCGATGGTTGCAACTACCCACGTGTTTTCAGTCTGTTTGCTTTTCGTTTTTTTTACACCCCTTAGTTTACCTGTTTTTGTATTATTTACGATTTTTCTTTATTTAATACTCTTTATTATTGTTTATTTGTTCTGCGTTTCTTACTTTCAGTAAAATTTATGGTGACATAGTCAATTCAAAAATAAAGTACTTAAACTAAATTTAATTCATGAACTTCTGGTGTCACATACCTGTTCTAAATCCGATACCCCAATAACTCTTACTAATGAGTTAATATTTTTCTCCCAAATTCGCTTGATGCTACCGCCTCTCGTGCCTCAAATAATTCCTCAGCTGTTTATTCTCGGTCTTAATTGGAAAGAACCGTTTTTGACAAAAATTAAGTAGCTGCATCATTATCATTAGTGTCATTTAACTTTCTATTGGACATATTTATTGACATATCTAAATGTATATTTTATTTTTACACAATCTCTTTATAGTACAAATTATGGGTGTATTATTATGGTAATGGACTGGAGAATCACCGTGTGAATACACTGTCGTGATGTTTTCCACTGAATTTGGGACGAAACATAAATTGTCATTAGTGACTTGTAGTGGAGGTATTAGAAAATTTCTTGGTGGCTAGTATAATTTCTAATGAAAAGGAAAAGTAGGAATATGATGTTGAATGTCTGAATTCATAACATTTATTCAAAATCTATATAAAAGTAATAAAGGTAACTGAATTTGAAAAGCTTTACAACTTCTCCACGATGTCGGATCCACGCGTCCATATAATTTGACCGTCCTTATTGTGATTGAATTTAATTTGTACCGCAAATTAAATTAAGTCGTTTTTTTTAATAAAACATTAATGCATAAACAAACAACAGTAAAATCCAATTTATATGCGATGCCATCATTACTGGAGGTGGGTCCCGCGAATGATTTGTTGTGATTTCGTCGAGAGAGCGCAGCGGGTGATCGCAAACTGCATTCACATATCGTGCCGTACCATTCGGGCGGATTTCACCTTTAAAAGTGCAATGTTAAGTGTGATTCTCGTGTGAGACTTGTGATCGGTGAATTTAATTCCGCAAGCCCTCCTACCACGTTATGGCCACAGCGACAAGGGTTTGTAAATTTCGATTGGATTCTATCTGAAATCTCTGCGGCGGACACGACGCACACCGTTGGCACTGACAAATGTTTATGCTGTATACAAATTTCGAAATTAATAGCATAAGCGTGGTCTAATGGTACGTAAATTAATGCAGGCAACGTCTCGGCTCGTGCGGTTTTAGTTTTAACGGTGTAAGTAGCGGATGCTATGATTTATTGAATATCAAACATTGGTGGGCAATAAACTGTGTGGCGACTTGGAACTTGTTTATGAAGGAGATTTATAGATATGAAGTACGTTTTACTGCAGTGTTGCGCGATTGCGTATGCGGGGTACTGCTGGCGACGGAAGCAGCTGTAGGGATTTAACGTGCATGCATATTCGAATATATAATTTTGCTTTTTTATACAACTAAAGGTTGGCACTCATCTATCAACTCGGCACTCGACCAGCACCGCCTCGCCGCTCGGCGTCCACTCGTTGACAGGTGGTCCGCGGGCAGACGCTGCTTTTACACCATAAACGTCACTTGAGCACCCAGTGGACCGCGCGTGGTCAACGAGTGAACGCCGCATGGTCAGCGCGTGGTCCACTTATTTCCGGTTCAGTTAGTGGATGCCGACCGACGAGGCGGTGCTGGTCGGTTGCCGAGTTGATAGATGAGTGCCAACCTTAAGGCGACAGATAAGCATATGGTCCGCCTGATGTAAAGCAGTTGCCGTAGCGGCCGTAGCCTATAGATGCTTTTAATACCAAAAACATCTCTCGCCTGTTGCCATTCTGAAGTGGAGTAGGATATAGGAAGGGAGGTTTGGGCTGATGGCTCTTCTTAGGGCCTCCGCAGACTAGCTACTTTTAGCATCGGCGATCGGCGATTTTGATGCTGCGTCTCGCTCGTTCGCGCTCGAAGAAACGCGACGCTGCATCGATACGTCACAAAATCGCCGATCGCCGATGCTAAAAGTAGCTAGTCTGTGGAGGGCCTCCGCAGACTAGCTACTTTTAGCATCGGCGATCGGCGATTTTGATGCTGCGTCTCGCTCGTTCGCGCTCGACGAAACGCGACGCTGCATCGATACGTCACAAAATCGCCGGTCGCCGATGCTAAAAGTAGCTAGTCTGCGGAGGCGCTTATTCATCGTACAGAACACGCTTCCGATAAAAGAGTAAAAATGCTTATTTCTATTGTGTGGTTGACTGTACTTGTGTCTGCTATGTGTTTTACAGCTCACACCAATGGGTTGTCGAGCCATCAAATGTTTAGTTGGATGTGCTTGTAAATTATTTATTGCCTACGAAAGAACAGCCGATGCGCCTATTGATTAGAAGTGCCGAGCCTATCAAATTGCTGCTACTGGTAGATCTATTATAACTTTTTAGATAATGTTATTTATATATTGTGGCTATTGTAAATCTTTATATTGATGTTTACATTTTCAATGATGATGTTTGATTTTCAATTTTGGTATAATAATAATATCCGGGGACATTTTTTTACACACGGCTACCTGATCCCAAACTAAGCAGAGCTTGTACTATGGAAACCAGATAACTGATATTACTACATATACTACTTTTTTATTTGTATATGTATATTAAGTTTGTACTTAATATACATATACACCCAGACTCCGGACATACAGACATAATCATGCACACAAATGCATGTCACGGGTAGGATCGAACCTACGACCTGCAGCGTGAAAGTCGCCTCCGCGCCAACCACGCTAACGGGCCCGTCAATTTACGTAAACATTCATGATAGCTTTAAAGCTGAAATTATAATAATAACATTTCCACAAACGGTGTATTTAATAAGATTTACGTCCATTTTTGAGTTCTATGAATTAGTATAACAACTTGACGTCGGCATCTGCACCGCAAGAAGCGCTTCTACAAGACCTAAGCAGCCGCGCCGTAACAATCAGTCATGATGTTACTTTAACGTTGAAACTCATTGCTCGGCGTATGTGTATGCGTCCAATAGAGATGTGCTAATCGCATTCTTAACCACACTTAAGCTATATACTGAAGATATGCTTGTCAACTCTTCTGTTCAGCATATCTCAGTACGAAGAACTGTTTGAATAATTTTCAATATTTAAACAATTTGATGATACAAACTACCGGATATTTAAACCATCATTAATTGACCGTTAATTTCGAAATCATTTACATCACTACATCCGACGCCCCACATACATATCAAGTTCTGGCTCGCGTGCTGGCCAATTACACCAATCGGCATTTAAATGACTAGCGTGCGATCACCGATGTCTATTGATTAATTTATTACAGTATCGAGCATTAGCGTTTGATACGGCACGACTTAATTGCGCAAGCTATGCGTATGCTGCGAACATAGATATAGTTCACGATATGGGTAATGATTTAACGGTTAAAGTTGCTAAGATAACTAATGCAATGATCAATATCGATAATTGGGAAAAGATAGAGTTACTAACTGGTATCACATACGGAGACATTAAATTTGTTGCCCATCGAAAAAATTAAGTATGATGTGAAAGGAAGCAAGCCAGTTGTGGGTTGATATACTAAAAGAAGAAAAAAATAGATAGAGAAAGTACAGAAACAGCAGAAACAGACATGTTATAAATTATACCATCCTGCTAAATGAGGAAATACCTCGAGCATTAGTGAGACTTAAAAGTGAGAAAGTAGATGCGACAAACGCAACAAACAAAACGCTGATAGGTAGCAAATAGGAGAATTTATAATTAGTCTCCCTTCTGCGTTAAAAATAATTGTAACGACGCTCCTATAAAAACGAATGGTAACGAAGAATGCAGTATACACTTTAAAGGTTCATAGCATATTGCTGCAAAAGGCAGTTTGGTTGATGAACACGAAATTGGAAGCTCACTACATGCCCGCAACCATGTGAAAAGTTATCGCTCGTTCCAAATTGGTTCCTTTTATGTTTCAAGAACTGAATTTTTGAGCAATTTTTCGTTTATTGGTTTTCTTTTGATGATCCTCATAAGGTCGTCTATTTCATTTACATCCAAACCAATACCCGGAGCCTTGTAGGCAGATGTCATTATATTTTTCTTTTCAATTTCATTTGAATCCTTTATCATTTTAACATACATATACTCACGCGTGTATCCCACAGGGGTAGGCACAGACTATTGATTGCCACATGCTACGATTTTGACACACCTCTTTTGCTTCATCCACATTCATACATCTTCTCATGCATAGCATTTTTATTTGGTGTCATATTTTGTATGAGTTGAGTACGGTTATTAAATGATTCGAGAGGTAATTAATTGCTAGTTTCGAAACTTTACGAATTTTGGTAACCAATCAATCGTGTACATCATGATAGATATAATGAATAACTTATTGGACGAATGTAAAACAGGTTACAATCGAGGTGCCAAGTGGAACATCACCGGGCGCTGTTCCCGCCTTCTTTTTAATTACGCGCGCAACGTTCCAGATTGTTATCGAGTTATCGAACGAGCACGATGACTTCATTCACTCGTTCACTTCCTTTATGCACGTTCATTTTATGACTTCGATGGACCATTAATTTGTTGTGACTAATTGTATGGTTCAATGTATTTGACTTCTTCATCATTGGATACTCGTGTTTGTTCTATCGTTTGTAGGTTAACCTCCAAATTTACAGAAAAAAACAATTCATTTTTTAATAATCGTTAACTATCTGCAACAGTGATCAAAGGGCTTCCTGATCTCTATCTCAGCGTACGAAACGCAGCTGTAATAGCAACTTTACTCCGATCTTCTGTAAGAGGGTGGTACTACCCCGGTCGAACCACCCGTATAGAAGCTGCAGCCGATTAACTACAGCAACTTGGCTCTATCACCAATATAAATTAAATTAAATTAAAAACAATATACATATTTCGGGCAAGTACGGCCCATGAAGTGTTAGTTGGTGATAGCATACTATTTTAACTATCGATTCTACTTACATTCCAATAATCTAGCTATATACTTTCTTACGTAGTACTTATCGGCATATGTGTATACATTCTAGATTATTTTTTAGTATCGAATGATCCCGGATCAATAAAAATAATTATCACTCTGATATATTTTTAAATCTAACATTTAAAACACGTGGTTCAAAGATATGTGTTGAATATATCGTAATATCCGTTCAGAACTCTGATACCACATGTTAAGAGTAGGCATCTGTATGTGAGTATTAAATGCGAATTGCTTTCAATGATACCTACTCATGCTGGATGGGGAGCCGTAGAAGGACTTTCTGGATTTAAACGAGCGTGTCAGATTAAGATAATGGAGATAGCTTACATATTGATAAGAACCTCAAAAAATTATGAGCCCTTAATATTGGTGGGTTCGCTCAGGGGAACCAAAAAAAAAAATAGACCATCTTAAAATACTCGAACTCGTTAGATTAAGATAAGGGGGATTCATTACTAGCTAAGAATTGCTAATTTGATCGTCAGTCTAAGAAATGGGAGCATCTGGAAGTTTCAATTTTTCACCCCCTCATATATATATTTTTTAATATAGGACTGCGGTGGCAAAAAAGCGTACGGCCCGCCTGATTCTAAGCAGTTACCGTAGCCTATAGATGCTTACAAAATCTGGCGCGATCGAGTTTTTTTTTTTTTTAATTTTCATGTTGGAGCATGAAAAGTATCAATATCTAACACGCTTGAGTATTATTATGTCATTGCTTTTTATACAATTTTTTTTTATTTTTGTCATGTATACGCTTCCCCCACCGCTGAAAGTGGAAACATCTAGAACAATGTATTCTTCCTATCATGTCATCTACCGAATCTACTAGGTTTGGACGGCGCTCGTTCAAATCCACGAATTGCACACTGGGCTCCCGGTCCATGCTCAGTAATAACTCGCGTTGAGTCATGGTAAGAAGCTTTCTATATTAGCGCCGTCTCTTTTATTACCACTTGATTAGAAAGAGAGAGGAGTTTTGTTTTGTTAATAATGTGCTAATCAAGCTGTACCAATAGACTACAGCTCATATTCGGGCTGGGTCGACTGAGAACGACCCTATCACAGAAGATCGGCGTAAAGTAGCTAATTTAGCTGCGTTTCGTACGATGAGTGAGAGAGCCGGAACCCACTCCCCTTCAGGTTGGCAACGTGCTAGCAATGTGTGATATTGAAAGCGTCTATAGGCTACGGTAACTGCTTCAGGCAGGCCGTACGCCTGCTTTCTCCCTTATTGAATAAAAAATAATATGTCATATTCTGAAATAATCAAATCAAATCAAATCAAAAGTTTTTTATTCATGTAAGCTCAATAAAGCGTTTATAAATAGTCACGATAAACAATATTTTAGCATTACCACCGGTTCGTAATGTTGCTTCCATTGAGAAGAGCCGGCAAGAAACTCAATGGTTACTCTTTTCAAAAGAATAATTGTACTTATACATTTTCAAACAGCAACGCTGTGTGAGTGTAATAATAATAATAATATAACGTCACGACTTTTATCCCCATTCGGGGGTAGTCAGAGACTTGAGTGGCCATACACCACCACATTGTGGAGGTATTCTGAAATGTAACGGTTAAATAATTCTCCATTCAAATAGCTTTTGTATAAATGTTAGGTAAACATGTCAGCACAAAAAATCTCATACAAATACTCCATAAAAGGTCCTCTTTACACGTGAAATGCATTACTCGATTTCACGGCTTAAAAACCACATGTCTCGGCTATTTCCCTTAAGTCCACATTTACAACCGCGACACGCCACAAGATCGTTAAAACATCCAATAATATCCAGTGGGTATCGTGACAACGAATTATAAAAAGTCATCGTTAACAGAAGGATCACATGAGATGTTTTATTTCTTAATCTAAAAATAATTCTCATGGAATAAACCTAGAAAAATCAATAACGAATTAACGAATAATTGAATTACCAGAATATTATAAAAATCACATTCAACCAAGTTGTATGCCTCGCGCCAGCACTCATTATTATGACATTATGCGGCATACGCCTGTTAAATAAGCCCAATGATGATTGAGCCCAACCCCCCCCCCCCCCCTTATTGTCCTCCCTTCGTTCCACTCCCTTTCAGGTCGGCAAATGCAGCGAGCAATGCCTTTGGTATTACTAGGCTACGGTAACTGCTTAACATCAGGCGGGCCGAACGTTTGTTTGACACCTCAGTCCCATTAAAAAAAACACCAGAATCTATCCAAACTCACTTTCATTATTATTATAACGTCACGACTTTTATCCCCATTCGGGGGTAGTCGGAGGCTTGAGTGGCCATACACCACCACATTGTGGAGGTATTAACCAACTCAAAGCCCACGTTTCACCAGATGGTCAGAACCCAACGTGACAGGTGGTGAACCTTGTCGCCGTGTATACAGGAACTGACTATTACCTAATCCCGAGGGATAGATAGGTTTCCTCACGATGTTTCACTCACTTTCAACCAAGTTTATTTGCATTGCAATGTTCTACATAATCTATACACTCCATCGAAATCACTTTGCAAAAGATAAATGACTTGAAATGTCAATGTTATTGGAATTGCATAAAATGACTTGCGAATTTGGCAAAGATAAAAATCAGTGCCGTGCTGTCGGTTCCAATGCAATCCCAGCATGATAACACGATGACATAAATGATATCGCTCCCAGAAACGTGAGGCGACTTGCTTTTAAAGTTCAACATCGAAGATGATATAAAGAGCTATTGTAAAGGTGCGATTTCGCGGGACGCGGTAGACAGCAGACGGCAGACGTCAGTCGGTCTCATACAAATTGTGGCGATGACATGTGTAGGGACGGTAAACGGCATTACAATTTGTATGAGACCGACTGACGTTTGCTGTTTGCCGCGTTCTTCGGAATCGTACGTTAAGGTGCGATTTCGCGGGACGCGGCAGACAGCAGACATCAGTCGGTCTCATACAAATTGTAATGCCGTTTGCCGTCCCTACACATGTCATAGCCACAATTTGTATGAGACCGACTGACGTCTGCTGTCTGCCGCGTTCTTCGCAATCGTACCTTTAATAAACAACATTAGAGGAAGAAATTTAATAACGACGAAGAAAAACAATAATAATTTAATTTGCATTCAAAGAAAGAGGGAGACGTGACTATTCCAAATAGTATGCCCTATTAAAGAGAGTCCATGGGCACACTACGACTCAGTCGTACACGGAAAATCATATTGAAAACATATCGGTATTGCCAATACAGCTCATCTTTTGGTGAATAACGCATCAAAATGCCTTTATAGTACGTTTTTTTATACGTGTCCTATTTGGTAAGCAAAGGTGGCGTTCAGCGGGGCGATTGCGTAACTTTTTTGTCAATGTTTCAATTGGTTTCGTTCATCCTGTGTCAATTATATACGAAACCAATTGAAACATTGATAAAAAGTTACGCATCGCCCCGCTGGACGCCATCTTTGCTTACCAAATAGGAAAAGTATAAAAAAACGTACTATACGTTCATTGTCGAATTGCGAGTGCGGTAGTGTGAATTTCGCTGAATTTAATGGTGCGTTCAGCACAATTCTGACTGCAATGTTAGGAGGAATTTTGAATGATTCAATTTCGCAAATTTCAACACATCGTTTCATTTACAAAGTGTTTTTATTTATCAGGGTAAATCATGCGTTGTTCAGTTCTGTAGTTTATTCTATTTTCTTTCAGTGTTGCAACTTTTTTTTGCTATAAGGAGGCATAGTGTATTCTCGTTCTATAAAAGTTTGCGCGTGTAACTTCGTAATTTATGTCTCTTTGTTTGGAATGATGAATGTGCAGAGTCGACTGTGCTTGTCGTTTTTTAAACGAGCTGACGGCACTTTCAACTTCAAGAAATCATAACCCATTCTCACAATGCATAACCATTCTACAATGAGACTAAATTTATATGACCTTTAATTGCTATTTGATCTTAGGAAACCCAAAACCCATTTTAATACTCTAGTATAAGTTCCGCACTGCATCAAATGTCTGGTGCCCGAGCACTCATGTTACATCATTATGTATATGCGTTCCAACGTCAAAACTGAGTGCTTGGGCGCGGCATGCGCCTGATGTAGTCTAGATGCATCCTAAAAGAGTTCGTCAATAGGAGTACCTAGTTGAAATAAAAAAATCGTAGATAGTGATCTATCAGTGCATTGCTATAATGCGCAGAAATGGTCTCAATTAGCGGAAAGACGCGGAGTTTTTCATTCTAATGCGCAACTTTAGGCGGCGACGCACACGCCTGTCCGCTCTCGAAGAGCTTATGGACAGTACTACTCTACCGAGCCAACTAGGAACCTGTCAAATGTGACGTCACCCGCACTAAAAGGCGGTGGCGGTGAGCGGCGTAGCGGGCGGGAAGCCGCAGGCGGTGACGGGTGATGGTATGCGGGCGGGGAAGCCGCATTCCGAGCTCCTAGTTGGCTTGGTGGAGTGGTAGTTAAGTTAGCATGTTTGTCAACAGTAGCCGCACACAGTGATATACCGCTGTACATCGGTATCGCAGTCGCTGTAGTGGTGTTTCTCGCCGGAGCCGCGGTGGTGTACAAGTTACTGCAAAAGAAGACCCGCGATCATTCGCTGTACACCATGACGAGGACTGGTAAGGACAAGCTAATGTACGTCATCATTATTTCAGCCAAAAGACGACCACTGGTGGACATAGGCCCCCAAGGTTTTCCACAACGACCGGTCCTGTGCTGCTTGCATCCAGCGGTTTTCCACGACCTTCACCAAGTATCCACCAGCTAATGTATAATGTACTTTAATGTGTCAACAAATCGTGAGTATATCGACAGAATAACATCAGTGAAATTATTATTATTCGCATACATTTTTGCGGAATATTCTCAATTTGCAAAAACACAGAAGCTGTAATTTGTCTCTGAAAAGTGCGCCAGCGTCAATTATCGTAGTTGATGTTCTGATTGTAATAGAATTTCTGGATAATAAGAAAAAAAAATTCTATTAAAAATAATAATGTTATGTAAAAGTTTATCTCTAAAGTTTAAAAGTTCTCTACAGCTTCCTATTCGTTTCAACTTTGTTAGTAAACCATATTTGAAAGCTGAAAAGTTGTGTAAACTTAACGGAACGTAAAGTCCGCACTGCGCTAACGTAGTGGACAGTCGTTCAGATTGCCCTCGATTCGTAGGTGTCAGCAGGTATCCTGCACTGGACTTACGTAATATTACTTCATGCAGAGGCAATAAAATATTTATGTCCGATATTATATGTTGTAACAATTCATTTAAGAATATCTCTGATAAAGTGGAATATATTTTTCTTTGGACAACCCACTAATGGTCACAAGTTGGCCTACAAACGTTTGGCGCAATGCATTCCAACACACTTTGCCTGGTTCTTTAAAGCCCATTGTGCTCATTTACCAAACGAATACTAATTAGGATTTCTATTGTCCGATCAGATTTTCAACCAGAAATATACCCGACGGTTGAGAAACAATCGCTGTCTCTAGCACCGGATTTGATGCAGCACCGTCCACCTCGATACGAGCATCCACAGCCAGACACCAGAGCTGAACATCATTACGATGTCCCCCATCTTACCAACAGGTTTGTAAACCTCTTTTATCATACGTTTCTTTTCTTCCTTCTTTCTCTATCCTAAATCCTTTGGCCTCATAAGACTTGCGACTAGTTCAAGCAAAACATTGGTTTTGCTTGAACTAAAAGCATTGGCTTTCCGTGAAGCTATACTTTATATATCTTTATGTGAACAAACAAATTGCATACCCTATAATTTATCCGATAAATTATCTCGAAAAGCAAATACTGGAACTCATCTAATAAATATTGATGGCAAAAAGTATCCGCAAAAGAAACAAGTCTTAGAGAAAAAATTTAACGAGTACCTGAGATGATTAGTTATTATAAAACAATCTTTATTGATATTTACGAGGACAGCTATAACATGTTTTTGCATAATGAGACCACATGCGGTACTTTAATCGAAACAGATAATGGCATGTTTAGAAAGATTGATTTAAAAATGTACATATAGACGTATCCGACATTATATATCTTCTTCTTCCTCGTTCCCTCAATTCTCAGGATCTTGAAACACTGTATACCTACAGCTTGAAAATGATAGAGCAAATCATGTAACAGACGAAATAGTACTGGTAAAATAAAGTAATTATTGAAAACCATTTTAACATTTATTTTTGGACAACATTTATCCACGTTGACACAAATTCGACGTTTGGACAGTATTCCCATATCTTTCAAAGCTTCACATTTATTTGGTGGATAAAAGTTATCGGATGATTTTGCAATAGGCCCTAACCGCCAAGTTTATAGATTTTTTTAGCCAGTTTACAATAGCATTACAACTAGGAACAAAAGTGATCTGTAATGCCAGTGTAAGTCCATCATAACCTTCTATAAATTTGGAGGTAATACTAGCTGAGGATGTACCTAAATGAATAACAATTCAACCAGAATGGATCATGCAAGTGCCCTTAATAGCTCTATTTGTTGCAGCTACGCATCCCCAGTAGACCATCAGGTGACGCCCTGCGCCTCGAGCAAGGGCCAGAGCGATGATTACGATAGCAAACCCTACAGTGAGTCCGAGCACTCGGCTTCCAGTTGCTTCACTAGTTGTAAGTGTTTATTTTCCACAGAAACAGCTTTTCATTCGTCCCTATAATTTTAATAATGAGCGCCTACTGTTCGTGCTACTAACAGTAAGTTTATGAATAAATCCTTCGGCATTTCTGCTAATTCTGGTACAATTTTAAATTAAACTTGAGTCCTTTCATCAGTAGGTAAAGTATGCGGCATTATGTTTTCAAATTCTGATAATATTTGAAATCTAACTTGAGTATTTTCATCAATATTCGTGCTCTTTAGAATTGCACATCATAACCAAATTTGGAATTATTGTCTTATTAAAAACTTTCTAATTCTCTATCTAAACCCGGATCTTCTGCACATTTATGTACTTTACGTGCATCTGATTGGAGTATCCATCTTTTGGAGTCTTTATCATTATTAATGAGACTTTCTCTTCCAGCTGGTTCGATGTATGACGCAGCGAATGAATCCGTAACTCTACAGTTAGCTGAGTTAGTGTCTAACTCACCTACTTCTCAGTCGCTATCTGTATCGAGTGCTGGTGCTAGATTAGCTCTACCAGCGGCTGGAGTAGCATTGTCCATCCCCGAAGCAGCCCTCAGTAGAGGCAGAAGAGAACAGATCTATGTAGCCGTTGTCAAAGATGACAGATATCGACCTAGGCTTGGAAAAGGTAAATATAATTACAATTGTCAATTTCACCTGTTTCATTACGAACTGTTGAAAAGTTTATTTAATTTATTCAGCGAACTTAAACTTTGTGGACGCGATACATAAATTAATTTTGATAAATAATTTCGCCGCTCACGTCTTGTATTTATAATGCCCTAAATCATCAAACTGCTTTGAATATTTATGACTCTAAACCGAATAACTTACTCTATAGTCTAATAAAAATAAATTGATTTTGCGATGCGATAGAACGATTTCAAAAGGTAATTTTAAACGATGTATAATTATGCTATGATATCGGCGAGGTATAATTTCTGCTTAAGAAAAAATGCTCGCCTTAGGCATACACATATCTGAGTATGAAGTGTTCTTAACAAATTCCGCCCCGCAGGTATCACGCAACTGAGCCCAGTAGTTAAGTGCGGCCCACCGCGTCTTCAATTAAACAAGTCAGTCATCCTTCAAATCCCTCACTGCGCGAGCCTCAAGCACGGCTTTTGGAACCTATCCCTCTACGCCATCGACCACAACTCTAAACCCGAGAACGCACAGCCGCTCTGGAAGAAAATAGTCGGCCTCGGCCAGGAGACGATCAATACGCCCGTGTTCACGCAACTCGATAACGATAAAATATACTTGGTGACAGATATGCTGTCTACTTTTGTGCTAGTCGGTGAAAGTTTTAATGGGAAAGCAGTGAAGGCGCTTCAGTTGGCGATATACGCGCCCGCCGTACTGAATGAGACTAGCTCCGAGTACAATATGAGGCTGTATGTGTTCGAGGACACGCCGTGCGCCGCTTATTACTGTCAGGAACAAGAAAAGAAACTTGGCGGTGTTTTGCTCGAGCGCCCCAAAACTTTACTTTTCCAAGACGGCGGCTCGAATCTTTGTTTGAATTTGGAACACGTCAGCCCGGGCTGGAAAGTCAAACCCGGGATTGGCTACCAGGAGATCCCATTCCATCACGTTTGGAGCTCGAACTACAACGCGCTCCACTGCAGCTTCACTCTAGAGAGGACCCACGACTGCGATAATATCGATTTCAGCGTGTCCGCCTGCCAAAGGACCAATCCGTCATACAAGCAGACATTCCGAATATCCCTCGAGGACGTGCGGAGCCGATCGCCCCGCGGGCGTTCACCCCGCGCTGAATCGCAGCGCAGTTTTAACATAACAGAAAACCTTTTAGAGGCTCGCATGTGCCGGAGCGAAGATGGAAGCGACGGGAGCGCTAAAAGGAACGTAACCGTCAGCGAGGCGGGAGTCAACGAGTGCGCGGGCGAGGGGCCGTTCAAATTGAGCGCACGAATAAAAAGGCAGCTATGCGGTATATTGGATCCGCCGAACGCGCGCGGGAACGACTGGCGGGCTCTGGCATCGCGGCTGGGCGTCGACCGCTACACCACGTGGTTCGCGACGAAGAGTTCGCCAACGGAGGCGATTCTGGAGTTGTGGGAGTGCAGGGAGCGTGGAGCCGGCGCCACGGGCGCGCTGGCGGCGGCGCTGCGCCAGATGGACCGCCACGACGCGGCGGACCTGCTCCAAGGGCGGCCTTCCTGGTTATGAATTGATAAACACCGCTGACCCGACACTAATTAATGATTCCGATACTTCGGTGCGTCTGCGTGCACATGTGCGCTCTAATGAGACTATTGTAGTGACGATAAATGTGAAAGTATAGGCCTATAGATTGATGTATATGAACGATTTTGTTGGTAAACTAATGAGTAGTTTAAATGTTACGTTAGAGAAAGTATAGTTTCGTAGGCCGACGGCCTAAGTTTGTAAAATCTTCGTAGTATATTTTGTATAGAATATTCTATGCTGTAGATAAGCGATGAATAAATTATATTATATTAGCAATAATAGTGCCTACAATGTCTTTTAAAGAAACATGGCTGACTTTAGACAGTCGGCGTTGGTTGATTATTTTGTTATTTTTGTATAGTGTTCGAGTGTATTTAAACTGAAAAATATGGATTGCTTCTTTTCAGTTTATTCTCAACTGGCTTATTTGAAATTCGAACTTTGTGCCAAATATGTAATGCCACTTCAAAATTTTGGCAATAATCTCAAAGTAAAAATGTTATACGCGTCTTAATCTGAGCTTACCTAGCTACGTTAAAAGTTAAAATCTAAGTATTTTATTTGATATCGTAGTTTGAGATGGGCTAGCCTATGACTATAAAGGTCAACGCTCATCTAACGCCTCCGCACCCGACCAACACCGCCTCGCCGCCCAGCGTCCACTAACTGAACCGGATATAAGTGGACCACGCGCTGACCGCGCGGCGCTCACTCGTTGACCACGCTCGGTCCACTGGGCGATCACGTGACGTTTATGGTGTAAAAGCAGCGTCCGCCCGCGGACCACCAGGCGACAACGAGTGGACGCCGAGCGGCGAGGCGGTGCTGGTCGGGTGCGGAAGCGTTAGGTGAGCGTTGACCTTTAAGGTCACTTTATTGTAGCACTACAGAGGGGCTAGCCAAGTGGCATGAACGCTAATCGAATAGTATAGAATAAACTTCACAATGTATGGAAATGTCAAACGTCGCTATGTAGATCAACAACAAGTTGCTATGTGTAGATCATGTGACTTATGTCATTTCCATATATGAAGCGTAGCGATTTGAACGAACACTCGTAGACGTCAGCCACTTGTCTAGCCCTTCTGGCATAATAGCGTATGAACATCTGATATGTTCACTACAATTGCATTTATAGCTAAAACTAATTATAATTCAATGTCAACTACAATATAAGATCATTGACTCCTTTCGATACGAGGTATGTTTAATTCTAGTGTACCACATTTTAAATAATACTTAGTCGATTTTATTTTCAATGTAACATCGAACTATTACTGCCACTTCCCACAGCCTATTTTCTTTACACTATGTATACAAAGGACCCTTACTTGATATAATCTACGTACAAGATCTATAAAATACCTCTTAAAATCTACTCAGGCATTGCTGTAATGAGTTGTATATTGAGTAACGTAGCTGTACGAACCACAGACGAATAAAAGTAATAGACGCCACATTACCTGACACCTAGTGATGGGATGTTTCGAGAACATTCTCACCCTCGGAAACTTACTCGTAAGATTGTTTTATTTTGGGTAACGTTATCCTAACTTTCAATCTTAAAAACAATTAAAACCACCATACTTGCATGTTTAATGAGGTTTATGCCAAGTTTAACATGCTTCAGAAGATAAATTCTCGAAAATTCTCACGAGTAAGTTTCCGTAAGTTTCCGAGAGGAGAATGTTCTCGAGAACATCCCATCACTACTGACACCTAACATATGCATTACGGCTGCACTTGACATTTTGATTGATTCTCGAACGGAACAGTCAAAATCGACAGTTTTACCCGATCCTGGAAAACTTTTGACGATTGCGTGTAATACAATAACAGACGTAAGTGGCGGCTTGGCGTATTCGTCTGTGGTATGAACTTTTGGAAGGTTCATCACAGCTTATATCAGCTTGATTTGAAGAAAGTATTTCATTGTTACGCAAAAAGTAATGCTAATGTAGTTTTTCTTTAAATCTGACCAAAAATGTGCTCACTGACAAAACTTATACCGATTTATGATTTTTTTTTTCTTTTTTATGCTCTCCAAAGATAGAGACAACAAATATAAATCGATCTAAATGTCGCGCAACATTCGTTGATGTTGTTTTGAAGCCATATATCCACTAGACAACAATTGACGCAACACATGACGCTCAACAAGAACGGCAACGTTGCACAACAACGTGCGACATTGCCAGCTGGACCGCAACATCGGCGAGGACAGACAACGAAAGTTGCTTGTTGCCAATCAACATAATAAACATGTTGTGCAACATGTTAAATGTTGCCTAGTGGACACGAGGCGTCAGTTATAACAAACAATAAACAACAACAAGAAACAAACAACACACAAACAACAACAATAACAACATTGTTGTCTAACAATTCAAAGCTTACAAACCTGAAAGTAAGTTAAAGTACTAGCTCATTCCAGCAGTGTCAATATGTAATTGCTTAGATCTCTTGTAGTGTCGTGTATATAAAGTGATAGATTGTAAATATCATGTATCGCAGTTACAAAACGATTGTAGTTGAACCATAAACTATTGTAATGCGGCGGCGTCGCTCGTAGACTATATATTTTTGTTAACGTGATGAATATTATTAAAATAAATGGATCTGTGATACTTAAAATAATATGAAATAAATTATGTTTAACTGTGCATGTTGCGTTGTTTTATTTAACAGCCTTTAATAAAATTATTGTGTGAAAAACATTGAGCTAGTGTACCTACATACCTAGAGGCGTTACTTGCAAGTAGGAAGGGCGCGGACAGGTGAGAGAGAAATGACTGAGTGAAGTGTGGCGATAGCCCTCCGATTAAATAAGACATCGTAGTGTCTACTCTAGTAAATAGTATCTCAATGCAGCTCAATGGTGACAAATGACAAATACTTGAAAATTTAAACATAAAAACAAACAATCAGTAGCTCTACCACAGGTGTACGTTCACTAGAAGTCGCTATTCGCTAGTGTCTACGTAAAATGTTTCTATGATAAGTTTTTAAATCCTCGGATGGCTTGTATAATTTTTTATACAAAAAGGTTATCAAAATGAGTTAGTTGTGTGTTATATCACAATAACCAAACTTCAGTGTTTTACTTAAATTTGAGGATTAACCAAAATAAGTCTAACATTACACTATCTAGGCATGTCTTTTTTCTGTAACTAAGATGGCAAACAAGCCTGCGGCTGGCCTGATGTTAAGCAGTAGCCGTAGCCTATAAATCCTTGCATTACCAGAGGCATTGCTCGCACGTTGCCAACCTAAAGGGCAGTGGGGCAGAAGGAAGGGAAAAGGAAGGGGGTCAGGTATCCGGCTCTTGCACTGATCGTACGAATCGCAGCTGTAATAGCTGCTTTATGCCGATCTTCTGTGAGAGGGTGGTACTACCCCGGTCGACCCAGCCCATATATGAGCTTTAGTTATTTGAATACAGCTTGGCTCTGCCACAATGAATGTATAGTAAGTATATATAGCATTTTCCCCCAAAATCGACGAAGTTGTCGCAACAATTGGAAAATAAATACAGGTAATGAGTTTTAAGATTCCGTCGTGAGATTTAATTAAAACCCAAGGGCCCAGATTAGCGGGACACAATGAGCTGTAAAGATCGAGTCTCGAGGAAACAATTATTTTGTTTTCGAATAATCGCCATAGTTAAAGGCCCTTGTTACGAAGGGTATTGTCATTGTAAAATCTTTAAATTAATAAAAACTTTAGGAACAATAAAATATTTAACAATAAACATTGATGCAGGTACTAGGTATTACAGCAGATATAGTACCTCCTAACATTGCATTCATCAGACATTGCTATCATCTAGTGTCATGCTAACTTCAATATAAAATTAATATTTACACACCAACTATACAGGGTAAAATCGAAATCGTGGGCAATATTTTAAAATATGACTCAATACATGATTCAAAATATTTTGGGAAAACGAATAAAAAAAACAATTGATAAATAAATATTGCTCGGGTAAGCAAATAAGCAAACCATTTAACTGTTATACCTTACCTGGGTAATACATTTTTATCAATTGATTTGTTGATTAATATTCCCTAAATATTCTGAATCATGTTTAGAATCACCGTTTAAAATATTGCCCACGATTTCGACTTCACCCAGTATAGTCCCAAACTTCCAAACTAAGCCACGCTTGTACTATGGCTACCATACAATGGACTGGGGGTGATCCCAGTGACACCCAGACCAGAGCAAGTTACGAAAAGTCCGTTTCCGAAATTTGCCTCTGCCGGGAATCGAACCCGCAACCACCCGATGCAATGAGCCGAGCGGTCGTCAAACGCACAGAGTAAAGACTAATGAAAGAGGTGCCCTTATTAGATATATGTATGAAAAAATACGTGGTCATTGTTTTTTCATTTTCATTGTTCTATCTACCTGTAAATAGTTGAACTACTCGCTTCGTTTTATGTCGATGTTAGTACTAGGCCGACCACTCGGCCGAGTTGCTTAGGGCCAGTCCCCTTAATAATTGGTCCATGGTCAAACGTCACTTGATCGAACGAACAATTTCTTAATTATTTTAACTACAACGTCACGAACATTAACAAAAAATCTACTAGCCCGACCGATCCGTGACGGGCCACGAAACGAGCAACAAAACCAAAGAATTCTAGTTATTGGCGGCGTCTTCAACAGGCGCATGCCTCGCCCGAGCAATCAGTTTTGACGTTGGAACGTATAGACACAATGTCATAATATGAGTGCTCGGGTGAGGCATGCGCGCCATATGGACACATCTATTTAACATGAAGAGTGACAGGCGAGAAAAGTTTAAATATAAATTAAGTTTGGTCTATGGTTTGGTGCCATAATGGATAGTAATACATGTAAATAAGGTAAGGGCTTTGTGCGGGGCGCACATTTGTGGGCAGGTGCGCGCTTGCCTACTGACGCTTTGACGGTTTACACGTCACGGTGGTATGACCAATTGGTTGGGGTGCGGTCGCAGTGAGAGCGGCTATCTGTCAAACACCTGTAGCTGTTACTGTTGGAAAATTATGTGGGGTGCTATATCGGAATATCCATCTTGTAGCGCTGTCTTCTGGACTGGAGTTAATAAGTGAGCTAGCAAAGTTTTTTTTAATGTTACTAAGGTGGCAATCAAGCGTACGACCCACCTGATGTTAAGCAGTTACCGTAGCCGATGCTTGCAATACTAATGGCATCGCTCGCAGGATGCCGACCTGGAGAGGAAGGAAGGAAGCGAGGGGTATTGGGCTTTACGCTGATCTTCTGTGAGAGGGTGGTACCACCCCGGTCGAGCCAGCCCATATGAGTTGCAGTCGATTGGTTACATCTTGGCTCTACCACCTTGAAACCTTCATCTTAACCTTTTTGGGGATAAATTAATTTATTCATCAAGTTTTTTAAACCGGTCCTTTTACTTTTAAATACATGTAGCAATAATTTTTTGAAAATAGGTTGTACTAATGTTGCTTGTTACAAAGTTTATTAAAACCACGCTCACCGCCGCCACTGGAACCACACACCAGTGCACACATTTTGGGAATACATTTAAATACATTATAATGCCCTTTAGAAGGGAGCTCATAAATAGACAGGTGCAGTATTAAAATAAAAATTACTCGCTACCGTCAGTTTTTTATCTGACTCTATGGGGCCATGGGTGCACGAAAACACCTTTTTTCGACAACGCCATTCTCACATTTTATAGCTTATAATTTATAGAAAAAATGGTTGGATACATGCATCCATTTGAATGCATCAACTTTTAATCATTCCGTATTATTTTGATCATTATTGAAAGTGATCTTTATTTTAAAAAGTAATTGTTTTGACCTCATAGAAAAAAAAACATTTGCTTCTACAAACATTTTAGTGTTCCAAATTCAAATAACGCATTACAAAGAATCGAATATAATATACATAGAATCGACACGATCTCGGCAACTGATAGATATTAATCAACTTCAATTAATCTAGCGGATAGCTAAGTAACTTGCATGCACTTAATTTCAATAGTCAGTCAACCCTAATTTAGGGCAACCCCCGACTATTTGTGCGGCTTCTTGGAAGACGCCCTACGACTGAAAGGGACTGAAATGTCGACTAATCAATCGCAAAGGGCATCGTTGTAGACGGCGACAAAGGGCTCAAACAGGGCCACCATGCGTTGAGTCATTTTGTACTCCTAGCAACTAACTATGTATCTCTACTCTATCCTATCTACTCTATCATGTACTCTGTTGTGGTTTTTTTTTGTCTGGGTCTAACAATATTTTTTTAAAGTATGGTGTATTTTTTAATTCCGGAGACTAAATTGCTAACCCCAAATGTCAAACTCGAAAATAATGCTGCCACATTTATTTATGTAGTGTTGTCCTACCGCTTTTTTCCGGTACCGATTATTTGAACCGTAAAATTAAAAATTGTCGTGCTTATACAGCATGGAGTAGGTATTATAAATAGGTACTCGAGATAGAAAATCGAGATAGAAAATTTTACTCAAAGGAATTATAATAATTGTTTCTTTGTTTTTATGTTATTGTTTCTTTATAAACTAACTAGCTTTTGCCCGCGACTTCGTCCGCGCAGGATATAAATTTAAAAAATTCCGTTTCCGTTTGCTGGAACCCAAATCCCGTCCGTTCCTGGGTATCCCGGATCCCGTATCTCATATCCCTTATTCTGTATCCCATATCCCGTATCTGTATCCGTATCCCGTATCCCTTATCCCGTATCACGTTTCCCGTATCCCGTAACCGTATCCGTATCTCGTATCACGCATCCCACATCCCGTATCTCGTATCCCGTATCCCGTATCCCGTATCCCGTATCCCGTATCCCGTATCCCGTATCCCGTATCCCGTATCCCGTATCCCGTATCCCGTATCCCGTATCCCGTATCTCGTATCCCGTATCCCGTAACCGTATCCGTATCCCGTATCACGCATCCCACATCCCGTATCTCGTATCACGTATCCCGTATCCCGTATCCCGTATCCCGTATCCCGTATCCCGTATCCCGTATCCCGTATCACTTATCACGTATCCCGTATACCGTATTCCATATCCCGTATCCTGTATCCCGTATCCCGTTTCCCGTATCCGTATCCGTAACCGTATCCGTATCCGTATCCGTATCCGTATACGTATCCGTATCCGTATCCGTATCCGTATCCGTATCCGTATCCGTATCCGTATCCGTATCCGTATCACGCATCCCACATCCCGTACCCCGTATCCCGTATCCCGCATCCCACATCCCGTATCCAGTATCCCGTATCCCGTTTCCCGTATCCCGTATCACGTATCACGTATTCCATATCCCAAAACCCGTATCCCATACCCCCGTATAATTTTCAAAAACGCAATTTTTTTTTTTAAAGGTTCCTAATCACCAATTTTCATAATACTTACTACAAAAATGACGAACTTCCATACAAACTTTCATCCCCTATTTTATCCCCTTAGGGGATGAATTTTCAAAAACCCTGAAATTAATATTGTTTATCTTTTAAAAGTCACGTAATCATCAATTTTCATAGTTCCGACTTCACAAAATGACGAACTTCCATACAAACTTTCACCCCCTATTTTAACCCCTTAGGGTTTAAATTTTCAAAAAAGATGAAATTATTATTTTTAATACGTAAAAAGAAACCTAAACACAAATTTTCATTATGCTTACCTCAGAAATGACGATCTTCCATACAAACTTTCGTCCCCTATTTTACCCCCTTAGGGGTTGAATTTTTAAAAACGCAGCAATTCAAGTTTTTTATTTTTAAAAAGGAACCTAAATACCAATTTTCATAATTCTAACTTCAAAAATGACGAACATCTATACAAACTTCCCAATTAACTTTCATCCCCTATTTTACCTCCTTAGGGGTTGAATATTCAAAAACGCCGAAAACCATATTTTTTATTTTTAAAAAGACACCTCCACACAAATTTTCATAATTCTAACTTGAAAAATGACGAACTTGCATACAAACTTTCATCCCCTATTTTACCCCCTTAGGGGTTGAATTTTCCAAAATCGCTTCTTATTGCTTGCCTACATCACAAAATATATCTACTATCCAAATTTCATGTCTCTAACTTCAGTAGTTTCGGCTCGGCGTTGATGAGTCAGTCAGTCAGTCAGTCAGTCAGTCAGTCAGTCAGCATTTCCCTCTTTATATATTAGTATAGATTACTTTTTTACCTACATAATTGATATATTTTGTAAAAAAAAAACTGCGCGTCCATTTTTTCAAGGTTTGTCCTTGAGCCATGACAACGCCTTTTGTTTACCTCATTCGGCCTTCAGCAAAGCCAATGTAATAGAGTTACATTCGCAAATTCGGAATCCGATTCATCTGATTCTGAGTAAATAAATAAAACGCTTACTTAGCTTTGCTGAACTGTGTTGTTACGGGCATGAATCGGTCATGCTTACTCTTATGTCTTTGCTCTGTATTTCGCTATTTTTTATTTAATATTGTGTAAATGCCTGCCTGCTCACCTAGCGTTGCT